>JAWNNM010001643.1:0-735539 GCA_035044965.1 Lordiphosa andalusiaca
TATATGTAGATCTCTATATAGTATGTACTGTGTATATATATTATAGTTAATTAGGTAGGTATAAACTTCTAGGTGTGTCATATTGGATTTTCACAGAAAATCTTCAACTTTTTTGAGTAATGCTTTTTCAATTGTTTCCATGTGCGTCGTCGTCGTCGTCGTTTCGGTCGTTTTTACCAGTGTACAATTGTTGGTTCACTTTTCTTTAAGCTAAATGGAAGAGTCGGTTCTTTGAGCCATCGCCACAGCGATGTTCTCAACAACAACAACAACAACAGCAACGACTACGAGAACAAACAATTCTGTGTCAAGACTTTTGTTTGTTTTTCTCCATAAATTCACAATTTGTATACCGATTCTGTTTGGCTAAATATCACCGCTTAATCACAAAGTCTTTTCTATATATTTTTTGTTTTTTTTTGTTTTTTTTGCAAACAAAATCCAGGAAAAACTCAAACCGCGCGACACGAACAACAACAACTAAAAATAACTAACTAAAAAAGCAACTTAGCAAATGAAGCATTAAAATTACGGATGAGACTGTTGATGGATGAGTGAGTGGGTGGGTGGGTGGATGGTCTAAATGCGACAGGAACTATTTCAAATGCGCCGACGAGGTGGATAATTGTTCCAGGCGCGAGCACAGCTCCTGGGCCAGACGCAATTGGTGAGCAGCAGCGGCCGCACAGGAGGTGTTGGCGGTGACACCAACGGCCGACGATTCGGGATAGCTAATGCACACGCCCAACCAGCGAGCTTGATTGCAGGCATGGGACTGCAATAGAAAAATTAGTTCAAGTTAGCCAACAGTTTTTTTTGGGGAGCAAGAGATTCAAACTCACCATGGCAAAATCACGCTTCCATTGTACACCACACTGACCATCACACAGCGGACAGGGACGTTCTAGACTATAACCACCGCATTCACTGCAATCCAATGAGACATGATCATCAGTCCAGGATACACCGCAAGTGAAACACGAGCCCATATGTTGACGCAACTCCTCAATGGTTAGCACATTGTCCATATTGATTTCCAGGGGACTACCCACTAGATCAGGCAATGAGGCGGACAAACCGAGACTGTGATGCCTGCAAAGGGAAAGAGAGGGAGAGAGAGAGAGAGATTAGTAATTGTGACCTTGGCGGGATTATGATAATGTGTGGCCTGTTTGACTGTACCCCAATTACGACAAGTCATGGCAAGACTTTCGCTCGATCATGTGAGCGTCGCGTCTGGCGTCGGTTTTATATATATATGTATTATTTATTTTAGACGCTCTCTTTGGTTAACGGGCCAAACGATAAGATTGCAAATAAAAAATATAAAGTTATGAATGAGCCAGCCCTCCCCCTGTCCAGCCCGTGTTTCCCCACCCCTGACATTGTTTACAGCAAAACGGAAACACGCGCTCCATCACTCACTCACTCTCGCTCACTCTCGCGCTTCCAGCTAACTTTTGTGATTCATGATCTGTGTGCAATCTATCAATAGATACTTACGACAATGGACTGCAAATATCGGTAATTTGGGGACCATGAACACTAGCAATCGACATGTTGGCTGCTGTGGGGGGTACTGCAATAGAAACCAGAAAAACAAGGAAAACGTTAATAACCAAAACCAATATTGTAACAAGGTCAACTGTGTATCAACCCGACCTGACCCGAAGGTAAACCAGGTGTATGTATGAGCACAACTGTACCAACACAACACACTCCCTCCATCTCTCTTCTGCCGACACTCAAACGACATTCTTAATACAAAAAAAAAACACAAAAAAATTAACAAACAAACCGCTAAAATCCGGTTGAAAGCCGCCAATTTGGAGGCCATAATTGTGATGCGTCATCTGGGGTTTAAGCTCAATTTTTGGGCAGACAATTAAGCAAAAATTATTTGAGCAACCCGCCCGCCCGCCAGCCTGTTACGCCGATTTTGGCAGCATTGCAAATTTTATTTCTGACACACTCAGCCGCACGGCCAGACAGACACATGACTTCTTCTCTTTGCTTGGCATTCATATTTTGTTGCTGTTTTTGCGTTGTTGCTATGGCCAATTCTATATTTAGTTGTATCATATGAGGAAAGTATCTTTTCGAAAAGCAAAGAGACGTCGCGACGTGCTAAATTTATATTTCAACTAACAGGTTACAACACAGCATTGCCACAGTGGGGGTGGGTGTACCCACTAAATGTAATTAAATGCAGCCCACTTGCATTTGTGTGGGTGGGTGTCGCCGCTAAATGCAGCCCACTTCGCTGCGGGTGGCAGTATCTGCTAAATGAGAGCCCGCTGGGACTTTACCTTGATATTGATTTGAATAAAAGTTGCAAATTTCTATGAAATCTTCATTTAATTAACTATGATTCTAATTTTTTGTTCTTGCAACTCCACAAGCTTTATATTTATCTTATTTGCTTCTTCTTTAAATTCATAAGTTTACCCACATTTCTAACATTTTCAACCGAAAGATTTAGCTAGGAATAGAAACCTGCAGCTCTACCAGGCGGTTCCTTAGAAATTTGAACAGCAGCTGATATAACAGAGTTCTGAAATCCCATACGGAATTGAGGAAATTCACAAAGAGAAGAGCCACTTTGTAAGACATTATCCAGTCCAGAAAACCAGCTAAGAGGTACTTCTTGGAACATGCAGTGTTCAACAATAAATATCATGGTCGAAGGAAGAGCGTTCTTAAACAATATTAGAGGTCTGGGATACTAGTTGAGTGTTCTCGGTGGAACACAGAGGATTATACAATGATGTTAAGAGCAGAATCTTTAGTTTTATAAAACTGAAAAGAATGCTGATCCCCTGTGAAGCATTGTATGTACCATAAGAGCATTCTAGAGACCTGAACAAAGTGTAATTTAGCTTTATAATCAAAAGGAAACAAGTTGAAAAATAACAAGTAACCTCTATATCGATGAAAACGCACTAGTTTCTAAAAGGTTTAACTTTTGTAGAAGCTAAATTTATTAATAATCTTCTTTGACTTTTAACTTAAACCAAATTCACTGTTCATTGAGATTACTTATCAAACTTGTCAAGGATTTTGTATGGACTAAGTGCAGATTTCGGAGTTTCACAAAGTTTACACGATGAAGCAAACTTCATGAAGTGGACAAGATAATCAGATGAGATTCTAAAACTTTTATCTAAAATTTGTATGAATTATCTTTTTTAAATTGCTTTAAGCATCGCTTTTTCAGCCGATTTCTCATCTTCTAAATAGCTACCATGTGTCAGATAAACTCAGATTTTGCCCTGTTATATGTAGGTTTATGTGACAACTATGCTTTAAATCTGCTTTCCAACCAAAATATATATGTAAAAGGGCACAGTCTACAAGGGCATAGCGGGCCACTAAGTGCCCATCGAATTGTTTTTTTTTTTTGTTGTATACAACTTCCGCTATTTAAGTTAATTTCAACTATCTCTAAACACTGATCAAATGTTGCTGTTAATTTTCCATTTGCATTCATCTAATGGGATGATGCCTATAATGATGGGAAAGCAACACCTGTTCATACCTTCTAATTATTCTTCTTTCAAAACAATGGGGGGCGCGGGTGTAGCTTAAAAGTTTTTGTCATTTTTGAATTGAATTGTTTTCAACTGGCAAATACTAAAAAAAAAATAGTATAATAAACATTCAAGTTGCTTGTTTTTAGAGGAATCATAAAGTTTCTTTTTAAAGTCTCAACAGGTGAGTAAGTCAGCTATCAAATGGTTTATGTCTCTGCTTAATGCAACTGGGTACATGTAAAATAAAAAGCCTTCGGTGGCGGCGAAAGCAAGGAAGTCAAATATCAAATTAAATGCGGCGACTGTACATTTCGCGGACGATCAATTTGAAAGTATAAATACTTTTGTGTAGTATTTAAGAAAAATTACAATATTAATGCTAAATTTTCAGCCAAAAGATATTGCACCCATTTTGGCTGCATTTGTACCATATATATAACAGATATATGTGGGTTATTGGTTGTTGTCTTTGCTAGGCAAGGTCCATTTTCATGCGGGACTTGGCATATTTAAGCAATTTTTAGCATTTTTGCAAGGTTTTAACGACGCAAATGCAAAATTGCATGTAATTTATACACTCTCTCGCCCGCTCCCTTGTCGCTGCACTAACAACTATAGTTGCATTTAATTTGATTTTATTTATTTATAGAAGGGCACACACACACACAAAAACACACACACACTCGCACGCACTTGAGATTGTTTTTATTTTTGTTTTGGGGTTACGGAAATACTTACTTTTTTGTTTTGTTACAAAATTGAAATTATTTATAAATCCAAACTGGGGTTTGACTTGACGCTAGTTGTGGTTGGCCTTGCGTCAGCTTTTAAGTTGTTGTTTTATTTGGTTGTAATTAACCGTTGGATTGTTTATTTGTTGTTGCTGTTAACTTTTCACACGCTTACGACAGTTAACTATACTCAGGCAAAAATAATTGCAAATATTTTTGTTTATTGCTTAATGTTTATTTTGTAGCACACTTTTATAAATTGACTAGCCAAAAGACCAAGTGGCATACACACGACACAAACTGCAAGACTCAAATGAAGGCGACTGTTGAATTCGCCTCGCTTTTATAGGCCAGCTAAGGCAGTGACAGAGAGAGAGAGAAAGAGAGAGAGAGAGTGCCAGAGAGCGAGTGATATTGCTGTCGAGCAATGACAAAGCAAAGCTAACGAACTGAACTTGTCACACACAGACATACGCTCTCACACACGCACATACACACACCAGACTGATGCGATGGAGGCGGTAGCAAAGTGGATGCCAATTCCGGAGGCCACGATGAACTGTTCCCTAAGGATCACCCCAAAATTGTGAAAATGTTTCCTGTAATGGCATCGGACGTGCTATGGCTCAAAACGGTGCTGGTAAGCATGTTAAGGGTATTATCCCCGATCGTCATCTGTCAAATATACACAATTGTATTCCGGCTCTTGGACTTGCTGCTGCGAGGTAGCTTGGGAGACAACTGCTTCATGTCGCTAGGCGACCCCCCTCACCTCATGCGGTCTATGGTGGGTCGATTTGCCAGCCTGAGTGATGTTGTTAGGAGCGCTCAGCTGGATAAGTTCCACAGGAATAGGAATATAGGGCCCGAATTGACGAGTTGCTAGAGCAACTTAGAACGAGAGATGCCATGGCGGAGAATGTGCGATCGCCATTGTTATGGTCATTTATTTAGGAGCCGGCCTTCGCTCTCCAATTCCGATATCCGAACAGACATCTACCTCTTTCGATTAGTCGAGCTGCCTTCCCTTAATAAAAAAAAAACCAGAAAGCTAAGCTAACTTCTTCTGTGCCGAAGTTTTTATACCCTTACTCAAGTGCTCGCTTAAATATTTTCAAAGCTAATCTTTTTCCCACAACGACCCATTTTCCGACCAATCTTTACTAAGGGATCTTGATGATATAGTCATCCGATTTGGACAAAAATCGGTGTAGAATTAGGTATAATTATGTAAAACAAATCAATACAAAATTTCAGGATGCTACCATTAAAAACAAAAAAGTTTTTCTAACTAAGACTGCTTTTCACACCTATCTTTTGTATGGCAGCTATACCATATAGTTGTCCGATATTAATAAAACTTGGAAGAACTATAAAAAAACATAGGCAACCTACGATTACAAAGTTTGGAGACGTTTCCGTTGAAAAGAAAAAAGTTTTTCTCACTAAAACTAGTTTTTCGACCGATTGTTTCTATGGGTGCTATGAGATATAGTCATCTGATCCGGTCCGTTCCGACATATTAGTAGTGTGCAGCAAAAAGAAGACTCTGTGCAAAATTTCAGCTCGAAAGCTTCAAAACTGAGAGACTAGTTCGCGTAGAAACAGACAGACAGACGAACGGATAAAGCTCAATCGACTCAGCTTGACACCCTGATGAAGTATATATGTATATAGGTTAATGGGGTGGGAAATGAATATTTCTAGGCAACTTCTGGGCAAATATGTAATACCCTTTGCAAGGGTTTAAAAATATGATATTAAATTATGGAATATTTTTTCCTAGGCTATGGGTCGATTTCTCATCTTCTACATAGCTGCTATGTGTTAGATAAACTCAGATTTGGCTTTTATTTATAGGGTTATGTGATGTGATTAGAAAACGTCCCTATATCGTAGAAAGAATATTAAATGGTGATATTTTTCGTCGATATTTTGGATTCAGCTTGCTTTACACTGCAATATCCGAAATTTTACAATAAAATACATCTTTCTGTACAAAATTCAAACGATCAGGGATGCAAATCGATCGAAAATGATTACTGGTTCGGTACAGGGGTTCACACAGATGAAAAGGGTTTAAAAAAGAGGGAAAGAGTTGCCAATAGTGCGATTTATCATCATATGCTACTGTCTGGTGGGATTGATTCAAGAGAATTTAGATATGGTTTGGAAATTTCGCATTCTTTACAATAAGAACTTTCGCCGTATTTCTACATATTCTTCCCTTTAAGATGTAAGAAATAACATATGGTTCTTTGTTTCTCAAATTCTGTAAAGTTTAACAGAACTTTAAGCTGTCAAACCAAAGGTATCCTCAAGAAAACAGAACCTAACTGGTTATTTGGGGTTCGGGTTGTACCGCAGAGTCTTTTCAGATTGAGTTTCAGTTTTTAAAACACCAATTTGGAGTCTCTTAAGTGATAAAAAATATGTTGTAAAACAGATTTTGAACCACCAATTTGGTTTAAAACATTTTATTGAGATAATCGAACTGCAGTTTCGGTTCAGTTAAGTGGTTCAGAATAAGAAAAGAAGCTTAAGCAACACTGCAGGGCATTGTAAAAAGGTAACAAAACACGAGCAAAAGAAGAAGAGAAAGATTATGGCTCTCAAGCAATGGAATCTTATGAATAAAGAGGCAACTGGAAGGATCATATCGATCTATGGGTAATTTACAACAAGAGAGAGAGAGAGAGAGGGAGTGCAAGAGAGCGAGTGATATTGCTATCGAGCAATGACAAAGCGAAGCTAACGAACTGAACTTGTCACACACAGCGATACGCACACACACACACACACACACAAAACACACGCACACTCACACCCGAGTGAATGTTAAATCAAAGCGAAATGCCAAAACAAAGTCAGATGCTGACCAAATTAGCGGTAAGTGTAGTTGGCAACAGCCTCCAACAACAAAACTGAGCAAAGCCGATAACCCAAAACAAAACAAAAATATTGAAAAATAGAGAGATCGCTCTCTGTCTCTCTCGCTATCTCTCTCTGTGGGGGTCTCTCTTGGTCAAGCCGTAGGCACAAGGCAACTCAATACGTATGTACGTTTAGTACATTGACTAAATGTAGTCGTCAGGGGCGGAGGGGCCAGGGGCAGGTTGTTGACGTAGGCAATTTAAAGAAGAACCGTCAGCAATTCATTTGAATAACAAATCATTTTTCCCTCCATTGTTTTGACAGGTAGTGCGAACCGCCTGATCTGTGGGTAGGAAACACCGGTGAACGGGTCCAAGGCAAGGGCAGGTGCATTGAACAGGTAAATGTACCATTTTATGATTTCACTGGAAATGGTTTCCTCTCACCTACTTGTTCCGCTTATCAATGACTCTAATCTTATCTGCAAGCAAAACACAAGAAAAAAAAAAAACAGAAAAAGAAAACTTTTTATGGCGCGTGGCAAATTCCAAACAGTTGTCTTTCAAATGCGATTTCAAAGTGTAACGGTAAGCCGCGAAAACGGTTTATTAAGTGGAAAAAACTTTTCCACATTTTCTTACACAAGTCGCACGTCGTGCGGCTCCAATTTCGCTGGCCTAACGAAAAGGGAGAGCCCCTCCAAAAATATAAAAAATTAATGCAATTCAGCGACGTCGCTCAAAACTGTAAACTACATCTTCTGCACATACATATGTACATACATTTGTACATATATTATAAACAATTAATATTTATTTAGACAGCAATTCCCTATGTACCTACAGCATGGGGCACGCTTTTGACTGACATTCAACTTTGCTGTGGCGCAGTTTAAAATTGATTTTTTTGGTGATTTTTTGTTTTGTTTTGGAGGAGGGACCATTGTCATCTGAGAAGGTCGCTCTCGCACTCGCAGTCGCACACACACACACACAGAGATTATTGCGTCAGACAATCTGTGGAGGATATTAGTCCGAAAATAACAATATTGAAACCTTTTGAAAAAACAACAACAGATTTTTAAGTGCGCTTCGTAGTTTTCTCATATACCCTTATAATTAGCGAGGGGGGGATAACATTAGCTGGTAGTATCAGATTTGGTTTAGATTTAATTGAAATCATTTTGGCCTCAAATTAGCTCAATTGCCAGACAATTGAATACTTAGGAACATGCGTTGCAATTTGCTCCTCAAATAAGCTCACTCGTATAGCAGCTGTCTAAAAATAGTTTTTTTTATATTTTGGTGATATATACCGAGGGTAGTTTGGTTAAAGCTACATCATACACATACCGAAAGCTTGTTGAAATCGGTTCTGCACGATCTCGAACCAGCCCGCTTATTCTAGCTGATAACCCGAAGGCCTTTGAAGATGATGTACTGAACCGATAACTACGAAACAAAACGGTTCGGTTCAGTTCAGAGAGAGAGTTCAGAGAGTTCTATTGTAAGACCTAAAGCATTTACCTTACAAAATGTGGGTATCATAATGTTTCCCCCTTCATTTAAACTAAGGGAGACCGCGCATAAATCGAATTTATACTAATCACACATTATAATACATGTAATCCCGTACATCTCCTGCAACTTCACACCGAGATCTTCATATACCCGTCCGTCATCAGGCTGTTTACCTTAATTGAGAGGGTATATGCTTTTCCTTTAACAATCGTTAATATAACCTTAGACAGCATTTGTTGTACTCTTAATTAAGACAATTTTAAACAATTATCCGACTTTATATATTTGATTTTTGGGAATTTACTTTAAAAAAAAGAAACCAGAAAATGTATAACAAATTAAGAGTAACCACAAAACCGATCCGTGAAACATTTAGCTCCAGAGACCGTGCAATAAGCTGAACCGCACCACAGGTTCGAAAACCTTGTGAGCCACTAAAGCGAATCAGTCCCTTTTTGCAAGTGGGTTGCTTGATATTTATCTTCTTTTAGCTTTCTCATCTTCTAAATAGCTGTCATGTCTTAGATAAACTTACAATTTAGGCCCAATTTCTCAATTGTTTCGGTTGACTAGCTCCCGCTCAAACTCTTCAGTTCCGCTCCGACCTGAATCATAGCTGCATCAGTCATGAAATGGAAAAGCTGGTACTAAATTCATGGCATCCTTTATATGAGTTTCAGCCATAAATTTAACACAGACATTTATTACTGCGTCATGTCTTTAGCTCATTTTAGGCATGATTTCCGGGCTGTACCCATGAGTTATTTTCATGGGAAGTACTAAAACATGCCTGAATTCAGTATTCCTACTTCTCAGTTCTGAATAAGCCCTGAAAAACTCAGTACTGAAACGTAGAACTGCATGGGAATAATAGGATTTTAGTAGGTCTCTTTTTGTTCCCTTTTTAGCTTTAACAACTTCGAAATCTATCGCTCGGATAGCTTTTTCATGTGATTCACCGGCTCATTGGGGAAGCCTTAGTCACCTAATGCATTTTAATTTTCCAATTCTCCAACAATTATTCTTATCACCGGGAGCAATGGCATTGGAATGCTGTAAGCCACTTTTAAGGCATTTAAATTAATGGTACAGATTTGTTCAGTGCTTCAGAGTTTTTGAACCATTGGTTCGTTTTTTGCATGTACTTTTGAGCTAACTGAACCACAGAAAAAAGAATGCAGACTGATTACAGATATACTAAGATGTCGGAGGACAATTGCAGAAGATATACGTGTGAGGACTACAGTTATCGTCCTCAGCAAAGCTAAGAGCCCATGTATTCTATCAGAGAACTCCCTTGTTGAGGGTCGAAGGCTAAAACTGAATAAGCTACGAACCAAATCTTGAAAACAGGTCTGAAAAGCGAACCGTGGACTTTATAATGGACTATAATAATGAACCTACAAGAGAATTATAGCGATTTATAGTCTGGCTTTTTTGTTCAGTGACTTTTTTCCAATAACTCTTGTTGAGTTCTTTCATTATAGCTCGTAAGGCGACACCTTTTAAGTGCCTCTTGATAACTGAGTAATTGTTGTTTGGCTCAGTTGATCGTTGACTCAGCTTAGTAACTCTCTAATCGCAGAGTCTTGATTACTGAGTAATTGTTCAGTGACTCAGTTAAGTAACTCTCTAACTCCCTATTGATCTTTTTTGTTCAGTGACTCTTCGCCTAATCGAAATGAGTTAAAATGGAAAGAGTCTAACAACAATTTCACGCTAATTGTACTTATTTGAGGACATCACAAAGTCGGTGGCTTATAGCTTGTCAACTTTTGCTTTCCGTCATTTTTTTTTTTTTTGCTATTGGTTTTTCTGTCTGTTTGAGTTAACCGCTTGAATTATACATAAATATACAGTGCCAAGTGCTGCTTGAAGACACATGCGCTTCCTCTTTGGCTTTGGCTGTGTTTTGTGCTTTTAACAATTCGCTTGCTTTTCCAGCTATACAAACAAAGCTGCTCCTGCATGTACATAGCGGTTGTCTTATTATTGTTTACCCACCCCAAATGCAAAAACAAAAGGCACCACCCATCAAGACACTCCAATTGACGTCAATCCGTAATCAGGAACAGAAACAACAGCTCAAACGCAGTTGCCAAAAAAAAACAAAACATGAAACAAAAACATAAACATCTTTGTGGGTAGTTACCCACCATGGGTCTGAATCATGGCTTAAGAGGAATCCTCCTAATCGGAACAGCCAAAAACAGCTCTATCTATGCCAATGAGTTCACTTGAAACACATTAAAAACTTGTTTCGCGGGATTCCCTCGCTGTCAGAGATTTTTGTAAACAAAACTTTGTTTTGGAATTCCAGCCGACGTTTACGTATTAAATTAATGGAGGAAAAGTACTTAAAGCTGGTAAATGTGGGTAAACAGCTAAAAAGGGTGTGATCCGACGAAAGTGGGTCCGATCAGAGATTGCGATCACTCTCTAAGTGCCGCTCGTCGAGATTTACGACAAACAAATCTGCCGACAATGGCAATTAGAATACTGCGAGACTTCTCAATATGAATAAAGAAACGAGTACAATGCATACGACGATGACCCTGATCTTTGACTGGCATGACGTTTTCACAATACAAAACTGACGTTTTGTAATAGTTTTCCGCATAAGAAATTTGCATGACAGAAATGGCCTATTAATAGGCTTGACACATTTAATTATCTCTGAATGCTCACTCATTTGGGATCGTCTCTTGAATAAGACTAGAAGTGCTGAGCTCTGTCCCTCAGGTGACAAATTCAAGGAGGTTGCAGGTTTTCATTGAGAATAAGCAAATGGCCTTAAACTTTGAATATGACACAACCTTACTCGAGTTTAATTTCTCAATGAGCATGACACATATTTCATGGTGAAGCTTTTATAATGAGTGTTTTTACCATATATATATATATACAGTTGGCAGAAAACGATGCGGATGAGAAAAGTAGATTATCATTTTGTTAGCTTAAGCTTAAGCTTCGGTGGAAGTCAATAAAAACTTCCAATGCCCTTGACTTGGTCTAATTTACACCGTTTTTTTGGTGCACGAAAGTCTCAGACTTTCAAAAAGAGAGCCAGAGTAGAAACCTTGCTTAGGCAACACGATCTCTGAGACTCACAACACAAAATGTGTGACATTCCGGCTTTATGGGTAACCATGATCTTGTTTTTTACTTTACTTTTGCAAAGATTTTGTGAGTAGAAGATCAATTTTTGCTTCGAAATCGGTTTTTCATAGCAAAATTGCGGAAGAAAGTTAAAATGGAAGTACAGAGAATGATCTTTGTTTGGTTTAAATGTTTATAAAAAGTTTATTAACCAAGTGTTGCTTCTTTTAAGTGTTGAAAATCTGTTAAATGGTTACAAATCTTTGCTTTATTGCTTCAATCCAGTGCCAAAACTCTGTATATTGCAAAACCCATCTACTAACAGTATTATACGACTGCTATCTCATACAATTTTGAGAATTTTTCATCAACACATATTTTCACTTAGTACCGCACACATCAAAGACAGGAAAAAATGAAGCAAAATCGGTTTCCTACACACACACTTTTTTCCCTACAATGGTTTTGATTAAGCACACGTCGCTGATTTGATACCGGAAATCTAAAATGCAGGGATTGAGAGCGAAACGTTCTTGTGTATCGGTCAGAGTGCCTATCTCGGAGGATGTCTATATATTTTGGTTACGCTTATATTATGAAAAACAGTTAAAAAACAGATTTCAGCCAGTATAAGTATGAAGAGCAAAAATAAAATTCGATTCGTTTTAATTTCCTGCTAGCGTGTAACTAAAGTCACTCACTTCTGACGACTATCAAGGCTTCTTTTCCAGCTTTATAGCCATGCTTAATCATTTACGATCAGAAAAACGAGCGCATTTATGAGTAAAACACTCCGATTTTTTATCAACGCATATTATCACCAAGTACCGCACACATCAAAGGCAGAAAAAATGAAGCGAAATCGGTTATATGCATTACAGAACAAAATTTTTTCCCTACAATGGCTGTGAGTAAGCAAAAAGCGCTGCACTTTTGTCGGGAGAAAATAGTACCCTTGACCGTTTTTGAAGAGTCGTTTATAACCAGTACTTCGCATAAGTCTCATCAAAGGGGCGTTGTTTAAAATGATCTTCCAAATGCTGGCTGGGTAGTTTCGGTGGACTGAGGCGCATGCACAGAAATACCACCCAACATTTGAAAGATCATTTTAACCAAATCAACATAATGACTCTCTCTCGCACCGTTTTGGTGTTTAAAAAGAGATTACTATCATCTACGATTACAAGAAGTCTGGAAAATTAGAGATGCATTTGCTCGAAAATGTTATTTTTTGAAATTCGAATTGAAAAAGACCCGAATAAGAGTTGAAACTGATCAGAAGAACGGGTAATCACAAAGTGTAGCGAGTAGCGTACCATTTTTCCCTTCAGAAGTATTATTTACGATCAGAAGATGAGAGCATTGTGAGCCTAAAACAATTTTAAGGGTGTAATTGTGAAGAATTATATGGAAGTTATTTAACCAGATTATTTATAAA
Source organism: Lordiphosa andalusiaca (assembly GCA_035044965.1). NCBI lineage: Eukaryota > Metazoa > Arthropoda > Insecta > Diptera > Drosophilidae > Lordiphosa > Lordiphosa andalusiaca. The sequence continues at coordinate 13,196 of JAWNNM010001643.1, forward strand.
TATTTGGCAGGAATGGTTCTAATATTTTTGAATAATTTCAGACAAATTTTGAACATAATCTTTGAGTCTGGGAGATAATTTTTATGCATAAGTAAGTTAATAAGTTTTTATACTCTGTACCGTAGGTACATAGAGTATTATAAGTTTGTGCAAAAGTATGTAACATCCAGAAGGAAGCATCTCCGACCCCAGAAAGTATATATATTCTTGATCAGCATCAACAGCCGAGTCGATATAGCCATGTCCGTCTGTCCGTCCATCCGTCTGTCTGTCCGTATGAGCGCACAGATCTCAGAGATGGTAAGAGATAGAGGCTTCACATGTATGGGACATATGCTTCTTATGTCTGCAGGCAGATCAAGTTTATTTTCGATTTTGGCCACGCCCCCTGCCGCCCCCGCAATTTAGAAAAAACGTCATATCTCCCACAGTTTTGAAGATAGATGGCTTGTTCCATCTGGACATATTTAGTTATTAGGACGACTTATCGATCCGCCAAAGGAATGAAGAAGATCGGATGAACGGTTTTCGAGTTATGATCAAAAGAATTTTCTTGGTACAGAGTATGTTATAGTCGGGCTTGACCGACTTTCTTTCTTGTTACTATTGAAGACCTCAAAAAAAAAAACATATACAGGCAAGGCTCATATTTTCTAGTTTATTAAAGTTTTGCAATTTGAAGAGCGAAATTGTTCGAAAAAATCGGTTTGAAACCGCAAGACTTGTGCGAATGCGAAAGTGGAAGCAAGGCTGAAAATCTTAGAATTTATTGCTTATTTTAAAAAGGTTTTGAAAAAGGAGCAGCTATGATTTATATTCATTTTTCACTTAAAATAGCGAAAATATTTGAACCAAATCGGTTTCCCGGGTTTTTTCACTTTTGAAACAGCCTAACAACGGCCTTGCTCTAAATATGACTATAGCTTTATTTATATACAACACATGTTTGCCATTCCAATGACTCACATTTGATATAATCTCAGATCTCGTTAGCATACATACATAAATTTCTTATCGTAAGCAATCCCGTGCGGCATCTCTTATCTCATGCGGCACTTTTCAAATGATTCATGGCGAGTGTCTAGACTAAACACAATTCCTCGATGCACTTAGAATCCCAAAGAGCCCCTTCCCATGGCGCGGCTTGTGCATATTTTGCTTACATAAACGATTATTATTGAAACGACAAACGTAATGACAATTTTTTCTTTTGTAAAAATAAAACCTCGTTCAATTTCATGACCCCCCCTCCCTCCCACCACCCTTCTTTCTGTGTTCGTTGCCCCCTCATTTGCTGGGTGTCTTTCAGTCGGTTTTTATGTTCCCATGCTTATTATAAGCCACGCGCAGTCTATTTGATTTGGTTGACCGATTGGATTGTCAGTTGTCTGATATGTACCATCGACTCCTCCTCACAGCATCGTCAGACAGGTGATGGAAAATGCCCAAATGCAATCTGATAATGGGGGATTTTGTCACCTGTTTGCCATTTGGCAGGCAGCTGGCTGTGTGTTTATGTGGCCTGATTCTAGTTTCAACCCGGTTAATTAAGCCTGCGTCGGTTATAGCCTCTCTATTCCAGCTAAGCCTCAGACAGGCCCCCCCCCGCCCTTCCAGCTGTTGTCGCGGCATTCTCCTGGCAATCAGCCAGTGTATTTTGTGAGTGGATTGATTTCAATTCGAATTCCGTTTCATTCATTCATTTGCCGCATTGTTTTTATTAATTTACAACTTTAACACACACACACACACACACACCGCCCATTTCTGTTGCTGATAAAACATGTCGTCGGTGGGAATTGGTTTAAACTGGTAATGCGGTAGTGGACTCTCCCGTCCGTTGAGCAAACGATTCGTGTGCGACGCAAATCTACCCAGAAACGCCATCATGATGAAGCTGCTCTGATGACGATGGATGGTTGGCGACGTCAGTTGGCTGTATACGAGGGTTGTGTTCTATGAATCGTAGTCCAACAACAGCTGCTAGCTAATCCACTCTACCAACTTTGCAGTGTGTACTTTAATTCTCCCTTTGTCACGTGTAATTAGCGATTTGTTGCTTTATGCAAATTGCTAATTAAGTATTCCCGCGAGTGTTAATTGTGCGCACGCCACAAAAAACAAAAACCCCAGACAGGTAAAGGGGAAAGGTCCCCCCCCCCCCACTGTCCCCTAACGACAAGTGTTCTAGTTTTGACTATGTGTTGTAGTTGTATGGGGTTTTCATTAGGCGACGGGCTGGGATTTGTATTAATTACGTTTTATTCATGAGATTCCAATGCATTAGACGCAATTGCGGTTTGTATGAATACTTGGGACCAGCGATCAATGTGTACAAAAATAACAAAACGAAAATAAAAAATATACATTTTTTCCAGCCGATTCCATTTTAGTCTATAGTCCAAGTGTTATGGCACCTATTTTAGCATTCAAATGATTTCTTGGTATTTTTCACTGCAATCGAATAAGTACATTTCCTATTTATCACAGTCATGATGAAAACCCAGATAAGATCTGTGTCGAACCATGGGGTTACATAGTTTAGTTTTACAAACTTGTTTTTTGGGAACAAGCTTGTGCGATCGGTTGGTAGCGTGACAGTGCGTATTCCCCTCAGTTGACGGGACAGAGTTCCAAATTTAAACTCGGGACAGCATGGATATAAAAATTTTAGCTCGTGTTCGACATGACATAAAATTATAATAAATTTGGGGTTGGGCTGAGAAGGCGGTTGAGTTTAAAATAAGAGATCGTAACGAGATATTTGTTTATATTTGTCAAACGGGTCATGAAATTTCAATAACCTTAAATATATATAGATTTTTGTACTCTATAGACCTGCATTCGTTGTGGTTTTACGCATAGACATTGCCAAGCGCCTAGAGATCAGACCTGGCTAGCCCATAGCAACGGGCAGCCAAGATAGTTCGAACCGAACTTGCTTCTTTTTGAGAAAGCAGCACTGAAAATTAAGTAAGTCGAACCAGTTATGGCCTTATGCTGCGTGTGTATGGTTGGGGTTGTGACTGACAACAACAAAATCAAAACTGCAGACAGCTCTCTTCCGAATTGTTGTTGCCTTCAATTTCGCAAGAGGCATGGAAGGCATAGAAAAGAGAGAGTCACATACGAAGTTGTTGCTGCAATTTCATTATTCGCGAGTTCTATACGCTCCGCAATGGTTTTGCGCAAAACAACAATACATGCGCCTAGAGCGCATACAGCGCAGGCACCCCTTGTCGATTCCATGTCAATTCTGTGTTTTTTCATTCTATCAACTGACTTGATGAATTTTTAAGTAGTCTAATTGTTTCTGTTTTATAAATTCAGATTCCTGGAATATTTTATACTTTTTTTTTAAATTTTTTTTATGGAGTAACCCATCTAAAAACAAGCATCTAACAACACATAACAAATTTTGAGGTTTTCTGGAGATGTAAAGGGGTATGTAAGCCAGGGCTTACTTGTTTTTCGTCTTAGTAATATACACCTTATTCTAAATATAAATCATTCTCAAGATTTAAACCCTTCATAGAGCCCTGCCAAGTTCAAAACAAAACTTAATAATTATTCTAAGTTACCTTTGAAAATAGCAGGGATCAGCTGTTAACCGAACCGGCTTTAAACCGACCCGAACCGCTATTTCCAGCTGGAGAACCGAATCGGCTTCCTTTTCTTTAAAATGTTACAACATGTAATCCTGCGTCTTCTGCAATTGCCCGTGGATCTTTTAACATACCTGTCATCAATCTGCATGCTTTTCTTGATATTGATAATTGATTTGTCGTCTTCTAGTGGACCATACTTTACATTTTCTGTAGTTTATCTTAGTTTATCTTACTTCAATCCTAGCCAGGAGAGTTTTATCTCTTTTAAAAATATTTAAAATGAGAAATGGGGTGTGTAAGATGCATGGTACGTATTCTTTTTTAGCCTACATTCTCTGATTTCGAAGGGCATTCCTCTGCAAATTCGGCACATATTTACAAATTCATTGAAACGCTACTCTTTGATTGACTAAACATATAGAAATTGTCATAGAGTTGTAAAATTCTATACTTAAGCTTTTAAGGATTGCCGCGTTTTTTTTTAACAAGGCTGAAATCCTTTAAAGATTCATAGTAAGTTCAGTCTGCAGCTTTTAGATGTGCGATCCGCATACATACCAAAATTTAAGTGCAAACCTTGGTTCAAAGGGGAATTTCAGATCTGGTAGACATACAAAAGCAGCGAAAGACGCTTTCAACTTGCCTCTTCATGTGATACTACAATTTAAAATGGTGTTTTTATAATTCTTCAATCAACATTATGTGGAAACTTTATGAAAATTAAGAAAATCTGCGTGGGATGGAACCCATGACCTCTTAGACAACAGTCACACACACTACCCGCTGCACCACACCCAGACACCCGGCTTTATCATACGAAAAACAAATAGTAACAGAGTTAGCAAACAATTAGTTATATAGTTCTTTTCTCTTTAACGACAAACGATTAAAAATGCAAGTCATATTGTTCCAACAACAAAAACTATTGTCTAATCTGTAATATTCTATGGCTAAAAAGGTGATGTAATTGCATTTGATTAATTGTTTGTACCTTACTTAATCAACAGTGTGCATACCGCACACATCTTGGCAGCCTGAGTGGCCAAGAGTTAAGAGTAATAACTCGTAATTTTAACTGACTCTTTGTCAAAATGCAATCTAAATAAAGAATATTGAGATTGTTGCTGCTCTTGAAATCTTTATGTAATCCATATTTGTGTTTATTGAATGACAACTGGACTTTAACTGCGATAAAAAAATAAAAACAATACACAGTTTTGTGTATTGTTTAAAAAGCTGCACTTTATGGCCACATGGTAAAGAGTGCAATGTTTTATACTTGTGGACTTTGTGGTTCAATAGCTGCCCTGTAAAAGCTCCACCCAATGGTGGGTAGGTGTCTAAAGACCCCTCAGAATATTGATCTGACTTAATGCGTTATGGAATTTCCATTTCATTTAAATGATTAAGGTAGTAGCTCATGGCCATACAAAATGCTTGTTATTGCCAAAAGAAGAGAACAAAATTGGTTCTTTCATTTTTTTCGTACGTTTTTCCTGTTTTGTGAAGAGCTTCCCGAAAATTTCCATGGCATGTTCAACTCGCATAATCTTTGCAAACAGAGCCGATTAATATTTGTACAATTTTTTAGTGTGGAATCAGCGGCAGAGGGGGGAGGAGTCAGTCACATGATTAACTCGTGAATTTCATTTATTTCGCAAACTGACAACCAAAACGTGTGAATAAGCGGCGAGGCGCACGCTTCATTTAAGAGGCTAATCAGAGATCAGAGATAAACAAAAACTGGAGTCGGACACAACAATTAGGTGGGCACGTACATATGTATGTAGGTGCAGGGAACATAATTGATGGGTATTCTATAAATGTTGTACTATTTTTATATCAAACATTCTTTTAATAACAACAAATAATCAATTGTATAATTGATTGCCATTGTATTGGAAATTGCAACTGGGGCCCATGAGACGGGCGATAATGCTTTGAGCCAATTTCCGTTTGTTATTGGAACAAAGAGAGCCCATAGTTCGAACTGTAAGAGTGTTCCACTGATAAACCGGAGCAAAGGTAGAGAAATTCCCGGTCGTTGCTAATCATAAATTGTAAAAACTGTTGGGGAATTTCTAGATTAAGCTGGGGTCTAAATTATAAATACAATTTACAGTGAGGCTAATTATAGATTGTTTTGTACATGTGTATGTACTTACCTATAAACGGCACGGCTGAGGCAATATTACAAAAGTCTGGATCATCCACATCGAAAATGCCATCTTCCCATTCGGTGACTATATGATTATGAGGCGGTTGGCTGGGCAGAGAGTTGTTGCTGTTGTTGTTGTTGTTGCGGTTGTTGGTATGTTGTTTCATCTGTGAAATAAACAAGAGCGAAGAGTCGTAATTATATTTGAGTGATTTGTACGTGTTGCTATGCATGTCATTCACACACGTGGCGCAAAATGCAAAGCCAAAGTAAAGTACATGACAAGGCACAAACATGTAGAGTGGATGGGGGAGGGTAAGGCAGGGAGGAGGACAGCTGTTGATTTCTCTCTCCCCCCAGGCGCATACAGACACACCACACCACACACTCGCACACTTTCCATTGCCAAATCTCTTAAATTGAGTGCAATATGCAAAATCAATAGATGCAGTTATTTGGGTGAAGGTTTGTTGTTTTTGCATTTGGCATTCTGATTCTGACCACGGGCACTTACGTTTTGCATTCGCATTCGCCCACTGCTCCTTTATTCCTGCCAGGTCTTTTTGTCTCCTTAACGGTTGAGTCCTTGAGCTTCTGTGCAATATTATTATTTATTTGACTAATTCAGCTGGCATTGCTTTGATTAAAATATGTTTTTGTTTTTACTGACAGCTAAAGTCTTTTGTGCCTAGAGATGGAACTTTCATAAGTGATAGTTCAGGGCTGGCAAGGCGCTCACGCCGTCACAGTGCCAGGCACCTCTGTGATCACCTGAATTAATATATACAATTTTAATTTAAAAGAATAAATAACTTAAACATCAATATTCTGGTCTCTGACAGCTACATTAAGCAGATAGATAGAGGGATTGTTAGTCACTTGATAAATAGCACGGTTCTGTTGAGCGCCTTTTTATGTTAGTAACTTAGAGATGTGCGCGTGAAGTGGAGCAACGAGCTATCGGAATTTATTTGGATGTCTTGACCTTTTTGACAAATGTATGAAATCTGAGGAAGACTCTAAGATTCTTAATTTGTTCTAAAATTTGTTTTTCAGCTTAAAAGCACCACATCTTAGCCGACGTTAATGACAGAAGCTTTGTAGAACTGATTGATGCCTGTACTTAAAAGGAACGTTACGGCTACTTTTTAAATTTTGCTAAGAGAAGTACAGTTTTTAGGGCTTCTTAACAAAACCCGTTCCTGAAATTTGGATGCAAATTGTTTACACTCAAACAGCAACAGAATCAAACAGTGCTCTTTAAAATTGCATTATTTATTGCCATCTCTAACAGGGGGTTTCCCATAAATGTTGTTATTTTCGTTAAACTTTTTTTATTTGATTGTCAATGTATTAATCCAGATTTCATACAGATTAACATAACACTGACACTTACATTTATCCGTCATAATATCAAACCAACCTTAAATAATTTAGTTCGTGATTTGAACATTTAAGCCTTTCCATCTCTAATAGCATTTTCTATCAACACTTTCTAGCACTGCAGCTAACATAACGTAATGAATAAGTAGTACCGCACTCGATTGTTTTAGGGATTTTTAATTCACATCCCCCCTTCACGATGTGGCCCTCCACCCACACAATCTCATAGACAGCAAGGAGTTTGCCAGCACAGGGCTTCGACATTTCCATTTTCGAGACAAAATTAAACACAAACAAAAAACCAAAAAAAAACTACAATTAAAAACCATAAAAATGCACATTAAAAGTATAAGCAACTGAAAGCGAGCACAGCGAAAACCAACTACTTGCAGAGGCGCAAAAGAGAGCGAGAGAGCGAGCGAGATAGAGCGAGGAAAATCACCTTCAAAAGTGGGGCATGGAGGAAAATATGTGGTAAATAAACAGAGCATCAAGCAGGCGACGTCAACACAACATACATTAGAGCCCTAAATATAACATTAAATATATTCGGAGATGGCCTATATCTGTGAATATTGGTGGGGATCCATAACACGGTGAGGCAAGCTTGGACCGTGATTCGCGCTCCCCCACCTTGACTCACTATGTTATCATCATCAGCTGCTCGCTGATTAGACACGTTGACGCCGTGACTAACAATTAACTGATTAAAAACCATTTGCATTTCTTTCATTTCGCTTTCCAGGATCATTGAGCTGGAGTCCGCCCTGCTGGACGATTGCAATGTGAATGATATCTATGGCATTTGTCGGGGCAAAGCGGTGCCCGATGCCCTCCGTCCCGATGTGTGGCAAGTGTGCCTGGATGTGCGACACAAATCCGATCAGATGTCACTTTTTAATGAGATCTACGACCTGCCCTTTCAAAGTCAATTGCGAGAGGATTGTCAGAGGCATGTGGATCGCATGGGCAACGATGAGGAGGACAAGGTCTCGGTGGTCTCTGATTTGGAATCCATCATGACATTCTACTGCAAAAATAGGAATTTACAATATGAGCCGGAAAATGGTTGGATTGAGCTGTTATTGCCGCTATTTGCCCTAAAGTTAAACCGTTCGGACACGTTTAATCTCTTCGAGGCCATCCGGGATACCTACATACCCAAGGGTTGCAAACCCAAGGGCAATGTCTTCCATGTATTTCGCCTGCTGTTGCTTTATCACGATCCTGAGCTCTGTACCGTGCTGGACACCAAGAAGATTACACCGGATCTGTATTCCCTGACCTGGTTTCAGTCGCTGTTTGCCTCCTGCAGTAGTCTGTCGGTCATCATAGCAATGTGGGATCTATATTTTCAAAATGCCGATCCATTTATGGTCTTCTTTTTGGCTTTGATCATACTAATCAATGGACGCGAACAGATTTTGCAAATGAAAAGCTCCGCGTCCAAGGAGGAGATTATCAAGTTCCTCATCAACATGCCCTGCGCCCTGGAACTGGACGATGTGGCGGATTTCTGCTCATTGGCCCAGTACTATGCCGTGAAGACGCCCACTTCGTTCAAGACGGATTATCTGAAGGCCTTGTATGGCAAACAGAATGACACACCACGCAGCCAGGAGGAGGCAACGAAAGTATCGCAGGCCTTGTGCCTGCCCGTCTCCGTCTATGAGCTGGTAGAGAACTCGGCCAGTGAGTTTCCCATACCGGACTCGGTGCGATTCTTTTTGGTCGATTGTCGCCCGGCGGAACAGTACAATGCAGGACACTTGTCTACGGCTTTTCATCTGGATTGCAACTTAATGCTACAGGAACCAGTGGCCTTTTCCACCGCAGTGCAAGGCTTGTTGTCGGCCCAACGGCAATCGATTGAGGCCAACTCCAATGCGGGTGGCGAACACTTGTGCTTTATGGGCAGCGGCCGTGTGGAGGAGGATCAGTATACGCATATGGTGGTGGCCTCATTCCTGCAAAAGAACACCCATTATGTGTCCCTGCTCACGGGTGGCTACAGTTCGATTCATGATTATTTTGGTGATCACATGGCCGATTGTCTGGAGGATCATAACGCGCGCAAGTGTCTGGTGTGTCAACAGCATCAGCAAACAATGAAGCAACAGGTGCCGCTGAAGGCCTCCACTTCGGCTCCCTCCACCACGGATCTGTTTAGCAAGTTTTCCGCTGCCATGAAATCCAAATCGGCTGAAGTAAAAGGCAAACTGCTCGACATCATTGTAAATCCCAGCTCGAATGGCTCTGAGGTGGCCTCACCACCCTCGCAGGAGCGACATGTCAGTGCCAAGGAGCGTAATGGCAAACGTTATCGCAATGTGGCGCCCGTCTTTAGCATCGATGATGAGAACGAGGATACCTACGATGGCCATGCGGGTGACTCCAATCGTACACAGGCTGGCGTTGAAACCAAAGAAATTGTCCAATTGAATCAATATTTCAAAACTGCAGACATCATCAATGCCTTCAAGTGCCAGGAAGTCCATATGAATGGCTATATGTACGATAGTCATCTCATTATAACGCCCAGCCAGCTGGTGGTGCTACGTGAATTGGGTCGTGGCCAGGCGCAGATTATGGTGCGTCGACCGCTGGCCAGCATTGTGAAAATCACCGCCAAAAAACGACATCGGGATTTGATTACCTTCAAGTATGGCTTCCCCGATGGCGATGGTCTGCTCATCACCGATATGGATCGATTCCTCATACCAAATGCCACAGAGGCCACCGCTTTGGTCTCCAAGCACATAGTCGATGTACTGGACAATGCCAAGTAGGAATGGAACGAGGCGTACGAGGAGCAGCATCAGCGGGAGTTAAAAAGTGCAATCTGTAACTTAGTTTTATATTGGCAAAAATGTTTTCCTCGTAGCGGTAATTCTTTTTTATCCAGTGATGCAATTGTAACATACCCCTGGAAACAACCCCAAAATTTTTAAGTGCAACCAACACAAAAAAAAAAGGAAGCTTAGAGTCCCAGCCCTGTTACTTACAATGTGTAAAAATAATTAATATGATGGAAGATGGCAGCGCGATGGAGAGAGAGAGAGTAACTAACTTATATTTATTGCAATTACAAATCGTAAAAAAATAAACATGTATTATATTCGAGACAATCGCGAGGGGTGTGTGTGTGCTGTTCGTTCTGAAACCGAATTGAATCGATGTAATAATGGAAGAAGATGTAATCTGTGTAATCTAGGTTTATTAATTGGGGTTAATCAGTTGCCAAGTAACCCCTGAGGTCGGAAATTTACAGTGTTGAACGGTCCATAAACGATGTTTCGTAGTCAAGGAGCTTAGAAACTAGCATTGCCAATTTTTCAATATTTTTTCAGATGCGAGTTATGATATGTTTCCGGTTCCTGGTAATTGGTTCCAATTAAAGAAATGTACTTATTTAGACTTAGATCCGTCTTTGTCTGGCCCAAGATTGTATTAGAATTTTGCCCAGAAGTTTAAAACGCATAGAAATATTCATATCCGACCCCATAAACTATATATATTCTTGATCAGGGAGCTAAGTCGATTGAGCTTTGTCCGTCCGTCTGTTTCTACGCGAAGTAGTCTCTCAGTTTTAAAGCTATCGAGCTGAAATTTTGCACAGAGTCTTCTTTTTGCTGCACACTACTAATATGTCGGAATCGACCGGATCGGATGACTATAACTCTTAGCTCCCATAGGAACAATAGGTCGGCAAACTAGTTTTAGTATGAAAAACTTTTTTCTTTTCAATGGAAACATCTCCAAACTTTGTAATCGTAGGTTTTCTATGATTTTTTATAATTCTACCAAGTTTTATCAAAATCGGACAACTATATGGTATAGCTGCCATACAAAAGATGGGTCTGAAAAACAGTCTCAGTTAGAAAAACTTCTTTGTTTTTAATGGTAGCTTCCTGCAATTTTGTATTTGTTTGTTTCACATGATTTCACTTAGTTTTACAAATTTTTGGCCAAATCGGAAGACTATAACATATAGCTCCCATACGAACGATCGTTCGGAAAATGGGAAAAAAGAGTATTTTTTGAAAATATTTAAACGTGCACTTGCAAGGGTATAAAAACTTCGGCACAGACGAAGTTAGCTTAGCTTTCTCGTTTTTTAATATTTTAGGAAAGTCGCGAATCTTATTTCGTTGTCAGATACCGACCAAGCCGTTCTAGTTGTAAGAGTAATTCCCATGGAACCTTTTTTATGGTAAGCTGTACGATTACCTCACAGCAGGCCTTCCTTTGGTTTGTACTTCAATCTCCCGCTGTGAAAAATATGCCCAGAATTACAATCGGAGCACCCGTAAGCCTATTTAACGAATCCCATTTGGTTTTCTTTAGATTTTACTCCCTTTCCACATGAAGCTATCTGTCACATAAGCTATAGGTAACAAATAACAGAGTAAGCTAAGAGTTTATCTAGAAGATTAAAAAATGTTAACAAAACTGTAAAGAATTGTGTAAAAGCATATAAAATAAATATATGCCAATTTTGAAGAGGTTTACATTGAAAACAAAAAAGTTTTTCATACTAAGATTATTTTTCTAACCTTACTTTTCTATGGCAGCTATACTATATAGATGTACGATTGCGACCAAACTTAGTGGAATCATGGAAAAGTATAGCAAACTAAGAATTATAAAGTTTGGAGGCATTTTCCTAGAAAACCAAAAAGTTTTTCTCACTAAAACTAGTTTCTCGACCGTTTATTTCTATGGCAGCTATAACCTACAGTCATCTGATTTTGACAAAACTTTAAAGAATTGTGTAAAAGCATATAAAATAAATATATGCCAATTTTGAAGAGGTTTACATTGAAAACAAAAAAGTTTTTCATACTAAGATTATTTTTCTAACCTTACTTTTCTATGGCAGCTATACTATATAGATGTCCGATTTCGGCCAAACTTGGCAGAAATATGCAGAAGCATAGAAAACTAAGAAATATAGAGCTTGGAAACGTTTTCTTTGAAGACAAAAAAGTTTTTCGCACTAGAACTAGTTTTTCGACCAATCGTTACTATGACAGCTATATGCTATAGTCATCCAATAAAGGCGGTTCCAACCCATGTGAAGCGTATTTGTACTAAAAGACTTGGAGCAAAGTTTGGTTAAGATAGCTTTCGAACTGGCGGAGGAAATGGCATAGAACTAGATGGACATGGCTAAAGCTCGTCGTGCTGATCAGGTATACTACATATATGTTAACTTTATGCTGTCGGAGATGCTTCCTGATTCCTAAGTTTACTAATCTACATAAAATCGACTGAAGTCTCAGCTGATGGGACTTAATCCATCTTAAATCTTGTTTTGTCTGTTCAAAAGAAATTCGAAATATTAAACAAATATGAATTTTCTTTTAAAAATTCAGTAAGCCATGCAATTAAGGAAGGTTCATGCACAACTCGTATGCCAAATTTCCTAACACCAATCAATTTCCGTTCAATTCAGCAAAAATGTAATATATAAGGTCTATTGTTTTAGTTAAAACCCATATTATTTATCAGATTTTTGTCCCTAAAGTGTACAAGGACAAGGATTCTGACATCCAATTTTCATTCTAAATTTAAAATTAAAGTTCTTACTTCTTCATGGCCATCAAATATGTGCGACTTATGCAACTTCCTTCACTCATTTCAAGCCAAATCATTTTTTGTTTTATCAATTTGAAAAAGCAGCAGCTAACAGGCAGCCAAAAAAATGACCGGGGTTATTATCTGGGAACCAGTATGCACACTTTAAGTACTTTTGCATTGGAGAGTCTACACATTGCCAAAAAACCACCAAAAAGATAGAAGAGCGAATTAACTTTATCGAACCTGGCCAAAAATTTTGCGCATTCGGTCGAGAGCAGTGCAGTCGCAACGATGTTGACGTGGTCGTGGGTTTCGAACGGGTCGAGCTTGATTGTTTCCCTGCTGTTGCTGCTTGCAAGTGGCACGGGATTTGCCCAGGCAGGGAATGTGCTGGTGGTGTATCCATTCTATGGATTCAGTCACTTCAAGGTGGTGATGCCCATACTCAATGAGTTGGCCAGGCGGGGACATAACCTGACGGTTATATCCTATGTGAAACATCCACAGGCCCATTACTATCCCAACTATGAGGAGCTATTGATATCGGCAGTGGGTGAGGATCAGTCGAATACCACCATCAATACGGTGCCATTGACCAAGTATGTGCCGACACGCAACTTGGAAGCATTCTATACGGAATATAGGGATTTGTATAGAATCGGTCAGAATACGTGTGCACAACTGTACTCGAGTGGGCATGTGGAAACGGTAATCAAGAGGCATCAGGAGCAGCCCTATGATCTGCTACTGACGGAGTACTTCAATACGGATTGCCAGCTGGCCATAGCCAAGGTGTTGAATTTACCCATCATAGGATTGAGTACAAGTGCCTTGATGCCCTACTACTATGATCGCATTGATCTACCGGATACACCCTCATTTGTGCAATCGGAGTATATAGGCTATGCCCAACCACTGAACTGGTCGGATCGTTTGTTCAACTTTTTGCAGGCGAAGCTATTGAAGTTGCTGTACAGATATCATTCCAATCGTAAGGATAACGCAGTGATCAGAAAGTATCTCAACATTGATGTGGACGTGGATACGGTGGCACGCACTCAGACTGCATTTGTGATGGTGAATCAACACTTCAGTTTAATGGGCAGTCGACCGCAGACGCGACAATTTGTCGAGGTGGGTGGAGTGCATATCACAAAGCAGGCCGAGCGTGAGATACCGTCCAATATCATGGAGTTTCTGGATGAATCCGAGAAGGGTATAATATTTGTAAGCTGGGGTTCAATGGTCAGGGCCTCAAGCATGGATCCACCGAAATTGGCGGCCATTATAAAGGTGTTGGAGGAGCAACCGTTGCGTGTGATCTGGAAATGGGAGGGAGACGTGATGCCTCAGGTGGATCCTAAGAAATTTCTGCTGGTCAAATGGGCACCACAATTGGCGCTGTTGTGTGAGTATTTAGTTTTTTTGATTATATACACAAAATACACTCAGAAAAATGTGAAAATCTCAACCTGAGCTAAAAACTTAAGCTTATTAAGATATTTCTCCGAATTTTATCAAAGCTTGTTAAAAGTAAATTGATAAAAATACACTTAGAAAAATTAAAAATCAATCTGGGGAAAATTGAAAAAAAAACTCAACTACATACGATATTTTGAAGTGCACCTAAAAATGTTTAAGAATTTTGTATATTTAGATATATACACTCAGAAAAATATATCAAATCAGACTTAAATTAGGTACAATTAATATTCAAATCGAACCAAATTTAATATTTTCTGTTGCATTGATAAAAAATTAATTCAAATTTATTTTACAAAAATACACTCAAAAAAATTTTAAAATTAAAAAAACTAGGTAAAGTTAATATCAACTAAATGCCATATTTTCAAGTGCATTAAAAAGAGTTCAAAAAATATTTAAGTTACAAACACTCGAAAAATGTATACAAAAGAACTCAAAATTTCTAATAAATTCTAGAAAAATCATACGAAAAACTTATGAGTCCAAAAATACACTCAGAAAAATCACGGAATATATGAAACCAATAAATATTCATCACAAAAAACCCTAATTTCAAATAAATTTCATACTTCCAAGTACACTGAACAAAAAACCGAAGAGAAAAAATAGAATTTTCAAAATTACATTCAGAAAAAATAGATCAAACCAGGGAAAATTAAGTACAAATACGATAAAAATTATAATAAAAAGGATTAAAAGAAAATCACTTCGAAAAATTAAAAAATAATTAAATCAAATAAATTTCAAGTTTAACCAAAAGTGATTTTTAAAAAATTTTGAATTTACAAAAAACACTGAAAAAAATATTTAAAAAATTCGAATGAAAGTGAATATAAGTTTAAATAATCATCAAATTCAACTTAATTTGATATATCCAACAGTAAGCTGAATAATAAAATTGGAAAATATTAACCTACAATCCACAAACCAGGGGAAATTGACCACCAATTATATCAAAATTCAACCAAATTCAATAAGTTCAAGTCTAAAATATTGCAAGTTTTTTTCGGAGCCATAAACTCCAGTAAGCTTGGACTAAGTGATCTTTTGAATACATTTGTATATTCACTTTTATTTCTTGTTTTAAGAAATAAGAGCATAAAACAAAGATTAAGGCCCCATTTCTAGTCTTCAATTTAGAGCCAAATTCTACTTTTATCTGATGCAGCAATTAAGAAGACAAAAATATTTCCCCAAATTGAGTTACCTAATGTTATGTTGTCATTTTTTTTCTGAGTGTATTTAATATTAACATACAATGTTAAAAATTCTAAGTGCAATGTAAAAAGTAGATATAGAATCTTACCCCTTTATATAATTACCATCCCAAAAAGGAGAGAAAAGATTCGCTTAAGATAAAGATCTTAAGAACTTAGACAACAATCCCCATTATTTTCTAGGAATACAACTAAAATGCTTCTCGAAAAGACAAAGCAAATAGAAAGCTAACTGATTTGATGAGTTTAAAAACTAATCCGTAAACAGTCGCTTAAGCTTGACAAATGGTTCGAGCTTAAGTTCTAGGAATTTGGTTTGAACTTGCAGTTCAATTGTATTACCAATCACTTATTTACTTCCTTTCCCTTCTACCTTAGGTCATCCCAAAGTGGAATTATTTTGGACACATGGCGGTTTATTGGGTACCACCGAATCGGTGCACTGTGGCACTCCCATGCTGGTCACACCCATCTATGGTGATCAATATTTGAATGCATTTGCGGTACAAAATCGGGGTATGGGTTTGAAGTTGGATTATGTGGATATCAATGTGGACACCCTCAGGCAGTCACTGCAGGAACTAAGCAAAACTAGGTGAGCAAGTGTAAACTATCCCCACCCACTTCTTCCAATATTTTATGAACAATACGTCTCTTCAACAGTTATGCCACGCGTGCCCGCAAAATCTCGCAAATCTTCAAGCAACGCGAGCGCACCCCCTTGGAGTCGGCCGTTTGGAGTGTGGAATATGTCATACAGCATGGCCTGTTGGCTGCCCAATTATTACAATCTCCAGGCATTGAGCTCAATTGGTTTGTCTATCATTCATTGGATAGTTTAGCCTTGATTCTGTTGCTTTGGGGTGTACTGCTGGGCAGCTGGTATTTCATATGCAGCGGCCAACGCTCCAAGTTTGCCTATTCCAAGCAAGAGAGACGTCAAAAGTCTCAGGGGCATTAACTGCGGAAGGTTCTTCTTCCATTTTTTTTTTAGCAGAAGAACCGCCAGAGGAGTCTTAAATTTATTGTTAATTTTAATAGAATTGAATACCCAGATGTTTGAATAAACAAATTTTGAATATCCCCCCCCCCCCACCACCCTGCTTCCTGTCGGTTAATTACCTGAAATTTATGGAACATCTATCTTATCGGTTTAGGTATTTGTCTATCTCGGAGCCCATCTAGGCGCGTGCAGCTTTTGAGCTTTACCCAAACATTTGCACTGCCATCTGAAGAATAACGGCCACTCCATGAGCTCATGATCATAGTCTAACCAATTGCAAATCGAATTCAGTTTTGGTGATCAACGCAATTGTGTTTAATATATGTATGGTACTATCATAAATTTCGAAGAAATTTTAGCCTTGAGAGTGTGCGTCTTTATTTGCTTTTTTGTGTGGTTTTTTACTGGTGTGTTGCTAGCTTCGAGTGTGCCGATAATCAAACATTGCAATTTTCTTTGTTGTTTCCATAGATGTTGTTGTTTTCACTCTTTTTTTTTTTTTGGTTGGTGTTATAAATACGTAGTGAATCCATTAGTTGATATGCATGTGCAGACGGCCAAAAACAAATACAATAACTTTTGGCACAAGTAGTTTATGACACTTGAAACAATTGAAAGAAACCTTGACGACTGTTGAACTGCAAGTGCGTGCAAGAGCTGATAATAGACCAAGTTCAAGATCAATTTTAATCAGCACGAAAAGTTCAGACAGTTAAGAAGGCCAACAGTGGTGAGTGGATAGTGGTTCATATTTAGTTTCCCCCCCCCCCCTTTTTTTTTTTTGCTTGGATACAGCAAATGGGTTGAATGTGCAGTTAACTAACGTGAAGTGGGCGAGCGAAGCACTTAACTTGGGAGGGTTAATCTGATTTGAAATAATAGTACTTGCAAGTGATTAAAAAGTAGTTTGGCTTTCGTCTGATTACATCCGGTTCAATTTAATTTAAAATCTAATCAACAATTTGAATTATTAAGGAGAGCATTAGACAGAGACTACATTTTAATCATGGAAATCATTACGGAAAATAAATGTAAGTAAAACATCGTTAAGGAGCACCATTGAAAGTTGTGAAAATCGATAGTGGTCAACATCAATGGTCCTATATAAAGTGTAGAATATTCCACTATTTCTTGGCTTTGAAATAAATGTTACCAAATAATTTGACGATTTCTTTAAGCGCCGATATTACAAAATTTAGAAGGGGAAAAAAATTCAAAGGTTTTCATAGTTTTTCGGGACTACTCCCGATCTAACGATCTTAAAGGAATGATTGCTTACCGGAATCGGACAGGAAGTCGTCCCTTCTAACACTTATGCACAATATATCAGTATTTGGGTCACAGTTTGAAAATTGTTTTGTCACTGGTCACTTTTTGAGTCACTGTGTAACTGATTTGTTCACTGTTTGGGGACTGTGGTGTTTGCTCACTGTTTTTGTCACTGTTTTGTCACCGTTATGGTCTCTGTTTGGTCACTGTTTTGGGTAACTGTTTTTCTCACTGTTTTGCTATTAGTTTTGGTCACTGTTTTGCCGTTGTTTTAGTAAAAATCACTTAACTTTGTAGAATTGTGAAAAAAATATAGCATAAATTGTGAATAAACGAGAAAGCTAAGCTAACTTCGTCTGTGAATAAGTTTGTTTACCCTTGGAAGTGCTCGCTTAAATATTTTCCAAAAATACTCTCTTTCCCATTTTCCGACCGATCGTTCGTATGGGAGCTAAATGATATAGTCATCCGATTTGGCCAAAATTTTGTGAAAATTTTGTGAAAATATGTGAAACAATCAAATACAAAATTGCAGGATGCTATCATTAAAAACAAAAAAGTTTTTCTAACTAAAACTGTTTTTCGGACCTATCTTTTGTATGGCAGCTTTACCATATAGTTGTCCGATTTTGATAAAACATGGTAGAATTATAAAAAATCATAGAAAACCTACGACTACAAAGTTTGGAGACGTTTCCGTAGAAAAGAAAAAAGTTTTTCATACTAAAACTAGTTTTCCGACCTGTTGTTCCCATGGAAGCTAGGAGATACAGTCATTCGATCCAGTCGGTTCCAAACATATTAGTAGTGTGCAGCAAAAAGAAGACACTTTGCAACGTTTGAGCTAGATAGCTTTCAAACTGAGAGACAAGTTCGCGTAGAAACAGACAGACAGACGGACGGACAAAACTCAATCGACTCAGCTCGTCACCCTGATCAAGTATATATATATAGTTTATGGGGTCGGAAATGAATATTTCTATGCGTTGCAAACTTCTGGGCAAAATTATAATACCCTTTGCAAGGGTATAAATATAGGGCAACCGCATTGACCAAGCATAAGGTGCGGTCTTGGCAAGGCGCGCGGCTCTTCTAAGGCATAGGCTTAATTGCTGATCTAAATGTTCTAAGACAGCTATACAATAAAGTAGTTCGATTTTGAACAAGATGATAATATGAACAACAATAGAAAACTAATAAGCCGGGCTGCAAGCAGGTCTTCAACCGGACCAGCTTGATCACGGACCTCAAACTTTAACCAAACTTTAAACCAAACCTCTTTAATAATAAAAGCCGCACCCGAATCTGTTTTGAACCTACAATTTCGGTGCGGTTCATAAAAAATTGGAGACCTCACAAAATTTTAACTTATGTCTAGCGATTTGATGGGTTATCTGGTTGATTTCTGAGTCTTAAGATGGACAGGAAAATGTAATAAAGAACCTAGGATAACATTTAGAACTACACAGAGAAAAAAACCAAAAAATTTCCAGCCGCTTGGCTCTGCACAGAAAAGATAAGACAATCCTGACTGTGGCATACTCCGTACCAGCAAAAGTGTATGCTCTATAGGAATGTTGATGCTGCAGCAAACAAACTTTTTTCTTATTTCTTGACATGTTTGCAAGTATAGGAAAATTATTGCATATAGGCCATACAAAATGGTTTCCCAAATTTAACACAGCTTTGAAAAAGTGAAAATCTGTGGAAAAGTGTGGAAAGAAGACCGATTTGCTTTAACTAACTATCTAAAATAACTATTTTGAATCCTTAAAAGATTGAATTCGGCCCTCGGTTATTTCATAATTGAACAAATGACAAATTAGAGCTCAACTTTATTCCAAGGCAGGATAATTTAAAGCATGTTCGAGATTAGTTTGCACCCACAAAGATTCTATGTCCTTGCCTTTCTTTCTGCATATTACATAGAACATTTGTAAGCACTTCAAGACCCACTCTAGGGTTTGCATTATTTAAAACTTTTGAAGAACATAGAAATATACAAATTTGTTAAGTGTGGTCTGGAATTCAAGCACTGCGCCATAGCACACAATTTATGCCTCACATCTAATATGCTACCCACACTTTTCCGATTTTGTTAATAATTTATGAACATTTGTTCCCGAAGGGAATTGAAGTAAGCACATTTGAAATGAATCGAGCCGGAAAGCCTTGTGATATGATTTAACAGCTTGAAGTGAGTGGAATATTCCGTCAATTGAGATTCAATTTCATAGCAAATACCAGACTTACTCTAAGAATACAAAAATTGAATTCATCTCCGCGATTTCCGTTTCTGTATACGAGTTTAGAAACGCAGTAGCCCAGCTGAGAAGACCAATTTTCATGCAAATACAAACGCCAACCAGTTTTATACAATGCTCGTGACATATTTTGATAAGATTATCCTTACATTTTATATTCATAAAAATAACCACCTAACAGCATTATGCAGAGCTTTTTGAACGACTCACCTACATATGGTGACATAAAGAGTCAAATTTTCAGTGGGATATAATGCATTGGCACACAAGAGCTTAGTAGCCATGGCAAAGTTGCACCCACACCATATAAGTCCCTGCAATTGAACACAAACGTAGCATACTTTTGAGCTGACAACTAATGGAGAGTCTTTGTTTCGTATTCCCAAAAACATAAGAAGAAAGAAAAACGAAGAAATGTACCAAATCATGAATGAATGAAATTTGTTAGTAAAGGAAATGTTTCAAATGTTAAA
The DNA here is from genome assembly GCA_035044965.1 of Lordiphosa andalusiaca. Lineage (NCBI taxonomy): Eukaryota > Metazoa > Arthropoda > Insecta > Diptera > Drosophilidae > Lordiphosa > Lordiphosa andalusiaca. Next base: position 33,639 of record JAWNNM010001643.1, read on the forward strand.
CTAACATTTTGGCAAAATGTTGGTGGACAAAATGCACAAGTCTGTTATGTGAGGGGAATCACCATAACGCATGCGCCCTGCCTGTAAACTGTTGGCCGAGACAGAGCTATTGGCTGTTGGTCTTTACAGACGGCCCGCAATTCTTATCAATGACAATGACGTAGGTTGTGTGTGCAGACACGGGCAGGAATTGAGGCCACTGTACATTAAAAACTGTTGCACTGCAGCATTGGGACGTCAGTTCATTCAGAACAGTCGTAGTGTGCAGACCTAAAGCCCAGGGCAATACCCGAGGAGTCTATTGGCGAGTAATCGAAGGTGCTGAAACGCCCACCATATTCACAGAGTAAAGTGCTTCACAAGTTTAAAATGCAATTGTCATTGTTGATGCTGTTGGTGCTGGTCACGCTAATGGGTCAGTGGGTGGCGGCCGTGCCAGCATCGGTGCTGGCCCAGAACACAGAGCTCTCCACGAATGCCAACAATAAGTTACAGCAGCAGGAGCGGGAGCAGGAGCAGGAGCAGCAGCAGCAGCAGGAACAGCCGGCAGCAGGTGAGTGTTAAAGTTCAGTTTTGGTTGGAAATGCGTGGGTTGGAGCTCCGCCTACGTCAGGGTAGTTAAGGGAGCATGTTCAATGTACATGTACACGAGAGCATGTAGTTAATGTTAAAGGTCATTTGAAAATTTGGACAACGGAGGGAGAGACAGAGGGAGTGTGTGTGTGTGTGTGTGTGTGTGCGTGCGTGTATCTTTCAAGTTCGGTTTGTTAACCAAAAATAAAAAATAAAAAACGCGCCCACGCAGTCTCACCGAGGGTCTCGCTTGGCAATCGCCTGACTGCGCTCCTTCTGTGTGCATATTTTCCCTTTCCCGCTTAACATTTAACAGGAAATTGCGTAGGTGTTTTTAGCCTACTCGACAGCTGTCGCATCGCTCCTTACGAAATTTCCATTCTGCTTTTGGCTTAGTGTATCATTACTATCCTTACACGAGAAAGTCGCGTAGGCGTCAGCCATACAACATGGCGGACAGCCTCCTTTGTGTGTGTGTGTGTGTGTGTGTGTGTGTGTACGTGCGCGCGATTTCATTTCTATTTTTAGACTTCAAGTTGAGAAAAAGTTTTGTAGTAGCTGCTGCTGGCGCCATTTGCCTAGCATCCTTTCCCCGCCCCCCACCCCGCACCTCCTTTGAGTTCGCAAATTTGTTTCGTTAATACTTTTGCCACCGCAAGCTGTTAAGCCTTGCTCCACACACAGTTCTTGCCAGCTTAAGGATGCGCTTAAAAGTATGCAACATGTTTGGCGAGCTAATCATCAAACAAAAGCCACGCGTGGGTTTAGTTATGCGACTAATTTGGCCTTAATGTTTCCGATTTATATAAAACCACGAGTCCTACTGCTTGTTAAACTTACAGCGAAGAGTCAAAGCTTCGTTCAAACCTTCTTCATAATCTAAACTCGGCTTAAAGTTGAAGCTTTATCACTCAAAAAGTTGAGCAAATTTTGGCAATAGTTTAGACCATTCGATCTACAGCTCCTTTTGCTGCCACTGCTGTTTCTTTGAAGTTCGCTGTATTGAGCAAATAGCTGCCGTCGATTGCCAACCTGATTCGGCATTTCTGCGCATCTTAACCTGGTCTGCTGCTCCACTTGCTCATGGCGAAACAGTTGAGTTTGCTGTTCAGTTTTAGCTGATCTCTGAGATGGCTGGCATCGTTGGACCGCCTGCTCCAGCGCATTTGTAGATCTCAACCTAGTCTGTCTTTCAGCTTTATCATAGCGAAACGCTTGCGATTCTGCTGGAGTCTCAAAAACATGATGGAGAGCAATGTGCTTAGCATATTGCTGCCGTCGATTGCTCGCCTGTTTCGACAGCTTGACCATCCGCTTACTTATGGCATTCTCATGAGCTGCGCTTGACTTTTTAATACACTCAACTGTGTTGCTTTTTAAGGTTCACGACAAACGGGAAGTTTTATTTAGGTTTTTCGATCTATCGTTCCCTGGTAACTATCTGATTTTAAAGGAAAATTTGTCGAATTTGGAATCAGTTACAAGAAATACATGCCAAATTTTAGCACATTTCCACTGAATGCTATCAAGTTTTTATTCTTAAGACTCTTTTTTCTACCCAACACTGCTATGGCAGCTGGCTATACTATATAGTGGTCCGATTTGCAACGAAAACTTATGAGTACAAAAGTCTAAAGACGATTCCATTGAACTTGTTTTCAGACTGATTGCCATGGTCATCTGATTTGACAAAACTTTGTCGAAATGCTTGAAAGCCTTCAATGTATATAACGGCTAATTTTAAGGACAATTCCATTGAAAACACAAGTTTTTTCTTACTAAGGTCTGATTTTACATCTTCTAAATAGACATGTCTGTCACATAAACTTTCAAATAAGAAACGTAACTCTGGATTTATCTGTCACATAGCAGCTATCTAGAAGATGTGAAATCGTCCTTAAGACTTTTTTCCGATCTCACCTTAGAGTTAGTTAAAATTTTGAGAAATTAAGAATTCTTATAGAAACCTTATAGGTGCGAAATTTGAAGACGATTATCTTAGAAATAAAAAAGGTTATTACACTTAAGCGAGTCTTTCGACGGTTCGTTCTTATAGCCGCAATTGGTCTTAGTCATCTGATCTGGCAGGTTCCGACTTCTTTCAAAGTGTCGTTTAAAGATAGCTAAACAGAAGGACTTGATTGCTTCTTATTGCTTTCTTTCATGCTATATTAAAGGTTATTCTTATTTGAAGTACGTTCTTGGCACTTTAAGAACAATTTTTCGACTACCCAACATTTTTATTTGACTTGATATTGCTGCGATTTCATTTAGGAAACAAACTTAATTTGGATTCGGATCAGGTTATAATGTTTCTCACATATCTTTTTGGATTGAAGGGGGCAATTTTAAATACAAACGCTGGATAAGCAGTTGCTATGTCCATATTCTATGAGTATCAATGAGTTAGCAACTGACTTGGTACTTTAAAGTTTTATTTATATAAACAAAGAAACATTTGTGCCTCAGAATATTTGCACTCAACGAACAACGCATCAAGTGGCATGTTAGCGCATTAAGCCATCGCACACTTTCATGTTAAATTGTGCTCAGACCTGAAATTTCTATTCTTTTTATGAAAGTGTTGTTTCTATATTCATATTTTTTCAACAGGCTTTTCTGTGCTCCTTCTGTGTAGCAAATCGAACTTGAACAACTTTAAGTAAACTGACCAGAAAAAGTTCTAATGGAAGGAAGGCCGTACGAATTCAATTTAAATGACTTTCAAATGTAGGTTTCAATTCCCTCAACTTACAGGGTCAACTGATCTAGCAAATTAACTTGTAAAGACAAACAGTTTTAATGAGAAATCGTTTCTTTTAATTCCATTCTGGGCTTACAGCAGCAGTGGTCAGCGTTTTGAAAGGGTGTATAGGGCCATTGAGTGCCCAACGCTGGTTTGTACATTTTTCAAATATTATACCATAAATTTCCAAGCATATTGATGGTGAGTTCTCTGTTTGAATGCTCACTGTCTTGTTCTAACATTATGTTTCTTGCTCCACTTTCATGTATGCAGCAAAAATTAAGTTGGAGATTTGAATTTGTTATATAAATATTTAGTTTTTCGAGAAATTTTATGAATAAATTTTGGTAAATTTTGTGCAATCGATTAGACCACTTTGTTAGCCAAAATGATGGTAATACCTTTTCAAGTCAACTTCAGGCTCGCCTTGCTTAACTGGTAGCGATTCACTGGAGTTCACTGTGATGGGAACTGTTCCAGAAACCAGTCTGCTAAGCAAATCTTAAGCTTCCCAGGAATTTGCCAAAGTTTGGCATTCTAAATTATTTAAGAACTTAACAAGGAGTTGTTTAATCAAGCCCAAAATGAAGTATTAAATATTCAAAATATCTGTCCGCCAATCTGCTTCAGCTAAGAAAACCAAATGTAGTCGACCGCAAACTTTAACTTAAATACAGTCAGGAAGGCAGGCGCTGAGCAGAATTTCCATTTTTATATTGCAAAAAAAATTTTCCATATGCCGTTATTATTAAGTTATGTCGTAAGTGCTGGCCAGCGACAGCATCATCATTATGTTCATTACCAGGCGGCAGGAGTCGCTAAGCCGCCCTAAGAAGGACCTCAAGGCTGGCAGTCAGAGCGTTAATTGTGTTCTTTGTTGTTGTTGTTGTCTGCTTTTAGCAGCTGCTTGCCACATCAGGCCAACACCCAGTCACCATAATCTCAGCACTGTGTGTGTGTGTGTGTGTGTGTGTAGGGTAAAAATTGAAGAGCAAACAACTTGTTGATATTTTTACAGTTCACTGAATATTTTCATGTTAGCCAAGCGGCAACCTGTACAGTGAAAAGGCTCTACGGTGGTGGCATTGGTGGGAGGACGATGACAACGTCAGCAAACGTCACTGCGTGTAATTTAGTTGCCCGTTTTTATTTATTTATTTTCTCCTTCTCCTTATACTAAGGGATGGAAGGGGGGGATGGAAGGGAGAGGGACATCAGACAGAAAAATATTTGTTGTTGTGGTCGTACAAAGAAAATATACACAAAATTGGGGCAGGGGGAATGACTGCGACAATGGATTCTTGGAATCGTTTAACAAGGCAAACATATGGTAAGGTTTCTCGAAATTTTGCAAGTCCACAAGGAATTCTAAAAACTGGGTTAGTGGCCATTAAAAAATAGTCACGCAGTTGATATTGAATGAACTAGTCAAAGTAAACATATATTTAGACGAATGCATAAGTTGACCTACTTAACTGAAAATGGGAATAGCAAAATGTTTTCATTCCTGGCCAAATGTTATTCACACTTGAGTGGAGTAGACTCGGGCTTTTGGTGGTTAGACCAAAACAAATCTGCAGTACAAAGTACATTTTTATCTAAGGATTTGTGGTATTACGCATACGTAGTGTGGCCTCTATGATTTTCTTTTAAGTTTGAAAACTCTTGAACTGTACAACATATTTGGAGATATAAAGTCTGATTATTTGTTTATGATTTCTATTGTTTTTCGGAATTTCGAAACCTAATTTTACCATTTTAAACTTAACTTTGTCGATTTTAAAACCACACTTTTGATATTTTTTAAGATCTTAGATAAATGAAAGAATCCCAACCGAAACAGTTTTTGGTATCGATCGCATGACATAGTTTATACAGTTCAAAAAGGCTTTGGTCCTTGACCGAAACCCAATTTCGTTTCGTATCCTGAATCAGGATTCCTGATATAAATAACCCAATATTTTGAACGTAAACTATAAAACAAGGCAATAAAATTAGACTTTTTCGAATATATTGTGGGCTTGGTGCTGATTCTAGATGATTTTCGTGTGCTGAACACGAATCTGTTTTTATACCCTGTTCCCATTGAAAATGGGAAAAGGGGGATCATGAAGTTTTGCGAATGTATGTAACAGGGAGAAGGAAAATTTTCCGACCCCATAAAGTATATATATTCTTGATCAGCATGAACAGCCGAGTCGATATAGCCATGTCCGTCTGTCCGTCTGTCTGTCTGTATGAACGCGTCGAAGGTAGATTTATGATGTACGCAGATCAAGTTTGTTTCATATTTGAAAAATTCCACCCCGTCTCCCTTTTATCCCCAAAAAACCTAGACCTCCTCTAGAAATCCTAGACCTTAATAGCCGTCAGATCCACAATTTTCAAGTTAGAGCCTCGTGGTTTAGTATACATCAAGCTAGGCCCAATATCTATCTATCGGAGTTATAAGCAAAACAGTTGAGCTGATAAGAGCACCTCCCCCAGTTGTTGGTCAGGACTAGAAAAAAGTGTTGCCTACATTTGGGATTATAATTTTGTCACATGCATCTTCAAAAATTCAAAAACAAATAAATGAAAACAAATGAACAGGGTATTTTGTGGTCGGGAAACTCGACTGCAGCCGCCCTTACTTGTTATACTCTGTACCGTAGGTACATAGAGTATTATAAGTTTGTGCAAAAGTATGTAACATCCAGAAGGAAGCATCTCCGACCCCATAAAGTATATATATTCTTGATCAGCATCAACAGCCGAGTCGATATAGCCATGTCCGTCTGTCCGTCCGTCCGTCTGTCTGTCCGTATGAACGCACAGATCTCAGAGATGGTAAGAGATAGAGGTTTGACATGTATGGGACATATGCTTCTTTTGTCTGCAGGCAGATCAAGTTTATTTTCAATTTTGGCCACGCCCCCTCCCGCCCCCGCAATTTAGAAAAAACCATATCTCCCACAGTTTTGAAGATAGATGGCTTGTTCCTTCTGAACATATTTAGTTATTCGGATAACTTATCGATCCGCCAAAGGAATGAAGAAGATCGGATGAACGGTTTTCGAGTTATGATCAAAAGAATTTTCTTGGCATAGAGTATGTTATAGTCGGGCTTGACCGACTTTCTTTCTTGTTAGAAATGGTCTCGTCTTAATTTTTAGTAATTTATTCCATAAAGTTAATTTCAAAGCCTATTTTGACCCGTCTTAGCCACGTTTTTGTGGGGAACTTGTCATATTATTTTAACTTTCTTTGATAATATCGCAAAGTATTACCTCTTAGCTTTAAAAAAAAAGTATTCCAAAAAATTTGCGATTTTTTGAATCAAAGATATAATATTTGCAAGACATGTGCTCAAAACTATTCATTGGTAATTCAAGTCCTTTTAAATATTTTCAATAACATCCATTGCATATCTATGGGCGGTATTAAATATGGTTGTATATAAAGTAATTGACTTTACAGCCCCAAAGAACCAAAAGTAGCTTCTTCCAATCTTTTTTAAATTTTTCGCACAGTAGAAAGATACCTACAGTTTAACAACGAAACCAAGAAGAGAAGCTTTTTCAAGGCTGGTTACTTTGCAGCTGTTGAAGGAGACCGAGGTATACGTTTTTGAAAGCAAAAACTTTTTTATTAGAAGTCTCGAAGCGGCATTGCACAGCAGGCACACCCTACCCCCTGAACCCCACACAAAGTAGTATATCTTCGCTTGAAAAAAATTTCGGAAATATTTGGGATAGTTGATTTTAAAGCTAAAAAATAGTATTTTACGATAATACCAAAGAAAGCCACAACAAACGAGAATGTGCCCCATCCAAGGAGCGTAAAAATGGTACATATAAAAATCGGGGTTTTATATCGGATCTTTAGAATAGATATCTAAAAGTCCTTAAAGAACATAAATTAAGTCAAGAGGTTACAACTTATAAAAAAAGGGGGGGAAATGTACCAATCTAGGTACCTATATGCAAAAAATTTGTGGCTTTATCTCCTCTAGTCTCTGAGATCTACGTGTCTTTACCGACGGACAAAGAGACATGGCCAGATCGACTCGGCTGTTGATGCGCCATGAAAAAATGGTCACATTAAAACAAAATCAAATCTAAATCAGCCTCAAAGCTGATATCAATAGATATTTTAGCATGATCCTAAATTCCTCACTTACACTGGGCACACTGTAGGTTTTGTAAGGAGCAGCTATGTGAACAGCTGATTGACGACATCCAACACTAAGACTAAATCAAACTAAATTGCTTTCAGGAATACCTTAAATATACCTTTAAAGTCTACGAATAGTTGAAAGATGCTTTTTTCAGATAGAAACTGAAAGTTCCGTATAAAAGTAACTTATGAGGTACCCAACCTCAGTACCCACACTTTTGTACGACGTTTAGCAAGATATATTTCATAAAAATGTTCGTCTAATTTCTCACAGAGAAAAAAGGATGTGAAAAAATATCGATTGGAAGATTTCCCGTATCCATTTGGACTGGATATGTGTTAAATGTCCTTTTAATCATCCAATGGAGCTGAAAATCATCTAAGCGATACGATAAATGATAATCCTTTGAATGATTTTCTGCAAGATTGAAAGATTTAAAGAATAATAGAAACATTTTCCGACTATATGAATCTATTTTTTCTGTATAGTCAATGAATCAGTCTGAAATTGAGAATGGTCTCATTAATCAATGATACAGTACGATACGGTTAAAATTGGATGCCCTTATATACTTTTAAAATCGGATAGAAATGCCAATTCAAAAAATGTATCTTCAGAAAATGTAAATGTTACTTAAAGTAGTTAAAATTTATCATTTTGCTCAATTAGAAATACCCAAAAAAATATGAAAAATTCCAATTTAAGCCAACAAATTCGCCTTTTACTCCATAGTCCATTACCAACCTGGGCCCATAAATACTTTATGCTCGCAACACATTCAGTTCAGCGTTGATTTTCCCCAATGACAATATGTTCAATTTGAATAATAACATCCAGTAATGATTGCTGTCATCCATATAAATCCTTATCAACGCTTTTGTTTCCAATCAACCGACATTTCTATTCCCGACCTCATATCGGGGTTGCTAAGTAGATAAGCGAGTGGTTATCAGCGGGAATGGACAACAGAAACAAAAAACCCCATCGGACGTGTTAAACATTGATTTGGCAAACCCTCTGCTGTTTAAGTCACGCCCGTAATGGGTGGCCAGCCCCTGGTCTTGTCCAGATGTTAACTCAAGTTTAATTGCTGGCAGATAGCTTGGAGAGTTTGATTAACAGATTCAATTAGCCTGGCCAAGTCTGGCATATAGTTGTTCATTATGGGGGTGGTGGCCGACGAGTTGGTTTGAGTGGCGGGGAGGGATGAACTATTCCCATAAACAAGGCTTTGACAGCGCCAATTCCAATTAGCGTGGGCAAATAAAAAAATATGTTCGAGTGGTATAAAACGATTATGGGAACTTGCGGTGGCTAATTGCTTTTGGCATGGCAGGGAATGCAATTGGATTAGCTGGGCGTTAAATTAGAATTCGTGCGGCCCCTAAAAGCTGGCAATGGTATTTTTCATTTTCAATTTCCATCCCCCCTCTTCCTGCAGTCAAACGGTCAGAGGATGCCACAGTGGCGCCTGCCGACAAGAAGTCAAGTCCGGAAATTGTACCCGCATCCTTTAGTAATGCTCGCCCCAGCAATCCCAATCCCCAGCAGCAGCGTGCTGGTCTTTATGCTCTGCCCAGCAACGAGGAGATTTTGGCTGCTGTGGCCGCCGCTGCCCAGGGTAGTCAACAGCAGGTGCAGGACGAACCCAGCGCTTTGGAGGAGGCAGCCAGTTCCACGTTGCACAAACGAGGCATCAACTATGAGTACAATCCGTATGTGGCCGCTGCTGCCAATGATTATGACTCGGCGGTACCCAGTGGTGTGTGGGCCGATGAGTATGAGCAGGCACCGGCTAGCTACAATACGCACGAGCTGCAGGATCTGGATGAATATGTGCCAGATAGACGAGGTGGGTAACAGGGCTAAGATTATAATTTTTTGATTGTCTAACAATTTTTTAATGACATTTAGTGAGCAGCTCGAGTGCTCGCAACAAGGCCTATGATAATCTACAGAATCTCTTAAATGCCGAGGCTTATCTAGAGAGCATACCTCTGTCTGTGCCCCTAACCTATGCCAATCGCAACTATAATCTGGATGAACGTAACAAGCGGGGCATCTACTATAACATGGAGAACAGCAACTCGGGCAGCAACGGATTGGCAAATGAGAATATCAATCTCAACAAATATCGTCGCTACGGAGATATGCGGTATGTACAAATCAATATTTGAGTCTATTTAATATAGGAACAACATTTAGCTGGTATTTTGCTAGCTAGCTCTGCTCCGCTAGCCTTATATAGCTTCTCTCTGAAGTAGATGTTGTCGCACACCTTAATAGAGGTTGGAAAGAAAACATTTTCAGTTCTGTTTCTAAGAATCTATTTTGGTCGTTTCCCTTTTAATGAAGTTTTTCTGTTCTGCTTCATTTATTCTGTTTTTTATGTGTGCGGTCATTAGTGAAAGTAAGTGTAGACGGTTATTTAAGTGTTCTAGCTTAAAGAAAATCAGAGAAAGTATAATAAAAGGTATAAAAAGAATCAAAAAATGGCGGTATATTGTCCCTCTGTTGTAAGGTACACCTAGCACATCTAGCACGAATGGGCAAGGCTAAAGACGGCTTCGATCTAAGTTTTCTTTCTTAGAAGTTTTTATTTTTTTAAAAGGGTTTGAAAACAAGAAGACACTTATACTCGACTCCCAGTTAAGCTGAGTGCAAGCTTGAAATGAGAATTATCTTGCTGTGGCTTCTTATTAAGAATGGATGTTAAATATAAGAAAATCTATTCTTACACTAGAAGACTTTCCATCATTTTCTATCACTTTAGAACTCAAGACATTTGCAATGTTTAAATTTAAGAAAATCGAATCTTGAATGCAATAAAATCTACTTTTAAATGGATAGAGTGGATATAAGGTCATGCTTGATATGAAATCCATTAACTTAAGAACCATGAACTTTGATCTCAAAGATCAATGCTTGATCTTGGTGTTTTCTGCTTTTTTAGGTTTACTACATGGTTTTTGAAGCTAGCTGAACAGCGGTTTAGCTTCGATTCACTATATCTTTAATGAAGTCCTGTTCTGGTTTCGCAGAAAATATGGATTTTTCCTTAAATCTGTACAAAATAGGCAGTTTTTCCGAACTTTCAAAGGTAATGCAGCCCTGAAAATGTCCAAAAACCAAAACGAATTCTAGGATCGGCCAAAATTCTATAAAATCTCAACCCTTAACGCCCGTTGTAAAGTATAACAACCTGATATTTTCATGAATCTGAGCACAACGATATTTATCAGATTTTGAAAAATTTGCAAAAACCCATTTCTGTTGTATAATCATCCTTAATATAGCCGAATATTACCCCTTTAAGCCCTATACTTAAGGATAATATGCCGAGTTTTTGCCTAAATCTGTTCGAAAAGTAATTTTTTTAAGAACTTTTGAAGGTAAGGCAGTTCGAAAAGTTTCCAAAATAGCGTTTCAGTTCAAGAATCGTCCATAATTCCGCAGAGTCTTAAGCATTTAAACCCTTCTTAAATATAAATAAGCGACCCTATTTGAAGCTGCTCTTAAATGACTTTATTATAAACTTTCCAAAGTTTAGAGAGGAAAATTTCAAAAACTTATTTCTGTTTTTGGATTGCCTTTTATTTTAACTCAACTTTTATAGCTTTTTCTTGAGACTATCGTAGGATTTGCTAGCTTTTTTGAAGAAACTCCTTTCCAAAATGATGTTTAAAAATTCTATATGTTCAAAGATCAACCTTAACTCTAACGAATCTTAGCACTTTAAGCCCGCTCTTAAGTCAAATTTTCTTCAAATTTTTACCAAAACTGTTCGAAAAGATTGTATTTTTGTTCTTCGAAAGTTGCCGAAGTAAGAAAAACCAAAAATCTAGCTGCCTTCTTCTGTTTGAAGTAACTTTAAGTGGAATCCTTTGGGTTCATAAACATTATAGAGAATTAGTTCGGTTTTAAAGAGGTATTAGATAATAGTATTAGATATTATCAACAACTAATATGTAATATCACAATGTCAGCCTAATGAAGTAGACTACATATAAGTTTTGGTCTTTTCTTTAACATCTTTCAGCCTTAAACGCGACACCACCAAACTCAATCCAGCTGATATGTTAGCCTTGGTTGCCCTGGTGGAAGCTGGTGAACGTGCGCGCAAAGAGACTGATGTGGAGAATGCCGGCCCAGTGCCCATGATTGCCACCGATGAGTTGGATTATGTGCCCTCTGGCAGTTGGATGGATGCCCCACAAAATCAGCCCGCAATGGTGGACTACTATGGTATGCCAGTGGAGGCTCAAGTGATGCCACAATATGACTACATACCGCGCCAGCACAAATATGGAGGCGGCAATAGTCGTAAGTTTAATTTTTCCCCAAAAATCAATTAAAAATGTGAAATAATTTGCTTTCATTTCAAGGTTTTGGCTCCTCAAAACGCTTTATGGTGGCCAAGAAGAAGCGTTCGATTAGCCAATTCATGAATGAGCCGGTGGCCGATCGTGGAGCCAGCTACAAGGGCGAGAAATACTATTAAATATAATAATACTGATTAAATCAATTACATAGCAAAACGGAGAAGAATCAAAGTCAAATCATGTGCAATTTTTGTGTAGAGTTTTCCATTTTTAAACGACAAACAAAGAAGGTCACATTACCCAACAGTATGTCCAAAAAAAAAAGAGAGAACAAGAAAACATAATCAAATCAATGTTTTTAAAACACTAAAACAGGGTCTAGCGATTTTTGTTTCCACAATCTTAACCTAACCTAATCAAAAGTCTTGATGTCTATTAAACCAAAAAAAAAAAAACCCCAAACAGTATATCAAAAACTAGAGGCTTCCCAAAAGTAGTACAAAAAGAGAAGAAAACCAATCGAATTGAAACAAAAAAAAAAACAACAATAACATACAAACGAGCTCTCAGATAATATCTGCAAAATTTGCTTTAATTTTTCTTTTTTACAAGAGAAAACTACACTGTGCTAAAACAAAAAAAAAAAAACAAACACCTTTTCTACAGTCACGCGCCGACTTGAGGACAAGAGGATTAGAAGGGACAAATGATGGGTCTATTTTAAACATTAACATATTCGCAACTAATTATATATATTAATATATATACCTATATATATACATTATATACACACATACAACTACATGCATACATACAAACTATACATATATATGCATTGCAAACTAATTGTCAAAATTTAAGTGGCTCAGCGCAAAAATATTATAAATATTTAATGCCAAAGACAACCCAAGAAGATGCATCAAATTTATTTGAAAAAAAACAAAAGGAAATTGTCTGATCTATATATACATACATATATATATATAAATATGAAATATGGAATATATATGTATAAATATATTATAAATGTGTATACAAATATGATATAAAAAAAACACACTCAAGTAACTTTAAAATATTTTACAATATTTTTCCTCATTAAGTTTTCATTTACCACTTGAAATTTGTTTATGCGAGCTTAATTTAAATAGATTTATTTACAACAAAAAAAAAAAAAAAAACAACTGATTTAAAATTAAATAAAATTTGTCTTTGGTTTTGAATAAAACAGGAAAAAGCCAAGTCTGAAAGGGGGGCGGTTTTACTCTCATTGATTGGGTCCAATTTCATCAAATTTCATCAAATTTTTTTTTGGGTTTCGTTGTTGTCAACGCAAAACGACAATTCAATGAAAGCCAATTGTTAATTGAAGGGTATTAAAATGCCATATGGAAGTGAAAGATGCCTTTGGGTGAATTGTGTACCATTAAAGTGTGTGCAAAAATTGAATGAAAATCAATTAATTCATTACAAAAAAAAAAAGGCGAGCAAATGCGTTAAGAAACAAGAAAGAAAGTCGGTCAAGCCCGACTATAACATACTCTGTACCAAGAAAAAGTTATCGATCTTCTTCATTCCATTGGCGGATCGATAAGTTATCCTAATAACTAAATATGTTCAGAAGGAACAAGCCATCTATCTTCAAAACTGTGGGAGATATGACAATTTTTCTAAATTGCGGGGGCGTGGCCAAAATTGAAAATAAACTTGATCTGCCTGCAGACATAAGAAGCATATGTCCCATACATGTCAAACCTCTATCTCCTACCATCTCTGAGATCTGTGCGTTCATACGGACAGACAGACGGATGGACGGACAGACGGACATGGCTATATCGACTCGGCTGTTGATGCTGACCAAGAATATATATACTTTATGGGGTCGGAGATGCTTCTTTCTGGATGTTACATACATTTGCACAAACTTATAATACTCTATGTACCTTCGGTACAGAGTATAAAAACTAAAGAGTTTCATCATCCACCAACAGAATTCTATACAATTCAAATGCATTCAACCACTGTGCACCAGCCGTGTCCAAATGATAAAGCTGTGACTGCTGCAACGCATCAAGCATATAACCGGCCATGTTTTGATTTATATTTTTTTGGACAAATTAAAATTATGTTAACTTTTGTGGCTTAGTCGACGTTTTAATTCTCTCATTCAATAAGTTGGTGGGCCATATTTCGCGAACTGTGCTTTAAAGAGATGGACCTAAATCCTAACAAATGGCTTTTGGAATTCTTCATTCTTTGTTTTAATCTCGTTTCTTTCTAGAACTTTGTAAAAACGATGCACTTTTGGATTCAATATTCTTAATTACAGAACGAATCCTTCTTAGATACAAAAACAAATACCCTAAAAAATGAAAAAAAGATCATGTCATTCTTGAAAAAACTTTCTTAGCTTGCTAACTTAGCTAATAATAATCTTTTTTCCCCAACTACCCATTTTTAGACCGATCGTTCGAGTGGCAGCTATATGATATGGTCATCCGATTTGAACAAAAATTTGTAGAATTGGGTGAAATCATGTAATAAACACAAATACCAAATTGCAGGATGCTACCATACAAAACAAAAAAGTTTTTCTAACTAAGACTGTTTTTCAGACCTATCTTTTGTATGGCAGCTATACGATAAAGTTGTCCGATTTTAATAAAACTTGTTAGAATTATAAAAAATCATAGAAAACCTACGATTACAAAGTTTGGAGACGTTTCCATTGAAGAGAAAAAAGTTTTTCTCACTAAAACTAGTTTTCCGACCGATTGTTCCTATGGGAGCTATGAGTTATAGTCATCCGATCCGGTCGGTTCCGACATATTAGTAGGGTGCAGCAAAAAGAAGACTCTGTGCAAAGTTTCAGCACGATAGCTTAAAAACTGAGAGGCTAGTTTGCGTAGAGACAGACGGACAAAGCTCAATCGACTCAGCTCGTCACCCTGATCAAGAATATATAGTTTATGGGGTCGGAAATGAATATTTCTATGCGTTGCACACTTCTGGACAAAATTATAACACCCTTTGCAAATGTATAAAAAACGAGAAAGTAATATTCCGTAGAACTTCTAGATTTCCCTTGATATATTATATATATTTGGCTTTACACATCCCGAGGGGCCAGCGTTTGAGATTCTTTTTCATGGTTGATAACTTTAAAGCTGGCGCCAATAACCTGCGAAGGTGATCGGATATGTAAGTTTTTACGGACAGACAGACCGCTGTACCATAACCGGACACCACTTCCCTAGATAGATAAGAAAGTAAGTCCAGATTAATATAAGCAAAACAAGACTGATCAATATGGAGTTAGGAGCAAAAAAGAACTAGATTACGAACATATCAGTACTAGTTTTACAACAAATATATTTAAATTTATCATTTTATACGCTTAGTCTAGTATTTATGGTCATTTATTCGTTCTTGAACTAAGAACATAAAGGCCTTTTGCTATGTCTAATAATCAGGAATCAGGCATTAGTTTAGTACTTAGATCCACAATTTCTTGGCTCGTTGAATTTTGGAAACAAACAAATTCTTGAGTCAGGTACATAATTTCTTGATTTTTCTCTCAGTCTAAGTATTAAGAAATCAAGAAATGAATCATTGAACAAAGAATTGCACACTTAGATCCAGAATTTCATGGCTCATTATGGCTTACGAAGTTAGCTAACAAATTCTTGAATCAGGTACGAAATTTCTTGATTTTCCCCTCAGTCTAAGAATGGTGTATTTAAAAGTGAGATTCGTAATACAACATTCAAATATATTTTAAAATTATTGATCCCACAGCTGTTACTGTTTCATACTTAAGCTGATGTAACCCACAAAAGGGCACAAAAAAGTAGAATAAATATATACGACAGCAATGAGAATAGTGGCAAAACATACAATACGTTTTGTGCTTGTGTGTATTAATATCTGTATTGTATGTAAGCACTCTACAAAGGCAGCGGAGCCTGACGGGAACAGGGATAGGAACCAGCAAATTCAATGATAAGTTGGAGGGTAAATTTGCATATATCATCACATGAACAAAGCGAGAGCAAATAGTAGGGAATACGCTATGAGTACACTACAGGGGAATTGCAAATTAGAAAGAAAGAGCAAAGGGCTAAGAAATATTATAGCTCTATATTGACATATCTATACAAATAAACACATAGTTAAGTTTGTAAGCTGCGCTCTCTCTAACCAAATACACAATTTCGCACCATTTGTCGATAAATGGAACTGAACTCAAATCTCATTCCACTTTTAAGGCAAACAGGTAGAAGAACGCTTGAAAAAATGTTAATAAAATATCAAAGAAAAAGCTTTTACTGGCCAAAACTAAATCCGCAATGGGACAATCAAACAATCTAGAAATACTAACAAACAAAACCACTTTTTGACAGAGTTCGATTTCTGTTGCCCATATTTAAACTAATTTTATGCAAGCGCTTTGAATATTTAATAAACGCCGATACAGAGAATCAAATGTAAATATTTATATAACTTTTTGTAAGTTAAGTGAGCCAAAGTAAATACTAGAACAGTCATCGGAAATTGTGCAATCTACCAAATGTTATTTTTTTTTCTAATTAATTTTGCTTGTAAGGTTTTTGAAAGACTATTCTTAGCAACTCACCTCCGACGATTTCCCGAATTAAATATTCTCTGACCAATAACTTAAATCTTTCCTAATTCATAGCTGTCAAACTTCTCTGATCGATAACAAAAATGAGTGCTACAACATACTTCATATTTACTTAATACTTTAAAAAGTTTTTGAACCAGTACCGATTTGCTCTTGAAAGAAGAATTTAAATCCTTGAAAATTAGTTAGAAATACCAATAGCTGTAGAGGCTTGGGAATTTCCAGCTTCATGGCCGCTCGTAGACTTACTTTAGTGAAATAAGTGTATGTGCCTTATAATTTTCTCTATCTTTTTAATAATAGCAACAATACATTTGTTTCTCGTTATACCAAAGTGTGATTTTTAATTCTGTTTAAGCAAAATACTTTTTTTGAAAACCATTCTTAGAGCGTTTACTTAAGTTTTGCATGGAATTGACATAGTTTTCATAGAAAATAAGTATATGTGCAAGCTTATTATACTCTGTACCGTAGGTACATTGAGAATGGTCAACAGTTTAAGATACTTAATCAACTTAAGGAACTTATGTTTGTCGAGTAAGGTAAGGGATCTGTTCAAAAGTTAGTAAATTTTATGCCTGATCGCCTTCAGAAGGTCATAAAGGCAAATTACCTAAAATTCTAAAATCATGTTCAGTATAAGTAACTATAGTAACCGTAGTGACGTGTTAAACATTGGTTAAATTTAGCTCAAACCCCTGAGCCGTAGCTCCGAACCATTATTATTTAAAGCGAGGGTGCCCAACAGCTTCTCTGAGTGCGTTTTTACCCACACAAACAAAAAACCAAAATCAGAAACTACAACTGCCACAAGAAAACGAAAGAGAAAACCGAAAACTGCCGGTTGTGTGTGTGTGTGGCGTTCTGATACAGCTCTGTATTGTTGTTGCTTTTAATTTTGCATAGGAGAGAAAAAGAAGAGAGACACATATGCGCTGTATACACGTATTGTTGTTGCCTTTAATTCCGCAAGAGCAGCCAGCCTCTGCCTATGCTTATGCGTCAGCCCTATGCGCATGGCTGACGCGTTCGCACATTACAACAACATTGGCGCATGAGCTGATTTAAAGGATTGATAGCTATATTTTGAAAACATGATTTTTTAGATTTTTTTATCAGCTCGAGTCCCTAAGATTTTTCCAAGTATTCTTGGAAAGCAAAATAAGATGCAAATTGTTAAAGGAATAACACCAGATATTTTACTTAATTCGTCTACTTTTCAACTAAAAACTTCTTCGGAACCACTTAATAATTATAACATAAGTTTTTAACATTTCAAATCTTCATAATTCATACCAAGTCAACACCCATTTCCCATTGACCGGTGTGTACTAAAAAAAAACGTGTTAGCCGAGACACAAACCTAACAATGTACGAGCTACGCAATCAACCGACAAGCATTTGAAATATGTATTCCACATGGCATGTGAGCAGAAACGGGGGTGTGTGCTTGAATATACACCAAAATGACGACAAAATTTTGCGTCATGGCCAGAGCCGAAAACAACCGAAGTCGCCCTAAAACTTGCCGATACAACATACAAACGGAACGCATATCTACGCGCCGGCCGACAGGCAGCCAAACAAACACACTCCAAACCCAGAGAACTAGATCCCCATCCGCACAAATCGTATTCAAAACCAAAGAGTATTCCAGCGCTTGGCCTCAGTTGGTGAACAATCGTCTGAGGCAACGTTTGTCGTCGCGGTATTTCCGTATTGGCCGCCAGCGCGTGTCCGTGTTTAAATAGCTAACAATCTGTTAGGTGTGCTGCTCTCCACGCTTATTCCCATCTGTTTGTTTAATAAAACTCTCGAATCTTTTGAGTGACCAGCAGCGACAGCAAAGCTTACAACTTCAATATGTCGGAGGATGTTACTGCTCGGGGCAGTATATTGGGCAGTAAGTACACATGGAACATACAGATTTCACAATTGCATTCGTCGGATGCACCATCTTCCGTGTGCCCGTTCAACAAGTGTGTGACTCAAAGTCTGATGAAAACTTGATGCCTTCATAAGGAAATGTTTGAGTTTGACCTTAAAGCTTGGCGAAAGGTCGTAAGCCTAAACCACGTGCCTGTATGTTTTGGTGTCCGTGGGAGTGTGTGTGTGCGATATCCTTTTAACACAGGTTTTTGGCGTCCCTTTATAGAATTACGCCGCAGTCAAACATTTTTGATTGGGTTTTATTGTTTCTATGACCAATCCCAAGTTCCTAATGCTGCTCCCTCCTCCAGCAAAGCAGGAAGACAAGGTCATTTGTAAGTCAATCATTTAAACAATATTCTTTTGGATGTTTTTTTTTTGGCACAAGACGGCCTGTCGCCGCTTTTCAAATGTGCCGCATGAAAAGGCCAACAAACTTTTACTTATACAAAGTAAATTATTTTAGCATTGAAACCGTTTGACTGACCTGGCATATGGCATCCAGAAGTGGCTTTAATGGGTTTTTGTCTAGGCAAATGATTGCAAAACTTTGGAGATGCAATGAAAGTGGAAAACCTTTGCCTAATGTTGGTCCAAAGTCATAGCAAAGAGCCGGAGCGACCTTTCCTCTTGGGAATAGAATGCCTAATTATTCTTATAGTTATTTGCACCGCGAACCGTAAAAAATTGTACACTTAAAATATATTTTAATCTAATTTATTGAAGACAGAAGTAAATATACATTTTTATCTTCAGATTAGAAAACGTCTGCAAGATAGCTTAAACTAAGCACACAAACCAAAATCCAAAAAATCAATCAAAATAAATTATCTTGTCTTTTTAAGTTTTTATACTCTGTTCCAAAGGTACACAGAGTATATTTAGTTTGTGTAAAAGGGTGTAATAGCCAAATGGAAGTATTTCTGACCCCATAAAGTATATATATTCTTGATCGGCATTATAGGATGAGTTGATATAGGCATGTTCATCTGTATGTCCGGATGAGAGCACAGATTTCAGACATGGTGAGAGATGTATGGGAAAACGAGAAAGCTAAGCTATACATTTTTATACCCTTGCAAGTGCTCGCTGAAACATTTTCAACAAATACTCTTTTTCCCATTTTCCGACCGATCGTTCGTATGGGAGCTATATGATATAGTCATCCGATTCGGCCTAAAATTTTTTAAAATTTTGTGAAAACATGTGAAACAATCAAATACAAAATTGCAGGAAGCTACCATTAAAAACAAAGAAGTTTTTCTAACTGAGAATGTTTTTCAGACCTATCTTTTGTATGGCAGCTATCCCATATAGTTGTCCGATTTTAATAAAACTTGCTGGAATTATAAAAAAACATAGAAAACCTACGATTAAAAAGTTTGGAGACGTTTGCATTAAAGAGAAAAAAGTTTTTCATACTAAAACTAGTTTGCCGACCTATTGTTCCTATGGGTGCTATGAGATATACTCATCCGATCCGGTCGGTTCCAAACATATTAGTAGTGAGCAGCAAAAAGAAGACTTTGTGCAAAACTTCAGCTCGATAGCTTTAAAACTGAGAGACTAGTTGGCATCTTTTGTATGGCAGCTATACCATATAGTTTTCCGATTTTAAAAAAACTTGGTAGAATCATAAGAAAACATAGAAATCCTACGCTTACAAAGTTTGGAGACGTTTCCATTGCAAATAAAAAAGGTTTTCTCACTAAAACTAGTTTTCCAACCGATTGTTCTTATGGGCGATGAGATATAGTCATCCGATCCTGTCGGTTCTGACATATTAGTACTGTGCAGCAAACAGAAGACTCTGTGCAAAATTTCAGCTCGATAGCTTTAAAACTGAGAGACTAGTTTGCGTAGAAACAGACAGACGGACGGACAAAGCTCAATCGACTCAGCTCGTTACCCTGATCAAGAATATATATAGTTTATGGGGTCGAAAATTAATATAGCCATAAAGATATTCATTCTATGAACTTAAGATTCGGTAAGAGGGTTGGTTCCGGAAGGGTTCCCAATACGACTTAACCGAATGAAAGGCGTTTCAGAGCATTATATGAGAAATTATATAAGCTTAGACTTAATAGTGATTGTGCTTTTTGGTAATTTCGAATTAGATTCTTCTGATTCAAGTGGTTCACAGAAAAATTAACCACAAATTGGTTGAAATGGTGAAACATAGTTTAATATTGTACCAGAAATTGCCTAGTAAGAACAGATGCTTCCATGTCAACGCCATATCATACGCGCCTTTCTCTTGCTCATAAACTTTGGTAATATATTCTAGAAATGAATTATATGAAGTATTGTATCAAAATTAGTTTATTGCCTTACTGGGAACTAGGCTATAGTCGTAACTTATAGAATAGGTAAGTTTTCAAACATTTTGTAATAAATATTAAAAAGAAAAAAAAGAAATGATATATGACATCAAAGATACTGATCGAAAGATTCGCTTGGAAGGAAGAGCAAGCTGGTGACTCTTCTAAAACAGTAAAATCCAAATATTTCCAGAAATCACATAAAAATATTCAGTCATAAAGAGTGCACCCTATTTAACACACCCTTCGATATTATTTTATGGTGCCACAAAGATTAAAAACCCCAGTAAAAACTATACAAAACAATTCAAGTAGTCGTCTGTTTGCTTACCCTCAGCCATGGTCTAAATATAGACAGATGTATCGGCTGGAGTCCATAACACTGACCAGACATTAATTGAATTCTTGCCAAGAAAGTGAAAGACCCCCCCTTAAATGGAAACGATGTGAAAAGACGCCGGGGAGTGGTCGTAATTGGGCGCATGAGGGAAATTTGTGACTGACCCTACCCCAATGTTGACTCCAATCCAAAACTAATCAGCTCCTTCGTTTTTTTGTCTGTTTCCAGAACTTGTGCCCGCCCGCTATGTGTTGGCTCTGCTCGGCTCCATTGGCATGGCCATTGTGTATGGCTTGAAGGTGAATCTTAGTGTGGCCATGGTGGCCATGTTGAATCATACAGCAATTAAGGCTGCCAATGATCAGCGACATGTTTCGTTGGCTTTAAATGGCTCCGTGCCGACCAATTTGGTAGAGGAATGTCTGCCACCCGGTGGAGTGAGCAATGTGACTGCCAAGGTGGAGAATGGACCCTTCGACTGGAGTGAACCCCTGCAGGGTACCCTGCTGAGCTGTTACTTCTGGGGCTATCTGGTCTCACAAATCCCATTGGCTCATGTGGCTGAAAATTTCTCCGCCAAGTGGGTGATGCTGTTCTCGGTGGCCATTAATGTGGCTGGTACTTTGTTGACTCCGGTGTTTACCAACCTTCATTATGGTGGCCTCATCTTGATGCGTGTGTTGGAGGGCATAGGCGGTGGTGCTTCTTTTCCGGCCATGCATGTGATGATTGCCTCCTGGGCACCGCCTAATGAACGCATGGTCATGTCAACCATTATATATGTGGGCACATCGGCGGGAACTGCTCTCTCTATACTATTGGCTGGTGTTTTGTCTGCCCAGCTTGGTTGGGAGTCGGTGTTCTATGTGATGGGTGGATTGAGTTGTATATGGATGGTGTTGTGGATTGTACTTGTGCAGGATAATCCCAATAAGCAGCGTTTTATAAGTGCCGAAGAGCGTCACATGATCACCAGTTCGTTGGGTACGGAGTCCAAGGTGGAACATCATCCCTCGGTGCCGTGGGGCAAGGTGTTCAGATCGGTACCGTTTTGGGCTATTCTGATAGCTCACACCTGCAGCAACTTTGGCTGGTACATGTTCCTCATCGAGATTCCATTCTACATGAAGCAGGTGCTGAAGTTTAATGTGGCCAGCAATGCAGCGCTCAGTGCTTTGCCCTATTTCCCCATGATCATCTTTAGTATTTTATTGGGCAAATTGTTGGACACGCTACAGGCAAAGGGTGAGTGGACTGAACACACATATGCCCTAGATGGATTGATCTATATAATTGTATATATGCTCCATAGGTAAAATATCCACCACAATGGCCCGCAAGACTGCCACCACCATTTGCACCATTATACCGGGTATCTGTCTCCTAATCCTATGCTTCATTGGCTGTCATCATTATGAGGCCGTTGCTGTGATGTCAGTTGGTATTGTGGCCATGGGTTCCATGTTTTCGGGTTTCCTCTCCAATCACATTGATATTGCTCCCAATTTTGCTGGCACTCTGGTGGCTCTGACCAATACCGCCGCCACCTTGCCGGGTATTGTGGTGCCACTATTTGTGGGTATTGTGACCAAGGGAAATGTAAGTTGAAATATATTTTCATGTTAAACTTCACTTAAGTTCACCCTTTTTTCTGAAAACTTTTAGCAAAATATTAGCGCCTGGCGCATCATCTTTGGTGTCACCGTTGTACTGTTCGCCCTGGAGTTTCTGGTGTTTGTTATCTTCGGCTCGGGCACTGAACAACCGTGGAACAAAGTGGGCACTTCAAATGATCCCGAAGCCAAAGATGAGAAAACTCCACTCAGAGAAAGTGTACCCGTTGTCAAGCCATCTGTGCTCTAAGCGTAATCTCGTTTCCAATTGCATTCAGATTCTGCCTCCAAGTCTGAACTGTATATACTTCAAAACAAAACCCAAGCCTACCAATTATAGTTTTTAGTTTGCTGTATCACTAAGTATCTGTATCTGTACCGACAGTCAAATCTCCAGCCCGCCTAATGTACTTAACACCGCAAAGAATTATCTAATTTATCTACAAGAATAAAGCGATGTCAGAGTGAAAGTGAAGGCACGGTGGGTTGTACATTTGGTAGTTTCGTTCAAGTGGTTACGGAACTTCTGTATATTTCGGTTCGAATCAAGAAGTTGATTTTTGGGGATTTGCTATGAAAAAACCCATTGAAAGTGTGTAGACGAATCAAAAAGATAATGCAACAGTTACAACATATTTTTTTAGACTTTCATGGGGACCATTTTTTATAAATTCGACTCGATTTGGTCTGAATGGGGAGTGTCCCAGAAACCTTTAGAGATTTTAAACTAGGAAAACTTTAGATGTAAAGTAACTGAAACGTAGCAGGCTACTAGATTATAAAGAAGGCAAACCGTACGCATCAAATCAACACAAATTCGGACCTAAAATCTAATAATTTGGATCACTTATAAAGAAACTCTCTCTCTTCTCTTTCTTTCCAATGCCTCTAGCGAAAACAATTCGTCTGCACAGTTGATTTTGTTGTTGCCGTGTGCTTCAGACAGCCACAAATATACTCACACACCCACATTATTAGTCAATAACCGATTTTCTCTTACGTTTTCTTGTGGTTGTTGTTGCTTCTCATTTTAGTTTTAAATATTATATGTATTGGAGACAGCTCCACCATTAGGTGCTTCAGGGCAAACCAGCTCAAACAAGCTAAATCGATTCAGTTGATTGCTGTCACAATTCTATGTAAAAAGGGTAGCTAAAGGGTTGCCAAAACTGCCGACTGGTGTCTTAGCTGGGCCAGTTCTCAGACAAACCAAATGCTTTCGCGCATACCCAGCTAAAAACTCATGGCGCCGCAATCTTGACTGGCTAAACAGCTGATGAATTTTAGCTGGGTAGTAGTTTACCCCTGCCTGCTGCATAAAAAACAAAATAAAACATACCTTGAATCGCTTAATGGAAAGTCCTACCCCATTCTCCGTACAGTCGTTGACACCTGTTCTTAAGAATCAGCAGGTTTCCTCTTTTGAGTTGAATAAATTGGATGAACTGAATTATAGAAACTTAAATCGTTGCTTTTAATGGAATACTGCAAAAGAATTCAAAAGAATATGTTCCTTTTTCTTCTTTTTCTGCCTGGCACTACATTTGTTTCTCGGTTTTCTTTTTCTTTTTGGCTTTAATGGGCAAAGGACCCGGCGTCTTGAAGATGGTGCTGAAATGTGAACAATTCTTTAGTACTTAACTCAAATACTCCAATCTCCCAGAACTTACTGGCATGTGGTGCAAATGGGACTATATTTGCAGAACACCGAGAGGCACACCGAGCAGACATAGCCAATATCGATGAGCTCACGATGACAGAAGCAAGAGGCGCGATAGTCGACTTTCGGTGGCGGTGGCAGTACCAACTTGTGACGCATCTGTGGAGCTGGCAGAAAAACCCACAACAGATATTGTAGGAGGCCATCCAGTTGAGTGACCTTCAGGAACTGGCCACTGGTTATATCACAGCCTTGTTGCAGTAAACTCAGGGTCTTATCCAGGGCGCAGGTGTCGATGACAATGCCCAGTTTCTGGGCTGTAAAGAAAACATTCATAAAGGTCATGTACTGGGAGGCGCACTCATTGCTGCCGGTAAGGACCAGAATGCGGGAATGCATCTTGACACCAGCGGCCACATTGCGTTGCAACTAGAGCGAAGACGTAGGGAAAGGTATTAGTGGCTGACCTCACGTGAGGCCTAAGCCCCGCTTACTCTTGAAATGTAGCACAGGGCCATGGACATGCTGCCAGCCAGCAAACTCTCACAGGGTGCACTCTGACGCGGGGCATTCATTAAAATACTGCCCAACTGTTGTTTCACAGTCTTCTCCACCAGGCTAAATGCCTCGTACTGACCATCAATCTGACGCAGCTCCACCTGTCGCCCCGGCAAAGGGTAAAGGAAATCCCTGGCAGAACAAAAAGGACTATTAAATGGAAATTTAGGTTGATGCAATTGAGACTTGCGTGGCATGATGTGAGCAGGATATGACCGCCAATTTGTTTTGAGCCTTCTGCATGAGATGGGCATTGCCAAAGGCTATTACCGCCTCCAGGATTTGGGTGAGGTTCTGTGGATTTTGGCGCACAATGTGCTGCGATGAATTCGTGTCCAGCACAATGACCAGCAGGTCAATACCGGACTCGGCTATGAAGTTAACAATTAGTGTGGGCTAGTTTGTTGGAATAATTGTATACAATACCTTCTTTTTCCTTGCTGGTGGTTTGTTCCGTCGCATCCATTGCCGCTGATGTTATGCTTAGTTTTGTTGATCAGGGCTGGAGGGCTGGAACTAGTTCGTTCTGGTGAAATGAATTCGACTGTAATTTCAACAATTTGGATTCAATGAACCGGAACCATCTATCTCAGCGAATGGGATGCTTTTGGTATTTTCCCAGCGTACTAAAAATACCAAGAAACGGACACTGCGGGTCGCGAGCGCGGCGTTTTCCAACACTGCGGGTCGCGAGTGCGGCGCTTTCCAACACTGCGGGTCGCAGTTGGTAAAATTAACAGAGGGCGTTTTACAATTTCAATTTCCATTCTAAAACGAACTTTTCAATTATGCTCGTTTTGGTACTCGGTGACCTGCATATACCGCATCGCTGCAGCAGCCTGCCGGCCAAGTTTAAGAAACTTTTGGTTCCCGGCCGCATACATCACATCCTGGCCACCGGCAACATCTGCACCAAGGAATCCTTTGACTATCTCAAATCGCTGGCCAATGATGTGCACATAGTGCGCGGCGACTTCGATGAGAATCTCAGTTACCCTGAACAGAAGGTGGTTACCGTGGGACAATTCCGCATCGGTCTGTGTCATGGCCATCAAGTGGTGCCGCGCGGTGATCCGGAAGCATTGGCGCTTATACAGCGTCAACTTGATGTGGACATACTGATAACGGGGCATACGTACAAGTTTGAGGCGTATGAGCATGGGAACAAGTTCTACATAAATCCGGGTTCCGCCACGGGGGCCTTCAATCCATTGGACACAAATGTGGTACCTTCGTTTGTGCTCATGGACATACAGAGCACAACGGTGGTCACATATGTGTATCAGCTAATTGGCGATGAGGTCAAGGTGGAGCGAATTGAGTACAAGAAGATTTAACCGGATGCGAAGTATTAGTCCCAGCCATTCCCGCTACCCTGCAACCCCGAAAACGATCGTGGCTTTATAACAAAAATTGTAATTGTATGTAGAAAATAATATTAAATAAAATGAACGTTTCCTTTTTTTATTACTTCACATATTTTTTGAAACTAATTTTTGATACTTATTTTGTATTTTATGTCCGTATCGTCTTATGGTGGTCCAGAATCGTCTAGTGCTGGACAAAATTGGATAACTTTTGAACCGCTCTACCAATCGTTCTTCGTTTAGATCAGGAAAACAAACTGAATCGAAGCAACCCTCAATCGAAACGCTAATTCCATCTGATAAGCCGAAGAAATGATGCACCGAACCGAAACCAGTTAGATTCAGTTTTAGTTTTGTGGAATATTAATCATGGTTCTTCTTCTCAAGGAAAGTTTTTAAGAGGTTAAATTGAGGGCGATCCAAGAACATAAATGTGTTTTTGAATAATTTTGAGGACTGCCTAAGCTTTGATAGTTCAGAATAATACCTTTCGACGTAGAAAGAAAAGCTTTAAGGCTTGAGATTCGGTGAATTTCGGAAGGACCCGTGAACGGAAACGGAATTCTTTCAACTTTCCGTACTGCCTTACCTTTGAAAGCTCGAAAAAAGTAACTTGCCAAACAGTTTTAGGCTAAATTCAGAACGTTATCCTTAAATCCTGAGCTTGAGGGGTACCTTTCGTCGATGACAATGAGAAATTCCAACACCAAAGCCAATTTCCATTTCCATAACCAATGTCCAAAAATTTCCTTATATTTTCATAAGCAAATGTTATAAATCTCTTCAAGAATTCCTTGTGATTTTACTAAAATACATGGGTCCAAAGTTGGCAGGCAGATAGGGCACCACCATCTGTCCATACTTCAACCCCTTGGGCTGTTCAAACTTAAAGATATCACCAAACAGTGCCGTGTGTGCACTCAAATCCTTAATGGTAGCCGTCACTCCATATTCGGTGAATACCTTTTGCAGGGCCATGTGCACCACACCATCATTTTGTACCGGCGACAAAGAGCAGGTGGAGTAGACCAAACTGCCACCGGGCCGTAGCAAACGTAAACAGTTGGCCAGTATAGCGGCCTGAAGTTCGGGTATGCGTAGACGTTCCTTAATCCGTGCCGGCTTAAATATGTTGTTATCCTGCTGCATGAGCACATGTCGATCGGTGGTGCAGGGCACATCTACCAGAATTTTGTCAAAGCTCTGGTATTCCTGCAAATTGCGTGCATCACTCATGCTGAAGATCAGTCGCTTGCCGGACCAGCGTTCCTTATAATCGAACAGGTATTCCTGCATGACGTGACGTATTCTTCGTAGTCGAGACTCCTGCACATCATTGCAGACCAATTGATCCAGATGCAGGGTTTGTAGCATGAGCAAGGATTTGCCACCGGGTGCGGCACAGGCATCCAGCACCCGTTCGCCCGGTTGAACTTGCAGGAAAAGTGGTGGCAATATGGAGGCGCCGTCCATGAGAAAATGTGAGAGGACGCCTGTCAAACATTTCTTGGGAGGTTGGAAGTATGAGCAGTTGCCCATTTCATAGGTGTAGAGGGCCAGATGTTCGGGGTAATGAAAGGCAGGTTCGGCTTCTATGCTGAGCGGGAAGTCGGTGCTGGTTTGGTAATATTTATAATGTTCCGACTCGGCCACCCAATCTTCCATGCCCTTGATACTGTGCGCCGGCATGTATTCATAGAGACCGCCAGTGCCAAATTGTGGATCGACCAAACGTTGCTCATCCAACTGCACATCCTCCTCCAGGGCACGGGTCAAGCTCTGCTCATAGTTTGTTGTGTCATCTGCCTCTTTAGTCTCCACCAGATTGTTATCATATTTTAGCTTCTCAGGCATTTGCACCTCGTCGCCGCCAGACTGAGGGTAGATGGCGGCCACTTCCTTCTCCTGCTGCTTCTTAAGCAGTGCCTGTAATTTGTCATCCACTTGAGAGCGTTGGGATAAGTCTCTCCCAGCTGTGGCTGGGTGTTCCTCCTGCTCGGTACGCTCTTGAGCTAAGCGGATGAGCGATTTTAGATTGATGGCCCCATCCATTTCCAGCGAACTGCAGGTCTGCTCGGTATCCCCAAAATTGTTGACCATGGCAATGTACTTGTGCTCCGTGAGCAGCGCTGCACGCATGCTTTTCCATCTGCCTCCATACACAGAACCATAGAAATCATCGAAACTGTCCAGCGCCCGGTCGCAGTTGTTCTTTTTGTGCTGCAGCACATTCCAACGCTTTTTGCCACTTTTCCAGCGCCGGTGCAACCAGCAAATGTTGCGTATTTTTAACATTTTTAATTGTTTATATAAACCAGCAAGCCGGCAAACGGTCTGTGGATAATAGGTGGCGGGGGTGGTGGTCCGACTACGCCGTGAAAATCAGCTGTGCTTTCGATGTCATGAACTGTAAAAGCTATCGATTTTGAAAATGCTATTGAACTATCGATATGATGAACCGCCAAGGCTATCGACTACACAATGCAATTGAGCTATCGATATCATGCACAGATAAAGCTATCGAATTTGAAAATGCAACTCAGGCGACAAAAAATATAGTATCCCATGGCAGTTGTTTTTCAAATCTGACTTTCTTTATAGTAGATGTCTGAAACATGCGCCACATTACTGGTCCGTACGATAGCTTGAGCACCTTTATATTTTCCCTACACATACCTTTCCCCATCGAAGCTTCTCTCCTCTCATGTCTCGCGCAGATTCGTGGATTTTCTGACAACGTCAAACGATAACCTCTTCTCAAAGGTCTTCTCCAGAATTTATGCTCGATTCCAGTTCAAAAGCCAATCAAACCGCATTAAACATTTCAAATCCGACAGGTTAAACATTCAACTCTGCTTCAACACATTTCACTTTTCACGTTTTGGTTTATTTGATAAAAAAATCTTTTAAATTTTATTTAAATAGAATATAAAAAAGATGATCTTAGACATGTTTAAGTGCAAAATTTTCCCATTATTGAATGAAAAGTCGACTTAAAAATGTTTTGAAATTTCGTGCGGATATTTCAGTTACACAGTTACAGATCATTCCCTTGTGGTTGCTTTTCCAGGTGCGGTGTATAATAAATAAAAATACTTTTTTCCATCAGCCAGCGCGATTAATTTTGGCCACAATTTACGAAAACTTTCGGCTTAAGATTAGAATACAATTTTGTTTTGTTTTTCCTCCGGCTGGCCAATGTGTATGTGATAATTATGGAAAAGCAACCGATTGGCAAGGGGCCCCAGACTTTAGCCCAGACTGTCAACGCACACAGTCTTGAGGGTCTTGCCCACAATGGTGGTCTTAAACTGCTCCGGCATGGCCAGTTCGGTCTGCAAGGAAAGCATTGTTAAAATTATTGATTAAAAAAAATGGTTTTCTTACTACTCACATAGTCGCCATTGGCCTCGGGCAAGAGTATGTTCATCTCGGAAGACTTGGAGTTGACTATTTCCACGGCCATCGAATCCTTGGACAAATACATTTGGCAGCCATCGCTCTTATCAATCGACACGGTGGGCACTGAGCCCAACACCTGCATCTGCACGCTCTGACAGTTGACAAACTCCACAGAGGCCACCACCGAGTCGAACAGCAGTGAGCACTTCTTGCAGGAGTCGAGCACAATATTGTTGACCTTGCCCTTGACGGTGAGGGTGGAGCCCTCACAGCGGAACATGTACACCACATTGTTCATTTCGGCGTTATCAACTAAAAGACCGGCATTGTTCTTCTGGTACTCGATGAGCCACTTTTTGCCATCGCGTGTGAATACGGGTTCCTTGGCAGCAGCTGGTGCACCAGCTGCAGAGCTGCCAGAATTGGCAGGCGTCTTAAATGGTGCTGGTCCTGTGCGCAGCGAAGGATTCTTGTGGGTTTGCATCTCACCAGTTACCTTCTTCAAGTCTGTAAGAGAGGCGGATGAGGATCAGTTAAGAATTCGGAGCTAGAGCTTCCTACTTACTCTTGGTAATGTCCGCACCCTGATTGATTTGGGCAAACAAAGCGCTGCGTTCATCTCCAGCGCTGTCCAGCTTCAAAGCGCTCAGATCCAATGGAGGTGGTGGTGGTGGCATACCGCCAGGTGGTGGTGGTGGTGGAGCACCGCCGGCTGGAGCGGCACCCTTGCCCGACCACACCAGACCGGTGGTGTGATACTGCTTAATGTAAGCCTGCAGTTCGGTTAGAGTTTGAATCCAGGCACGTGCCCATTCCACATGCTTGGCATCCTTCTCCTTCCATTCCTTCAAAACACGATTCGCATAGAATTGACCGGCATCGTTCATCTCCTTGACATGCGGTCCTGGTGTGGGTGACACACACACCCAGCCCAAAGCGGGAATACTCTCGCTAATGGCCGAGAGATGATTGAAAAAGGGAGAGGCACGCTGCTTCTCGCGATAGTCCTGTATGGCGCTTATCTGCGATGAAGTGGGCTGCAGCAGTTCCATTTGCTTGGGCTGCGGCGGCTGCGAGATCTGCGTGGCCAGTGTCACATATTTCAGCTGGGCGCTAGGAGGGGAAATGCAAGTTGTTAAGTCAAATTGAAGGGCATTTTGTTCTAAAATTACTCACTCAAAGGCCGCCTTCACGTATTGGGCATGTTGAGCCACATCGCCACCAATTTTGGCAGACAAAGCCAAATATTGACTCAGTGGTCCATTAACTATATCCTGGAAACCTGCCACACTCATGTTGTTACTTCCAATCACTGCAAACGGAGGAGGTGAGGGAGGTGATGGTGGTGCTGCTGCTGCTGCTGCTGCTACTGGCTCTGGCTCCTTAACCGGCTGTAGGGTGCGCTCCAAGCGATCCACTAGCGTTTCCAAGCGCTCGCAAATGCTTTCCAATTGCTCTACGGCAGCCTTGGGCTTTGACGACTCTGATTCGTTATCTAACATGAAGAATTTGTTTAATTTAGTTGTCATCACTTTTGGATTTGGAATGGAAATTTTGTGCTTAAGTCAAAAAAAAAAAAAAACACTGAGAAATAAGCAAAAGCCCTACCAGTTTCAAAAAATCAGATGAAGTGACTGGTGGACGACTGTGACTACTACAAAAAGATAACATCCAAGTGTGCGGTGTGTGAGTTTTACATAGATTACAACAAATTTGTGGCACATTTTTGATGAAGAATGATTCTTATAGTAAACCAAAACACAATAAGAAAAGGAATCTCAAATTCCACATGCAAAAACATGGAGAATCAAAGGAGAAGAACTTGACAGGTTTATACGATGTGGCTTAATTCTGTGGAATTTCTTTTCCAAGAATTCGTTTCTCTTCTCACGAATTGGACTGACCAAGAACTCTTCTTCTGTTATACAAAAGAACTTCATACCAATCCAAGTTAACCCTCATCTTCCCCACATCGTATAAATCAAGTCAATGGTACAATAAAATGATGAATCCACCCATCATTTACCACGCACGGCCACGCTATGCTCTACGGCCGCATGAGCCGCTCTCAATAATTCCGTGTACAGGCGCTGCCGCTTTAGTTCCAATTCATCGCGTCCCACAGGTGTGACGGGTGGCTCGATGCAGCCACTGCTGGCAGACACAAGGGGGTGGTAGTAAGGTAATAAGTTTGATTTAAAGAAGGAAACAATATTCAAGCATACATCTCATTCAGTCGCTCATCATCAAACCAGGCGGGCAGTCCGTGAGCAAAGGCCAACGTCTCTGGCACCAGTTCACCCTCAATGTATGGTGCACACATGCTCTCCCGTTTTGGTGGCGGCAGTGAATCCGAGAATACCTCATCATCATCGGCCAACGAGCTGTTGTTGTTATTCTGATTGGCTAAGAGGAGCAGCGATATGGGTTCCGGCTCAATGATCTCCGCACGATTGCTGATGTTCACCTTCTTTTTGATGGAATGATGTGTGGAATTGTGACGCGAGAGGCAGCTTTTTGTTGGTGGCGGACGTGGTGTTGTTGGAGTTGTTGGCGTTGTCGGGACTATGCAGAAAACATTCTCCTCAGCATCTTCGGCACTGGTCATCGAGGCGGGTGGCGCTGTTGAGGTGGAGGAGTGTGCGGAGCGTACTGCAAGTGCTTGCGTTGGAGAGGCGGGAGCGGCAACGGCTGGTTGAATTGGTGATTCTTCTTTTAATTCCCTTTCAATGGCTGTGAAAATGTCCACTAAAGTTATATATATATAAAAAAAAGACTACAAGTTACAAGAGGGAACTAAACCGATTGAATATTCTACCTATTTATTATGTATTTCCCCATTTATATTGCCCATAAGCTATATTTATCGAGCCATCGAGCTGCTACTATGTCGAAACCGACCGGATTGGATTACTATATATCTTATGATGCTCTATTTGATGGGTCTTAGTTGCAAGGGAATAAAAACTTCGGGTAGTATTCTTAATTTTATTCAACCACGAAAGTTTATTTGCCATATACAAATGTTTATTTAATGGATTGTTTAAAAAAATAGTTTGATTGATGCATATTAATATTACGGTCATTCTTTATCAGTTAGATAGAAGTGGAGCTAAGGAGGGCTGTTGTATTATGCCTATATATGGCCACTAGTCCAAGCGCTGCGAAATGTATTATTGCATTTATGACTCAGAAACAGACAATTATAAGTTAGCTACATCAGGAAAGTGCACAGATTTCGTACTTGTCGGTCCCAAACAATACTCAAACCCAAGTCTTCTTATTAATAAAGTAGACCCTGCACTATTCTGGTTTAGCAGGTTTCTACTCAGTGACCACTAATCGATCTGTGGAATGTGATAGGTCCATAAATTGTTTAAAGTTACCTTGTATTTTAACTTAAAAATGGGATAAATGGGTTTAAATCAAGGCTGCAAGGCCACAAAAATATTTGGAAGCTCTGATTTGTGGGTTCAAACCAAGATTTACCCAAGGTTAGGGTTCGAAAATTTGAGGTTTAAGGCTTTTAAGCAAAGGTTTTGGTTGGAACCTTGGTTTAGCCGATGATTAATGCAAATTTATATGGCAATTAAACTGAAATCGACACATGTCGAATTGGGATCGAAACTGATTTGTAAAACACATCATAGGGATAATTCAAAATATAATTTACTGTTAAGTAAAATTCCATTTCGAAGTCTAAAAATGTTACCAAAGTAAAGTCAAGGTAGCGCTAAACAGTTTTATTGATTTTTTTCATAGGGTTTTCCATTAAGCTTGTCTGGCTCTGTCGTCCAAAACCAATAGAAGAAGCCGCTGGGCAGTAGGTTAAATTTTGTATACCAATGCAGAGGGTATATTGAAATGTTTGTAATGCATAGAAGGAAACATTTCCGATCACATAAAGTATATACATTCTTGATCAGCATGACGAGCTGAGTCGATATAGCCATGTCCGTCTGTCCGTTTGTTTCTATGCTATCTCCTCCGTCAGTTTTAAGTCTTCTGGTACAAATATGCTGCACATTTGGCGGAACCGGCCGGATCGGATGACTATAACATACAGCTGTCATAGGAACGATCGGTCCAAAAACTAGTTTTAGTGAGAAAAACTTTTTTGTTTGTAATGCAAACGTCTCCAAACTCCGGATTTACTAGTTTTCAATGCTTTTCCATGATTTTGCTAAATTTGGTCGAAATCGGACATCTAAATAGTATAGCTGTCATAGAAAAGTAAGGTTAAAAAAATAGTCTTAGTAAGAAAAACTTTTTTGTTTTCAATGTAAACCTCTGGAAAGTTGGCATATATTTATTTTAAAAGCTTTCACACAATTATTCAAGGCTTTGTCAAAATCGGATGACTCTGGGTTATAGCTGCCATAGGAACGATCGGTCGAGAAACTAGTCTTAGCGAGAAAAACTTTTTTGTTTTCAAAGAAAATACCTCCAAACTTTGTATTTCTTAGTTTGCTATGCTTTCCCATAACTCTACTAAGTTTGGTCGCAATCGGACATCTATATAGTATAGCTGTCATACAAAAGTAGAGTCAGAAAATAAGTCTTATTGAGAATTACTTGTTTGTTTGACTATGGTGTAGCGAGAAACCTCCATCGAAAGTTACAAAAAAAAAAGTAAATAATGACTGTGTGGCCCTGGATTTGTCCTACCTAGAAGTTATTGGGCATGTTTAGAGGAAGATGAACTTCCACTCAGATCAATTGCACATTGCCACTGACATTTCTGCCCGGTGATACCAGTGATACCCATTAACGTATCATGATTTAGGAGCGAATCCTATTCAAGTGACTAACCTCTATGGACAAGATTTTGATCCTAAAATGTAAGAAAAACGATAAATTCAATTACTAGGATAGGTAAAAAGACTCATCGGGAAGTGTAGTCCAAGTGGCTCAAAAAAGAATCAGACCACGATTAGAATACAATATCTCGGGCGATCTTTAATATTTATCTTTGACGATGAAAGTTGTTTGCTGGGTCAGAGTGTGTTTTTATAAAAAAAGGTTATGGTTTTACTCCATATACATAAAAACAATCATCTGCAGTCTTTGTTGGCGTGTTTAAAAATTCTGGTTTTTGTGTTTCTTAGCTTAATCTCATACTGGAAATCGGTTTAATTCCCTCATTTCTATGCTTAAACAAAAACTAAACTTCTGGTGTTGACTCAAAATCAAGATAGAGAGAGAGAGAGAGAGGGATAAAAAGAGAGCAAAAATAATCACTGGGCGCTGGGCTAATTTGCTGTTTTAGTGATTTGAGCCCAGGACCAGTGATTGACCCCAGTGCAAACGCACAAAAGTGACGCGTGCAATTTTGCTTCTGCAATGGCTCTGTGTGTGCGACACTCGGTCGTTGAGCTCGAGATAGACGGGGGGATTATGACTATTTATACTTAGGAAATGTGTCAATATACCAGTTTCAGCCGGCTTGACGACGACCACCTCTGTGGTTAGTTTAGGTTCAAGCTTTGACTCAGGTTCACTGTCTTCCAGCTTGACATTGCCGTTTTGTGGCAATGCCTCCGGCTTCTTTTCCGTCTCCTCTGTCTGCTCTTCCATTTCTGCCTCAGCAGTATTTCTGGGGTTCGTGGGTTCGTCAGCGGTTGCCTCCTTTTCGTCCTCGTTCTCATTGTCCTCGGCTTTTCTGTGCTTGTCCTGCTTTTTACTGCCTGCTTTGGGATTTGCTCGACAGCATGAGAACATTTTGCAACTGGTTGTTGGGTTTTTATGTGAACTTTAAATGAGGCACAACATTATATAAGTTTTTTGTATGCTTTTAATTTTGGCACGGTTCACAACAACGATAGGTAGCAGAGTGGGCAGCAGCGGTAGCAGCTTGGATTAGGCGTGTACAAAGTAGAGTAGAAATATAGAAAATGCTAGAAGAGCAAACACTCCTCGTATATATCGATTCGCCACACGCACTTTTTGACTTAACACTCCAGATTTTTACTAGAACACTTTTCTTCACTTCAAACCTAGAAGGAATGTGTGCTGCTCCAACTGGGTCAAGTGGCGACGAGCTACAGCTGCTGCTGTTGTCGGAGCGAACACACCCTAAATGAAGACCGAAGCACAAAAGCACACACGCACAAGAATTAAAACAGGATAGCTTTTTCGGTTAACAGAGCAGTGTTAAGGTCATGTAAGCGGTTGGAGAGTGGAATCAACAGTGGTTCAATGGCCTGGGAAACTGTTAAACAACGAACTAGGTAGTATTAGTTCAACAATTTCACAGCTTAAAAGGGGTTCGCGAACATCCTAATTAATAGAATCACTTTGACTTGGCTTCGATGCTCAAGAGTATTTCAAACTTATTTGGATTTATAAGAAGCATCTTGACATATTTTTTGGAATGCTGAATACGAGGCTTTAACATAAAATCAGGTCAATTCCGTTTTCAAGGATGATCAAATCATATGGAATCGCAATTGTAAAGTGTTCGCTTTTCTGAAAACCTAATAAAATGTTTCTTCAGCTGGCTTTTATTTCGGTAATACTGAAAATTATCTCTGGCTTTCGAAAGATCTTACAATGTAGATAGATCTAGAGATAGGTGTATTTGGATTTAGTTTTTTTGTATATCCAGATCCGTTACGATTCTTAAGTAATGGATCCGCTTAATTTTTTATCATATAATATTCTTTATGAATAAAAATCCAAGTTATAAAATTATATTTTAATATTCATAAAGGTATAATTATAATCAGGGCTGCAAGCCGGTGTTGAACCGAACCGGTTCGAACCCGGAATTTTGACTTTTATTTGAACCAATCCTTGAACCGAACCTCCTTAGAAATTAAAGCTGAACCCGAACCTTTTTCGAACCCAACATTTTGGTTCGGTTCAAGAAAACTGACACATAAATTTGACCTTCTGTCTACCGACTTCATCTGTTATTCGGTGCGACTGACTCCTAAAATAGGCAGGAGAGTGGAAAAAATCTGGCAAAACGATTAGATTACCTTATAAAATCCCATAACAGTCTCTGTTTTTGAAGCTACTCGACTCTAAATTTTCTTAAATAATTCTCAAAAGAAAGAATGAAACTGTAAATTATATATTGAATATTTCCATGTTTTCTACTAACCAATTCCGACCCAAAAACCACTCGGGTAATTTTTAGGTCGAATGCTGTTTTTAAAACACATAGAAGACTTAAACAAGAAATGTTGTATAAAGCATGGACTGAAACAAGGTTCGAACCAAAACCTTCTCCCAAAAACCTCGCACCATTCGTAAATTTGGGTTCGAACCAGTCTACCGGAGATCCGAATTTTGTTTTTTGATTATAATATTCAGTCCAAATGGATACCAAAATCAGGCAATGGATTATCAAAACACATCACCTATTTTCTAAGTGGATACTTCCTTTTTTGAGCGTTTTGTGTTTCAAATACTCAAAAGAAATATCAAAAAACAATATTCTGATTTCGTTTGACATTGCCAGGACACTGTAAGCCGTGGCAATTTAGCTGGTGTTGCCTATTTTGGCCGCAGCTGTTGACCATGAGCTTTATTTGATAAATGATGTTGATGCTCTTAAGCCTTGTTGCAGTCGTTTTAGCAGCTGAAGCGTGGCAGAGAAAGCTTAACATTAACAGAGGCCATAAAAGAGAGTTTGGCTCTGTAAGATAAAAAGAGAGGGCGAAGACAGCTGCGCAGACTTATGTGCTCATTGTTGTTGTCGAGTTTAATGCACTTGGCCAAGTTGTTGTTTTTGTTTTAAACAAATAGAAATGGCTTGGCAATTAGAGTGAGAATCTCTGCTACTTTCGCCCAGACTAGTTCTGGTTGTTTGTGGCAGATGCGTTTCGAAACTAGAATTCACAAAGAGATTAAATGTCTGCTGCCACAAGTACCGTTGGCATAATGTATGCATTTGTGTGAGAGTGTGTGTGTTTGTGTGTTTGTAAGTCTCAAATTACAGCTGCTGCTGCTGCTGTTGTTGCCCAAAGATTTTGTTTTCACCGGAAAACAAAACTTGTAATCTCTTTTAGCTGATAGCGCATTTTGACCATTTCCTTGAGTCATCGTACCCATACATAAACAAAACAGGTGGGGTTTGGGTTCGGTCTTGCGTAAACTATGTACGTGACTCATAAAACACAAAAAAGCAACAACAACAACTATCAAGGGGGGTGACTCTGGAACCAATGCATATGTATTTGCATATGTAAAAATTTGCTTAATTGTATTTAATAGAATAAAATGGAATTGGATATGAAATCATCATTAAAAATATACTAAAAATACTCACGACATACACTTGCACACACACACATATGTATGTGTATGTGTGTATGTGAATTTAATTTTACAAACAAAATGATTCACACCAAAATAGCAAAGACCAAGATGGATAATTTTGGTGGATGTTTTCTACCAGTAGTCACAGCTGTCGCTTGTACATTCACATTTCATGCAACATATACACTCTCCACCCACGCACGATGGCCAATTCCAGACAGCCTGCCGCAAATTCAAATCCCCACCCATAATTGCAAAAGGCTCACCCGGACGCAGGCGGATGTGGAGGGCGGAGAGCAGTTTCTACACTTAACACACTTGGTTGAGGCAGACTCACCTTAGTTATTGTTGCAAAATTAATAGATATTTTATTATAGTACACCCGCAATTAACAGACGCGACGAGACCGAGCCGGCAAAACACTATGGCGAATTTTGGCTACCGATAGTTTGGGTGTGACCAGATTTCAAAAGCACATCGATTATTTAGTGAAACATCGATAAGAGTACAGTGAGTAGCCAAAATGTGAACTACATTTAGTGCAACATCACAGAAAACACAAAAATTTGTGTCTTAGAAAATATATTTTATTAAAAACATTTAATTTTCGGAAGTTTTTTTGAACGTACATTAAGATAAGCATTTTGAACACAAATCAAGAAAGAATTCACTAGATATTTAGCTTAGTAAGTCAACTGTGTGGTCTTGTCAGGAGTTATGAAGCTATATGTAACTTTAATAGAAGACCAGGACTAGGGCATTATGATTCTAAATTTTTGACACTTTCAAAAATTATGCACGAAATGTTAGAGAAATTGGCACTGATTCACTCATTTGGGGTACAAACCCGTTTCTTTTCGCAGCTGTAAGTGCATGTGCTTAGTTAAATTCTTTCAAAAATTCGATTTAAATTCAGTTTATATAATTTGCCAGTTCTTATAAGATATTATTTAAGTTTCAAAAGCTGCTCTCGTTTTTAATCCAACCATTTAATTTAACACATTTTTTATAATTCAAATTCAAAAAGTCCGATTCAGCTTTCGATAAGAAAGTCTATCGAACAGAACAGCTATCGATACACCGTACCTTTAACAACACTGAACCATGTTAGAACAGTAAATCTAGACTCCGGCAAATACAAGAGAACCACGTACTACTCTTCGCATTTGTTAACTGAAATCATGCCAGTTTGACGGGAATTACGCCATCCGAGAGCAGCCTGCAGCGACGTGGGTGAGTTGGTCACATAAGTGAGCTGGGCTTTACTTCAGCACTCCCTCTCTTTCAAATGTTGTTGTTGCAGGTTATGTTTGTTTACCAGCTCCTCCAATCCAACGGAACAGACACCAACACCACCGGCAGTAGGCACACCTAGTGCCAGCATGATTGAAGTGATTTGTATGCTCATAGGCCGCCTGTTGCTGCTGCTGGTCGCTGCTTATGAGCTGCTGTGGCGACTGCGCCAGCGACTTTATGCAGTTGCTCGTAGGTCATATGACTATTGGCGCGGCAGAGCTGCGCGTGAGCGTCACGAGCGGTCCGTACTTGAGGCCTGCCGGACGGAGTGCACCAAAGTGCCGCAACACTTGGTGCTAGTCATAGCTCCGGATGAGGCTTATGTGGATGGCGCTTTGCTCAAGCGGATTTTCGGCTATGCCCTGGTAATGGGCATTAAACACATCAGTGTGTACGATAAAAGAGAGCCGGGCAAAGGCTATGTGAACTT
Organism: Lordiphosa andalusiaca; assembly: GCA_035044965.1. Classification (NCBI taxonomy): domain Eukaryota; kingdom Metazoa; phylum Arthropoda; class Insecta; order Diptera; family Drosophilidae; genus Lordiphosa; species Lordiphosa andalusiaca. The sequence goes on from JAWNNM010001643.1 coordinate 73,271, forward strand.
GTCTGAGCTGGGGGAAAGCAGGGAGGATGACTCCGGCAACTGCTTCAGATGGCCACCGCTGAAGGTGCGTCCAAAACCCACACAGAATGGACATAAATTGAATGGCAATGGCCTTGCCAATGGGGGAGTACTTGCAACACAGCTTAAGGTAAGTGTCTTATCAAATTTCCCGGAACTATGCGCTCTCTTTATCTCCACTAATTGACTTTTGCCTCTGTTTCGTCTAGCTCTATCAAATCAGCTCAAGCGACGGTCATGCTCTGATAGCCGATATCTGCCGTGAGTTGTACGAGCAACGGAAAACCCCGCTGGTGCAGGATTTGTTAGAGCAGCGTCGAGACGCTCTGACAGATCACATTAGTTCAATGTTAAACAAACGTCTGGGCTTTGTCATCCCAGAGCCCGAACTGGGTTTGGTGTTTGCACGACAAACGTGCACCTATGGCGTCTTACCCTGGCATGTGCGTTTTACCGAGTTCCATACGCATCCCAGCGGTTGTTACTTCGATGTTCAATCATTTGCCCAGGTGCTCTACCGATATGCTCGCTGTGAGCAACGTTGGGGCAAATAGTTGGTGAGAATTGAATGAGTTAAGCCCCTGTACCATATAAATACAAAATACTAGTTACTTTATCTCTATGTGTATAGAAAAACAAATCCATCTTAGATATGTAAGAATAAACGAATTGTGTTTCAAGTGAAACAGATGACACGGTGATATGATCCAAACCAGTTGAGTCCTCCATTTTCAGACGAAAAGTTCACTTTACTCTTTTATTCGAACATTTGGCATACAAAACTATGATAAGTGATTGATGGATTAGATTTAGGCTCTAAGATTAGTTTTATTGTATTTGTTGACTTTGACCCCCGCTTCCTTTCTATTCCTTCTCCGCTTGCGGTTGAGCATGACGCTTGGACAGCAGATTCACATCGGTCTGATACTGATTCCTTTCAATATTATGCGGCCCCGGACCCGTCGGCATACGCTCGTGCAGCAAATGGAAGGAATTACGCAGATCTTGCAACGAATCGGCCAGACCCTTCTTAATGTTGGCAAACTCCCCGGACATAAGTGATAATTTGCCCAGCAAATAGTTCAAATTGCCATCCATGTCGATCATATGCTTCTTGGTTTCCTCCACCTTGTCGCTGAGTCCCATCATGGTGGTAAACGTGGTATTCACATAACCATCGTGTCCGGCCTGCATCACTTGTAGTATCTCACGACTTTGTCCAATCTCCACGGTCATAATCTCAATGCGATGCCACACCTGACTAAGCGCTGTATCCAACAGGCCACTAATATTACGATTCGCCTCCGCCTGGGTGCTGACCAGAGCCTCATCCACCGCACTAAAGCGTGCCTTTAGCTGGTTGGTCAACTCGGCCACCTGTTGATCCAGCAGCTGGCTTACCCGCAATGTACCGAATTCAACCTTTCGTTGCGTATCCAACACCACCTCTGAATTGGTCATCATGATACTGTTGAATTGTCCCAATGCCTCTAGGCCATCGTTCAGTTTAGTATTGCTGGCATTGATGGCCGCAAAGAATTTGTTGAGGACACTCACATCGGTTGTCAGTTGTTTAACATCAGCCTGAATGTTGGCCTCCGTCTGATGCAGCTGCTCGGTGGTATGGTTCAGTGCTGCAGTGGAAAGAAGGGGTGGGCATATTGTTTAGAAATGGAAGAAGAAAGTATAAATTATTGAGTAATTTAGGGAGGGGTGGGGGGCCACCTATTAATCATTCAACTGCTTTTTGATGTATCAAATAGCTTGGTAATTTCAAGCGATCTGCTTAAATATATCAAAAATAGAGGAAATAATGATGAAGCAGAAGCAGAATAAACTGCAGAACTTGAGAGATTTTGGTAAATTTGTGTAATTATTCAATCGATGAGTAAATTAACTGCATAAAAGGTCATACCATGTTCTTTTACCATGAAAAACCATGCCTAATTTATAGGAATGTGAGTTAAGTAATGTTAAGTAATTAACCATTTTTCTATTACCATGGAAAACACTCTGCTAGAAGCTACGATTCCATTTCAAATATTATTAGCCTTTTTCTGACATTTTTTTTCACTATTTAATGACTCCTAAGTCACGGTAAAATGGCTTAAAATATAGCCAAGTATCTTCAAATAAGCGGTCGGTTATCCCCAAAGCCCCAAATTAGTTTTTAAAATTTTAATAAATCTTTCGAGTCCGTCCTAAGGCGCCTAACCCAAAATATTAGAATAATATTCGAAAATAGAGGAAGGCCAACTTCGGGTCAACCGAAGTTCCGGATCGGATGACTATAGCAAATAGCTATCATAGAAACTATCGATCGAAAAACTAGTTTTAGTGAGAAAAACTTTTTTGTTTTCAATGAAAACGCCTCCGAACTTTGTATTTCTTAGTTTGTTCTGCTTTTCCCTGATTTTACTAAGTTTGGTCGAAATCGAACATCAATTTAGTAAAGCTGTCATAGCAATTTAGAATCTGAAAAGTAGTCTTAGTGAGCAAAACTTTTGTGTTTTCGTTGGAAATGTTCTTAAAATTGTCATTTATTTATTTGATGAGCTTCCACACAGCTCTACAAAGTTTTGTCAAAATCGGATGACTATGGCTTATAGCTGCAGTACGAAAGATTGGTCAAAAAATAAGTTTTAGTGAGAAAAACTTTTTTGTTTGAAATGGAATTGATTCCGAATTTCTTATATGTTCGTTTTTTAAGCTTTTGCATGATTCCACTAAGTTTGGTACATCTATATAGTATAGCTCTCATAGAAAAGCAAGGTCCGATAAGTAGTCTTAACCGGAAAAACTTCAGCAAGGGCATACCAACTTTAGCCGAGCCAAAGTTAACGTTCCTCTTTTTTTTATATTTAAATTTAGTCTTGGCATTGCCACATTTTAATCCGATATTCCAATATTTGGAACCATTCTGAACAATGTGTAAAGATGATGACGATTTTGTACCTTCTAGACATATTTGGCAATCAAGATTATTTATCGATCCTTCAAAAAGGATAGGGAGAGATCGGATGAACACGTCAAGTTATGAACAACAAAAACAAAGCTAAGAGCATACACTTTCGTTGCCACAGATCATATTATATTCTTTCTAAAATGTCTACCCACCTGTTTTCTGAGCCGACAACGCCTCACTTTTGAGCGCGGACAAGGCATTGAGTGTCTCATTGTTAAGTTCCTGCATGTAGGCTCTATCCTGATCATTGAGACCCACGATAATGGCAGGAGCTGGCGTGGTGGTTACCGGAGTCATGCGCAATTGAGCCACATCGCTGCTCAAGGAGCTCAGACGTTGCAACAGCGCGGATTCGAATTCATCATTTTTTGGCTGCTGCTGCAACTTTGTCTCGATTTGGCTTAGCAATTCCGCGGATTTGGGCATACGCTCGAAACCCTGTTGTGTCTGGACAGCCGTTTGTTTGCTGCTATCCACCAGAGATTTTACCTGTGAGGAGAGCTGCTTGAGCTCATCCAGTAGCTGTTTGTTGATGTGTTGTTGCTCCTGCACAAACTCTTTGGAGATGGAAGAGGGTGCGGGTGGGTTGACCGGTGCGCCAGGTGGATGCTTGAAGCATTCATCATTCTCACGCATCCATTTGAACATGTGCTCAACGGCCTGATTGAATTTGTCCGACTGAGAGTTGTACTTCTCCTCTTGCTAAACGGCGGAAAGGGATTTGGTAAGGATTAAGTGGATTTCGTTAGTACATTTTACTCACTGTTATCAGCATGGTCTCTATCTGACTGACTCTCTCGTCCAGCCGCACAAAGATGCCATTAATGGGCTCCAAACTCTTCTGACCCTTTTGCAGGGATTGGAGTGCCTTTTTTAACAACTCACCCAGGGCACGCTCCCGATGCTCATGGCGTTCCAGTTTATTGTCCAGCTGATTGTATGAATAGATCAGCGACTGTATGGTGCCACGCAGTTCCTCATTGCTGCAAGGCAAGACGTTGATCATTAATCATCTCCCTCTATCCGCAGGCATCTATAAATATTGAAGGGCCGCTCGCCCAGCTGCTGTCATCGTTACATCAACATCGCCAACACCCCTGCTCTGGGCTGCACCAGATGAGTCAGGGTCAGAAACCCTTTTAATTTCTATTTTGTGTGAAATGCATTGATGCTCAAGATGTTGATGGATATGCAAAGGGGTGCCCCGGATATGTAAGTGCGCCGCCGGGCCACATTAGATGGCAGCATCTGCATCTGCATCTCCCCCCGCCCATCCTCAATTGCCCATTTGCATGAGTGCAGTAAAAACATTCCCGGGACAAAAATAAACAAATAAACCGACAGTTGTTGGACTGACACATCCAACAACTCCATCTCCATCTCCGTCGCCCTTTCATTTTGTTTCTTCTTTGAAGGCAACAGTCATTAGTTTTGGCAGACCCATTGGATAGGGAGCAAGGCATTGCCCCGGCATGTGGCACTAAGTGTACACGAAGATGAGTTGTGGTGGCTATGTGAAATTGGCGCCGCCTGCCCATTCCCATTCCCATTGGATTAGACTAGGGAGGAATCGACACGAAGTGCGAACCAAATGCTTGACACATGTCCAAATTATGATGAACAGTTCGAGAGAAAAAGGTTGTTAAATGTTTATGGATCAAGTTGCCGCTGTTGAAGGCCCAAAAACCATCAAAGATGGAAATGTGGAACGGACTAGGGGAAGTGCATTGACTGGCACTGAAAGAATCATAGAAGAAACTTAAGTAAAGATGTATATAAACTCACTTCACCAGTTGATCAATAGATGGATTTAAGGAGTATAGATTTGACATTTAACTGGCCATCTTTCTTATGTTTGATCCGCGAGTTAAGTTGCCTCTTAAATAGAACTGGTTGCCGATACATTACTTTTGCAAGAACCACCCGGTTGTAATTTCAGTAGGAATTGCGCTACAGACTTGTTTCTCCTTAAAGTAGTTGGAAAGTGACAAATGAAAGCAAAAGCAATCGGGCCGCTACAGTTCTGGACCTTTAAACCTTTAAACAAATAAGAAAGTCGACTGTAATATACTTTGTACCAACGAAAGTGTATGCACAGTATGGAATTTCAAGTTCCAGCTACAGCTGTAAACTGCAGCGAACATTCTTTTCATCATAACTCGAATATCGTTCATTTGATTTTTATCGTTCCGATAAAAAATTTTGATCACTACAATTTATTTTAGAAAAACTTTTTTAGAAAACCTTCTATCTATAAAACTGTGGGAGATTTGACTTTTTTTCCAAGTTGCGGGGGAAGGAGAGGGCTCCTCTTTGTCTTACTTTCCCTGAGATCTACCTGTTCTTACGCACAGGCGGACAGGACTATAGCGATTCGACTGTTTGATACTGATCAAAAAACTATATGTCGCAAATGATTCCTTTTTATACTCTGTACCGTAGGTACATAGAGTATTATAAGTTTGTGCAAAAGTATGTAACATCCAGAAGGAAGCATCTCCGACCCCATAAAGTATATATATTCTTGATCAGCATCAACAGCCGAGTCGATATAGCCATGTCCGTCTGTCCGTCTGTCCGTCCGTCCGTCTGTCCGTCTGTCTGTCCGTATGAACGCACAGATCTCAGAGATGGTAAGAGATAGAGGTTTGACATGTATGGGACATATGCTTCTTATGTCTGCAGGCAGATCAAGTTTATTTTCAATTTTGGCCACGCCCCCTCCTTCAACTCCTTCAACTCTGTTTGCCAATATCCCCATGACTACCACATTCATTATTCATAATTTATACGGAAAAATATTAGGAATAGGGTTATAAATCAGAAATCAGAAGTGCCATTTAGCATTCGCAAGAAATTATCGAACCCCTCGAACCAGATTACATCTTTGAATCATCAATACCAATACCCTATTTGAGTATTTCGAAGCAATTCAATGCGTCATTTTATGTATTTACTTCATGGTTGCTTAGCGTACTATGTAGAAAACTCGATAACAGAATGCTTGGTTTGTCACTCAAACTATACATATATATTTCTAATACAAATCTTCATAATTTGAATCTATCAATATGAACTTGAGCAGGAATTAATAGCAAAAATTAAGGAAAGTTAACTTCGGCTGGGCCAAAGTTCGATACCCCTGCACTAATTAATTTGAAGGACATATCCACTGAAAACAAACAAGCTATTCTCAACAAAACTACTTTTCTGACTCTACTTTTGTTTAACAGCTATACTATATAGATGTCCGATTTCCACCAAACTTGATGGAATCATGGAAGGGCATACCAAACTAAGCACTACAAAGTTTGGAGGCGTTTTCTTTGAAAACAAAAAAGTTTTTCTCACTTAAACTAGTTTCTCGACCGATCATTCATATGGCAGCTATAACCTATAGTCATCCGATTTTGACAAAACTTTGAAGAGTTGTGAGAAAGCTTATAAAATAAATATATGCCAATTTTAAAGAGGTTTACAGTGAAAACAAAAAAGATGTTCTTACTAAGACTATTTTTCTAACCTTACTTTTCTATGGCAGCCATACTATATAGATGTCAGATTTTGACCAAATTTGGCAGAGTCATGGAGAAGCATAAAAAACTAGTAAATACAAGACGTTTGCATTAAAAACAAAAAAGTTTTTCTCACTAGAACTAGTTTTTTGACCGATGGTTCTATGGCAGCTATATGTTATAGTCATCCGATCCAGCCGGTTCCGACAAATGTGCAGCGTATTAGTACCAGAAGACTTCGTGCAAAGTTTAGTGGCGATAGCTTTAAAACTGACGGAGGAGATAGCATAGAAAATAACGGACAAGGCTAAATTAACTCAACTCGTCATGCTGATCAAGAATATATTTGCTTTATGTGGTTCGAAATGCTTCTATGCGTTACAAACATCTGGACAATTTCAATATACCCTCTGCAATTGTATAATAAATCTAAATTACAAATTTTCCATAAAAAGCAGTTTATTTTTGACCCTTGGTGATTTGCTATAAGGAAGTTTGACTGTACTTTATATATATTATATGTGAATTGGTAAGAATAAGTTCAAATATTAGATCAAATGAAAGAGGTAAGTGTTATGCTTTATATCTACCAGGTTTAGAGAAGTTGGTTTGAAAACGCTCAATTTTCGTCATGTAATCTTAAAACCAGACCTACTGGACTGCCTTTCCATAAAAAGTAATGCAGTTTTAGTTGGAAATGAAAGGCTTAAGGCACTCAAACAAAAATCAATCCGAAACGGGATTAAAAACAGGGTGATCCCAGATATTCTGAAGCCGATCACGGAAAAGATTGTTTTCACTACCGCTTTTTATTTTAGTCCCGAAAAACAGGATCACTTCAAGCCTGCTGCGGGACTACCCTGTTTTTTTGTATATAACCGTAACTGTATACATAACCGTTCTGGTACTAGTTGGAAATTCTGTTCTAAATGGCTTCACAATACTCCAAAACATAATGCCCAGTTATCTGGAATCATCATTGGTTATCTACTTACGTGACCGGCATTGCTGTGGCCGTCTGTCCTCTAAGACCCAGAGCAATTAGTGCTAGGCATACTAAACTAATTGATCGACTCTCCATGCTGGTCGATGCGTGTGGTTTGTTCCGCTCTTCAATTAGCAACCCGTCCTAGCCAGAAATGCGTGTTCTGTGGATGCAGAAGAGGAAATTGAATCAATAAAACTTGTCTGCAATAATTTTCCAAATGGCGCCATTTAAATTTTTGATGGAAAATTTAGGTAAACCTAAACCAATCTGGTTTGTTTAAAAATTGCAACGAAATTTTTGTTTAAATTAATGCATAAACAAATGATGGAGAATATATGTGTAACTGCACAATGCCAATTTGTTCCTGAACTGCATCCCGCCCCATTGTATAATTAAATTCTCGTAAATGCGTGCCAAATGGAGGGAGAATTCTTGCAATGATAAACAAATGAATGAGGCAATTTTCTGTGCCAGTTTTCCCTTCCATTAATTTTATATGCAAGGAAAAAATTGGGTCACAAATATGCAAAGGAAATATACGCCAAGTACTTTTTGTTGCCAAACAAAACAAAAGTGTCCTTATCTGTTGAAACTGTATTAATTGGGTTAAAGGTTGATAAATTGTCGTGTGTGATACGGCGACGTAAGCACATTTATATATTTGTGTATATATATTTGAAAAATATTATATACAGACGCTTACAATGTGCTACTTACTTAATCAATTCTGCAATCCCCACACACCTGGAATCAAAAAATCACTTAAGGAACACTTCTACTTTGCCCTTAGAATACTTTCTACACACTTCCTTTCGCGGAGCACTGAACGTCTGCACTGCTCGAACCGAGCACACTGAATGATGCTGGGTTACGGAGATTTGCCTGCGCCTCTGGACTCCAAATCGAACAGAGCGATCTTCTCTATGCTCTCTCTGCTGTTTTTAATTAGAGAGCGTGAGGGTGAGGAAGAGGCTTCCCGCATGACTTCGCTGGGTCGTAAAAGCGCAATTGAATCAAATTTCAATTTATTTTAATACAAAACTATTAAATGCAATCCATCAGCATAAATCATAAGGGTGCGCTAACTTGCTCCTGTGTTTGACTGCAGCAGCGGCATACTCAAGCCAATCAAAAATCAATTTGTTAAAAGATTTTCATCTTTGGAATGAAAAAAATGATATTCGAAAACTTTTTTTTTACATTTCCACTTTTATGTTAGTTTTTTGAGCATGGGGATAATTAATTTGTTTGGTTCGGTTCAATGGTTCACAGGGTTCTTAAGCCGCAGGCTCTGATTATTACTTGGTTTTTGAAGACAACTGAAACGCGGTTTCGGTTCGGTTCAGTAATTCTCTTTCTTCCGATTTTTCTGAATGTTTCGATCGCGCTGCACGTAAAGGAATTTTCCGAACTTTAGAGGACAAGACGTTTTAAAACTAATTTTCAGTGACTGAAACGCCCTTAATTTAACCCTACCTCAACTCATAAAGCCCTTTCTGGAGTACATAATCGCGACTTACCCTTATTTCGTGTCGTAAAGTCATACTACCGACTTTTGAAGTGGCGGCCAATGTGAAATGAAGTCAAAATCTTCTTTCGGCTCAAAGATATACTTCCGTTTAACCTAAAGAATGTAATTTTATTTGGCTTCGGAAGTTCAATACACTATATTTTTAAATCTCTTTGATGTTTTTCCAACGGTGTTCTACACATTCTAGAAGCAGAAAATTTGTTCAATCAGATTTCATTTGAATTTTGAACTTGATAGTTCTTAGACTGCTAACTTCAACTTTTCGATTGTCAAACTATCGATAACTAACCATATTTAGGCATTTTTGGTATTTCGTTTTCAATTGCATCCAGCATTTATGCTTAGTTTGGCTACCGCCATCTGGTCACACTATTTTTATTTTTAAGGAAATAAATTGTTGTAATCATAGCAATCGAGTGCAAAAGTGGCCAGAAACAAGGATGAGCTGCCATTGATGTTGGCTTTTAAATCCGTAAACGCCTACCGAAAGCACGCTGCTCAGGTTAAACCCAAGTCCGTTACTCTGCTCGCAGTCGCAGTGCCCGTGTTAAAGTTTGCCATTTGGATAAACGGGCATCAACATGGCCATGCATCATTCATTTATGCGGCCAAATCCGAGTCAGGGTGGTGGTGGAGGAGCAGCCCCGGCGCCAGCCGCTGTTGGTGTCAGTCAGGATGAGATGCATGGCTTTCTCAAGGATAAACAGGCCTGGGAGCACGCCATTGTCATGTACCAGGGACCTGATCCGTTGGATCATTGGTACAACTACATCTGCTGGTATGAGAATCATGCACTCAGTGATCCGGAACTGAAATTTCGTGAAACCCTGGAACGCTGTCTGACGGTGTATGAGCACAATGACTACTATCGCCAGGATGCACGTCTGGTGCGTTTGTGGCTCAAGTACATAGCCATGCAGACGGATCCGCTACATTTCTATCAGGTGCTGTTCCAGCGTGGCACCGGACGACAAGTGGCTGCATTTTATATAGGCTGGGCCAGCTACTATGAGGCCAGAGAGGAGTTTAAGGATGCTGAGGCAGTATTTAACCTGGCCTTCCAGGAGAAGGCCCAAAGCACAGCCGAGCTGCAGCATGCACACTCCAAGTTTAACTATGCGAGGGGATTGTTCTATCAGAGGCAACAACAGCAGCAGCAGCAGCAACAACAACAACAGGATGCACTGCAGCAGCTGGCGAATTATACACAGCAAATGCCACAGAACTATGCAAGACAGCAGCCGCCGCAGCAGCCTCAACCTCCCACAACTCAGCCATATCAGCCGCCGGCGCAGCCTCATCCTCAGCAGCAGGCGCAGCCTCATCCTCCGCAGCAAGCGCAGCCTCAGCCACAGCCGCAGCATATCTATCAGCAATATCAGCCGCCACCACCAGCACTAGCCCAGCCTCCTCCGGAGCAGCAGCAGGTGGTCTATCATCAATATCAACAGGGTCTGCCTTCTAATGAAACGACTCACTATGCCCAGCCCGAGTATCCGCCGCCTATGATGCCGCCCAGTCAGGTGAGTGAGCTGCAGTCTCACTTAAAGTTCCTTTAAATCTAGTCCAGTTTTTGTTTCAGCCCCTTTATGAGGCGACGCCCCAGGAACAGCCCTTACCGATTCCCACCACACATAACGGTAATGGCCATGTGGAGGCCACCTCAGAAGTGGCTGGCCTACGTTTGCCGCGCAATTTTCATGCCTATGGACGCAACAATCATGAGACCTGGAAGCCAGCTCTTACACTAGAGGAACCCGATGATCCCTCGCGTGTTTGTCACTATGCCAAACATTTGGTGTATCCCACAGGATTAAATGTTGAATTTAGTCCCGAGGAACTGTTAGCCCGCAAATACAAACAGAACGTGGAGGAGAAGAACAAACTGCAGGAGCAGCCACAGCAGCCGCAAGAGCAAACACTTTATAATTCCTATGAGTCAACGGAGGCTTCCTATTATATGACTGCGGTGGATGGAGCGCTGTATGGTCAGGATGCTGCTATACCTCCAGTAGCGGCAGTGGATGATGATGAGGAAGAAGCGGAGGAAGAAGCTGAAGAGGAGGAGGAGGAGGAAGACTCTTCCTCGTCCACAGACGATGATGAGGAAGAATCTGAAGAGGATGCGGCGGCAGCTGAACCGTTTACCAATGGTGTTCAGTTCAGTGCACAGACCACATTTGAGCAGTCAAATCGTTCCATCAAAATCAAATTCAAAAAGGAGCGCACGCTGGAGAGCAGCAGCACCTACAGTGCCTACACCATCGAGAACATCTACCAGCAGCAGCTACAGCCGCCTCCGCCCGCTCCAGCTCCAGCTGTCCAACCCATATCGCCCATTAGTGGAGCAGCGAAACGCAATGGAGCTGGCGCCCCGCATCATCATTTCCATCCCTATCTGTTAGGTCAAACCTCAACGCCGAAAAGCGACACCAATGGCTATCGACGCATTCGCTCGAAACTCAAACCCAGCCGTTCGAAATTCCAACCAGAACTTTGCAGTAATAGCAACTCCTCCTCCTCGGCGGCTGCCACCGATGTGGGCGTAGCCCATGCGGCCTCCTTTAACGACAATGCCAACTTTTCGTTCTCCAGTGCCAGTGCTTTGGATAATTCCAACAGTTCATTGGCCCTGGCCGTGGATCGACTGAATTTCCGTGACAGCTCCCAAGTGAATGCCACCACCATCCCCATTCCTGCTATGACAGCAGCGGCCAGCTCTGCGGTAGCCGCTGCCACTCCGAACAAGACCCTACAAATGCACAACAACAATAACAATCATGGCGCCGACTTCTCCACCTTCCAGGAGAACTCATATTTTGCCACCCAACATGATGCCGAGGCACAGGAACGTCGCCTGTCCAAAGCCCTTGAGACTATTGCCCGCCACTTGGCCAAAGAGGCCATTGATCCCTTCAACAGTGAACTCTGTCGGGCGTTTCTCACCAAACTCAATTTCCCTGGCGGCGATGATGATGGCCATGCCAGCTACAAGATTGTCCAAACGCCACTGCCAAAAATCTCCAATACACGCACACTCAATGTACTCGATGCTGGTGTCCAGTTCAGTATTGACAAGGAGGTGGGTCGCGGCTCATATGGCTCCGTGTACAAGGCCACCGATGCACAAACGGGCAATGTGGTGGCACTGAAATACCAAAAACCACCCAATACCTGGGAGATTTACATATGCGATCAGGTGAGTGATTGTAGTTGATCTAATTGGGAATGAAATGAACGTATGAAGATATGAAAAGCTGTATTGTGATTGTTAATGAAGAGAATTGAATAATTGACATTAGTCCAGGAGACTGCACCACGCACAGTCTCTATTCTTAGCCTAGGTTTAGTGTGGCAAATCCATTTGAAATGGTGAAACTTGATTTATGCTGCCTTACCTTATTTTTGGATGAAGATATAGTTCAAATTCCTCATATAGTCATGTTTGAGACGTTTTTCCCTTGTGAGCTAAATTCTCGAGAGAGGCTTCACAACCTTTCTCAAGTCGTTGGATTGATAAACTCTCGCTGAACTTTTGTACTCACAAAAATCAAGGCTACTCCCCACCAACCCATTACATAAGTCGGAAAGAGTTCGGACGCTTGATTTGATGACACAGCATACTCTCTTACTCTATCAGTCTGTGTGATAACCGATTACTCTATGGTAAACTTCGTCAAACCTAATTCATCTGTGGGCATTGTTCGCACACTGCGCGATGCTATAGACAGCCCCCAAAGGGTCCAGAGCTACAGCTTATCGCCGAATCCGAACGGCAGAGTTTTTGAGAAGCTTTTTCATGGCTAATTACTTCACAGCAGGCTAGTTACTGGTGAAGGTGACCGCGTGTATGAGTTTTATATGTATAAGTTTTGTGTCTTGCGTTTTTGCTTCAATATTAAGTTCCAAGTCACGTTTTATGATGCGCAACATGCTGTTCTTGCTGATATTCATCTCATGAGACATGATTTTCTGCTTGCGCAGTGGATTTCGACGAATTTGGTCTCTAACAGCCCATATGGTTGGCTTGTATCGTTCGCTTAAAGCGCAGACGCGAAATCCCTCTGGTTTTTATTCCATTCGTATCCTCAAATAACTTCACGGTGCGATACACAAAGAAAGATTGCACCTCTTTTGGAGCCGCACTTCTGTAGGCCAATTACGACAATAATAGTTGGCGTGGATGTGTCCAATGGTTCCCGAGAAATAGTGTGTTTTTTGCGACTACTAGGTACTTTCACCCAACTCTACAAAGTTTTGTAAAAGTTGGATGACCACAGCATAAAGCTGTTATAGAAAAGATCGAACTGCACGGCTATAGAAACTTAGGGTGAGCCTAAGTTATCTTTCCTCTATTTTCCTTTATCTAGGTACTGTAAATTCCGGATATTTTTTACTCTAGCTAGGTATAATTTCCAATCATCCGGCTGAACCACTTCAAAAGATGTGTAGACCTGTGGGTTAACTATTATAAATCTCAAAAATATTTGGTGGTATGGGTTGGAAAGATGTAGCCTCTTATATATATAATTTAAAACTGATTATAAACAATATTGGACATGATTAAATGTTCGATTTACTGATAAAAAGCTTTCAGTAGAATCATTTTCCGAATAAATAAAGGTCCCGGGTGTCCCAGGATATTTAGCCAGTTACTTATAATATGCCAATCTAGTTGTTTTCCCAATAGTTTTAGGTGTTTTATAAGATCCCAAGCCGACAACTATTGTTTATGATACTTATGTTCCATCTCTTAACTTTAAAGCAAATCCATGTAAACCTGTTTCTTAGACGATTTTTAAACAAATTTCTCTTACTTACCCATTCCAGGTCCTAAAACGCATCACAGAGCCGGAAGTATTGCCCGGTCTGATGGACATCTCGACCGCGATTATAGCACCAAATGCCAGCCTGATAGCCACCGAATTCTCACCATTTGGCTCCCTTCTGGACATTAACAATAAAATCCGCCAGGCGACCACCAAAGTGATGCACGAGTCTCTGGTGATGCATTTCTCTGCACAAATCTGCAACATTGTTAGCCACCTGCATCGCCAGCACATCATTCATGCGGACATCAAACCGGATAACTTCCTACTGATGCGGGTACCCAATGTGGATAGCCCGTTGCCCTCGCTGCGCCTTATCGATTTTGGCTGCGCCATCGATATGTCGCTCTTCCCAGACGCGGAACATACCAAATTTCGCAAAGTGATACAAACGGATGGTTTCACCTGCATTGAGATGCAAGAGGGTCGCTCCTGGTCATATGAAACGGATCTCTTTTGCATTGCGGCCACGGTGCATGTGATGCTCTTTGGCGAGTATATGCAGCCACAGAAGCGTGGCGCCAGCTGGGATATACGGCAGAAACTGCCGCGTTACCTCAAGAAGCATGTGTGGTCCAAGTTCTTTGGTGAATTGCTCAACATGCAGGCGGATAAGCTGCCCAAATTGCAGGAGATGCAATTGATATTCGAAGAGGAATGCTATCGCATGGATTCGGAATTGCAAAAGCAGATACGCACGCTATCCAACATATTACATCGACGATAACCAGTTCATCAGTTCCCGTTGGTCCATGTTAATTTGTTTATTTTTTGCAGTTATCCATTATTATTTTTTCTATTTGTATTATGTGTGCGCGCGCCCCCTGACCAAGTCAATCCGATGTATAGAGGATAATTTTGTTGTCGCCTTTGATTCGGTTTTGTACAAAGAAATTTGACCAAGAGTTTGGGTTTCACAGAAATATATAACTGTACAACTGTTTTCAAACTAATATTTTAGCTATTCGTTGAAACGAAACGATATTACTTAAGGTACAACAATCACGCTCTGATTCGATACAAATTTTGTTTTTTAAAGCAATTTTGTAGTTCCTACTGTGTATAGATTTGTGTTGCTGGATACTAAACTAGCTTAGAAGGTGATTGAGAGAGTAGTGTACAGTGCAATTCTTATTGATAACCGCAACTTGTGAATTACTTAACTAATATTCAGTTTGATCAAGCAATCCTTTACCTTAAATATGGCACCTACTATTGCTGATAATGCATACTAACCATGTTAAGTCAGATACCTTTCTTTCGAACCACTTGAATCTGACTTGAACTTTTGAACTGAAGATAGGTTTTCCTGCTGTTTGAGCAAACCTGCTAAAAGTCCTTTAGAATCTTTACAGACAAGGCTTCTAACTTCTGAAATTCCCAGTAAAGTTTATGCTGGAATGCTAAATATTGTTGTTAAGCTGTAGTTTCGTTTATCAGATTGGCTATAACACCGATATTCAAATATTTAGCACTTTCGAAAAGTCTTTAAAAATAGTTTCTTTAAAAATCAAGTACTACTTAACCCTTAGTAAATGGCTTATATAAGATCTTAAGCCTAGTGCACGTATTCTGAAACTGAAATTGAAAGAACTGAAAGTTTAGTGTAACAAAAATAAGTCCTTAGTGAGCCAACTTTGTAACAAATGATTTGAGGGCATCTTCTACTCTCTTTTAAATAAGTTTTTTGGACGTCTGGCGTAAGAAGGCAAACACAACACTCAAATTGAGCAAAAACTTCAATCTATCATCAGTAGACTTAGCTAACATAAGTGTGAGGCGTCTTCTAGTCTCCTTGTTACTGCTTTTCAAACACCTTTTAAGACGACTGGAGTAACTACTAGACTCAAATTGAGCAAATACTTCAATCCATCGTCAGTAGACTTTGCTAACTCGTCTTCTACTCTCCTTGTTAATACTTTTTAAACAACTTTTTTGCACTACTGGAGTATCAAGGCAACCTTAACTCAAATTGAGCAACAATTTCAGTCTATCATCAGTAGACTTTGCTAACACAAATGTTAAAGTTGTCATATATTCGTTAAAAATATAACTTTCTTACCTTGTTGGGAATTTCAAAAGTATTACTTAAACTGAAGTAACTAAGTCAAGCCTGTAAACCATTAAGGAAGCGTTTCTATTCCATATTCTATGAAGTTTTCACACAACAAAACTGAGTAAGGGCAACTTTGTGTACCTTTAATGTGAGAAAGTCCTTTATGTCTCATAGAAAACTTTATTTTTTATGGTGTTAACACAAATTTGGAATCAAATTACAATTTTGTAGTCTTACAATTGAAGAAACCAATCACTTCAACTACCAAATCTTTGTGGTTTGCAGTTTTGCTTTGACTAAAAATTAAATATTTCAACTAGGCTTTTGCCTTGATTATTTGTGATTGAGTTTCGCAAATTGTTTCTGCAAATAGCAAAAACATTTATTTATACAAATAAATTTTTAGTTAATTTTTTATTTTGTACACATTTCAAAATGTCTTATCTATAAAAACACCAAATCAGAGTGGGGTCTTATATAAAAAGTTGTTCAAATATTTTGACTTAAAATGTGAGCATTCAATGTAAATCTGTAAACAGTCTTGCATAGGGCCAGTAGAACTTAAAGCTATTCATTGTTTAAAAGCAGTGCTAAACCAAATCGCTGTTCTTTCAAAAATACCGAGAAACGTTAAAGAAAAAGGTTGGGTTTATAGTTTTAGGTAAAAGCTGTAGTGATTCTTTCTTAAACTAGGCACTGAGTTACTTTCGATAAGAGGGCTTAATCTTAGCAAAGTATTTGGTCAATAGAAAGTGAAAAAGGTATTGGAAAAAGTACTTATCATTGACTTGATTTGCATTGGGTGGCAACGCTGGTGCAAAGTTAAGCCTTTTACGCCATTTAAGTCCAAAAAAACTAATCAAGTCAGCAAAATACCCAAAGCTTTAAACCTAGCTTAAACTATAATTTTGAACATCTAAGCAAGCGTTCTTCTGCAGTCCCTATTTCCGAGTCATTTTTCTCTTAAAACATTTCAAAATCCACAAGCAATATCTTATTGAGCCCTGACCTAAGACCTACTCAGCACCTATAACAATATTTACTATTTATTATTTCGATACCAAAAAACAAAAAAAACACAAAATATACAAATTTAACATACTTATTTCATTTTCTTTCCGGCATTAACAAATCATTGTAAATAATATTAAGGCACCAAAAGTTAATGAGAGAATAGGAAATACATTTACAATAAAAAAAAAAATGTAATTTTTAATGTACAGTAATAAGGTGGCGCAGCAGAAAAAAAAACCAACAACAACAAATGTAACAACATACACACACACACACACAAATTATTTGCCTAAAGGCAATGTAAAAACAGAAATATTTAACTTATAAGATTGCGATTGAGTAATATATTATATATATATATAAATATATATAAAAAGAAAAGAACTTTAAATGCTAGTAAATAAATGGAAGAAAATGTTAAAAGAAGTCACTTGATTTGGTTTACTTTGATGTGGCTTGGAAAAACGCTGGATATGCTTAAGATTCGTACATTCAAAATATCAGGGACCCTAAAAAAACGCCCTGGCAATCCCTGATAATACAAATGATCGGAGACACCTACGAAAAAGTCGCGAAATCGAAAGCTGCATAAAAAAAACATGGAAATATTAATTTCCGACCCCTTAAACCATATATATTCTTGATCAGGGTGACGAGCTGAGTCGATTGAGCTTTGTCCGTCCGTCTGTCTGTCTGCTTCTACGCGAGTTATGAAGCTTTCGAGCTGAAATTTTGCACAGAGTCTTCTTTTTGCTGCACACTACTAATATGTCGGAGCCGACCGGATCGGATGACTATATCCCATGGCTCCCATAGGAATAATCGGTCGAAAAACTAGTTTTAGTATGAAAAACTTTTTTCTTTTCTACGGAAACGTCTCCAAACTTTGTAATCGTAGGTTTTCTATGATTTTTTATAATTCTACCAAGTTTTATCAAAATCGGACAACTATATGGTATAGCTGCCATACAAAAGATAGGTCTGAAAAACAGTCTTAGTTAGAAAACCTTTTTTGTTTTTAATGGTAGCATTCTGCAATTTTGTATTTGTTTGTTTCGCATGCTTTCACATAATTTTACAAATTATTGGTCAAATCGGATGACTATATCATATAGCTCCCATACGAACGATCGGTCAACAAATGGGAAAAAGAGTATTTTTTGAAAATATTTAAGCGAGCACTTGCAAGGGTACAAAAACTTCGGCACAGACGAAGTTAGCTTAGCTTTCTCGTCTTTAAAATCGCTTTCGACCTCAGAGCTACTCAAATAGAGTGGGAATCGGCTCAATTTTGGGTCGAAAACGGTTATAAATACTATTTACTAATGTTAATGGAATCATTGAAAAAAGCTTTGAAGTGAAGGATCTTAAAAAAACAGAAGCTATTATGGATGGCGATATTAGAAATAGTTCTTATTTTTATACTCTGTACCGTAGGTACATAGAGTATTATAAGTTTGTGCAAAAGTATGTAACATCCAGAAGGAAGCATCTCCGACCCCATAAAGTATATATATTCTTGATCAGCATCAACAGCCAAGTCGATATAGCCATATCCGTCTGTTCGTCTGTCTGTCCGTATGAACGCACAGATCTCAGAGATGGTAAGAGATAGAGGCTTGACATGTATGGGACATATGCTTCTTATGTCTGCAGGCAGATCAAGTTTATTTTCAATTTTTGCTACGCCCCCTCCCGCCCCTGCAATTTAGAAAAAACGTCATATCTCCCACAGTTTTGAAGATAGATGCCTTGTTCCTTCTGGACATATTTAGTTATTAGGATAACTTATCGATCCGCCAAAGGAATGAAGAAGATCGGATGAACGGTTTTCGAGTTATGATCAAAAGACAAATTTTCTTGGTACAGAGTATGTTATAGTCGGGCTTGAGCGACATTCTTTCTTGTTTTATTACACTTTCTTTAAATTCGGAACAGGTTCGGCATCAGCTTTTATTTCTAAAGAGGTTCGGTTCAAAGTTCGGTTCACAGTAAAATAAAAGGCGGAATTCCGGGTTCGAACCGTTTCGGTTCAAAGTTGGAAGTTGGGTTTGTTTTGGGGACTGAACGTTTTAAATCTAATATCTGTTCTTGGATGCCCTTAATTTTATATCAACCTATATTAACTCCTAAACTTATTCCTTGAATAGTTCGTTACGACTAACCCTTTCAACTGCTCGTAAAGTTATATTTCGGACTTTTCGAGTAGCCGCTAGTCCAAAATGATGTCAAAAATAGTTTTTTTGTTGCAGGATTCCACCTTATTACACCGAATGTCAAACCTTTAAGGCCATTCTTAAGTGTTATTAGAGGTTGTGTTGTTTTTATATACCAGACTATAAGTTTTCTATATATGACAGGAGGCGGGAGCTTAGTATAATCTTTGTGGTGATCTCCTTCAAATGTTAAGTTTCCTTAAGTTGATTAATTAATCGCACCGATTCGAACCGAGCTAGAAAAACGGTCCAAGAGGTGCTAACACCCGCGGCCCATAGTTTCAACTTGTATTTGCACCATTCGTGTGTTGTTTTTTTTGCATTGAAATGTAATAGTAAACCCTCTGCATGGGGTGTGAAAAAGGAAAGCCGCTTTAACCTATTTTCATAAATCAAATGCCATGAAAAATGTGCAAGTACTACACACACACACACACACACACACATTGCCATGGGTAGTATAATGCGGCTTGGGCAATTGTCAATTAAGTGGAGGCATGCAACAAGTAACACAACAACAACAACAATGGCAACAATACTGCGCTTGACCCACTTTTCCTTTTTGCCAACAGCAACGGCAACGGCAACGGCTAACAATTTCCACAGCGGCAACGGCGGCGTCGGCTGGAAAAAGTTGCAACTTTTCATGCAACATGGCCAACAGACACACAAACAAACACAAAGTCAAAGTCGACGGCAGCGTCAGCGCCTGCGCCTGCGCCTGCTTACCCGCTTGTTGCATTCGCTTTATGCGCCAAGTGAAAGTAAAGTGGGACAAATGCAATTATTATTGCATCTAGTAACCGAGTTAGAAGCCACAGCCACAGCAAGAGCCACAGCCATGGCCAGCGGCGGCCCAAACTGCAGTTGGAAAGTTGCGCTGCCAGCAACAGCTTTTACACAATATTTTATTTAATCAAATTGCAAAGAGAAAATTGCCAGCAATTGGCCAAAGCTGCTATGCAATTGGAAAAACTTTCTATTTTTTGTGTGTCGACTGCATTTCCACCGCACACACACACACACACACACACACTCGCACACACCGACAGATTTAGCATTAGATGTTTGTTGCCAATTGTTTTGCATGCATAAATTAATGAATGTGTCCCAGTTAGTAGAAGCCGCTTTATCGCTGGCCATTCAGTTTGACTGACAAATGAAGTTGTTGTTGTAGTCGCGTTTGGAGTGTGAATCGATGGAAGAGGGAAAGAGAGAGAGAGAGAGAGAGAGAGAGCTGCCAGAGATTGACAATGCTGCGTTTTTATTAGTTTAGTGGGGCAACCAAATCAAGATCAACCAAATGAATTGAGAACAGGCAACCCGAAATGAAGTTAATAGATCTCTAGTTAAACGAACAATGACAGTTAACTGGTTTCCAATCACAAGTCATGGCCGGCACCAGATCTGAAAGTCATTTGGTATTAATCAGAGGGGAAAAAGACGCTAGATTGAGTGTCATAGGTTTTTTTTTTTTTTTTTGCTTACCAAACGGTGAATCCCAGTTTCCATAAACGTAAACGGGTGTGGTGCAGCGGGTAGAGTGGCAGCCACCTAGGGAATATTCAGCACTATTCGTTCGAAAAGTGGCTTCTCTTAACTAAACCAAAAGTTGAATAGAAATTTTCTTGGTGAAAGGATAATACTAATCACACGCTCAGAAAACATTCGCCACGAAAACTAGAAAGTCTCCCATGAAATCCGTTCTAAGGCGATTCACCCTAAAATTAGGAAAAATATTTTCTCATTAATGGAAAATTTTCAATATTTCAGAAAATTTAAAAAAAAAAAATTTCTCATTAATGGAAAATTTTTAAAATTTCAGAAAATTAAAAAAAAATATTTTCTCATTAATGGAAAATTTTTAAAGTATCAGAAAATTTTACCATAAATGAGAAAAAGTTTTCTTAATTTTAGGGTGAATCGCCTTAGGACGAATTTTATAGGAATTTTTTGATGAGTGCAGTTTTCAAGTTTTTATGCCCCAGCGAAAACGCTGAACGGGGAAGGGGAAGGGGCTAATAGGCAATTTACACTGAGGCATCCAGGCTGCCTTTACCACTTTCCGGTAGATACTGGCAAACAAAAAAAGCGCTAACACTGATTAATGCCGTCAAAAAGCAGCAGGGTTTTATTTCACTTTTGACTCTACGAACTAAATGTAATAAAAATTGATCAAAAATATGGAAATAATGGCAGATTTCGTTAGCCAATGAGAAAGTATATGTGGCAGAAATGTATAGAAATTAATTCTTGAGAAATCCGTATGCTGACCGCAGACCCCAGACTTCCCAGGGGTTTACTCGGATTACTTTAATTGAAGCAGATGAACTGATTTTGGGAGTTGGAGGTGATGACAGTGAGCGGAGTTTTGTTTCGGATAAATTTTCAAATTTTTGCCTTTGGAAACACTTCCTCAACTGTGGACGAACCTAAGACTGTGCATCCCATAAGAGAGACCAGCCAGGGCATGTGAAATTTCTGAAAGTTGGCCCACTAGTTTAGCTGATACTTCTTTAGCATAAAAAATCTATATTACATCATTTTAGAATTTGTATAAATTTGTTTGTTGGCTTTTTCAAAAACATTATCAAATCATATCAGAGATATTCTGTAAATTCAGAGGACTATTTCGTGACTCCTTCCTTTTTTTGGTGGCGAATGACTGATATGATTTGATTTTGTTTGTTCCATCGTACAATGTAGCATCCATTTGATATTTCTGCGCTGATAGAAGACATCCAGGATGATTAATCCATTACTTCATCTTCAGAAATTGAATTTTAGAATTGAGAACTTATTTCGAGTGGTCTGATTTTATGACTGGCTTTATTTTTCCGATCAGGAGTTCGAAGAGCAACCCAGAAAAGAGAAATACTGAGGTTTTTGTACAGTTTTCCATAAAAAAGATCCAAACGAAGTACTTCTATACAACTATTCCGTAGTACTCATTCTGGATAAGTTCAGTTGAGATCAGTAAATGTTTACCTACAGGCCACAAATATGAACAAATTTTGGAAATAAATGAGGCCATTATGGGTGCAATTCTGGCAGATTTAGCAGGACTTAAGTCTTAGAACGGGCTGTGGCACAGCTGGTAATGTGTGTGTGTGTAGTACAAGAGATCAGGGGTTCGATCCCGCCTAAGGACAACCAATGAAAAGTTTTTCCACAAAAAAAAATGAACACACCCGGTCACCTTCACTAGCTAAGGGCGCCTGCTTTGAAGTAAGTAGCCATGGAAGTGCTTCCCAAACTGTAGGCACCTGTTAAACCAATTATTTATATAAGTTTTCTCTATTATACCCAAAAAGTTCCCAATTTGGACTGATTTTGATTTCCTTTTTATCAAAATTTAATCGAAGAACTAATCTAAATCCTAAATAAATCACCTTTCAATCTTAATCGACATATTAGACCAACATCAATATATATATATATATATGCATGCATTACAAAGCTATTACAACCAAAAGCCATCTTTAGTTATGGCTGACAATTTCGCAGCCATGCTTTATGGCATACTGTACACGTTAGCCCCAATTTGGGGCGAGTGGGAAAAAGAAAAGCAGCATCATCAGCATCAGCCCATGACAGTTGCAACTGCAACTTTCTAATGCCGCAACTGCAGCAGGCGGGCAGGCCGGGCCGGGCCGGGCCAGGCCAGGCAGCTCCAAACGGATGTGGATGTGGATCGCGAAACGTGGCGCATTATGTGTGCCAACTGCAATCGCTCCAAGCACGAGCAACAAAAATGAATTTCTCCGCTTTGCTTTTCACTGCAAATTACTTAACTATTTTCCCCAGTTTCGCTTAGTCGTGCAATTTGTTTGCCCGTGCAGTTGCAGTTGTTGCATGCTGTTGCATATTAGCCATGCCCACATGCCCACCAAGGCGGCGGCGGCGGCAGTGAAAAGTTGGTCATGACAATCAAATGGCAGCCATGTGTCTCTGTGTGCACTCAGGCATGGTTTTTGCCAAAGAGAAGGGAGAACCTGTACAAGTAGGCGGTTTAATTTTAGTGGCCCACCCCTATGCAGGCACAAGGCACACACTTACCATACGTAGGCACAAATGTACATATACAAATGTATAAATATATATAAGTAGGCATGAGTATTGCATATTTAACACACTCCTGTCCCCCCCCACCCCCCATTAGCATACATATGCATGTACTTCTTTAGATCAACAGCAAACTTGACTGCAAACGAGTTGGTCGTAGGGAAAAAGGCAGAAGGAGAACCTGAATTAGTCACTGGATGACTAACTGTACATCCATTTCCAATGAGTCATGGCCGCAAAATGCAGACCTCATCCTCATTAAGTTCTTAAATACAAAATAAATAATAAGTTAATAGTCAAGAGTAGATGTGGGTGTGGGTCATATTTCGCTGTAAGTTAGATAGTTCTCCATTTTAATGTAGTTTTTATACTCTGTACCGAAGGTACATAGAGTATTATAAGTTTGTGCAAAAGTATGTAACATCCAGAAGGAAGCATCTCCGACCCCATAAAGTATATATATTCTTGATCAGCATCAACAGCCGAGTCGATATAGCCATGTCCGTCTGTCCGTCTGTCTGTCCGTATGAACGCACAGATCTCAGAGATGGTAAGAGATAGAGGCTTGACATGTATGGGACATATGCTTCTTATGTCTGCAGGCAGATCAAGTTTATTTTCAATTTTGGCCACACCCCCTCCCGCCCTCGCAATATGGAAAAAACGTCATATCTCCCACAGTTTTGTTGATAGATGGCTTGTTTCTTCTGGACATATTTAGTTATTATGATAACTTATCGATCCGCCAAAGGAATGAAGAAGATCGGATGAACGGTTTTCGAGTTATGATGAAAAGACAAATTTTCTTGGTACAGAGTATGTTATAGTCGGGCTTGACCGACTTTCTTTCTTGCTTTGGTAATAAAACTTGTTGGTTAAACTTGGTTAGTATTCTTAGAGTACCGCTAGAACATGGAGTACTAAAATCGAGTTCAAAGAGATTGATCTATGTACCAAAGGCTTAAGCCCATACTGAAATTCGTTTATTAATGCGAAGGGCTAGTTTAAGGCTCAAAAGTAAAATGATCCTGACTGGAGATTGTAGTGAGTCCTGAATTCACATGTCACAGAGAAAGAGCAAAATTAAACCGATAGCAAGAAAACCTCTCTCAGCAATACAGTAAGGCTAAACGGGTATACACACACATACGCAACCTATGTTGCATTAACGCATTTCGCACCTATGTTGCATTGCAATTCGCAAACAGTCATGGCAATAATGGCATGAGGAGGCAGCTGAACACTCGAATCAACATAAACTTTATGGTTTGATTGTAAATCTTGTATATCGAAATCAATTCAATCTCGGTCATTTTTGAAGCAATCCTTTTCGGATTGAATATGGTTCAAATATCGAGCTCAAATAGTTACCAATTCAACATCAAATCAATTACGAATGTCGAGCGTAAGTCAATGTGGGGCCTTCTTGATTTGATTCTACTTCGGAATCTGGTTGCTTTTGGATAACAAGCTAATATTATTAAGCCGATAGTGAGCTAATATCTAGCTCTTTCGAGCTAAATGCGGTATTGGGTTAAGAATTCTGGGATTGAATACTCTATACCTAAGTCATTCTTTGCTTACTTGGATTGAGAAAGTACGGGCTGGACAGACTTCTGATAACGTTTGAGATTGCTTTTAGTCTGGTTATCTCTGATTTTAGAGGGTATTATAAAAATTGTCCGGATGTTTGTAACTCTTAGAATAAGCATCTTCGTAGAAAAGCATCTTCGACCACATAAAGTATATATATTCTTGATCAGCACGACAAACTGAGTTGATTTTGCCATCCTCTCCATTAGTTTGAAAGCTATCTTCACCAAACTTTGCACGAAGTCTTGTAGTACAAACAAGCTGCACATTTGTTGGAACCTGCCGGATCGGATGACTCTAGCATATGGCTGTCATGGAAACGATCGGTTGAAAAACTAGTTTTAGTGAGAAAAACTTTTTTGTTTTTAATGGAAACGCCTCCAAACTTTGTATTTCTTAGTTTCCTATGCTTTTTCATGGTTCCACAAAGTTTGCTTGAAATCGAACATCTATATAGTATGGCTGTCATACAAAAGTAGAGTCTGAAAAGTAGCCTCAGTGAGAAAAACTTTTTAGTTTTCAATGGAAATGTTCTTTAAACTGGCACTCACTCATTTGATATGCTTTCACACAATTCTACAAAGTTTTATCAAAATCGGATGACTATAGCATATAGCTGCAGTACGAATGAGCGGTCGAAAAAGAAGTTTCATTGAGAAAATCTTTTTTATTTTAAATGGAATCGACTCCAAATTTCATACATGTTTGTTTGCTAGGCTTTTGCATGATTCCTCCAAGTTTGGTAGAAATCGTACATATATATATCTATATCTACAACTTCTGTGTTGCTGTGCAGCAATGTAACTCACAATTTACTCTGATATTTAAAAGTTTCTGATATAAATAGCTTCATGCACTTGAATATCCTCATAATCCTCTTTCATTTAAGCTTAAGAAAGTTCGTGCTGAACTTGACAGTTGAACGCTCTTTACATTTCGCACACTTTCAGTTGGTAAGCTTCTGGCAAAGGACCAGCAGGCCTATTAATGTCCTGTGACCTCGTCGTGTGCTGCTGCCTAGTGCATTCAACTGGCGTCGCGTTTAGTCACAAGCCCATACAGTCAACGTCCGAAATATCCTATTAAGCCTGTGAGCCTGTGACTATGCCGAGTTCGTCGGCTCCCGTGAGCCTTTCGTAATGCGCAGTTGACCCGACAACGACGACGACCGACGCCGGCCGCTGCCATTGCACTACCCCAGCTCCGACACCTGCCGTCTGATGAACCGCCCCCCCCCAACATTCCAAGCTTCCGTCGACAAACCCCAAAAATAAAATAAAAAATAAAATAATAAAAAAAAAAACGAAAGGTTATTATAACAATAAGGAGCAGCAGTAGCGGCCAATGTCTGGACTCACACCGCCGGCAGCCAGGACGAGTCTAATAACCTTTCCCTTTCACTGAACAGCAAAAGTCGTCGACGTCGAATCTTCCTGCCTGCCTGCTCCTGTTCCAGCCCCCCTTATGTAAGTTTGCGTACAGCTAATGAAATTTTGCCGTCTGCCTCAACTTGGTTCGGCTGCCACAACAGCCTGGGTTATATACACGCAAACAGAGGTCCTGGCGCTTATACAAATCAAGAGACCAAACTTTTGTAGGGGCCCGCTGAGCACAAGAATGTGAGTAAAATAACAGAGCAGCAGACAGACAGAGAACATTCGCCAAAGGGAGAGAAACTCACACAGCACTGTGTGTTGGGACCGATGAAAAGTCCAAGAAATTTCTAGATATTTATTCGAAGAAAAGTCTGTTGAATTTTTAACAAAAAATTCTTGCCTAAATCAGTTAACAAATGGTGAACCTAATGTTAATAATGATAGTAATGATAAGCTCTTACTTTGAGCATCATTTAACAAGCATTGGAGTAAAGGATCTTAAAAAAAAAATTTCTAAGAGAATTCTAGAGGTAATTCTGAACATTTTTATAGATTTTTTCATTAAACTTTCTGTCGAATGTCAAATTTGCTCTTGTCTATATTTTTTCTTGAACCGAACCCAATCTTTAGGTTCGCAATAGGTTAAGGTTCAGCTATTGTACCTTAAAAGGTTCGGTTCATGCCTCGGTTCACAGTGAACTGAAATACGGAATTCCGGGTTCGAATTGGTTCGGTTTAAAACCGGTTTGCGGCCCTGTAGAAATCTCTGTTTGAATAGAAAAAGAAAAAGGGGGTACCTGCGAGACAATTTTTGTCCTAATATTGAAGGAATTTTAAAATTTTGTATAAAAATATCTAGAAAAACGACCAAGCTATGAGTATTTTAGCAATTGTAACCATCCTGTTCACTTGTTAAGAGTAAGAATTCTGAAAGAAATTCCCTTCCACTGGGTTATTCAAGTTTGCAGTCGTCGATTTCTCAATCAATAAAAAATATTTCCCTTTCTTAAGATTTTTGAACCACTGTGCCACGCGCAGGAATATTGAGACATAGGGCAGTAGGAAGGAAGAGTTCCCGTCAAGTGAACGAACTTGCTGCTGCTGCTGGTATTGGTAGTGGTATTTGCAATAGTATTGGTAAACTTGCCGCCTGCCCAAATGTCATTGCACGCAGACGACGCCAAGCAAAGACTTAACCTTGAAAGTTTAGCCAGAGACTGGGCAAAGGCAAAAAGGACGAAAGAGAGCGATTCATACATATGTGAACATAAGTAGGTAGGTATGTATGGATGTATGACTCATAGACTTGGTCGTGAGTTCAACATTGGAATGCAATGGAAATGATCAGCGCACGAAATGAGAACACCACCATCAGAGCGGGTGGGGGAAGGGCGAGTGGGGGGGTGCCATTTCTACCAAACATCAAAACATAGCGCAGCATATCAATTGACTTGGCCAAAATAAAAAGAGAAAGCGGGGCCCCCGTTAAAGAACACGAAACACTAAACACAACGGTAAGATGATGTGGGGAACAGCAAACAGAAACCAGCAAAGAATAAAACTGGGTCGCTCATGTTGGCAGTGCCTCCTCAGCAACTTGAACTTGTTCGCCACACAGGGTGACTCGTCTGTTGCTGCCGGTGTGTCGTGGTGTTGGCGAGGAGTGGGGTGGGGGGATTGTGGGTGCTAAGTTTTAAGATGCGCTGCAGGCTTGCTCTCAATCTCTCTCTCTCTCTCTCTCAGTCTCTTGTTGTGGTGCTCTCAGAACTTTGTTGTTGGTGTTGGTGTCGACGTTGACGTTGACGTCTGCGCCGCTGTTCGCTCGACACGCCAACAACAATTTCAGTTTCGATTGGTTTGGCGCTGAGGCAACAGCAACAACAACAGCAACAACAACCAATCGAATAAAGATCAACAAACAAACGGAAAGCTCCTCGAAGATTCTTTCAAAGTGAAAAGTGAAATTTTCGTGCTACAAAAACAACCAAATAATAAAAACAGAAACCAAAGTCGGCAGCAGCAGCAGCGTCAGCGCAGCGCTTAGAATTTCATAACTGCTGCGCCGCGGCCTTTTTGTTAATTTCTTTTGTAATTTGTGGCGCAATTAATGAAATCGAAATAAACATTTGTATGTATGTGAACTAAAAGAGACGCAAATAGACGACACGAGTCGAGCGACATACATATATGTACGTACATATGTATAACTTAATTTTTGTGCAAATAACCCAATAAACAAGCCAAAACGCCGCCGGAACAAATGCAAAAATAACAACAAAAAAGTACATCATAAAAACGACGCGATCAAAACAAAAAGCCAAAAAATCGGAAAACAATAACAAGTAAGCAAGCCAAAGTCGACTCATTAATACTCTAAAATGTATGTACATATTTACATATTCATATTATGGTTAAGTAAACATCTAATGATTCAAGTGATCGAATTCTGGTTTTCGGAATTCGAAACCGGGAATTCCGTAACTTATTATATTTCTCTGTGAACCGAACTGTGATACGAATATCTTTA
Source organism: Lordiphosa andalusiaca (assembly GCA_035044965.1). Lineage (NCBI taxonomy): Eukaryota > Metazoa > Arthropoda > Insecta > Diptera > Drosophilidae > Lordiphosa > Lordiphosa andalusiaca. Next base: position 101,964 of record JAWNNM010001643.1, read on the forward strand.
CACATAATAGCTGAACCTTTACTGTTCCGAACCTTAAGTTTCGGTTCGGTTCCACCAATATTATTGATTTAATGAAAATTTTCCGATTGCCAAAGGACTTCTTCTGCTTAATCGGTTATTTTTCTCGACATTGAGCGACTGAGACCTTAAAGATAATATTGAAAATCTCTAAAAACATTTCAGAATTATTCAGAATCAACAGCTTATTGAATAATTCTCAAACACAAACAAGCTTATCAATAAGTTGGTACAATTTTTCAAAGATTAAAAATGGAATCTTTCATTGAAGAGCATTCTTCATATTATATGTATATTCAATATTTTTGAAATAAAGGCGTTGGTTTTGTTTCACAAAAGGGTTTATTTTTCCCAAGTCTTGACTAGTTTAACTGTAATATTTTCTAAACGATTACTAGAACATTTTATATAATTTATTTTATGAAAACAAAAAGTAAGGTAGAAAATTTTCAATCATCTTGTTGCTCTTATGGGCCTTAACTTATACATTCTATCCTATTTTAAGTTGCCAGCACATGGTGAATCAGCATATAGGCTTCCAAAACATTTTTACACAAAATTAAAGCTCCATAGATCCCATGAATTGGTCTATAGCCAGTGAATTGCAACTAAAACTATTTATAAGAAATAATAATAAACTAATAAAAAAATACAAATCGTATTTCACTATTCAGTTGTTAATTTACAATCAAATTTTTCAATCAGATTAACAGTTAATCAATTGTTAATTGTAGAAACTGACGATAAACAATTAATCAATTGTTAATCGCAAAATATTGCAATTACAGTTAATTAATAGTTAAGTGCGATAGGTCCGACTAACAATTAATTAATTGTTAAATTTTTAGTTGTTGATCAATTAAAATATGCCCAAGACTGTTATGATATTCTTGTAAATTTTTGGGTTTTTCATATTCTTTTAAAACCAATTCTTATTATAAAAAAACGAAAAACTGTAGTGCAACCACCTTTAAAATAAGATATAGGTATACAGCCTTGTTCTCAGTTCCACTTCCGCTAAGTTTAATTAAGAAGAAAGAAAAAGGCTGATAAACTTCCTTTTAAATGGTTTCAAAATGTGACTTCTATGTCGAGTTTATTATTAATGACAGCATATTACAATACACACAACAAACCAATTCCTTACACTATCACCAGTAGACTTTACCAACGACTTAAATAATCTATATTTTTATTAGTAAATTTCAAAAATTTATACTCATTGCTTCTCTACCTAAATAGGCCAGTACTAATTTGTTTCAAATTTCCTTTAAATACTGCAATTAAATAAATATGTAGACAGTTTTCGAAAGTACGCAGTTAGAGGCGTTCGTTAATGTTTATATATTATGTGTTCTTTTAAACTTAGGTCGAAAATTCTAGGACTGAAGGACGGACACACATATTGACTCGTTTGTTGATGCTGATCAAGAGGATGCTGCCTTCTGTATGTTACTTACTTTTGCACAAGCTCAATCTACTCTGTGTATCGTTAATATAGAGTATACAAATAACAAAGAAAATCGGGAAAATGTTATTTTCTTTGTTCTGCCAAAAGATTTTAAATAAACTCTTATTACCAATATTGAGGCCATATTCCTGTTCTCAGTATGTCATAACTCAAACCAAGTGTGGGATATGTTTGCATTTCTCTATATGTACATTGTACAATATAAATAGTAATCTAGTCTCGGAGATGTTGTCTGGACTTACTCGTTTCAATAAAAAAACGCATGTATGTATGTGTGCCTGTAAATATCCGTTATATGCCGAGTATCTGTTCAATATACATCCATATATACTATATATACAGATACATACATAAGTATTTATGCATGCATGCTTGCTGTGAAACAAAGGAACAACTTTTCCGTTGCAATGGCCGCCAACGCATCGACGTAGTTGTTGTCAAGTCCAAGTCCGATGACTTCCGTATGTGTGAAATGGCGCGTAATCGCAATCAATCGCCTGAACTTGCACTTGCACTTGTAGTTCACTTCACTTATATCTGAAGCTGAAAGGCACGCAAACTTTTCAATTTATGAATGAAACAGCAGGGTCCCAGCACACACACACACACACACAAACTTATCACTATCGTCTATCAAATGGCAGGCAAATTGCAGAGGGCAATAAGCCAAACCAGACGCCGCACACGCATGAGTCAGTCCGTTTCGGTTCAGTTTCAGTCAAAGTCAAGATCGATGGGAGAAAAAAAAGCTGATAGCTTCCCAAGTACACTTTACTCGGAATGAGCATTTGCGCTCTATGATCCGTAACAACGAATTTTATTTTAAGTTCAAGAATTTACACTTAATATAAAAAATAAAAACATAAAATTGTGTCCAAGGTAGAAAAGTATAAATAAATAAATAAATAAATGTGAAATGCTTTCCTTTCCCGAATGATCTCCTATAAAAAAAGCAGTACCCATTTAAAACTATTGCAATATAATTGTAAACTTTTAAAGGAAAAAAAGTTCGTCCTAGTAAGAAAGCATAGGGATAGGGCTAGGCTTTTGGAACATTTCAAGTTTGCTTCAAATTTTTCCATTTTTTCTTAAAATAATCTCTAATTTTTTACTTTCTTATAGCTCGGATAATAAATGGCAGAGCTATAGAGGCTATAGAAAACGTTGCATACTTCTCAGAGCAGCATGCACTGCTTGCTAACAATAATATAGTTAAATGTTTACATTAATATTAATGCTTGGGAAGGCTTTTATACCTTAATACGTATTAATACGTGAGTGAGGGTTAAGTCGAAGTCCTTTTAAGTCTGACACTGCTCCATACTCTCCAAAATTAAACAGTATTAAGGTTTAAATCAAGGTCAATTTGTAGCAATAATTAACTAAGATCAGCTACCCACCCAGAAATTCCTGAGCACCAAACTGGAAACCATATATAGGGGTTTTTTATAGAATCAATTTTCGAGAACGGTTATTAATGGAAAAATACCAAAATTCTTTAATATTCTAGTTAAGGTTTTTCTTAATTTATTTTCTCTTTAACCCGAAACAGATATTTGGAATTTTTTATTTATATATATAAATATATGTTACCACAATAACTGAATAAGATCCCAGCAGTGTGCACATATGGTTTTTGCTTTCAATTTTCTATTTTTTCTAAGTCAAATAGCTTCAGTCAAAAGTTTTCCTCAGCTTAAATCGTTGACTAAACTATCAAATTGTAAACTTAAAAAAATATTTATAATTTTTGACTGTAACCAAGTAAGAACGATATCAAGAGTGCATAAATATTTGATTTAAGTACAAAGTTCAGATGTCAAGTACCATATTTTAAATCCGAAATAGTTCGCTTAAGATTTTTACGGAATTTATTAAGTAAACTCCAAGCTATATGTTTAAAATTTTGTTGTTTTTGTCTTGAGTCAAAAATATGAACACCATATTCTTGGTTGAAGTCTAATAAATTCTAAAATGAACTCCAATTGAATCAATATAAGAGGTTAAAAAAATACGTAGAATTCTAAATCTATTACCAATTCGTTCTTGCAAACAAACTAGGCCATGAATTGACCAAACATAGGTCAGAAATGTATCATCAATACTTTAGTAAAGCATTAGAACCATGTATGAATTTTCCGAATTTTATGAGCTATTTCCGTTGCATACTTTTGTGATTTTCTGTGGAATATTACGTATTTGAGAAAGAAATAAAGCATGTCAAGTTGTTAGATGGTATATCAAATTATTCCTTATTTTTCAACAAAAAATTGTCTCAATGATTTCCGGACCAAACCCTTTCCAAAGTCTTGCATGAAATACAAAAGTAACATTTTTATTGTTTACCGGAACTAAAGCCATGTTAAATGGGATTTCTTGATGGTAATTTATGGATTAAGAATCGACTTTAATTTATGAGCGAATTAAAAACCGCCAGCTAATCAAACTTTTGCTAGTCCCCCCTTGTATATGTATGTGTGTATGTATATTCCATGACTGATTCACTGGGATTATTCAATTAACGTCACTTAAAAGTGTAAATATTACACAACTTACGCTCAAATAGAAATGATCTAAGAGACTCTCGCGGTAACAACAAATTCCGTTAATTCTCCGTTGATAGCCAAACCTTTCTAATTCTATCAATCATTAGTTAGGACTTATCGGTCGCTGGCCTCTCCTCAAATCTAGCGCTTAGAGTTCAACAAATTTTAGAAGTATTTTAAGCACCCGCATACACACATACATATGTACATACATATGTATGTACATAGGAATGACTCGTTAAATATTGAAACAAAGGCCACAGCTGACACTTGTATGCAGTCATATTCATGGACAAATTGGTGGCACTTATCGACAGTGATAAGCGAAATGCATTCGTAATCGTCGGGCAAGAGCAACCAACTGTTGGCCCTGGGGGCGATAAGCTTACATAAAACCAAATCAAATATTAAAAGTTGACTGCATGGAAAACAGGGGGGGAGTCCGGGGGACAATCTCAAGGTCTTGCGACAGACTCAGACTCCAACAGCATGTTGTGTGGGGTCAGGCAAATATGTATCCCAATGCCAATATGAATGGCAGAACCAACAGAACAACAACAACAACAACAACAACAACAATGCACAACAACTGTAGGCCCGTCCCGTCACAAAGAACGTGGTTTTTTTTATAACTCCCCACTTGGTGTGCGTGTGTGTGTGGGTATCTGTTTTGCAAACACTTTGAGACCCAGAGAGCCCGAGCCCGATCGACAGTAGGTTCAAGGCCAAACTGGAAAGGTTCAAAACTCTCGCAGGAAACAGTCACTGAGAGCCACACTGAGAGGGAGAGAGAGAGAGAGAGAGAGAGTGCACAGACAAAAGGAGCGCACTCACCACGCCCACATGCATAAAAGCGAAACTTATTGCCTGCGCCTTCTGCGGCTGCTGCTGCTGCTGCTTATGTAATACAATCCTGCCTGGGGGGCGACTTGATAAAGAAGAATACCATTTTGCACTGTAAATAAGTCGCCTTGCATGTGTGCAACATTCTAGATTACATAAAGAGGCCTACAACACTACCACAAGATCAGACTCAAGTCAGACTGCAACACACACACACACGCACACACACCAAGTTGCGTGGCCATTTTGGCGAAGCAGTGAAAAAAGTTCTGAGTTCTGAGGCAGAGAGGGAGGCAGCGCGCGCTGCTCTGACGCCCCCTGTGTTTGTATTTGTGCGGCCACAGAGTTAATGCACTCCAAGAGAAGTTCAAGGCCTTACAAATCAGTCGTTCGTTCGCTTGGCTGCAGCCCCTGTGTCTCTTACTCTCTCTCCCTCTTGATAAATGTGTGTGAGTGTGTGTGTGTGTGTGTGGATATTCCAATAAGATCATTTTGGCTGCGGCGCAAAAATAAAAACAACAACAAAAAATTATACTCGCATTATTGTTGTATAAATTAGCACAACGCGTATAAAAATGCGCAGCTGGCGATGCTGCTGTTGCTGCTGCTGGTGCGGTTGCTTCTTGTTCTATGTAAAAGTATGCAAGAGTAATGTAATTTATGTGGCCACTCTATAATTACGCATGTGTGCGTGGGGAGCTGGAGCCGGCGATCGTAAAATGCGACGATTGCCTGCACTGTAAACAGTTGAAATATTTATGCATACTTACATTTAAATTGATACATGGCTGAGAATGTGTGTGTGTGTGTGTGCTGTAAACAAGCTACACACTAACAAACATACTTAAGTAAGCATGTGATACGCTACCAAATGCATTTAGTTTAGGTTGGTACCTAAAATTTAAGAGTGGAAAAGCCGGAAATTTGCCATATGTGAGTAAATAAGGCACCCAACTGGCAGACATTATATGTTACATCATTCTCAAAAAATTACAGAAAATATTTGAACCTCCTTTCTTGCCTTCTTAGCCTTGCAGCCAATTGTGTATGCCCTTTTTGTCGCCCTTAAGCGGAATATAGCCTTCGATCCTTTTTGATTTTGAATCTCTCCTACCCTTGCTTATGTTTTTTGGGTATATGTATGTATGTATAAGTAATTTAACAAGAGATGGTTTTCACATCCATTTTCCAACCATAGCCGAACCGCTTACTCCAGCTAATAAACCGAACCACAAGCCAACCCAAAGACCTTTCCAAATTCTAAACCGAACCACTGAGAATAAGGATTCGGTTCGGTTCAGTTCAAGACTAGACATAAGCCGCTTATCTTCAGACAATAATACTCGTAATCTTAGAAAATTTTTTTAATGACGTTAAATAAATTTTCAAATTAATAATTGGCTTTAAGAATGCATTGACTCTTATTATTTGAAATCACCTTAATCAAAATTTTGACAAAGTATTTCAAACAAGAAGACATAAAAAGACCATAGAAGTGTAAAGCTATTTCCAAATTGTAGGTGGCGACCGTGCTTACAAATTCCACCTTCTCTGAACTATCCAGGCGTTCTTATTATTTCCAAACCTTAACTTCACCAATGCCAACCCAACTTAAACCTATTTATACAATAGTTCCAGTTTTAAGAACCAGCCTCAAACACATTGAACCAAACAAATCGCATTCTCAGCGTTTCTATATGCATATGGAAATTTGTTCCTCCACAAATGATGTAATTCCACCTTATAATCTAATCACGCTATACTTGTTGCTGTTGTTGCTTTTTCTTTTTTTGCACTGACATAGAACACCCTGTTTATTTTGTCAAGCTCTTGTGTCAATTTCGAATGACATCACACCAATGCATTTCCCCATTAGTCAGCAAAAATATGCCAATTAAGCTTACGAGTGAAAATTCGTAGAACTGGAAGAATACCGTGAATGCAGACCGCATTAGTTGAGTACAAAAAAAAAAGGGATTACGTTAACAATTTATATTTGGTTTGGTTAGCAAGCTGAGGGTGGCCACAGAAGTTCAAGCACGTTGCTAGCAAAGTTCAAGTCAAACACGTCAGAGTTTGATGGTCAATGCTGTTGTTTTTGTAAGGCTGCAACTGCGCAAATTGCTTAAGAGACACAGCAGAAGAGAGAGAGAGAGAGAGAGAGAGACACCGAGATGACCAATCAACCTACTTGGTGGGGCTGATATTGGGGCCTGTCGGCCTGTGTCGCCGTTCGATGTGGCTGTTGGCGCTCTAAATTTAGCATTTCTGAAGAATTTGTGTTGAGCGCTCCACTGCCGTTTGGCATTTTCTGCTATAAAAGGGATAATACGTTCTTCTGCCTACCCAACTACATACTTGCATACAAACACACATGCATGTATGTACGTATATATGTATGTCTGCTGGTTCTCTTCTTTGTATGCATTTCGTTTTCATTCTTATTCTTCGTTTATTTCGTAATAATCGCAACATCCGCTGCTGCGTCTGAGACCTCCCTCCCGCCTGCGCCTGTGCGGTTGTTACGGGTTCTCTTTCTCTTTGTTGGCAAAACGATCTCTGGCATGACATTCTGGTATACTTTTGTGCTCATTCATTCTGGTGCTTCTCCTGTTGCTTTTCTTTGTTGTTATCACTTTTTGCGTTATATAATTGTAATAAAACAACGACATTGCTGGCTTTTATATAACCAGCCACAGGGCGTATACTTTATGTAAATATATTAAGTATACGCGACATTTGGTTTAAATCGAAATATAATTTTACATTTCGCTCAACTTTTGAGGTAAGCTTGAATGAATTCAAGTATTGGCCAGACGTAGCTCAAATTTGCTTAGAGTGCACAGTGGTGCCAAATGCTATATTTTGGTAGAAATTAGGGAAGAAGAGGGATTAGTAGAGGTAAGCTTAGTTTCTGAGCGATTAGCGATCCAAAACGGGCTTAATACTTTTATAAAAAACTTTTTTGGTTTTCATTCTTATAAAAAATAACGTTAATCCTTCAAATTGGCGTAAAATGGTTACAAAAGAACTTTGATTTACCAAAAATAATCCAAATGATCATCATTGTTCATATCCTTTGCATGATTTTTTATCTCCGTTGGATGATTAAAGGGATATTTAAGACATATCCTTCCCAAATGGATACCGGAAATCATCAAATGGTTACTAGATCACTGATAAGACTTTGTAGAAAGATTGGTACGAACTGTTCTCTTTTCCAGAATAGACTGAGAGCTTTCTTTAGAAAGTTATCCGACTTTTCTCTATTCTATTGAAGGTTCTTTTTCTTTTTCACTCTTCAAGACATTCCTTAAGCTTATGATATGATATGATTTATGAGTTAAATACATTTTTATCAACCTTTTAAAATAATTTTAGTATTTTCATAGAGCAAAATTAAGAAAAGAGCTACGAAAGGTTGATATAGCAATTTCCAAATCAGAAAATTCATATAAGAGATGTGCTCTCTGCGAAAAGAGGCAAAGATGCTATATCCTTCATGACACACATACATTCTGGTGCCTTGTCGGGAGCTACCTTACACAAAGTGTTAAGTTTTAGCAGCCAATAAAAAATACCAATTAAAATTCAATGAAATATCTTTGTTCTGCTGCTCATTATCTGTAATCAGGCCACCTACTTAATAACTTTTCAAACTATAAACTTCCAAACAGTTTTTCGGTTACTTTTTTTCATCTCGTTATCTATTTTCTAGAGCCACAAGCTTTTCTTGGTAGATTTTGTATCTTAATTGACGATCGCGCGAAAGTCTAAGTGCAAATAGTTAGAGTTTTCTATTTGGCTGGCAGTAAACACGACACTCATAGACGAAAGACGAAAGCAATTTGGAAAGTTGTAACTTGCCCGAATGCATAATTCATTGGGTTCGGCGACTTGATACTTGGACGTACTTGTATGTATGTACGTACAGTTGACACATTAGAGCCAACACACAATTGCAAATGATGGCCCAAAGAATGAACGAAATTGCGAAAGCCAGAAGAAGAAGTTGTCCACAACATAAAATGAAGCGCATTGTGCAAGGAGACGAAAAAAAAGCAAAACTTTTACTCTGGCCTGGTCATTGACATGTGAGGAGGTAGCTTCTTCTTCTGCCACAAAAAAAACTTAATTAAACAATCAATTGGCGTAACACTTTCTCTTCTTGAACAATAAAATCAAAAAAAAACAAAAAAAACAAAACTACAACAAATAGTAAACGGCGGCGGTTCTGGCGCATTTTCACCAGCTTCAACTCCGTCTTCTGCCTGCCCATTCTCCCTCCTAAGTAGAACAATGTAAAAATGCTCAAGCCGGCCACTAGGTGAGCTGAGCGGCTCAGCTACAGCTTGATTCGCTCTCTCGAAACCGGTCTTTTGGTTTCTCGGTTGCTCTGAATTTGAAATTCGGTTTGTGTGTTGCGACTGCGCTCTGATGACGTAGCTGGTTACGTTACGTTGTTCTTGTGCTGCTGATCTTGGGGGAAACAAGAGAGAGACAGACAGATCGAGCGCACACAAATCCGTTATTTGACCCAATTCTAAACTGGAAACAAACGAAAAGCTTCAGTCCCCCAAAAATAAGAAGTTGCAACCCGAGAACAACATTAAGAAAGCCGCTGCTGCTTGCGTGTGTGTATGTGTGTGTGTGTGTGTGTGTGAGTGTGAGTGGGTCTTGCGTGAAAGTTTCATAATTACATGACAGCAGCGGCAGCTGGAGTTGTTGGTTAATCGACGCACGCTGCCGGCCTACTTTGGTCTTGGAGAAAGTAAGAACTCGAACTCGAACTCGGCTTTCGTGCTTTCCTTATTATCATTATTCTTCTGGTTTCTGTACGAGTAATTGATTACATAAGACGCGCTGCTTCGCTCCGCTCGCTCGCAAAGCGAAGCTTTTACAGTTCTGGGCTGGCTGCTTCTTCTTATTCATCTTGATTTGGCCTAACGGTACTGTGGCCTAATATTGTAACACTCCTCTCACTGTGTGTGAGTGTGAGCGTGTTTGTGTTTGTTTGTTTGTCTTTAATAATGCCGTTTACCCAATTCTACAAACTTGTTTACATTGCTTCTATCGTATGTGTGTGTGTGTGTGTGTCTGCGCACCATTTTCACCGTTTGGCTCCAAGAATTGGGTGACTTTGGCTGTGGTATTACATAATTAAGCGTTGCTGTTTTGCTGCGAACCTATTTGGGTTACCGAATTAACGATTTAGAACAGCTTGAATATATTCAAAATATATAACTTGTAATAATACTTGATGCAAATCATTCGCTTGCTTTTGAAATGTTAAGTAATCTCCATTTTACTTTCAAAAAAACAGCTTTTGAAGGTCTCAGCATCTATAAATGTTAGTTTTGGTATTTAAAAAAGATATTGGTATTCAAGGCAAAACATTTCTTAGAAGAAATTTGTTTTCAGAAACAGAAAGAGAAGAATAATTCTTCTCATAAAGTTCGAAAAAACTAAAATCTATGTCTAAAAATTCCATCGACTACTTATCGAGATATTATCCAGGATGCAAATTATGCTGGAATTAAAAATCGTTTGTTTTAGTGGTTTTTTGCGGTTTCAAACCAGCGGTTTGGTTTATAAAATGTTTTTGGGAGCTTACCAAACCACTGTTTCGATTGGGCTCAATGGTTTACCCTTACTTTCAACTCCACAAAGCTAAGACATTTCAATTTTGGCATATAAATTAGCTAATTATATCAAATAGAATATACAGATTTGATCCATAAGCTTCAGCATGGTTTTGTGGCTAAGTGGAGTGCAATAGACACACCTGGCACTCCAAAAAAAAGTAGGTATCTAGCGAAATACCGACTTCTATGGTATTTAGGTAAGTTCCCAAATTTCCCTAATATATTTAAAAGAAAAAAGAGCTCTTTACCCTGTCGATAAATAAACTGAACCAAAACGAAACGTTTTTAGTCGCGGTTTTGGGTTAAAAGCGGTTCGGTACTGTTTGATTCGTTCGATAAGAATGCATGTTCGATAAGAATGCATGTTCTGGGTCCAATAAGTAGAATTTCATTTGTATTCTCCAACTTTGACTGCTTGTCCTGCTTGAGAACGAACTGAGTTCAATTTCATAAGCTGTATTATTTAAAATTTAACATCCAATAGATTTTTCTAGAGCTTTCGTACTTACTCCAAAATTAGCTTTATTCCTTTTGCGATGGTTATATGGTACAGGTTCTTGGAACACTTTACAATCCCATCGTTGATTTCGACTATATTTGCTTTAAATTGATCAGTTTTTACCGTTCCTTTACTTATAGAACCCAAGGTTCAAAGATTCTTAGATCGTTACGACATTTTTTGATAACTTCCCAGTTCGGGAAGTTGACAATTTCGAAGGTTCAGTTTGATGGACTCCTTTGCTCATATTCCTTTTATCATCCAAACTATACTATGGATCATAAAAGTGGCTTTAAAATATAGTAGAAACATTTTGGCTTTGCTTTGATGTTCATGTGCTGTTCAAAGGTGTTTCTGTTTATAGAAAGTATTGTGAGGAGAATTCCCGGGAATGTGTCCAAGAACAATTCTAGAAATTATGTTTTTGTTTCAAGGTCGAAAGCTAGTTTAAATTTCTATAATACCAACTACTACTATAAGAACTTTGAAAGATTCTTCTGTTCTACAAAATGAAACTCTGACAAGAGCTAATTTCTAGGCCTTGATCTGTAGCACTCATAAAGACTAACAAAAATTATGAAACTGGAAAAGTTTGTTTACTAATTTGTTATTGATTAACAAATTTATGAAATTCTTAGGCCTATGGCGTCTTGTCTTTTAAGCACTGGCACACATATGTACACACAATATGTTATCGGACCAGCCACGAAATCCATTTGGTTTTTGTTTTTTATCACACACACACACACACAGTCAGTGTGCCCCCCTCCTCCACCCACAAAAGCAGTTGAGAAATCACTTAACATAAGCAGGCAATAGCAATCGGCCATGTATCTGAAGTACAGCAGAAAGAAAGCCATAGAGTTGGAAGTGGGAGGCAGGCAGTCAAAGAGAAGCTGATAACATTCACACACAGACACACAGACACACATACGCACGCACAAGCAACAACAATGTTGTGAAGAAATTTGGGTCTTGCTCTAGTTTTCACAACCAAAGTTCAATGATCGATTGCAAAGCCAAAAACACACAACAACAAAATAAGCTCATTTGTGTGTGAGAGGTGGCCGCTCGCCCGTTCGCCCGCTCGCTCACTCTCTTGCGTTGTTGTGCAGAACTCACGCGTCATATGTAGAAACGTCTACACGACGGCGGCGTCGTCGCTTTCTGCTTTCTTTTTATCGTGCAACTTTTGTGCTGTTTTCGTATGAAAGAAATTCATCATATAATAATTTTATAATATTGTTCCGTGCATTCAACTTGATTTCATTTATGAGTTTGTTTTCATTGTGACTGCGAGTTGATAATAATTGTTTATTATTTGTTCCTTTTTTTTTGGTTAACGAAATTAGAATAATGAAAGCAAACACACACACACACACACACACAGACAGAGTTTAGGCTCTCTGGCCCGCCGCCCCCCCCACACAAGAATGGAAAGTCAATGCACGCAGCTACGTCAACGTAGACGTCAACGCCGACGCCAAAGCTTAGCAGCAATTGTGTTGCTTTCTTTTTCGTAATGAAATTATTATTAGAATTTCACATAATGTTAAGTATTTGTTGCTCTTGTTGATTTCTAATTGGAAAATATTTTTAAGCTTAATTATGGACGCTTTTCAACTTGGCTTAGTTAAGTTAGTTGACGAGTTTGTCAAACTGGCATAGAAATTTAAACCGTTACTCTGGGCAATTAGTGCATTACACGCTGCTGGTAAGAGTGACACGACAGCGACAACAACTCCATTTAACCAGATCTTTGACAGAGACGCTCAGCGCAATGACTCTGGGATCTCCTTGGTGGTTGCAGGAGTTTCTAAATGATTGGGGCGACAAACTCTTGTAGCGAGAGTAAAAAGGGGAAAGATGGTGGGATTGATTTGACTCTAAACTAAGATACCACTTAATGCTAATGGTCTTCAAATAAGAATTTGGTATTTGGATCCATTTTTTCCGTATTTAGTTTCAAAAAGAATCAAAATTAATGAAAATGTTGTATTGTAAAATTTACATTTTACAATTTTAATTGTAAAATATTACTCATACGTCACGTACAACCGATAAAAATTTTGACACAAAATCTGAAGCTAATTTCAAGGGTTATTTAACTGTCAAGTTTCATAATAAGCATGGAAAATAATGACTGACCAGGGGTCTGTCTGTTGAGTATGTAGGTAGTAGAGTGTGTAATGAGGTCTCAAACCGTTTCGAAGACATAGTTTTATAGACTTTTCAGATGTCTAAAGGAACCCTAAACCAAAGCAGAAAGTGTTTTATTGATTCAAAATGGGTTTCCTTAATCTTTAAATTTAAATCTTTAGTTATATAAGCTTAAAGTTGCTTAAAATTCATATATGGCCCTTTTTTCGGCAATTTTTGTGAAGAACCTTTACCCTTGTTTTCGCTCGCTTTGATATTATAGTAAAGTATCACTTCTTGCTTCAAAATAAACTGTCTCAAATGTTTTTGCTATTTTTTTAAGCGAAGATATATCATTTTGAAAATAGTTATATTGCCTACTGCCCAAAAAATTTGCTATGGAAAAATCAGAATAGCACACACATTATTTTGGAACTTTTCGTGCATACAATTGGTAAAAAATGATTATTGTGCATGTATTCAAATTGGTATATCTTTGCTTAAAAAATCGTACAATTGTTTGGAGTAGATTATTTAGAAATTCAGAAATAGTACTTAAAGATAAGATCAAAACGAGCCTTATAAAACGAAATGGATGCCCACAAAACATGCATAGATAGTTATCCTGTTAAAACAAAACAAAATTATGAAGATAAATGCGCTCCAAAGTATGCTGTGCTTATATATATTCAATATTTCTTATATTTTACTTACGGTTGATTCATTTTGAATATCTTAGACTGGTCTGACAATGTGAGTAAATGTAAAGTGTGTATTATGTATGATGCTGGCATAACTGACTCTCAATTACTCATCTAAAATAATAATTATGTAAGGAAATAAAGTAAGCATACTTTTATGGGACTTTATTAGGATATTTTTATTGTGTATAATCAGGGTAATTATTTATTTACTATTTTAGGAAACTTAAAGCTCAAATTGCCAAAAATCTACATATTGCTTTGTGTTGAGTACTTAAAACTCATGCGGAATGAGCAATAATCCTTCAATATACTAGACTTTTTATTACTTGTTGTTGGGAATAGTGCACCGCGGCCAGTATTGGTCGTTTGTGCCCTCTACTGAGATACAACTCTACTAGCAGTCCAATTTTCTTAGTACTGTACCTTATTGACTAGTGTAAACTAAAAAATGTTTGCGGTTTCTTACATTTGGCAACTATTCGTTGAGTTTTTTCTTAAACCACTAGCAACAGAGCTTATTATTTTCCATGACTATTGTACCATAGCCGGAGGCAGACATATTTGCTTAGTCTAGCTTAATTTTCAGAAAATCGAGCTGAAAATTTGTTACCTTATGCCATTTCCAGCCTAAAAGTATGCAATTTTCAATGGTTTTCCAAAATTGTGATAATTTTACAAGCCAGTTTTCGAATATATATTGTTAAAATAAGTTAGCTTTAAATTCCCAACAATATGGGAGTAAAATGTGTTTTTCTTGCATTGTTACAAAAATTGTATGAAAAAGTTCCAAGACAATTATTTCAAAAGAACCTTTCGAAAACGAAACTGTTTTCAAAATAATATTATCCTGAACTCTGGAAAAGCAGTTAAGTTCAGAATACTTTTCATTTCTAAATTAATTTTGTGACTTCTTTTTTTTTGAGTTTGATAAATTTTAAAGACTCTCAGAAATTTTTCATATATTTTGATTTTTTTTTTCAAATTGTCAATTCAAATTGACGGTCCATGCGACATGGTTGAAACCTAAACCTAGGTTCAGTGACCTTACCCACTTTTATGTTTACTTTTAAGTTAATAATTAATTTTGTGATTTTTAAATCGCACCACTGATTCTCCAACTTGTTGTTTGAGGTTAAGCCATAGAAATGGATATCAATTTCGGTTTCATTTCCCAGCTTAGAACTCACTTAAACACCATTGGCCTAGTAGAAGCCAGGGGACTGGGTAGGTTATGCCTTTCACATGTGTTTGTGTTCGAGTTCGGTGTGAAAGTTATAAGCGAGGGCAAAGCAGAGGCCACAGTTTGGTTGAGATTTTTGGTTCGGTTTTTATTTTGTTATTTACTTTATTTTTTTGGACAGCAGACGAAGAGTGAACTGAACGATGGCGCTGCCTGTGCGTCTGCGTTAAGTTCATTCACATTTGCACTCATTAAGCGGCCAATATCGACATCAGCGCGGCCCGAAAATGCAAGGGAGGGGTGAATATTGCTGGGCACGCTTTTCATCACGTTGTCGCTTACAGGTGTCCGTTTGATTGCCATGGCTAGGTTAAGTCCAAACAATTGTTGCTCGCCGTTGGCCGTTTGCCGTTGCCGTTGGCCGTTTTGTGTGTCATGTAATAGGCACAGCGAGTAATGTGACTTTCGAGTGCCCGAGACCCGAACCCAAACCCGTAACCCAGTCCCAGCACCGGCAGCACCCTTCGTCTTCGCCCCTTTCCCGTGCAACGTGCCTCTTTCCATACAATGTTTTTGTCGCACCTTCCCCCCCTACCCACTCCGCCAGCCCCTCACCTGCTCAGTAGGCCAGCCAGGCAATCGCTTCGAACTTGCTGTCACGTTTTCCACTCACGTTTTCCCAACAGCGCAGTCAGCGTTGGGGCTTCAAACAGGTTGGATGTTGCGTGGCGGGTTGGATGCGGAGGTGGACGACTGACGTACGACTTTGCTGTGGTAATGACATGGCATGTTTTCTTTTTCTCACGTTGCACAGGCAGCCGCAGCGCAGCAGCCCAGGCGAATGAAAATTGTGTCCAGAAATTTCGTGGTTTCGAGGTCAAGTTGGGTGGGCGAACTGTGGAGTGTGGAAAGTTTTACAAGCGAATAGGATTACGATGGAAGCGGGTCAGTTGGGTAGATCCTTCGAGAGCTCCAGGCTTGATCAGGGTCGTGGGGTGAATGGTGTTAGGGAAGTGAAATTAAATATGCACATAATTGTTACAAAAGTGGGCACTTAGCTAATGCGAAATGCCCCAAAAAGTAGGCTTTGATGTTGAAATGGGGGCGTAGTTCAGTATTGGTATGCATTCTTAGGAACAAGATGAGAGAGTTTGACTATTATATGTTTGTTTACTTTTATGAGATAATTATTAAGTTATATCCCAGCCCGGGAGACGCAATTTATTTACTTTTTAAAGTAACACGAGATCGTTCGATATTTTTGCTCAAAAACTATAGATTTTTTTTAAGATTCGGTCCTTCTCATATAATAGTTACAAACCCTACAAACATTTTGTCATAATTCTTATCTTTGTCAATCAGAAGTATGCTTGACGATAGCTTCAGGGGAAACTTTGCTTCTATCGTCAAGAAGTGATTGTGTTAATTGTTTAAGTGGGACCAGTTGATTATAAGACTTGGCAACCACTTTATGAGTTTCCTAGTTCCAAATTTTTTATATTTTTTCTGTACTGTCAGTTATCAGGCATGAAATGACACGATTCCTTTGGCATAGTAAACTTTTAAAGAACTGTCATGGCATATTTTACAATTGCCATCAATTAAATCTTCAGAGTAGTCCAAATCCTTTGACATTTACCACTCTTACCACTCGGGTTCTTTATAATACGAACTCATACGAAAGTAGAACAAATTTCTTAACTTACATGCACTTCCCATTGAACTCACTACAGTTGTCACCCAAATACTTACATCTTCTACATAACATAACAATAACAGAGTAGCATTCAAGCTTCTCTAAAACATAGCAGATATCTAGAAGATGAGAAAACGGTCGTTAATATTCATCATAATCATATCATATATTATAAGAATTTCGATTTTGTTTGATTTACAATGTACCTGCCTTAAAGATAATCCAAACTCGTACATAAATTTGCAAATTTCGATATTTTTTAACAGTCAGGAATTCGCCTTTAGAGTCTTTATAAAATTCTAACCCTAATAATTTCTAAAAATTTGATTTAAAGCCGCTTGGTTTTCAGCACCTGTCTGTTTTCCAAGCTTCTACTTTCATTGCTGTCCCAGCAGCTCACAAGGATTCAATGTATTCAGGAAATTGCTGCCGTCGATTGCTCGACTGCTATGGCCTTTTTGCAAATCTGAAATAGGCCTCCAGCTTAACTGGTTTCGGAGTCTCCGATGCACTCGGGAAAGCTATGTTTTTACAATTGCTACCGTCGATTGCTCGCCTGTTCTGAAATTTCGGCTTTCTAATAAATTCTCTGGTGCTGAATAGTATTGAATTGTCCGTTCAGGTTTTTTAAAAAATTTGCATAAATGTGTGTTGAACGAGGTATGTTCACATTTTTGGGTTTTATCATAACCATATCATAAAAAGCTTAAATGTAAATTTATTTGTTAATGTAATTGTAAAATTAGTTTAACATTTCTTTCATAGTCGGTATCTAGGTAAGATCACCCTAAGCTTCAAATCAAAATTCGTATCTATAACTAAGAAGTGTGAAGCTAAGAGATAACGTCTAGCGATAACTTATTCTTGAGTTTCTATAAAAGGAATCTCATCTGGCGATAGCCTCAAGCGTTGGACATTTTACAGTTGCTTTTTCTAAAAAAATTTTGTGTGTTGGCTCTGTGATTTGAACACCATTGCTTTCTGCACTGGCAAAAAAAAAAAATAATATAAAACTGAACCCGCTTCCTTAAAAACAAAATCCCCAATGTGAACCCCTTTTAGTTTTTATATGCAGGTTTTTAGTAGTTAAGACTTTCTTTATAACCATTTTCCAATCATCTCAACCGGTTCTCACAACTGAAATGACTGAAAACAAATTGCATATTCTAAATAAGTACCTGTTAGCACATTTCTCTGACGGCACTTGACCAAAAGTATTGCATTGGCTCACACACACACACACATGCATCCGGGGCAATATAATTAAACACAGCGTACGAAATCGCATTGCCGACATTACATAATCAGCGCATTCTGAGCTCAAGCCAAGTCGGCGGGAAGGGAGGACAAAAGCGACGACAGAGAACGGGGAAGCGAGAACAAAGAACGAATCGAATGTAAGTCAACATTCAGTAATAATAAATAATACAAGTAAAAAATTTAAATAATAATGTGCATTAATTATGCACATTTTAATATTTTATATACCCTGCATTGTGAACAGGAAAGCGGGGATGGGGCATATCATTTTGCTGCTGCCATTTGTTTAGACAATTCAGAAATAAAACCAATTGGCCGGAATTACGAGTCGTTGGTATTCGATGTCAAATTCTTTATGCAAATGTGAAGTGACAATCTTTTACCGGATCGAGTTGAATAAATATATCGATTTGAGGGTTTGAATTCGACAAACATTTAGCAACTTTCACTTCTTATGTCAACCTAGAATACTTTTATACCACTCAAGGGTATGTAGTTGCCCGTTGCTCCCCCTTTTCTTAGCCCTTATTTATTTTTTTTTTGAATTACCTCAAAAAGCATACACTAAACATGGGTTATATCATCATGTATCCACTCTTTCATAATCAAATAATACATAATATGAATAAGAGCACTCAATCTAAATTAAGTTGCCAATTGGAAAGTGACAGAAAGTTTAGGAAACTAAAAAATTTTGTTTTATAAACAATATTTATCATCTTTCAACCAATCAACCCTTGTGAAGTTCTCTTTAAATCTTCATCTTAAAAACAGGCAATGCAGACGGCAGAGGATCAACAAAAAATATAATCCCACAGCCTTACCATCTGCACCACAGTGCTTTTTGCACACTTACCAAAACAAACACACACAATCGATACATTTTATGTCCGATTTTCCTTCCGCTTGGCAAATTTCTGAGAACCTCAAACCTAAAATGTATCCCAAGCTAATCATCCATTTTACGAGCTTCACCAAATTGAGCACGTAAGTCTCTTACGTATCGGAAGGGGTATTCCCCGTGTCTGCTACTGTGCACCTACGTAATGCTAAGAATAACTGTCCAGCAGTAAGGCACGTTGCTGAGCAAAAACAAAACTGCAATCATTGCATTTTCCAGTTCCACATTTGCATTTTCGCCGCACTCAAACACACACACACACACACAGAGAGAGAGAGAGAGAGTGGGGCGTACGAAAAAAAAAAACTAATACCCTACTATTACAGCAACTACTTAAAGGAGAGCGCCAACTGCCAACAAACACGTTCATTTCCATGCCTCCCCCTCCTCCTGGGCATCCATCATCATCATCATCATCCATAGCCACATCAGACTCAAGTCGCGAACATGTGAGCCGCTCGCGACGGGAGCGTTGCACTGCGGCTGCACATTCCCCAACACGTGACAAGCGCTCGCCGACTCAGCTCTCGGTATAAATAGCCGTGCCATTGCGGGGCGGGCGGGCGTGTGTGAAGGGAGTGCTGACCGATAGCTTCTATTACGTTGTAGTTGGCGTTTCGTAACAATTTGGCGTTTCTGTTCTGGGTATAGGACCGACCGACCGACCAACCGTCAGCGGCATCGACAGCGGCTCTGTGACACCCTCCCCGCGCCCCAGGTGCCCTTCTGCTCGCTGTGACCAATACCAATCAGCGAGTCGTCCGTGGCTGATTACCGTAGCCCAGATATTCGCCTACCTACTATCAGCATACCGGGGGCTTTGCACGCCGAGCACTTGTAATACTCACATGCGGTCTCCTTCGATTCGTGGCAACCTGCTCGCAGGGATCTTTAAACAATTTGGATGGCAGATGGTTGCATGCACAGGTATACCTGCTGGAGATGATAAGGCCGGAAGTTGGGCCACATTTGGTTGCCCCACGTGAATTCATGAACTCACGTTGACTTGGCTTTGATGTTGTAATGTTATGAACTGTTAGTTATGAGGCAGAGATGAGAGGGCGGAGATGCTAAGAAATGGGAATGGGAGGGATGTGGGGATGGGCCTAAGATGGACTCGGGTGGGGGGAGACGTACCTTTTTTTTTTTGCTCGGATAGATGTTTGGTCTTCCTTGTGAATAATTAGGTAAATGATGTGATGTCTCAATTTTTATAATTAAACATTTTTATACTCTGTATACCAAAGGTACACAGAGTATATTCAGTTTGTGCAATTGTATTTACCCTGCCGAAGGAAGCATATGGGACCCTATGGAGTGTACATATTCTTGATCCAACTTTAATGCACTCTCTTATATTTTACATAGGAAATATACCGGACTAGTTCTAGGACACTAAAGGTACATATGTATATCCCATTAGTTCTATAGAACCTTCTGTAATTTTTCTTCCATACCAAACCAGTTTCCTTATCATATTAAACTCCAAAGTTTTCGACCTTACTAATTTTCCCGAAAAATTCAAAATTGAAGAAAGCTACCATTAGAAACAAACTAGTTTTTCTAACTTAGACTGTTTTTCAGACCTATCTTTTGTACGACAGCTATACCATATAGTTGTCTGATTTTCATCGAACTTAGCAAAATTTTAAAAAAAGCATAGCAAAATTTATGAATACAAATTTTGAAGACGTTTACGTTAAAGTGAAAAAAGTATTGCACACTAAAACTAGTTTTTCGACTGATTCATCGTATGGGCGCTATATGATATAGTCAACCGATTTGGACCAAAATTTGTAGAACTATGTGAAAGCATGTAAATCGAAAAAATACAAAATTGCAGGATGCTACCATTAAAAACAAGAAAGCTTTTCTAACTGAGACTGTTTATAGTTGTCCGATTTTAATCAAACTTGGTAGAATTTTAAAAAGGCATAGAGAACCTACGATTACAAAGTTTGGAGACGTTACCATTGAATAGAAAAAAGTTTTTCTCACTAAAACTAGTTTTCCGACCGATTGTTCCTATGGGAGCTATGAGATATAGTCATCCGATCTGGTCGGTTCCGACATATTAGTGGTGTGTGACAAAAAAAAGACTCTGTGCAAAATTTCAGCTCGATAGCTTTAAAACTGAAAGCTAGTCTCTCACGTAGAAACAAACAGACGGACGGACAAAGCTCAATCGACTCAGCTCGTCACCCTGATCAAGAATATATAGAGTTTATGGTGTAGGAAATGAATATTTCTATGCGTTGCAAACTTCTGGACAAAATTATAATACCCTTTGCAAGGGTATAAAAGTCGTTCAACCGGTTTTCACGAATTTTTTACAATATTTTTTCACGTCGACCAGAAAAGAATCTTTAGCAGAGTGCATGTCTGTGAACCGGCTCGGAAGTAGGTAATATGAATAAATATTTCACGGCCTCGAACCGGTTTAACAGTGGTTCCGAAGCTATTTCAGCTATAAGCCTGAAATTTGGTCTTAAAGCGGCTCAGAGCCATATATGCCAGAAGTTAATTAAGACATGAACTTGAAACTTGGATTGTAGGTTTATGTTGTGGAGTGGGAAATTTTACTGGTTCAGAACCGGCTTTAAGGCGATTCAGAGCTATATTTCATGAGTTACTAAAGCTTTGAACTTAAAATTGACCTAAATTTGTCTTTAATATCCAGTTAATCATTCAACGAAGCTAAAAAATTATCCCAATGACGATCCTCTTTCATATACTTTGGATGATTTTCAGCTCCGTTGGAGGACTAAAAGGCCATAGCCTCCCCAAATGGATACGGGAAATCATCCAATTTATATTTTTTCAAATCCTCTTTTTCTCTGTGTAGAACTGAAACAACATCCAGTACTGAGGCGTAGTATCCTGCCCTGCCCTGCCGAATCAGCTTAATTTTCAAAAATTGTTGGTTAAATCTAAACTAGACCGAAGTCGCTTTAGTAAGCTATCCTCAGGAAAATGGTTAGAAAAAGCACTGTGTTCTTTTTTCCTTGAGAATCAAAGCTGATAAAAATAAACATGAAACGTCAGTTATAGGCTCAAAGATAACAAAACTTACTATACGAAGGCTGAACACGACAGTAAAAACATTGTGCAAATCTTAACAAGCCATTTTCATTCATTCTTAGATTTATATAACTTTCGATCTCTTTTGGATGTTTATAATCGAAATACTCGCATATTTTTAAGATAAATTAGGCTAAGTTTGGCAGAACCATTATTAAAAAAAAAGAATACAATTCTTGAACCGATTCGCTTCAATTGAAATATAAACTCAACTCGCTTTTCCATATCAGAAATGCTAATCTTTCATAACATCGCCTGTAGAACCGATAGTCTTAGCGTGAACATTTAACACTGGGTGTATATTTTTGTATATCATTGAATGCATTTTGTAATCACACTCTTTAGAATTGTTTCTTTTTTTGTTGTTGTTGTTATTTCCAATTCAATAGAATTCATTGTTTGATAATGAAACCTTAAGTTCTGTATGCCTCAACAGTTGTACGTTCTGTGGAGAGTCCATAAATATGTATGTGGGCTTTGCAAGAATATCGACCAAAAGCGGAACTTACATAATTGCCCACTGACCTTACTTTTCCCATTTGCTGTTTACTTATTATTTGTTTGTCGTATAAAGTGGCTGGGTTTGTGTATGTTTTATTTGTTTTTCTTAACTGCAAATAAGTTGTTAGTTGTGATAAGAGGCTTACCAATTGCAATTACAGCACAGGGGAACTCTGGGACTTGAGTTATGTAAACTGTAGACAAAAATATCGGTTGGTGGCGAGTGTACTAAGAGAGAAGAGTTGAGAGAAGATAATGTGAATGTGATAGACCCGGAAGTACTTTTCTGTTGGCAGGTATACTTCTGTCTTTCCAATTTTGTGAGGATTGCTTTGAATATTTTCGGGTATTGCCAACTTTTTTTTACTTGAAAATGTTTGTTATATTAGCCTAAGATTTGGATGCCTTGTCTTCACTTAGTTCTACTTTTAATGATGAAGTATCGTCACAATTGCTTAGGGTTTAAGTGGTTTTTTTTTAAGAAAGTCCTTCAAAATCGTTTCGAAAACTGTTCAAGCTGTAAAAAATGGGATCAAAAATTCACAAAATTAAAATATGCAGATATTTGGGTTAATAATCATTATTTCTTAGTTAAATATTCTCAATGTACTAAGGACTTTTTGACATAGTCTCATATTTATTAACAATTTTTGCTCTATATATAACAGACCTTATAAAAGAATAGGCCAAAAGGTTGTCTAATTAGATTGATCAAAACCAAAAAATATATGGATTTTAGCGACTTAATTTGATATAAGTCAAGATCAGCGGTGGATTATAATTCAATAAATAACACAAATCAACAATTCATTGTGCATTACTGTTTGAAGGACTTCTCACCCCCCTCCACATCAAACTTTATTGCTGTCACCCTCCAACTTGTCACAGAATAATGACTTGAGAATCACAAGCGTGGAAAATTCCACTACTTTGACGTAGACAAAAACAGTAAGGATAATGGAATAGTGAATAATGAAAGCTCAATCGAAACTTCCCAATATTTGCTATATACTTAGCTTCTAGTTCTTTTTTTAGGCACATACATTTTTATTACTCTGCCTTCGGGTTCTTTATGTTGATAATATTGTGTTTATTTTCTGAATATTTTGTGTAAGACGCTTGCGTCACCAACAAGACAACTGTCACACACACACACACATACACGAACACACTCGCTCAGTGGCTCACGCGGCCAGCGGATTGCAGCGCAATACTCCAGCAACACCTCCACCACCTATGGCCGTCACCCTTTCCCAACCCGCTAGCCACTTTGTCATCTAGAAGCTCCAGCAATCACGTTCTAGTTTCAAATGTGCAGCTCAAAACGATTTCAGATTGACGACAACGACTAATGATTACTCAACCCAAAGCAAATGAATCCACAGTGGGGAAAAGTGAAGCAGTTATTGGAACATTGTTGAAGTTTCATAATGTCAATTATACACACTTTGCTTTACCTTTTCTTTATAATTATTGCACAAAATTCGAAAATTCGCATTAAACCTATAACTACTACACTTAGGGACGATTTCTCGTCTTCTAGTTAGCTGCTATTTGTCAGATAAACTACTAATTTACCCTGCTATTTGTAAGTGGCAATAGTAGATGACATCAAATCGCCCCCCTGGACAACAAATAGTAAGTTTCTTAATTGCATGCAGAATATTCGATGTCAGAAGTACGGTAAGAATGAAAATTCTTGATCAAAGAGCAAATTTCTTTATCCTAGAATATTAATTTAATCCCCATATTTCTTGATCCAAGAGTTTTGAACGACAACTTTCCAACTTTGCTTGCCAGAGAGCAACGAAGAGCGTATACTTAATTATACTCACTACCCTTCCCCCATGAAACACAGAATTAGTTGAAGTTCACGTTGATTACACAAATAAAACTGTCTAAGATTTTAAAATGCTTTTTTAAATGTATTGTAGTACATTTGAATAAAGATTCTAGGCTGAGAGTTAGTTTTGCTGAATACTAAAAGTTCTGCTAGCTGAGAAGAGAGCGCTTTCTTTGACTGTGTCACCGTCTAAATATAAGAATCACACTGATCCATTAAAACCCATTTGGACTAGATATTAATAAACATCCTTTTTTGATAGTTTTGTATATACTTTTGACGTTTAACAGCTTCTTTGGATATAAATCTAAGATCAATTAAACATTAAATGAATATTTTGACATTAAAAAAGGATATTGATTAATATCCAGTACAAATGGATACCAAAATCACCCAAAGGACCACCAACGACATTTCTTTTTTAAACTCTGTGTAGGTAGGAGAAATGATTTTCAAGAAGATACCTACATTCTTCTGTGTATTTATGGAAGCAGATTTTAAATCAGTTGTACTTTTTTCCCCAGGACGAATAGTTTAAGAGAAATTTGTAAAAGAGTTTTAGTTTTAAGGTCCTGGCCACTTTTAATAACCTTTTAGACCAAATTTGATTTATAGGAAGTTTCTTTAAATAACTTTACAGAAAAGAAAAAGAAACGAAACGAAAATAAGAAACGATTTTTTTGTTTTGTGTAACCGAACCAGAGGCTTAAAAGCTGCTCAGACCACTGTACCGAACCAGTTTTTATTTTTGAATGATATGCGTCCATAGAAGATACAATTTTATATATTTTAATAAGAAATATTTGATTATTGGGCTTTTGAAAATCGAGTTTTTTATAAGTTAAAAACATTCTTAAAAAAACTTTATGCCGATGGAAAACAAATCACAAGAAATCTTAACCAAATAAAGGAACTGCAAGTTTGTACAATCTACCAACTGCAGGATATTCTGATTCCTGTTATTCAATGTAATATGAAAACCGATGGATTTTGTAAAATCTCACCCTTTGCCCCACTGTGCCATGTGATCACATATTTTCCAGCAGCGCGCGCAACAGGCAGTCCAACCGTATCGAACATGTTCGCTGCTCGATGTGAGTGCATTCTTTGCCTGTGAAATTTCACTTTTAGCCGAAGCGAACATGTCTTAACCTGTTCGAGTCGCGTGTACCGAATGCGTGACGCAGCAACGTGACTTTCGTAACAACTTCGGGCCGCCGACTGAGGCGGCCAATTTATTTATTTCAATTGCGATTTAGCGTTCGTCCGAAGCGGTCGCGAGTCGGGAGCACACACAAAAATAATAAAAAGCAAAATAAAGCACTGAACACGTCAACGAGAACCGTTAAAAGCATTTGGCCAAGTGCGCGAGCAAGAACGCCAAATAAAGTGAATAGAAAGTTTATTCTAAGTGGGCCACCCAACAATCACAATCACGATCACGAGCCCTGATCTTGAGTGAATTTTTGTGTGAATTTTCCGTAATGCGAATATCAGTTGGAATTACCGCATTCGAATCAATTACATTGCAAATATTAACAACCACAAAGTGATCAAACATTTTGAAACATTATGTCGATTGTGTGCACGCTGGAGCAGAAAGTGAACTTTTTCAAAGCGGCGGCAACTACCAAGAATCTGTTAATACTCAAGAACAACAACAGCAGCGGCAGCAGCAATTACAACGGCACGGATACAATTTACAGCCACAACAATTATACGCAGGATACAACATCCAGCAGCAGCAGCAACAACAAACAATGTAGGTGCCACAACAACAACAACAACAACAACAGCAGCAACAATTATTATTGTTTATTAGCTACGCAAAAACCAAATTCAAATTTCATGAGAATTTCGCCAGGCAGTGAGACAGACAGACAGACAGACGGAGAGAGAGGGAGAGGGAGAGAGTCTTAGTCATGTTGTTTTTGTGAATTTCGTCAGGCAGCGACTGCGACTGCAGTTGGGGGTGTCGTCGGCGTCTGCATTTGCATGTATGTGTGTGTGTGTGAGCACATTGAACTGTAAATGCCAATTCGATGGTCACGGTGAGGGTGAGAGCGACGAGACGAGCGCCGACGTGCCATTTCTTGTTTACGTTCACTGTCTGTGTGTGCGTGCGTGTGTGTGTGTGAGTGCTGCCTTTGTCTAATTCTCTCCGATTCTTGCATCACTTTACCCCGTAATCATTGTGTGTGTGTGTGTACTAAAAACGAAAGCAAAATGTACATTTTTTGAGTGGGTTGGCAAGGGCAAGGACCACGAGAACAACAGAAACAAAGAAAGTCTGCACCGTTATTTGTTTAGTGCCAGACAAGATCGCATTAGACATATTGGCACTTTTTGTTGTGTGTGGTGGCGGGGGGGCGAGTGTCCAATGAGTATTTCAATTATCGCTGCGATAACATACAATAATAATAACAAGATAATGCTTAAGTTGATAAGAAGAAATTCGTCAACATTTTGATTTGAATTGCAACAAAAAAAATATCTTCATTTATTGCGAGAGACTGTCCTAAATATGATTTGAAATTTTTAGTAGCCTGCTTTTAGGCGTAATTTTTTGGACTATTACTAAAAATTATGAATTTTAGAGCTTTATATGATTAAGCACCCACTTGAGTGTAAAAATTTAGGTTACATTTTGGTTTTCTACCGTGTTTTTTCCTAAAAGAAGACTTAAGCGGACTTTAAGGAACTGCAATGAAAAAGATTTATAAATGTTTTTGGAAAATTGTTATGATATGTTTGAGGTCAAACCACATTTTCAACAGTTATGACATTCTTTTAAACTCTTAGAAATATATTGAGCCATTTTTGATCAAAATCTATTACTATGCTTAGACACACCAAATTTAATCTGATAAATGCGCTTCTAAGTATGCCATCTTTATTTTCTTTTATAGTTATCTTTTTAAACGCAGACATTGATAGTCTGTCATGGCTAAAATAATAAATATTATTCTCAATTAATCCTTTTCAGAAGTATAGCATACTTCAAAGCGCATATTGCATGATGCATTTTGTGAGAGTAACCGTAATATGTGAAAATTCAGAAATTATTATAGTTTTGTTAAAGAACTACTTGCACAAGTAGAAGAGAAAACTAATAAATCAATCAACTAGCCTTACAAAACATTTGTTTAAGAAGCTTTAAGGCGCTTTGAGAAAAAATCTATTTGAAAGATGATGTAAATAGTGATGCAATGTCGCTTATTTTGTATGAAAGAACCGAAGTACTCACTAATAAGCCACATACTAGAACGACGTAAAGCAGATGCACCCTAAGCAACATGTAGAAGAAGAAAATGTAGCCCAGTTTTTGGCGCGATGTCCGATAGATGTACTGCACTTTGGAACATGAAGTCTGAAAACAATATGAATATGAATCCAACTGCCCTTCTCTAATATAATATACACTATATACAGGCAGAAGTTAATTATGGATATTGAAACAGTAGTTTACATTTTGGGACATATCAACTGCATATTAGTGGGGTACTAGTATCTGCTTGGAAACATTCTTATGAATCGGACTACTATTATTTTAAAGATTAATGACAGATTGCTTATTGTCATCTTATAAAAGAGTTTTATTAGTATTGAATCATGTCAAATTTGTTAAGAAAACAGAATTGTAAGCAACCAAGTTTCTTTAAAGGTCTCTCACGGGAGAGATCCAGATAGTTCGTTTGAAATTTCTTCTAGTCTTTTTAAGCTTTAACTTTCTGATATTGCTTAATACGATTTAATATCGGCTTTAAAATGTTTCTTAATATTATTCGTAATTTAATACAAAAATGATTTGGGAGATATAGAATAAAACTAGTCATAAAACTAGTATTTTAGTTATTCAATCTTTAAATGTAGCTCACGTTAAGTACCAACATTCAGTGATAGTTTATTCTAAACTTGTGAATTTAATGAGAATTTTCCAACTATTTTACGAGCAACATGGTCGACATAAACTTTCCAATAACACAAATCAAAACTGAACTCACTTGAAGTTGATGATAAGCAGAATATTAAGGGCAGCCCACGTTTTAGTGGCTGCTTTCATAACATTGAACAGTTACTTCTTCTCTCACACATATATTGCTAGCTTGCTCTCACTGCCTTGTGCTCTTTGTTTTTGATTCTGCTTACGTCTTTCCGTTAGCTTTTGAAACAGTACTAATTGTGTTCTCTTCTCTCTCTCTATTTGCAGATCATTTGCACAAAAAATTGGAGCAATTTCATCACTTCAACGCCTACGGGACACGTCTACTACCGCCACCGGGGACAGCAGCGTCACAAGCAGCAGTAGCCATCCACAAGGACGAACTGCTGCTCTTTCCAGCGGCCATGCCCGAAGTGCTTAACGGCACTCCCACCATAACCCACAACAAAGCCATCTCCAGTTCCATAAGCATGATGAATAACGTACGATTGACCACCATCTCGCCCACGCTGTCCATGAACGGCAGCTCAAATGAGTCCACAAATTGTAAGTAGTAGCAATTCACCGCATCAAGCAAAAGGAGTCCCTTCATGAACTGTTTCTCTCTCTGCTGCAGTGCATCCGTTGTCCATGTATGGCGGTTCAATAAGCCCACAATCAAATGACAGCGGCATGTCTGACAGTCTGGCCAAGTATGGTGGCAACGGCGGCTCTGGCAATGGACCGCAATCGGCGCTCACTGCCGCCCAGAAGGAGCTCTTCTCACAGCGCAAGCAGCGCGAATTTACGCCCGACAACAAGAAGGACGAAAGCTATTGGGATCGGCGGAGGCGCAACAATGAGGCGGCCAAACGCAGCCGGGAGAAGCGGCGCTACAATGATATGGTGCTGGAGCAGCGTGTCATTGAGCTAACCAAGGAGAATCATGTGCTCAAGGCCCAACTGGATGCCATCAGGGATAAGTTCAACATCTCGGGCGAGAATCTGGTCAGCGTGGAGAAGATACTTGCCTCGCTGCCCACCAGTGAGCAGGTGTTGAGCAATACCAAGCGAGCCAAGATGAGCAGTGGCAGCAGCGGCGGCGGCAGCAGCAACTCCTCTTCCGTCGGCTCACCAGCAGATTCGCACAATAGCTATCAGAATGGCAATGTTTCAAATGCTCCGCTCTCACCCTTGATCTATGGTCCCAATGGCAATGCCCGGCCCTCGTTGGACGCGCCGGTAAAGAGTGTACATCAACATGTGATTCAACACGGTCCACCTCCCCCGGCTCCGCCCACACATCTGCAGCAGCCACCCGCACATCTCTACCAACAGCAGCAGCAAGCGGCCGGACCACCTCCACAACAGCCGGAGCCCAACTCCAATGCCAGCTCAAGTTCAGCGCCGTCCAGCAATCCCATGGCCAATCTGCAGGTACTGCAACAGGCCTTGAATCGCAATGTACGCCCCGAGGACTTGGACAGTCTGCGCAAGGCAGTGGCCGCCGGAGCTTTGTACAATGCCGCAGTCCCCCCACCCCCACCACTCACTGGAGCCACACTCTATGCGCCCGCGCCGGCGGCCTATGTGGCGGCCATCAATAAGGAGCATCTCGAGGCAGCTGGCTATATGCCGCACAGTGTGGAGGCGGCCGTCAGCAGCAGTGCTGTGGATGCGGTCAGCAGCTCCTCCGTATCCTCCGTTGCGGTGGCAGCCACCAGTGTGCTGAATCTCTCGCGACGCGCCTGCTCCCCCAACTATGAGCACATGCTCTCCTCCACCACATCTTCATCATCATCCTCCGCCTCCTCCTCCTCGTCAGCTTCCTCGGGTGCCGTTTCGGGTGACGATGAGCAGGACCACGAGACACATCCCCCTCTCGTCACACACATGACCCTGGCTCCCCATCAGCTGCAACAGCGGAGCAGTCCCAATGCCAGCGATGCGAACAACTGTCTGCCCCTCAAGCTGCGTCACAAATCCCACCTGGGCGACAAGGATGCGGCCGCCACGGCTCTGCTCTCCCTGCAGCACATCAAGCAAGAGCCCAACTGTAATCGAGCCTCACCGCCGGCTTGGAACGATGGTGGCGACAATTCCAGCGATGAGCGCGACTCGGGCATCTCCATAGCCAGTGCCGAGTGGACGGCACAGTTTCAGCGGAAGCTGCTGGCGGCCCCCAAAGAGACGGTTGTTTCCGAGCGCGATCAAATGTTGAAGAGCCAACTGGAGCGTCTGGAATCAGAGGTGGCCAGCATTAAGAGCATGATGATACTGGCGGATTAGATAAGATTCAAGCGTGGCACAGAGGGAGGGAGAGAGGAGAGAGAGCGAAGAGACAGAATCAAGAAAGAGAATGTTTGTAAAGGCAGAGAAAGAAAGAGAGGAAGAGAGAGATTTGAAAAAGTGACAGGCAGAGACAGGATGGAAAATTTTCAGAGCTTAAACTAGTGTGGGGTAAATTGAAGGAGCAAACTGAACCAGAAAGAGTAATCAAAGAAGCTACTCGTTTTTGTTCACTCACTCCTAAATAACCCCCAAGCTAGCTTCAATCTCCACCTACACTTACACACACACACTCAAACACACACACACACACATGTCCAGCTTCAGTGTTAACTTTACTCTATAAATCTTTATCTAAGAGGCTTCTCTTCGCCCTGGAACGAGATGTTCTTGATCCTGGCTTAGAGGAACCTCATATATATGTATGTGTTTTTGTATCGTATCTAAAATTTATTACATTTCATGCTTACTATATGCGATATAAACAGAAAACAAAAACTATATAGATCTCGTCAAAAAAAAAAAAAACAAAACAAAAAACAAGAAAAAACTGAATCCTTAAAAAAAACTTGTGTTTTTGTGTGGAATTCTCTGCTTTTTGTATCCAAGTTTCCTTATGCACGAAG
This sequence comes from Lordiphosa andalusiaca, assembly GCA_035044965.1. Classification (NCBI taxonomy): domain Eukaryota; kingdom Metazoa; phylum Arthropoda; class Insecta; order Diptera; family Drosophilidae; genus Lordiphosa; species Lordiphosa andalusiaca. The sequence goes on from JAWNNM010001643.1 coordinate 133,128, forward strand.
AATAAAACTAGTTAAGTATTTGCTATTGTATATACCTACACTCATATATCTATTTATATATATATATATAACCTATATATACTACCTATTCCTATATATTATATGTTGTACATAGTTATTAATGAAGGAAAAGCTAAGCTTACGAGAAACATATACATTATCCCTAAGAAACGCGTTAAGCACATTCAAGAAATGAGAGAAGAAAACAAAACACACACAAGTTGAGCAAACTATTTTTGCAATAAATCATTTTTGTCGTTTGATATTTCGTTGTTTTTTTTTTTGTTTTCCTTGCTGCTGTGTCCCAACATAAATGTTATCCAAGTTTCAGAAACGTTTACTTAAGTCGCTTAAAATATTGAGATAGAAACCCAGGCATCATACTCGGTATTAGTTCATTTTTGCCCAGGGCAGTGTTTTACCATTTAAAAAGTTGTATTAAAAGTATCTATGTAGAATTCTATGCTATGCTATTAACTATTTGCTATTTGCTATACGACAACAATTACATTACATGAAACACACAAGAAAAATACATATGATTATATATTATTATTATTATTATTATTATTATTAATAAAAAAAAGAGAAGAAACAAATCACTACGTGTATGTATGTGAGTCTATATATATATATATATAAATCGTTTGTGTTGATCAATGAAAATAAAAACTATTTATAATGATTTAAAAAACAAAAACCAAAACACGAATCGAATGTTATTGGGCATTTTTATTGTATGATTTGCAAAATTTGGGTCAGCTTTTGTTTGTTTCGCATAAAGTATGAGTAATATTAGTCTAACAAACCTGATAGAGACCAAATTTAGTGCAGTGATGGCTGAAAAGGTAAGATTATTAAAAATTTAACGATAAATGTTCTTTATCAAGATAAGAGAACCTTGAAGTAGACTACATTTTCTGCTGAAATAAGTAGGAATAAATGAGTAAAGCACGTTCATTTGCTTTGGGTCGTTGGTACAATAAAAGGTTTTAAACCAATTTAAAGCATCAATTTAACACAACAACCCCCTAAATCAAATTCAAATCCGACAAATTATGTCGAAAGTGAAAACCAGAACAAGCCGAAAATATAAATAAATATATTATATATAATATAAAACTGGAAAATGTCAAATTCAATCGCCGCAATTCTCAGCCATAGAGTTAAACCAATCAATCATCCGATTATTATATTCTAGATTGCCAAGGTATTCAACAATTAGACAATCCACTCGAGTTATTTCCAATTAAATGAGTAAAATAAGCAAAAAATCGCTTTTAGGGCATTTATTTCAGATCAAACAAGAAAGTTCCATATCTCAACTCCATTTGATGGAGTATTTTTTCAAAAATATTTATAAAACTGTTCTATTCCATTCTGTCCATTCAGTTTGTTAATATTTTTTTGTCTTGAAATGGCAACAGCAATGTCTTTAGTTAGAAATTGGTAATACCAGAATAAAGCCTTAAATTTGTTTCTCAATGTTTTCTGGTACCAACTCTATTTGTGCTGCTTACAGTGGGTTGAAAAACGTGATTTGGCTTTAAAATGGATATAAAAGATTTCAATACAGATTATACTAAGCTTTTGGCCATCAAAACCCGTGTAGTCAGAACAAAATTGATGAGTTATACACTTGGATCAATAATGTTTAATGCCAGAAGTTTGAGAGAAATGAAAATTCTTGAAAAATTCGTTAGTCAAGTGCTCAAGAACGTAAGATTTGCTCATTCTTGAATCAAGAGCATAGCGCATTGTCAAAAACCAACAATGTTCGTGCTTGCATCAACAGCTCATCAGTTTTAAGAGCAAAATCGTTCACCGTTAAATCAAAAACTATACAGACCCAAAACTATTGGCGCACATTTTCCAATCGAACAACAATGAAAAAAGGTTGTTCCTTTTTCCCCTAGTTCGTTGCTTTTCCTATATTTTGTTGAAATTTATATTATATTATATAAAATAAACGGTCAAAGTATGTGGCATCTTTTAGAATAACACACAACGCCAATAATCAGCATAAGTCAACTGTCCGTCCAACAGGCGTCTTTCTTTGTCAGTACGGCCATAACTGCTTGGGAATTCCAGTGCTAAAATCAGTGCCACATCCCTATCCCATAAAAAAACGAAACTGTGACAGCGGACTCAGCGCTATTCTCTTAAATGCGCTTGCTCTCCTCTGTCAGTTTCTCTATTAGTCCGTTAAGAGCACCAAGCTGGGTGTGTATATTGCTGGTATGCTGGTAAATTCAAATATGATAGAAGTTCGCTCACCGATAAATTCCTTGAAGCTTGTCCAAAATCGGTTGTTGTGCTTGATAACATCGGTGCTGTAATAATGCAAGATCGTCAAGTGAGATATATCTTTCCTCTTTTATTTCGCAAACAAACAGCCGAACAAAGTTCGGACTTTACACATCCCTGGTAAAAGTCCACAGCAGCCTAGCAAATCCAAATCATTCATCCAAATTCCGTCAAACTCTCCCAGTGAAAACACGTTTTCCCAATTTGTAGAATTGGTATAGAGATTATTTATTCTTAAAGACTTTTTGTTTTTGTTCATTTTGTGTATTTTGACAACGAAAAAAAGTTGAAATTTAAATTTATTTAGAATAATATCGTGTGTGTAATATCTCACTAGATTTTTCATTTGGTTGTTTATCATTACCAGAAATACAAGTACAAGTATATATAAGTATATATAATAATTAAATGTCTCTGTTGTTGTTGTTGTTGTTGTTGCTGTTGCTGTTAATCATAATTCTTAAACATCACATGAAAGTTTTTTGGTTTTTTTTTTGTTTAAATTTAAAATACTTTGTTATCGTTCTCTGGATTCCCATTCTTCGTTCGTTCCACCCTCGAAATGTTCGTCGTTTAGCCTAGGAAAAAATGTTCATCTAGTCCACAAAAGTTATAGACTTAGATCAAGACCTGTTTTTTTTTTTTGTTTTGTTTTGTTTTTAATTTTATAAATTTCATATATAAGTAATAACTTATGTTAAATAAATTGAGGGAATGGAGTTCGTTTTTGGGGGGTTTGCGGGGGATTGTAAATATATATATATATTATATATTTATGCATGTATATAGCTTTGGTTTTTTTTTTTTGGTTTTTGTATAACTTCCCAGCCTTGCTTTGAAGAATAGCAAAGATTAGCTGCGATATTTTGGTATAGAGGTGTATATATATATATATATATATGTATATATGTGTTTGTTAAAGTGTAACTGTAAATTGTAGGTACTTATAACTAGCTACGAGATTGGCACCAAAAACGGCTGCCCTTTTTTGTTTGTGTGAGGAATGTAAATTTGGATAGGGGTGGGATAGGAGAGGAGGTTTCGGGCTCGGGGGTTTTTTCAATGGAAAATCCTTCAAAATGCCATGTTCTAACTAAGTTTTATCTATATAGAGGTCGAGAGTTTTGTTTTGCGTTTTCGGAAAACGTTGATTTGGCCATAAACTTTTGGTAGATTTGGTAGTTTCGGTTGGGTTTGGTTTTGGTATTTGGTATTTGGTTTTTGTTGTGTTGGTGTGTGTAAAAAGGTACATGATAAGATTGTTTGACGACTTATCGCGATTCGGGGGTTAACAGTTTGGTCTACGCCGGTCCCAGTGTGGTTAGCACTGCCGCGGCCACGGATTGAGTTTGAGTCGTTGACTGCGCCACACTAGCGGTGCCCTGCTCCATGCTCCACGGATGCACCATGTCATAGTACTTGCGGTAATCGTAGTCGAACAGCTCGAAATCGATGCGATATATCTTGAGCAATTGGTCCAGCGTTGAGCGTTCGATATCGGCGAAATAGCGTTCGACCAGGGCCTCCGATTTGACGCCACTGCGCGCCTGATTGCCAATCTTGCGCTGTTTCCGTTGCGGCAACTTGCCCAGCCCCAGCAACAACGTCTCCAGTCCAGCCTGGCGTATAATGAACTCCGAGTCGCGCTGAAACGTCTCCGTTTTGCCAATGATGGTGAAGTTGACGCTGCACGGCGTACAGAAGCTATAGATGGGTGCCCAGTGCTCGTCGAATCGTTTGCCCGCCCCCTCCTCAGCTATCAGGAAACGTACAAACTCCTCGAAAGTGGGACCACAGCGGGGCCAGGGTCCGCCCAGACTGTGTCGCCGAAAGCGATGTACAATCCGGGTGCCCAGTGTTTTGTAGAAAGTATTACGATTGCCCTCCAGTTTATTTCGATAGGCGCTGAGAATACGCTCGAAGGGATCGCGCACGAACAGAAATGACAGAGCACTGGGCAGCAGTTCCAGCAGTTCGGCCAGTTCGGGACGAGGAAATCGTTTACGCGCCAACTCCAGGGGTTGAGTTTCGGTACGTTGCAAATACTTCACATCATAGCCGGCTGTAAAAAGAGCCAAAGAAGTTGAAGAACACTTTGATTATAAAGATTTTCAGTTGTTTTTTTCGAGAGGACAGAAAACCGGGTTTTTCAACTTGAAAAACGCATTAGGCGGTTATTCTTTGAGCATATTCAACCCTCTAATGAACTTGAACAGAGATGTTCGGAAAATCTGTAGACATTTTTGTTTCAGATTTGAACAAATTATACCCTCAGCTTAATATTTGTAAGCTATTTTTCAAAGCGTTCTTACTTGTTGTGTGTGAAGTTAGTTAATTGTTAATCAACTAAACCAACTTTAAAGTACTTATCTTGGTACAATTTTTTTTCCAATCCCGAAATGCTTAAATCAAGACAGTTTCAAAATATAGTTGGTGCTTTTTAAACTCTACTAAAATCTTCTCTAATCTTAACTCAAGACCAATTAAGTTCCAAAACCCGAACTTTCGTACTTAATTTAAGTAACGAGAAAGCTAAGCTAACTTCGTCTGTGCCGAAGTTTTTGTACACTTGCAAGTGCTCGCATAAATATTTTCAAAAAATACTCTTTTTCTCATTTTCCGACCGATTGATCGTATGGGAGCTATATGATATAGTCATCCAATTTGGACCAAAATTTGTAGAATTAGGTGAAAGCATGTGAAACAAACAAATTCAAAATTGAAGAAAGCTACAAACAAGTTTTTCTAACTTAGACTGTTTTTCAGACCCATCTTTTGTACGACAGCTATACCATATAGTTGTCTGATTTTCATCAAACTTAGCAAACACATAAAAAAGCATAGAAAACTTATGAATACAAATTTTTAAGACGTTTACGTTAAAATGAAAAAAGTATTGCATACTAAAACTAGTTTTTCGACCGATTGTTCCTATGGGAGCTATATGATATAGTCATCCGATTTGGACCAAAATTTGTAGAATTATGTGAAAGCATGTAAAACAAACAAGTACAAAATTGCAGGACGCTACCATTAAAAACAAAAAAGTTTCTCTAACTTAGACTGTTTTTCAAACATATCTTTTGTATGGCAGCTGTACCATATAGTTGTCCGATTTTAATAAATCTTGGTAGAATTATAAAAAAACATAGAAAACCTACGATTACAAAGTTAAGCGACGTTTCCATTGAAAAGAAAAAAGTTTTTCTCACTAAAACTAGTTTTCCGACTGATTGTTCCCATGGGAGCTATGGGATATAGTCATCCGATCCGGTCGGTTCCGACACATTAGTAGTGTGCAGCCAAAAGAAAACTCTGTGCAAAATTTCAGCTCGATGGATGTAAAACTGAGAGACTAGTTCGCGTAGAAGCAGACAGACAGACGGACTCAATCGACTCAGCTCGTCACCCTGATCAAGAATATATATAGCTTATGGGGTCGGCAATGAATATTTCTATGCTTTGCAAACTTCTGAGCAAAATTATAATACCCTTTGCAAGGGTATACAAATTTTAATGTTTCAATTGAAACGTCTCCAAAGTTCGTAATTTCGAGTTTGCTTTGCTTTTCCATGACTCCACAAAGTTTGAACGAAATTGGACCACTATCTGGGATAGAATATTTATATAAAATCTAGTCTTAGTGGGAAAAACTTTTTTATTTTTAAAAAAAAGATATTTGACTATATTTTTATATATGGTATATAGTAGATGCGCCATCTATTCAATCACTCAACTAGCATTCCTCAAAACGAAATGGGACTTTTTGAACGACACTCATTGAAAACCATTATTCAGATCAGTTATACGAACTGCAAAGATATAGAAACTTCGGGGGAGTCGAGATCAACTTTCCTCCGTTTTATGTTTAACTATTTGACAGTCTTCTTAGGCATTTTTCCTAAGGAAAACCCTTTTAGGTAGACTACAAGGGATACAAAAGGTTCTTTCAGGCTTATCCCGATTAGGACCTTGGGACCACTCTACCACCCCTAATCCTTCAAGTCTAGTAAAATCGTCTAAGATTTGAACAAGTTAAAAAACAGTTTCTTCACTCACCCAAAATGTTGAAATAATACATCCATGTGCTGCTGGCCGCCTTAAAGACATTGCACCTGCAAGTGGAAGTTAACGGTGTAGAGTCACCACAATAAGTAATCCCATTGCTACCTACCAAACAAGATTGTTGTGTCCGGGCGATACAAAAAACTCCCAGGGATTCGGTGGGTACTTTTCCTGGAGTTTGTAGCGCTCACAAACCGCTGCCAGATGCTCCCGCCTCAGTTGCAGTTCGCGTTCGGTGGAACTGTGCAACTCCTCGGAGTACAAGTAGACCGGGTTGAGAGTGCTGGCCGGGGGTGGTGGTGGTGGTGGCGCTGCTGCTGCTGCGGTGGACCCTGGAACTGACCCTGCACTGGTGTTCCTACCCTGCTGCTGCTGAGCCAACAGACGTTGTCGTTGCATTTGCTGACGTTTCAGTTTCAGTTGCTGCTTGGAGGGCTCCGCCGAATCTCCTTCCAGCTGCTCGGCAGCGGAGGTGCGCTCTCGATGCTCGTAGGCATTGAGGGATTCGCGAAAGAGAAAGGCAAAATAGCAGATACCCACCAGGACACAGGCGCCTATCTTGAGATAGGTCTGTAGGCGTCTTCCATAGCGTAGGCGTATAAGCATTTTGTATGCGGGTGCGGGATCACTACATGTTCCAGGTCTGCAAGAGTTGTGGGTGCGTTAGCAAGAGTTGTGTTTGGAAAACCCATCCCCCATTCCACCCTCCACATTTCTTTTTTTGGCGCTATTGCCCGTCGACACACTTGTTGGTGTGCACACACACACACACACACCCAGCGGGCCAACTACGTCACACTTGACACACGCACACACACAGATACACACATCCCCGCATAGAAAAACTGGCACTTGAGCAAGAAAAGTAGGACGTCATCCTTAAACGTCAACATTTGCTTTTTGCAGTTTTTGCTGGCAGTGCTGGGAATTGGTCAATGTCCACTGGCCACTTGGTATTTATTTACAACACCTTGGAGACCAACCACTTGACCATAATGTGTTACCTTATGCTGGGACATCGGTTGGGGAATTGCTCCAAATATACATATGTGTATATGTCACCATAAACCTTTGTACATATACTCACTTGGAAGCGCGGCGGGCGTTCACTTGGAGGACCCGTCTGTATGCCTATATGGGGACCTTCCCCACCTTCCGTTACCTGGGGGCGCTCGCGGTATGTTACGTGTTGCGTGCTCGGAGGTCTCCGCTGCTGTTGCCTGTTCCGCTTTGCCGTGCTCTGCTCGCAACGGCCACTCGCTCTCAACTGGCTGGCCTGGCCTATGGTGGCTGCTGCTGCTCGTTGGTCCTGTGAAAGCCCAAAGTCCTGGCATGGCGCAGGCGTGTTGAGGAGTAGGCGGGAAACTCAAAAAACTAAAACGAAATTTTTATTGTGAATTTAACAGTTGAAGACCTTTTAGAGCAAGGGTCCTCAGTCGTTTCGAAAAGTAAGTTAAACTCGGTCCTGTCTTACTTCGATATAACCTTTATTCAAGGGAGTTCAAGGGACTTAATGACTTAACATTAACATTACGTCACAGACAGTGCAGAAAAGTATGCAACGATTTGTGTTATGAAATATATGGAAGAGAATGATATGTTCATATTCTAGGTATTATTTTTATACTCTGTACCGTAGGTACATAGAGTATTATAAGTTTGTGCAAAAGTATGTAACATCCAGAAGGAAGCAAATCCGACCCCATAAAGTATATATATTCTTGATCAGCATCAACAGCCGAGTCGATATAGCCATGTCCGTCTGTCCGTCTGTCTGTCCGTATGAACGAACAGATCTCAGAGATGGTAAGAGATAGAGGTTTGACATATATGGGACAAATGCTTCTAATGTCTGCAGGCAGATCAAGTTTATTTTCAATTTTGGCCACGCCCCCTCCCGCCCCCGGAATTTAGAAAAAACGTCATATCTCCCACAGTTTTGAAGATAGATGGCTTGTTCCTTCTGAACATATTTAGTTATTAGGATAACTTATCGATCCGCCAAAGGAATGAAGAAGATCGGATGAACGGTTTTCGAGTTATGATCAAAAGAAATTTTCTTGGTACAGAGTATGTTATAGTAGGGCTTGACCGACTTTCTTTCTTGTTTCTCTCAAATTTTTGAGAATAAAAGTTCGAAAATAAGCACAAATAAGCTCAACTCAACTTCCGCAGAGAAAAATCGAAGTAGACAAATGTGCGCAAAGGCGCAGTGAGCTAACATGTCGCCGTCGTTGAGCGCAAAACAGTCTCGGCAATCGACCCCAGGCAGCTCGATCAAAAGTTGTTCTACTTTCTAAAATGAACCATGGCAGGCTGGTTGGGTGGGTTGGTTGGTCGCTGAAGCTCTTGCACTTACACAAGTGATGTTTCAGATTGTCAGCACATCTCCCACTGCATGTAAATAATATTGCCTTCCGATCCATTAAAAACACTGAACCGAACTAAATCAAATGTTTTACCCATTCCTGTTAAACATTTTTTATTTTTAAGTTACAAACTTAGTGGAATCTTGCAAAAGCCTAACAAACGAACATGTAAGAAAACTTTTCAGACTCAAGTTTTCTATGAAAGCTATACCATATAGTTGTCCGATTTCGACCAAACTTAGTAAAAGCATGGGAAAGCATAGCGAATAAGGAAAAGCATTCCATTGAAAACAAACAAGTTTTTCTCACTAAAGCAAGTTTATCGACCGATTGTTCCTATGACAACTAAATGCTATGGTCATCCGATCTGGCGTACCGATCCGTATTTGCACTAACAGCACGTGAACAAGCTCAGAGTGCGAGGAGTTAAATTATTATAAGCAGGCTGTAGATAGAAAAACAGCCGGGTGTGGTGCAGCGGGTAATGTGTGTGCCTGCTGTGAAAGAGGTCGTGGGTCCAATCCCGCCTCGGGACATCTAGCGAAAGGGGATTTTCTTAAAAACCTACACACCTGGTCACCTTTACCATTTGATGGCGCCAGGCCATGAAAAAGCTTCTCAAATCTGCCGTTTGGATTCGGCGCTAAGCTGTAAGTCCCTTTCTCTTCTGCAAAAACTTCTGCAAAGAAGATCGACTTGGGCCCCTTTGGGGCTGTGTATGGCCAATTGTTTAGAGATTGTACACAGCTTTTCTAGATCCCTCGAAGTTTGCGTTTAGTGGGCACATTTATGTTGGCAGCACACAGATCCACATCTGTTGCCTGTTGCTGGTGGAAAATAGAAGGAAGTTACAATTTTGAAATCTCAACCGAAGATAAAAGGATTCATTGCAATTGTTATAATTGCTATAACCGACCCCACCGAACAAGTGGTTAGTAACCAACCCATTAAGGATAAACTTAAAAAGTTTTAAAATTAATTGAGATACTAACCCATAAAACATGTCCTTAATAGATGGTGACAGACAACGATTTGAATTGCCATAGTTTCCCACACCCATTATCGGTTCCATTAAGAAAATAAACGAAAGATAAAAATAGACCGAACTGCGTTTTAGAACCATTAGCGGTCTAAGGGCAATGTTGCTCTGTCTTAGAGCAAGATTGACCACTTAGGGTATTTACAGCTTTCCAATTGGGTTTCTACCTACTGAACGTATTTAGTTATCAAGTTTATTTAACGAACCTCAAAAGATTGGTAAGGATCGGATAAACGATGACCAAGTTATGAGCAAAAGAATGTTTGCACATTTTTTTTTGGTTTTTTCGCTTAACAAAAAATAAAGATGAAACCATTTTGGAAACTTAAAAAATTAATGATCCAGTTCGGTTCCCTGGACCCAAAATAGGGGGAAACCGTTTAGATTGGTCATGCCCTATTTTCTGCTTGCACAGTGGTGATATCTTAATAATATGCTAACAAACAAAATTGATCACAATCCGGTGATGAGTCTTAATGAAATATACTGTCAGGTTTTTTTTTTGGAATAATTTTGATATTACCAAATATCTTCCTCCAACTATTCTTATAATCAATTCAAAGTAAAAAATCCCATTTTTGTTTTATTTTTTGTGTATATTAAATCTTTGTATTTTTTCTTTTTCTATAAATATTTTACTTTAAAGTACAAACAAATTATTAATAATAAACTTCTAATACTACGGTTTTAAGACACTTTCGTTTTTTGTTGTTGTTGTTGTTCATCTTGTGTTGCATTATTTTTTTTTCTTCTTTTTTTTTGCATTTATTTTTAAATATATATATATATATTATTTGTTTATGTGTATGTGTGTTTTGTTTTTGTGGTTATATTAATATTAATGATTTTTACAACTTTTACATCAACATTGTTTTGCAGTGATTTGCAGTTTATTGCAGTTTGTGTGTGTGTGTGTGTGTGTGTGAAATAGCTAAATAAGGTTTGTGTTTTTTTTTTTTACTAAATATGATTCAAATTTTTGACGTCCTTTTAATTACGGGGGCATTATATATGTTTAATATATATATATATATATATATATCGGTACTATATGTTAGGCTAGTTTATGCTTTAAAGTAAACATGTACAAAGTATCAAAAGAATTATGTAATATAGCAATCATACAATTTATATAAGATAATAATAATATTGAACAATATATATATATATATATATATATACATACATACGCGGGTGAAGAAGTGTACACATATTTATATATATATATATATATATATATCATGTTGTTGTTGTTGTTGTTGTTGTTGTTTGTGTTTAGCGCATTGCCTCTGCTTGATTTATGTTTTACTTTTTGTTTTCCCCTTAATTGTTCAAATAACATTTAGCAAAAATAGAGCCTGCCTTTGCATACAACGACGATACATCTTTTGTGGTTTTGTTTGTTCAAGTTTTGTTATTCTTCGCAAAATATATAACGTTATATATGTATATATAATATATACGGATTTCTCTATATATGGTGTATATATCTGCTTTCTTCTTTTCATATATATTTATTCACTTTGCAAAAACGACAGATACTATAGGCGACTGCTTTTCACTTTTCACAATTTCCGTGCTTGGCCTTTTTACATATGGTTTTTGTTTTCGTTTTTTTGACTAACTTATTGCATAGGTTTCCATGTGCATACATATATTGTTGGTTGGTTGGTTGGTTGGTTGGTTGGTTGGTTGGTTGGTTGGTTGGTTGGTTGGTTGGTTGGTTGGTAAAGGATTCTCGCTAAGATTACTTTGCTTTGTCTTACACTTAGAGCATTTAAAACTAAAAAACAAATTTTCGAAACAACGCAAGCTTATATATGAAACTAAATCGGCTATATATATATATATATGTGTATATATATATATAAGTATGTGTGTGTGTGTGTGTATATTGTAATGTTATCTAAAATTTGCCATTAAAAATTAGATATAAGAAACTAACTTAGAAATTAAGGAGAACGTAAAAACTAGAAATGTGTTCATGTTGCATCCTAATAAAAATATACCAAGTCATATATATATACATATATATACGTGTGTGTTTCTGTATAATAATTATATATACAGAAGACAAAGAAGAGCGGGCGAAAATGAAATCGGAAAGAAAATTAAACTAGTTAATGGATGAGATATGTGGGGGGGATGGGTTGGTCAGTTGTTTGCACAACTATTTTTATCTTCGAGAGTTAAACACACACTCGAACTTCTCTTTTTGTTTTAAATTAATACCTAGTCTCCCCAGATTACATCTTTAAAAAGTATGTGCAACTCTCTGGTAAGCCAACACAATATTTAAGAGAGAGTCAAACACATGAAAAGCAAATGAAATGGGAGAAACTGACAAAAATGGTAAAGTTTTGGTTGAATCCGTCGTGTGCCTACGTCAATAGATCTAAAAGAGACACTTAAACAAACAGTTTTGGTAAAAAAAAAACCATTAAAATTTGTGATCTCTAATCTTTATAAAGGACTAATAGGTTTCAAGCCAAGTCAACAGCTAAAGCCACTCCTCTTTAACCGAAAATGCATTAAGGGATCGGTGATTCAGTGATTCACATATTTAGAAACTAAGGGCAGATTTCCAAGTTAACTTTGCATCAAATTCACAAATTTTCAAAGTTAATATGAACTATTATTGGTGAACCTTTTTTGACGAATTAAATCCAAATTGATCCATTTCGATGACAAGAAAACAATCTCAGAGTACGGAACAAGGCAGAATATTGCAATTCAAACGAGTATTTGAGGTGGTTTCATGACTAAGTTTTGATGTTTTGCAACCAGTGGCAACTATATTTCTCCTTCAGTTTTTGCTTTTTGGGGTTTCAAGCCAGATTGCAGCCTGAACAATTTTCAATTGGTGCCTTATACCAAACCGGACATCAAAAGTTCACCTCTGTGAGAATCTAATAGTACAACATCGAAAAAAAATTACATATAAACCAGGCTACCTAGGGTGTTCTAGATATCTCTGGAGATTTTCGTATAAGCGCTCTGATTTCGAGCTAAAACTGCTTGGTTTATATGTGAAATGTTGCCAAAACTCTGGACTACTAGATTAGATGACAAAAGCAGAGGGATTTAAAACCGACTGCAATGTTCCTGCATTGAAAATTCTCCTAAGAGATTTGAAAGCGACTACAATGTTCCTGTCACTTGACATTTAAAGTTAAGTTCTCCTAGATTAGTTCGAAAATGAATCGCTTATACGAAAATCTCTAGAGATAAAGGTCTTATAGTTTAGTTCAAAATTGAATTGTTTATACAAAAATCTCGAGAGATTTCTGGTACTAACCGGTACTAACCTCTTATGGACCCATACGGTTTGGGTAACTTGCAAGAAGAAAAGTGAAAGCGAAAGCTTCCCCAAAGCGACACTTCTAGGAAAAACGAGCGGTTCGGTTCTTACACCACATATTTGTTATTTATGCATCAAGTTTCTAAACAAATTTTTGCAAATAATTCCAATTTGCGACTTATGATTGCCGATTTGATCTACTGAACGCGGTGATTGTCGATCGCTATTGTCAAATTAAAGCATCATCATGAGCTAAAAAGGAATCCAAAAAAAAGTATGATTGCTGGGATTTCTATGATTTGTTTTGAATCTCTTTCAGAAAAGTCTTCAGCAATCACAAATCAGTAAGCGTCATTATCTGCTGGAAACCTTTTTAGCAAATATAACTCAGCATAGACGCAAGACTAGTAATTCGATGAATTATCAGGTCTCTGCTTACAAGTTTAATAAAAGACACAGACAATGGCAGAAAGTACTTAGCTACAAAGGCCAGACTTGGAAACTTCAGCTCTAAAAAATGCTCGTAAAACTTAGACAAACAAGTTGATGGTTGAAAGCAAAAGGTTGCCGTCAACCGGGGGGAATTATCAGGAAACTATTGTGCTATTATCACCTCACTTCACCTCAAAATTCACCAAAGATAATTGCAAGCTGTGTATTTGAAGAAGTGGCAGTTCGTATTCCTTCTTTTTTTAAACTTTTGACCACATTTGTCGCATGCTGTGTTTCTAATTTAACCACATTTAACCCAAGTTTTCTAATCTAATGCAGTTTTCTTACTTTAAAAGAGAAGTTCGACGGTGTTGCCTCTTTCTAAGATGTTTTTTTTTAGTACCTTTAACTAATTTGTTCAAATTTTTACATTAAAAAATTGCCTGTTTTCACTTGACTAGCAAATCATTTTTCCTTTTTTGTATTTTTTTGTGTTTGTTGTTTTTTTTTTTTTTACCAATTTTTAAGTAAGTAGTGAGAATTGTTTTAAGGAGGAAAACAAAAAAGTCTAAATAGGCTCATGCATTTGTTTTTATGTGTGTGTGTGTGTGTGTGTGTCTGTGTGATGTTGCTCGCTTTGAGATGCAACATTATTGCAACTTTTGGCTACCACTAACTATACAAAATGTGTGGGTGTGTGTGTGTGTGTTGGTGTTGGAAATTATGACTATAAATTATAGATATATATATACATACAGAGCTGTGGAAAGCAACAGAAAAACCCACTCACTGAACTAGGCCAACTGCGGCGAGCTATTGCTAAGGGATCGCTGCTCATCGGCCAGATCCTGATAGCTCAGGCCCAGTTCATTGTTGAGCTGCATTATGTTGAGTACATCGCTGGCATACTGTTTGGCTGTGCCATCGACTTGGCTATTGTCGTCATCGTCCTCGCTGAGTATATTGTTCAGACACAAATTGAACTCATCGTAGTCAACAAAATTGCCACAGTCGAGAGCCGTTGCGTTGGTTAACTCTGGCATTAGCAGTCCGTCCACCTCAACATCTGCCGCTGCACTGCTGCTGCACCTGCTGTGGAAGGACAGCAGACCGCCATCTTCATCACCATCATCATCGTCATCATTTTGCGCCTGGGCCAAAGGGAAACTGCTGGCGAGCTGCTGTTGCTCCTCCAGCTCAATCAGCTCGATCAGATCCTCGTCATGGGCATCGTTCGCATGGTTCATACCTTTAGCCAAGGCGCAAAACTCTGGTCACTTGTAGTCACGCGACGCTCTTCTCCGGCGACCCTCGGTCAACATGGACTCACCAATGACTGGAAATCGGGAGAATGGGAATTTCAATTGCTCAAAGATTGGTGATGAAGGCGACGACTTACCTGCACTTCGTGTCTTTCGTCTAGCCTCGGCCACTGCCTCTACATTCCCTGCACTGGCATTGTTGACATTACCGCCGCTAGCTGCTGTTCCCACTGCCTTTCCAGGCGTGCCTTTGGGTTCGGAAGCTGCGGCAGCTGCTGCTGCAGCTGCGGCTGCATTGCTACGACTGTAGATAATCTTATTGGCAGCGGCACTGGCCCTTACGCTTCGCCTAGTGCCGATTTTCTCATCGGTAGGCGAATTGGCGGCGCTTACATTGGTGGTGGCCGCCGCAGCAGTGGCTCCTCTTGTGGCATGCACTACATTGTTATTAATGCTGTTGATGGTGGTTATGGCAGCAGCAGCAGTAGCTCCCCCAGCACCGGTTGCTGCTGGTGTTGATGCAGTTGTTGTGGTTGTTGTTGTGGAAGCTCCACTTGATGCGGTTACTGTCAACAGGACACTGTTGTTGGGAGTGCTGGTACTGCTGCTGACAATATGATTGCTGGTGATGCCGGCACCAACATTTCCAGCTGTTGGCTGTGCCTTGTTTGTTCTTGGGCCAGTGGCCAGTGGCGTAGTCGTCGTCGTTGTCGTGCTGGCATTTAACACATGGCTGTTGGGGGTTTCTGGAAAGGATATATGATCACAAGATTAAACAAAATGTCCCTTAATTTTTGACTCCAACTACTTACTGTGCTGTTGCTGCTGCTGCTGCTGTTGTTGCTGTTGTTGCTGCTGCTGTTGCTGCTGTGCATTCCGACGCGTTACATGCTTCTCCAAGCCACCAACTGCTGTCACATCCGTTGTCGCCTCCACCTGTGCCTTGGAGTTTCGCACTTTGCCAGCCACCTCGATTAGCGGCTCATCCGAGTCGGATGACTCTATTTCTATTTTCTTCGGAGCATTGTGATCCGCTGGCGTTGCTGGCTCGGTGGCATTGTTGGTGGTGATGTTGGTACTTCCACTACCGCTGCTAATCCTCGTGCGCTTGCTTTGGTTTTCATTCATGTCGGCGGCATCATTACTGCTGCCGCAGTCCGATTCGTGACGCCGTCGCTTGCTATTGTTGTTGTTGTTATGAACGGGAGTGGGCGTACCTAGGCGGGGACTGGGATTGGAGGCGGCTCGCGTAACATTCTTAGATGTGGTGGCCGCTGCTGCTGTTGTTGTTGTTGTTGCAACCTCGGGACTTGCTTTGATGGCATCAAGTGGACTCTCTAAGCGACTGCTGGCCCTGGTCCTTATTCTGGGAGGCTCTGCATCTGTTTGGGCGGGTATTTCTATTGACAATGAGGCCGTCACATCCTGTGACGTCTCCTCCAACTCCTGCTTGGGCTCTTCTTTTACTTCCATTTTAGCCACGAGCGGCTTGGGCGTTGACTCCTTCTTAATGGTCAACAATGGCGGCATCTCCTCCATTTTTATCTTCTCCAGCTTCATCTTGACTTCCGGTGCTGGCTTGTTGTTATCGGTTAGTTGCTTGATGAGATCAAGATCGTGTTCGAGTATATCGTGTTCGCCATTCAACTTGGTTGAATGGTAGCCTCCACCTGCGGCAGCAACACTGCCCGTTGTGCTGGCCTCCTTAAGCACGCTGGCCACAATATGTTCCAAGTCATCGGGAAAATCACCTTCCATTTTGGCCAGAGCCTTATCAATTTCATCGTCGGCTTGCTTTTGCAATTGTTGGTGTTGCTGCTGTTGCTGCTGCTGGAGTGATCCTGCTGTTGCTCCGGCATTAATCACTTGGGCTGTAACTGTTGTTGGTGTCGCCACAGTCGCTGCTGCTGTGGCTGTTGTTGTACTGAGAGCAGCATTCGCCTTGCTCACCTGTATGGGACTGCTGGAGGACAACTGATGCGGACTCTTCTCGGACAGTGCATCCATCGACTCAATGCCACTATCCTCTCCACCTCCATTCTGTCCGTGACCGGGTGTACCACTGCCATTGCTGGCTGGTGAATTTCGTAAAGTGGCAGCAGCAGTTACTGCTGGCGAAGATGTGCTGTTGCAGGTGCCGCTGCTACTGACCACCATCACTGCATTATTCAGAGGCAATTTTCTATCACATATCAGCTGAGTAGTTGTGGCTGTAGTAGCAATTGTCGTTGTGGCTGCTGGTGTTGCTGCTGCTGCTGCTGCTGTGGAGGCTTCGCTGCTGGTTGTGCTTATCTTGGTGATCTCCACACGTTTAAGTGTTGTTGCACTGGGCAACATGGTTACCGCCGCCGCCAGTTGTCGCTGCTGCTGCTGTTGTTGCTGCTGTTGCTTCTGCAGTTGAAGCTGTTGCACGGCTGTGATGTATGGCGGCGGCTTATGGTTTTTTGTCATCGGCTTGCCACCCACAATGGGCGTGATGGTAGCCGCAGTCTTAATGGGTTGACTCTTTAGGGTGGTTAACAGCCGATTGTTGTTGTTATTCGCATTGTTGTTGTTGTTGTTGGTGGTGTTAGTAGAACTGCTGTTGTTGCTGCTACTGCTGCTGTTATTGTTGATGGCACTCAATGTGATGCTGCTGGGCAAAGAGGTGGCAATTTTACTCAATTGCTGTTGCTGCAATGTGGTGGTGGTGGGCGGTTGGGTGGGTGTTATACCCGTGTTTGTTGAGCCCACAATTAGCTGTGGATCCGACTGGGCCTGGGCGTGAGCTTGCGCTTGCGCCTGTGCTTGCGCTTGGGCCTTATGCGCCGCCTCCACAATGGCACTAATGGTCAGACCATTTTTGCCAGCCACAATGGTGGTGGTTTTGGTAGCCCCGACCACTCCCATGCTACTCCCTGTTGGAGGTTGCGGCGGTGGTGCTGATGTGGTTTTCTGTATGAGTATGGGTAGCCCATTCACTTGAGTTGTTGTTGTTGTTGTTGTTGGCGTGGGCATCATTTTGGGCTGCTTTAGGTCCGGGGCTCCTCCGCCTGCTTCAATTATCATTGTTTGGGATTGGTCACTGTAGCTGCGCTTCAATTGCCGCTCCTCCAGCTCGGTGGGAGGAGTTGTCGTCGTCGTCGTCTGTAGCTTTTTGCGGTCCTTGCGCGTATTCTTTACCACCACAGAGTTTTTGCCACGCAATCGTATCTGCAGAGGAGGTACGCGAGGCTCATTGAGACCCTGACCCGGCAGATGTGGTTGCTGCTGCTGCTGTAGTTGTTGCTGCTGCTGCTGTAGCTGTTGCTGCGGTGGTTGTTGTTGCTGCTGCTGTTGGAAATTGCTGTAGACAGTTTGTAGTTGCAGTTGCTGTTGTTGTTGCTGCTGCTGCTGCTGCTGGGTGGGCAGCGTGACCAACTGCGTCTGCATGGGCAATTGCTGCGGCAAATGATTCTGTAGAGGATGAATCTGTGTATTCATTTGACCCTCGTAGCCCGTAACTGATCCAGTTACCATGCCCGTCTCCACATTCTCCAGTTTAAGACGCAGCTTGATCTTCTCTTCCGTTGCCGCCTGCGCTTGGGCCTGAGCCTGAGCTGCTTTCGTCTTAGCATTACCTTTAGCCCGCTCTCGCTTAGGTTTGGGCGTTGTTGTGGCCTCCTTGTTGGCTTTACGCTCCTTGACACCCTGCTGCAGCTTCTCACGCAACAGATTCGGCTTAGCCTTTTTGTTGCCTGTCGGTGAATTAAGTCCAATTAATGGCGAACTATTGCTAGACCGTGGTGAATTCTCTCCACCCGTCACCGCCACCTTAATGGGCAGGGGCAGAGGCAACGGGATGGGTGTTTTTCTAGATCTTGCCGTAGCTGATTTATTGGAGATCTGTGAGTCCCGGGAACGCTCTTGATCGCTGCTGCCAGCCAGCGGCAACTGCTGGGCCGAGTTGGAATCCTCCTCGGAGAAAAGGTTTGTGGGTAGGAGCATATCGTGGGCGGGATTGAAATTAAAGCTGTTGGTGTTACTGGGGCGGAATTGCTGCTGATGCAATTGGGCCGTTTCCTGCTCGGCCTCGGTATCGCTATCATCACTAGCCATGGGTTCCATGTCGCCAGTGTGGGGATTGATAATAAACTGCTTTTGCTGCGGGGGGAGCTGCTGTTGTTGTACGGGCAAGTGCAACTGTTGCTGCTGCTGCTGTACAGACAGTTGTTGCTGTTGTGCTGACATCTGCTGTTGCTGCTGTTGTTGTTGGCGTTGTATCATCTGCAGTTGTTGCTGTTGTTGCTGCTGAAGTTGCATTTGCCGCTGCAATTGCTGTTGGCGCAGCAGCTGTTGCTGCTGTCTTTGCTGCGGCTGTTGCATCATCAACTGTTGCTGATGCTGTTGTTGATGCAATTGCTGCTGCTGTTGCTGCTGTTGATATGCCATCATTTGCTGCTGCTGCTGCTGCTGCTGTTGTTGTTGTGGTGGTGGCTGCTCTGGCTCCTGCAGCGTACTCAACGCATCACCCACATCCATGCCTACCGCCGACAGATTGTCCTCTATCAAATCCAAATCCAAATCCTTGGCATCCTGCAGCAATGATTCGAGCTCATTTTTATCTTCAAGACTAAGCGTCGAGTCTAGATCACAGTTAAGAGTTGGCAGTAAAGCATCCAAGTCATTGGTGGTCAATGCATCCAAATCCAGCGAAATCAAAGGATCTACCTGTGGATGGGGCGGAGCAGGAGCTGATGCCGAAACCTGCTGTTGCTGCTGTTGTTGTTGCTGCTGAAGCTGCTGTTGTTGTTGTGGTTGTTGTTGTTGTTGCTGCTGTTGGGGTGGAGGAGGCAACGGCGGCGGCGGCAACTGCTGCTGCTCCTGCTGGAGATTGTATTGCATCTGGTAGCGTGTAAACTCCTGGAAACTGCTCTTGGTAGCCGAATCCATAGGCTTATTGAGTGCCGGCCAGCGTGAATTGGCCGCCGCCTGATTGTAGTCCGGCGGTGGCGCTGCAGGTACATGATGAGCCGCAGACAACTCCGCGGATCCTGGAGGAGCAGGTGGTGGCTGCTGCTGTTGTTGTTGATGATTGACCATCAACTGTGGACTGTGCATCGATGATGAATGATGGCTAGAGGCAGGTGAGTGGGCGGTATGGGCTAGGGGCGAAGCACTGCCCACAAATTGCTGCTGCTGCTGCTGCTGAGTCTGAGGCGAAGCCTGCGACATGGGCATGCTCATTAGCCTCTGCTGTGCCTGCTGTTGCTGCTGCTGGGGATGGTGCTGTTGCTGGGGATGAGGCGGGGGTGGAGCCAAAGTTCTAAGCTGTTGCTGCTGCCTGAGTTGTTGCAGTTGCAGTGGATTTAAGCCCATATTGTTAAAGCAATCTGAAAAAATAAATGCAAAACAATCCCAATCAGTATAACTAATCCAAAAATTATATTAATTAACAATCCATAAGCTGTTCTTGATTTTCTAGGACTTCAAGAAGAGTTGGAGCTGAGTTGGCAAGGAAATTATATGGTTCAGTTCAATTAAGATAGGGCACTAACAAATTTAGGGGCACACACGCCACCCTTTTACAGGTACTTCCTTCCTTCTAGTCCAATTATTATTCGCCCGACTTTGAATGGCTAAAATCTTAGTTGGATATCTGCGAAATGTTCCCTTTTCTTTTTGAGAAAGTCCAAGGTTCTCGAAAGGCTTCCTTGGTAAAGCTTGGGGCTTTGACTTTGGGCCGAGTCTCAGCTTGTATCGAACTTCTTTCCAAACGTCATAAGTTTAGAAGATTTGACGTGGTTAAGACGATTTAGGGTGCGATCAGACACACTGACAGGTAGTCAAGTTTTAAGGTAACAGCGCTGCTGCGGTTGGGTTCGGGTTCAGGATGTCATAAAGGTTTGATTTAAGAGTATAGAAAACATGATAGAAATAGAACTTTGTCAGAATTGTGATAGAAAAGCTTCAATCAAGTCAATTCGGACTTTCGCAAAAATGTGTAAAGAAGTTAGATCCACCCCTGAAGCTGATTTGTATAGATTTTCTGATGTTAACTCTCTCTCTCTCTCTTTATTTTAATATATTGTTTATTTTGTATAGAAAAACATGGCAATCCAAAAGGTTGTGGATAAAACTAGTTCGGTTCAGTAGATCACACTTTTTACACGGTTTATTCATGATTCAAAACATATTTTATGATATATAGTGATTTCTATAGATAATTAATGCGACTTTTCGCACACTCTTGAATTTGAAACTGTAGAATTTATAAGTTTTAGGATTGAAATTTGTATTATTCGATTGTATTAACTGACACCAGGTCATTAATGTAAGCGATATATCGGGTTGCCCCGTGAAAGTAAGTGTTAAGATATCCTTCGAAATACAAATCGAAAGAAACACATGCTATTCTATCTATATAACCATCTATATATCGGAAGTAGGTAAAGATGCACGCCTGATGACAGATATATTCAGTGTACGATACAAGTTGTAAAATAGTGGACAACTTATTTTTAAAGTCTACATCAATCCGGCATTGCTAAGGATCAATTTGGTCTATCATTAATCTTCCTTGTCAAATAAAAGTTATCATAGGGAATTTATTGAAATTATATTATATCTTAAAGCACGTCAAAGAGAAAAAAAAGGTATGTTCTCCGAGGGTGAACTCTATATTTTGATTGCCGGTTCTTAAACACGTCAATTGAACTTTTATTTTAAGGATACAAATATCAAAGATCAATGATATTTCGAATGAACGAATGAATGAATATGATCGGTTTAAATAGGACTCCCTATAGGATCTATAACATTTTGGGAAACACAAATCAATTAACATCAATTTGCTCTAATTGAGGCTTTTGTTTCTAGAGACATTACCCAATCAACAAGAGAAAAAGACTATTTTTAAGGAAGAACTCAAAGAGATTCTATATATTACATTAAGCACTTTAACACTCACCTGGAGCTGACTGAAACTGTTGCGGCTGAGGCGTGGGTTGCATGAAACGCGTTGGCATTCCTTGTAGCTGTTGCTGTTGTTGTTGCTGCTGCTGGCGTTGTATTTGCTGTTGACGCAAGGCAACAGCTTGAGCCTGATGCTGCTGAAAGCGATGCGGAGGAGGATGCGGAGGAACTGCTGGCTGGGATAGGGGCAAGGGCATGGGTTGCTGTTGCTGCTGCTGCTGTTGTTGTTGAGTATATAGCGGATGGCCATTTCCACTGGGGCTGAGCATTGCCTGTTGCTGTTGTTGCTGCTGCTGCTGCTGAATGCTTCTCATGACCACTGGTTGCGGCGTGGTAGGCGATGAGGGAATTACCGGACTCAACACATCTCCTGCCATGCCCATAAAATCGCTAGGCGTGGCCGGGCCCGAGGAGGAACGCATGGGTGAATTCATCATCTGTGGCCCACTTGGACTCATCATTTGAATCTGCTGCTGCTGTTGCTGAGGTGACTTCATCTGATTGGACATGGCATTGCCATCGTTCTGGAGAAGATTCACCAGCAGTGGCGACGATATGGCTATGTTATTGCTACCCGTCGATGTGGCCGTTGGAGGCGGCGGAAGCGACGGTGGGGCGGGCTGTTGTTGTTTAGGTGAGCTTATGGGCGGCGTTGTCGTCGCTGCTCCCAGGCCGGGATATGGCGGAGGCGGCGGCTGAATGAATTGAGATTTTTGAACCAACCCCGTTCCCGCTCCTGGTCCCGGTGGTGTTGAGGGCGGGGAATTCTTCAACACCTTTAGCGTCACATTTGGCGGCGGCGGCGGCAAAGGCGGACCCAGACCAGTCGTCTCTCTACCCTGCTGCAGGACTCGAGCCTGTCGCATGCTCTCGAATGGGAAATCCCTTGGCACTTGCGGCGTTCCAGGCAGCAGCAACGGCACTTTGCCCTCCATGGGACACACCGTGTTGGGTGACTTGAAGACGGGCGGCGTGGGCGGCAGCTTCTGCTGTGGCGGCCGCCGTTGCTGCTGCTGCTGCTGTTGGATTGAGATTGCTTCGTTTGGAACAACATTGGGAGGCAGTTGCACGATCCGCTGCAACTGCTGCTGCTGTTGTTGCTGCTGCAAATAGGCGGTGGCCGCCTTGCTGGTGCTGGGCCCATCGAAGTTGGGCGCAGGCAAAGGCGCTGTCAAACTTTTAAGGGAAGACGTGCCAGCCGCCTCAATTGCACCGCCTCCACCAGCAACATCATTTGTATTATCTGCAGTGGGCGAAAAATGGTTGAAAATTAGGATGGGTTCAGCATGGCAGCCCGATCTCTGGAGATACTTGCCCTTGGTTATTTTAATATCTTGTCCACCAACTTTCAAAGTTATCACAGAATCGCCTTCAGGTTGCACGGACAGAATGCCGAGGGCACGCAGAGCGGGATTACCCTCGGCGGCCAGTTGGCGTAGCCGTTGCGCTGCATCCCAGGGCAGAGACACCGATATCCGCACAGACGACGGTTCAAGCTGCTGTGTGTGGCAAAGAAAATGCATTTTTCACTAAATTTGTAACATTTTAATGGAAAATTAAGGAAAAAGTTGGAGAGTATATCGATATCGAATAGCAATCGATAACAATTATCGAGTGACTATGCAGCCCTGACTCGGCTCACGCACACACACACAGCCACAAAAAAAGGAAATAAAATATGCAGTTTATATGAGGGGGGGCGAGTGGGGGGAAAAGTTGTAGTTTTCCATTTTGTTAGTATCTCTTCTTTAATTCAATGCGGTAATTTTGGCCCCCCTTAAACAATTTTAATGAGTTTTAGTTTTACTGTTGTGTGTGTGCGAGAGAGACAGCCATAGGTTGGCCCTGCTGCTGCTGCTCATTGGAAATTCCAACAACAATTTTATTTATATGGATTTTAATTTTACATTTGCCAAAGAAAGGCCCTCAATATTACTACATTTCCACACGAAAGTCAAGCCTCGAAAGCCAAGTACATTTGAGTTGGCCCACAGGTTGCATTTTCATCTGGCCTGCCCGCGTTATCGATACCCCTCCTGGTCGCCATTTTCTTCTCTTTTGGGGGAAAAGGTAACCAAAATACTTGCCAGTTGACGGGGAGAGGGGGCGGGGTGGAGCCTCAATAAAATCCCAAAAAATATAACACACACGCATACATAGGCGCGCGCCCGCGTACCTCAAAGGCCTGACACGTCTATAACGGTTGTTAATGAAAATCTGCGTGGGTGACGCAAGTGTTTAATGAGGACCCCCTAGCCCTACACACCCCTCGCCCTCCAACTGGCAAGTGCATTAAACGCAGATCAGCTGGCAAACTCACCTGTTTAAGTGGCATATCATCACACGACAATCGCACGCGTCGTAGGTTTAATTTGTAGAATAATGCACAATTCTTGCATTTAGCACACACACGCACAATAATAATAATAACAATTTAACCAAACTTATTTCCCCCCGCCTGTGGTGGCTGGCTTAATTATTATTGGCGACCGCAAGTGCAGATAATCTATACATTTGAACAATTGCATGTTTGCATTTCAGTTTTTCGTTTTGTTGTATTCTTTTCGATTTTTTGGCTCAAAATATGACACTGATCACAGGCTCCACCACACACAGTACCGCTCTCTCTTTCTCAGCGCGCGCTCCCTCTCACTCTCTCTCTCGCACTCGCTCCTTTGATTAAATTGTTTTTGTTGCTGAGGCTCCAGCGTTTGGAGGGACAGTTGGTCTGCCGATAACCTAATGGGAATTTGGGTGAACGTTGCATGTGTCGCGCGGCACTTGCTTGTTGTTTGTTGTTCTTTTTACATTTATTTAGTTGCTTGCGTTAACCTCTGCCACTTTGTTGTTGTCGACGCGTTTTTTGGGCATTTTTTTTTCTTCATTTACTGCTGCACGCACACACACGTACGCACACATACACAGACACAACGTGCGGGGCGGGCAGGGCTCCGTGTTGGTTTTTGCTTTTTTCTGTCTCACTTTTCACACATTTTCCTCGATTCCTGCTCACAGTTTCCACAGTTTTCCGTCAATCATATTATTTTTGCTTCTCACTGGCGCCTCAGTAAATTTTCACTCTTGTAATTTGTAACCGATTGCGATTGCGTTTTTTTAAGCGTAATTTTACACGATGCTCGCAGGGCGCCCGACTTTGATAAACACACACGGCTGTAGTTGCATTATTCGTCTAGCTTTTGAGCTTATTGCTTGCGTTGTACCGATTGTTTAACGTTGTTTATTTTGTAAAAAAATCTCCGAAATTCCGAATAATAACAACCGCCATTTGCATTTCAGTGGTAGCCATTTTTATTTTCCAGTCTAGGGGATGCCAACTTGCTGGTGTATAAAATGCGCTAAATAACACCAAGAACGTAAAGGTGTGTAGGGAATTAGGTCACACTGAATATTGTCATTGGTTATCGGGATAATCACAATTATAATGTTAGCAATGTTATTTCTTAGTTCGGTATAACTCTTCTTGCTACAGCACTTTTTTTATCACTCATTGCAACGAAAAGAGTAATATCAAAATCAATGTAAATGTCTTCTTGCTTGAGTTATTTTAATCATTTTGTCATGTAAACAAATAGTCAAAATATTACCCAAAAATGTCCTACTGATATTTAAAAAAGATTATCCACATAAAATGATAGATAAGTCCATTTTATAAAACACAGTATTCTCACATGAATTAAATCACTCGTATAAACGCAGTGCGGTACATTTGTGAGTTGCGGTCACACTGTTGGCGGAACCAATTTCGTTGGTATTACCTACTTTCCAGCATCTGGCCACACTAACATATAGCGAAAATAATTTTCTGTAAGTCTCTGAAATCTTTCGATTGTTAACTTAGTTAAATCAACCAACAGTTCTAGCAAGTATTTATAGAAACCCTTGATATCCGCCTCCTTAAATAGATGTCCGCCTCCAAATGAAACAATTGATTTCCCCATCCATCCCACTTCTGGGGTCCTCGAAAAATAGTTACGTAATTGTGTATGACCAATAATTTCTGCACTCCTTACAGACCATGGCCAACACTCCAGCCACCTCCAGCAGCGTAGGCCCCGTCCTGCGTGGTCTGCATAATGCCACAATTAAGCGGAATCTGGCTGTGTCTCTTGGTTTGACCGCCTTGGTGACCGTTGCCTACCATATGTTCGTCAACGATCCCAAGAAGGCAGCCTATGCTGACTTCTACAAGTAAGATTAAGATGAAACCATAGAGGGTAATCCAAGTAATTCAATGTTTTCCTTGCAGGAGCTATGATGCCAACAAATCGTTTGAGCGCATGAAGGCCGCTGGCCGTTTCCAGTCCTGTTAAGCGATCCTAGGGACATCACCTGATCTTTAGTTTAAGTCATAAAGATGTTGTGTTAAATTGGAAACCCAAATAGATTTCAACCAGACCCCAATTGGTTTTAATGTGCTGATTCCCCCCTCTAGCTAGGATGCACATGATCCCAGTCACGTACGTCGGTTAAGCAGCATTGCTGGACAAATAACTATCATGGGAGAAATCTCAGCGACATTTTATTTGAAAACTTCAGACCTTTAGGAGTGTTACGTATCTCTTAGACAACACGTAACTTGGTGTTTTTGTTTCATTTATACTTATTTTTTAATTAAGCCACCTCCTTACACACAATTGTTGAGTTTTGACCGCAAAGATGAGTTCGCGTACTACTTCAAAGAGACGGCAACCTAAGAAAATTA
Organism: Lordiphosa andalusiaca; assembly: GCA_035044965.1. Classification (NCBI taxonomy): domain Eukaryota; kingdom Metazoa; phylum Arthropoda; class Insecta; order Diptera; family Drosophilidae; genus Lordiphosa; species Lordiphosa andalusiaca. The sequence goes on from JAWNNM010001643.1 coordinate 159,559, forward strand.
CCATTATTATGGCTTCGGATCTTCTACGAGCACCTGTCTAACTGCAAGGTATTTAAACCAAGCCCTTGACTGAGCTTCTTTAAAAATCATTCATGGAAAATCTCTCAAAAACTTGGAATCGGATTAAGAAAACTTTTGCCATGGATCAAGTCGGATAAAAGCGGGTTGACTCTCAATGTTTCTTAAGCCCACCATATGCTAATCCTCTAAACTATTAAATTTTAATTTAAAGACTTTCTTACTTGCTTATGCGTGGTCCTTAAAAGGATTAAGTCTATAAACTACTAGACGAAATACTTGATTTTTGTTCAGTTTGCACTTTTGAAGTATTGGTTGAGGGTTGAGAGTCCCAATATCGTAATCGGAATAGAAGATTCGTGTTGTTTGAAAATAATTTTATTGTTTTAAGTTCAGTGGCCTTAAATTTAAAACTGGAACCCATAAACCAATTTTGGGATAAGGTATTAACCAGCACATTTCTCGAGGGTTCGATTCAAAGTGTACCAATGGTGAATGGTTGAAAGGTTCAATGTTCTTAAATGCAGATTTTGGTTATTACCTTGAATCAGTATGAGCTTTAACAACTAATTTGTTAAATATGTTATTAGGATTTCAGAATTTCCACATAAATTTAACAATCTATTGGACGATTTTGAGTCTCTTTCGCGCTATATCGACGTTATTAACCAAAAAAGTACCTAGATAATAGTTGAAATATTTTAAATAATGGTTTTTGATGAGCCGATTCAAAATCCTGGGCTCCTAACAGTTAAAGTTAATTTTTGGTTCACACTTCGTCCGGCTTAAGGTCTCGGTTCAAAGTGAAAAATAAGTATACCCAGGTATTAGTCCTGTCCCGATCTTTCTAGTCTAGTTCCTAAGCCATTGGCTGTAAGAAAGACGTAGCCAAAATGTAGATCGAAGTTAATTTTTTTATTTACAAAAACTTATCGCAATAATTCACATAAAACAAAACACCCAATTTTTTTTTTTGTTAACACATTTTAGAATCTAATGGCAAAATCCTTATAGTCCAGCCGATTGAGATTGCTTTGATTCCTTAGCTCGCAGCGATCGATTTGACAGCCAGGTGAACCCTCACTGGACAGCCAGGTGATCCTATAGTTATTGAACATGTATTGGGGAGATGTCTTCCAATATTTTGTTTGTCAAATACATACATCTTATCCACCTCATCCTTGGGTCCCTGCATTTTGCCCACAATGGTGCCCTGTTTACTGTTCTTCACCCAGCCTGTGATGCCCGCCTTGCTGCAACGTGCGCGGACGTCTTTGGTGAGATTCAGACCTGGCGAATAGTTTTCAGAATTTTTTTTTGTAGATGAAACAGAGCCAAGGACAAGTAACGAACTACTTTTTTATGCCTTTATTTTTAGCCTTTAGCTGCAGTTGGCAGCGACAGCACCCACCTTGTACATGACCATACACCTCAAAGTCCAGCGTGACCAGTTGACGTATATCCGGAATAACCATCTTCGCTCAGCGATCAATTGCTTTGATTATGTAAAGGTTCTGTTCAAGATGATTTTCGTATTCTCCGTTTTATATCTGCAATTCAATCTCCAGGGCGAGATGATCTCATAGCATTGCACTGGATATTAACTAGAATTTCTAGAATTTTCCTTTTGTTTTTCACTTATAACTTTGGACTACTTATATGCGGACGCGATATACGTTCAGCGATACTGAATTTGCAGCAAACCGTCGCAAATTTGAAACTGAAATGCCAAGTTTCTGCATTGGCCACATATCAATTGCTTTCTATTTTGCGTTTTCGATTTTGTATTTGCGTATTTATTTTTGCATTAGGTTTTGTTGTTGTTTGTTTTTAAGCAAAAAGACATTACAGACAGATCAGCTAGGAGAACATTTAGTGGTTTGTGGTTGGCTGGCACCTCCCATTGAATGCGCTTTATCAAGTTAGTTGCCAATCTGCGGTGATCCATTTTAAGTTCAATTAGGGTTAGGACCAGAATTTTATCCACTTTATTCGGAGAATCGAAATCAATTACTTAACCATATGTTTCGAACAGATTTACATATATTAAAGAGCTGAATAGATGATATCTGATTTAAAAACTATGAACTATTTTGTTCATCAATTGTTAATGTTCTGAAATATTGTTACAGCTTAGGGCCGAGTCTTGACGATTCAACGATCTTAAAAAATGGGTCATAATTGACGATTTTAAGATCACACTGAATATTACATCGAAATATTTATCCCAATTTTGATACTCTTGCCCAGGGTATTATTATTTTGCCCAGAAGTTTGCAACGCATAGAAATATTCATTTCCGACTCCATAAACTATATATATATTCTTGATCAGGGTGACAAGCTGAGTCCATTGAGCTTTATCCTTCCGTCTGTCAGTCTGTCTGTCTGTTTCTACTCGAACTAGTCTCTCAGTTTTAAAGCTATCGAGCTGAAATTTTGCACAGAGTCATCTTTTTGCTGACCGACCGGATCGGATGACTATATCTCATAGCTCACATACGAACAATTGGTCGGAAAACTAGTTTTAGTGAGAAAAACTTTTTTCTTTTCAATGGAAACGTCTCCAAACTTTGTATTCGTAGGTTTTCTATGTTTTTTTATAATTCCATTAAGTTTCTTTAAAATCGGACAGCTATATGGTATAGCTGCCATACAAAAGATAAGTCTGAAAAACACTCTTAGTTGGAAAAACTGTTATGTTTTTAATGGCAGCATTCTGCAATTTTGTAATGGTTTGTTTTACATGCATTCACATAATTTAACAAATTTTTGGCCAAATCGGTTGACTATATCTTATAGCTCCCATACAAACGACAGGGTATAAAAATAGAAGAATCAACATGGTACTTTTGTACTCCATGAGGGATAAGCAAATGATTTGAATTGTACATAAAGATACATATCTTTGGGCGCTACACTCGATAGGAGGCTCACATGGGGGTCATATGTTAGTGTGCCCGTTCAAAACTTCGCAAGATGACTTCCTCTATATTATGGGAGTTAAGCAAGCATTCATAAATGCGACACCGTAGGAGCGTGTTTAAAGCGATGCAAGGAAGGATAAATATCCAACTGTAATCGACGGGACTAGACCACAACATTTGATGAACCGACCCGATATAGTGGGTTCAGTAAAGGTAAAGGTTTAAGCTCAATGACTTTAGTTAGGGTTAAGGTGCGGCTTACAGAGAATAATGTGTCGCAATCGGGGTTCGAACCAGTTTAGTTTTAAGTCATTTGATTACAAGACTAATTTAGACTCCTTAATGCCTTTATTACATTTAAGTACATTAGCTATATTCTTCATATAGGTAAGTAATAATATTTACAATGTTGTTTAATTCGATCATTTAAAGATTAAAGAATATATTGCCAATCTAACAGACCCATCGCATGTTAGAGCACAAGGGCCTTTTTGATTGTTCTTTTGTGATTTTTGGCAAGGTGTCTATTAGTGTCTGGCTTCCTACAGCAGAGTCCTCTTTTTTTTTTGTCTCGTTAGCATCAGCATATTTGTAATCTGCGCAGTCACACTATAAAGATGCCAATCTAAAGAAATTGCTGATAAACATTGCTTAACCAATTGTGCCCATCAAGGCCCTCGCACCTCTTATGGCCCCTTTTTCGGATTTTGGTTTTGCAGCAACGTGCACAGAAACCGGCAATGCAAGGAATGACAAGTTCATAGTTTGGTGAGACCTTAAGACGGCGGCGCGATGATAGTATTTCGTTATATATTTCTGTGTTTTTGAGCATTTTTTTTGTGTGCAGCTGTGAAAGTGAAAATTCATTAATCAATGACAATGTTCTTGAATTCAAAATGGTTATAAATACAATTGAGACCTCTTCTGGTTTCACTTTCACTTGAATTCAGAAATTAGTTCAAGAACAACGTTCGAGTAACTCCTGGATCTGACTTTTATGCTCTCCTAGAATTGAAATATCAATATGGAAAATATTTATTATTATTTACAAAGATTTATTCACTAGTAAATTGAAAATTTCAATGTACAAAGATAAAGTAAATATAAAACTATTGCTTGTGAGTGTGTCCTTTTGTATGTAGCTAGGGTTAATTTCGTTTACTTAATATTAACATAATACCCTGGCAAAAGGTGCTGACCAGAGAATAATCAACTCTTGAATGATTCAGTTTGGTTTGAAATGTTTTCTAAAATAAATCGATTCAACATTTGCACGTGTATCAAAACTTCGGCACAGCTGAAGTTAACCTTTTGATTTTTGGAATTTTTCCATGTTTTTTTTTTCTTTTGCTTTGTTTTTGTACAGTTCCACAGAATTTGGGGTATTTGGTATTAAAATTAGGGTTAGACTCTTAAGTAAACTCCTTGTTAAATGTGAATTATGCGCGAGTTACGAATTAAGTTTAAGCATTTAAAACTAATTTAACATCCAGGCATTGATACAACTTTAACAAAGTCCTCCATTCACTCCGCTCTACACAATTTGGGCGGCAGCATGTGACTTCTCGATGAGACTACTTTGCGCCTCCTTTTCCTTATCCGTATGCTTGCTGCCTAGTGTGGCATGTTCCGGTTTCAGATAATAGTGTGGTGGCTGTGAGGACTTCTTCATACGCTCACGTAGAAAGTGCAAGCGTACATAGTTAATGGGTATATCGACGCTCTCGGCACCCTCTCCCTCGCCATCAATAAATATTCCACGCACCAGTATAGAATTTGAGCACTTGAGGGCTGCCAATAGCAGGAAGGGTATGAGATGTGTTAGCCAAAAGCTCAACAGTCGATTGTCTGCAAAACAAATGAAAAATATTGATAAGTATATTCACATCTAGTTGCTTAAAAAACATATTACCTGGATATAGATAAACATCTAGTAGATTCCAAATGCCGCGCCAGGCATTCACCGCCCCAAAGAAGGAGAACAAATAGTAAATGTCGCAAATGATCAACTTTAAGATGCCATCGATGCGCCGACTGACATAGCGCATAACCGGCTGAATTAGAAAGGTCACAAAAACCGTCATATAGCCGATGAGCTGTATATGGATAAGGATGGATAGTAAATGAGTAAGTGAGTGAGAAGAAGGAGTCCCGTGTCTCACCAGCGAACCCCAGGCAGACTTAGTCTTGTTGTCCGGAAACAGCGTCAGATCAAATATACCCCAAATACCGCGCCATGCAATGACCACCAGGCTACCAATGACAAATACTGAGAACAGTGTGTCCAGCACATACAGACCAGGCTGATTGAAACCCTGAAATTAGAAATTAAATTGGGGAAAAATAGTTAAATAAAGCACGATTCTTTATTAGTTATCTGGGATAATGATTGTTTTTCTATAAATAAAAAAATAAAAACGAGAAAGCTAAGCTAACTTCGTATGTGCCGAAGTTGTTATACCCTTGCAAGTGCTCGCTTAAATATTTTCATAAAATACTCTTTTTCCCATTTTCCGACCGATCGTTCGTATGGCAGCTATATGATATAGTCATCCGATTTGGCCAAAAATTTGTAAAATTATGTGAAAACATGAGAAACGAAGAAATTCAAAATTGCAGGACTCTACCATTAAAAACATAAAAGTTTTTCTTACTAAGACTGTTTTTCAGAACTATCTTTTGTATGGCAGCTATACCATATAGTTATCCGATTTTAATAAAACTTGGTAGAATTATAAAAAAAACATAGAAAACCTACGACTACAACGTTTGGAGGCGTTTCCATTGAAAATAAAAAAGTTTTTCATACTAAAACTAGTTTTCCGACCGATTGTTCGTATGGGAGCTACGAGATATAGTCATCCGATTTGGCCAAAAATTTGTCAAGTTATGTGAAAGCATGTGAAACAAACAAATACAAATTTGCAGGATGCTGCCATTAAAAACAAAAAAGTTTTTCTAAGTAAGACTGTTTTTCAGACCTATCTTTTGTATGGCAGCTATACCATATGGTTGTCCGATTTTAATAAAACTTGGTAGAATTATAAAAAAACATAGGAAACCTACGACTTCAAAGTTTGGAGACGTTTCCATTGAATAGAAAAAAGTTTTTCTCACTAAAACTAGTTTTCCGATCGATTGTTTCTATGGGAGCTATGAGATATAGTCATCCGATCCGGTCGGTTCCGACATATTAGTGTGCAGCAAAAATAAAACTCTGAGCTAAATTTCTGATCGATAGCTGTAAGACTGAGAGACTAGTTCGCGTAGAAACAGACAGACTGACAGACGGACGGACGGACAAAGCTCAATCGATTCAGCTCGTCACCCTGATCAAGAATATATATAGTTTATGGGGTCGGAAATGAATATTTCTATGCGTTGCAAACTTCTGGGTAAAATTATATTACCCTTTGCAAGGGTACAAAACGATCCATTTGGAGCTCAGAGCTGCAAAATCATCCAAATGATCATCGTTTTTCATAAACTTTGGATGGTTTTTAGCTCCGTTGGATGATTAAAAGGATATTTAAGACATATCTTTCCCAAATGGATTCCGAAAGTCATCCAATGGATATTGTTTAAACTCCTTTATTTCTCTGTGTACTCACTTCAATCTTGAGTCAGTATATTATTTGTCTTTTAGTGAACCGAACAGCAAGCAGAACCGACTTACTTATAAAACCACTGAACCCAACCGAAACTGCGGAACAGAACTTGCGGTTCAGAAACTGTGTGAACCACCGAACCGAACCAGTACTTATTATCCTGGGGTTTTTCATTCCTGCTTTTAAATGCGAATCCCAAATTGAAATTCCATTTTCCGGCTTGATACAAGCTGCTCAGGACTGTTTCAAGCCATTCGAGATTGTATGACGCTTGATCTGAGATTAAGTCAATCGTTTTGAGCTTCTTCAAGTGTGGCGTTACGTGCATCCTGAACCTTGTCACTCACGAAACTATCCTAAATGTCATTACTTCTCAGAGATGTGAATGGCTTGGGTTTTGTCTAGTGCAAATGATAAAGTTCCTTGAGGTCTGAGCGTTTGAAAGTGTTCCTTAATGTTTCCAAATCAGGTGTGATTCAGTACTGAACCGGATTCAAATTGCTTAGCCATTTGTAAACGCATTGCACCCACAGGTACATTCGTGCACAGAAGGACTAAACCGAGAACTCTGGATTCAATTGTGAGAAAAATGCTTTGGAATTTTAATATTTGCACGCATTTAATGAGCTGGAATAATTAAAAACAATATTATTATGTAAACTCACCGAAATCTTGAACATTGTCCCCACCTCAAAGTAATCGGCCTTGTGATCCATGGTCACCGTGTATGGAGCCGCTCCCAAATTACGCAGTGTTCGTGTGCCAACCAGGAATAGCAATGCGACCAGCGTCACCACCGATACGATGACCAAGGAATTGACGCTGGTTAACCAATCGCACAATAACCAGGCTCCACGCCACATATTCACACAGACAATGCCAAAGATGGCCGTGTACAGGCGTGAGATGACATAGTAGGTGAGTCGCCGCTTGTCCGGATGTATGTGATCCCTAAAGAAGTTCTGTGTGACGGTGAAGAAAAAGTGACCCAGACCGCCAATTAGAAAGGAGGACAAAGCCGACAGCGGCAGACTATTGGGGAAGAGCAGCACACCCATTAGCTCCCAGGTGCCGCGCCAATAGGCGATGACGCAGGGGGCGACCAGTAGGCAGGAGATAATAACATCCAGAAACTCCAGCAGCAACTCATGCAGATTTCGCCGCGGTGTGTCCGCCGAGTACTTCGTGCTGTGCGGTGTGTGGTGCAGGTGTGCAGGATGCTGATGCTGATGGAGATGGTGTACGTGTACCATATGCTGGTCCAACGCTGCCGCCTGGTGAGATTTTTGTGATTTGCCGCCGCTAACGATGACCGGCATCGGGGATCCGGCTGTGGACTTGTCCGTATTTAGCATTTTGTCTGCGACTAATTTGATTTAATTGCTGCTAATTCGGGCTCCGGATACTTTGAGCTTGGTGGTTGGGTGGAGGTCGTGGGTCTCAACCTGAGCCGGAATGGTTCTCAACTGTTCAACTGTGCTTTTAAACTGTTTTTTGCGCAATGGTTTCGGGTTGACATTGTGTTGATTGCCTGAGAGCTTTCACTGCCCGTCCGTATTCCGTGTTCCGTGCTCCTTGTTTGCCGTTCCACCGCTTCGCTGATAGTAATAAAACGGGCACTGATAATTATTGCTGCAGTGGGAAATGGCTTTGCCCTCTGCCGTCTGGGTTGTATAACCCACAACCAACCAAAATGTCTCCGCAGCAGCGAGCGACGCCTGGAAATGGGAATACATTATCAACAGATTCATATTCAGATTCACAATCTCTTATCAGTTTTGGGGAGGGGATTATATGGAAAGGGCCCAATTTGGGATTATGGCTTACACATTATTTGAAGGTGGATTGTGGAGAGCATGTGCAAAGGTTGAAGCAATCTTATAATGAGGATGCATATCTGCACAATTCCAGTATTCACTGGAGTGCTATCAATGGTGTCAAGTGTCGGGCGGGGGTCTAGCTTATGTATATTACAATGGGACTGGGCAGCTTGATCAAGGCTGCTAACCTCTCGGATACTGTTAATAATGTAATCATTCGGGTTCAGATTCGGCAGATCGTAAATCTAAAAGTTTCGGTTTACGGTCCAAATATTCCGATTCAAACTCAAATTCAGTCTGTTTCTATGCGATTTCCTCCGTCAGTTTGGAAACTATCTTCACCAATCTCTGCAAAAAGTCTTTGAATACAAATACGCTGCACATTTATCGAAACCAGCCGAATCGGATGACTGTAGCACATAGCTGCCATAGGAATAATCGGTCGAAAACACGGTCAATGGAACACCTCCAAACTTTGGATTTCTTAGTGTGCTATTCTTTCCCATGATTCCACTAAGTTTGGTCGAAATCGAACAAATATATAGTACGGCTGTCATACAAAAGTACAGTCCGAAAAGTAATCTTAGTGAGAAAAACTTTTTTGTTTTCCACGGAAATGTCCCGAAAATTTTCATATAATTATTTGATATGCTCTTACACAATTCCACAAAGTTTTGTCAAAATCGGATGACCATAGCATATAGCTGCAGTACGAATGATCGGTCGAAAATGAAGTTTTAGTGAGAAAAACTTTTTGTTTTCAATGCAAACGCCTCCAAACGTTGGATTTCTTAGTTTGCTATTCTTTCCCATGATTCCACTAAGTTTGGTCGAAATCGAACATCTATATGGTATAGCTGTCATACAAAAGTAGAGTCCGAAAAGTAATCTTAGTGAGAAAAACTTTTTTGTTCGCCATGGAAATGTCCCAAAAATTGGCATTTATTTATTTCATATGCTCTTACACCATTCCACAAAGTTTTGTCAAAATCGGATGACCATAACATATGGCTGCAGTACGAATGATCGGACGAAAATGAAGTTTTAGTGAGAAAAACGTATATGTTTTAAATGAAATCGACTCCAAATTTTTTACATATTAGTTTGTTAGGCGTTTTGCATGATTCTACGAAGTTTGGTCGAAATCGGACATCTATATAGTATAGCTCTCAGAGAAAAGTAAGGTTCGAAAAGTAGTCTTAGTTAGAAAAACGTGCTGCAAGCGTATAAACTAGCCCCAACAGTTATGAGATGTTTCACAGCAAAGATATATCATTTCCAATAGCTGTTGAGGTTTCAACTGCCCAAAAATATGGTATACATCGAATCCTTCTAAAAATGTTTAACAACAATATGGTACTTTTGAGCATACGAACCTACAATAGTATATCTTCGATCAAAAAAATTGAAGAACTATTTGGGAAATCTTAGGAGAAAACCTACAACTGCCAGCAAATATAAGAAGTTTATGTCCCATAGCAGTCGAATCTCTTTCTCCCACTATGGTTTGGGTATACTATGAGTACAAAAGTTCGTTGCGCCCCAAACATAAACATATCTTCACACTCTTCTTTATTATCTAAAAACTTAAAACATCTATTTTTTACTCAAGCGAATCTCCACCTGTCTATCTATTCTTTCTGCCTATTCTAAGTCTAAGTATTGCAGTTTATTGGGGATAAACTGACGACACTGACACCAAAATAAGGCACTTAGAATCATTTCAACCGTCAATGATAATGGCAAAAGTAAATCTTTAACAAAGGCCAGCAATTGTGGGGTACTCAAATGCAAATTTCAATCTAATTAAACACAACAAAAATGAAAATAATAAAAAAAAAAACTCACATACTGTTCATAAAATCTCATCTGCTTTCCCGACTGTCTAACACAGCCAATAAACTTGGGTAAATATCCCCAGATTATGGATGGGCTTTGCCTTATCTAACTTTTGTATGTTGGCAAATCTAATTAGCTGGAAACTTGGCAACTGGGAAGCGGGAGAGGGGGGAGGGCTAGTTATCAAAAAAAAAAAAAAAAGCTTGCAATTGGAATTTGAATTGTCACCCGTTCTTTTGTCAATTAGTTTGAGATAATTGGAGTACAAAGTGAAATGATATACTGGGGGTGGATGTCATTGGGAGTTTGAACTTGAAATGTGTTTGTGGATCTGATCTTGATATGCGTTTACACATTTTCATTTTTTTGTGTCTATTTTGTGTATTTATTTATATGCCAGCTAAACGAGGAAGTCTTGCTGCGCCACCACAACCTAAATGAGACACCCAGCAGGGTTTCCATTTAGACATTAAATGCGAATGCGCTTGACCCAAACTAGAGCACCAGCAGCACCAGCAGCAGCAGCAGCAGCAGCAGCAGTTGCATCAATGCAATGCCACACACATTAGACCTTCGCCTGAGACCCCCTTGGAGTACTCTGTTTAATTATCGCGCATACCAAATCAAAACCCAAATCAGAAACATCCTGCCTCACGTCCCATGTGTACTGTAGGTTTCTCTAATTAGCAAACCAAGCGTGGCTGGCTATTTTTGATCTATCCAAAATTTTTAATTGGCACACACAGACCAACTGTCATTTTTAATCAGTTCAGCGTGGAGAACTTAAACATGGTTTTTTGAATGCAAAAAGGTGGAACATGAAAACTGCAATAGAAAACTGTTTGCTAAATTTCAGACATAGATCATATTAGTCCTGTTTACCTTGCGTAAAGCCCCCCCTCAATCTTTAATCAGCAAACGTGTCTGTTCATTCCCTTCATTATAACATTCATTTTCTACTGATTCCCCAACTTTCTGTGCCCCTGACCTGTCCATGGGTCCCTGACAAGTTCAAGTCCCTCTCTGTCAATGGCCCGCGTGAATCTTTGTGTGTGGATGGGCTAAGCTTGTATTTCGGTAGCGTTTTACTTTAAATCAAATCTCTTGCTGTTTTTTTTATTTTTTTTTGAGGGCATTCTTAAATTGGACCTATTAAGTACTTCAGCAATGTCTTACCCACACTCAAGTGGGAGCACTCAACGCACAATACTTAGTTATTTGTTGATACTGAGACATCAGTGAAAAGTTCTCAGGTGGCCATTAAATTGTCACAGTGAGCCACGGTATTTCAGATTCATAAGAAAAAGTTTACTTTGTTCAGAAGCGAACCCCTGAGAACCGGTTCGGTTCGGCTTTTTTGGGGTTCGCGAACCGGACCATGAACCAGGCGCCTTACATTTTTGACTCCTCGAACCAGAACCCGAACCGGACCACTTTTTCGAAAAATGAGGTTCGGTTCACCAGTTTAATATGCATAATGAAAGTTTTCAAAATTCGACAATGAATGACTCGACGTTTGATTGCGAAGACGAGAAGTTTATGAAAGCAATAAATAAATATCAAATATAAAATCTCGCAAAGATGTTATAGATTCCTTTGAAAATTGTCCAAGATCACTTCCATCGACAAATGTTTCAAAATTCAGAAGACTTACAAAATATTGCTTTTACTATACTAGCTGTACCAGCAACTTAGGTATCAGTTGAACGAGCATTTTCAATACTTAAGTTTGTTCTTTCTGATTTAAGAGCTTGTTTAGATGAACAACTCCTGGAAGATATAATGATACTAAGCATATGGATAGAAGGTTATCAACGTATTAAAGAGTCAAACTATTCTTTTATGTGCAAGCGAACCAAGATTGGAACCAGAACCTTGGGTTCAGGGGTTCCAAGAACCGGTCCGCGAACCGAACCTTGCAGCTTACAATGGGTTCGAACCCACGGACCGAACCTCATGGATAATTTTTATAATAATTTCTGCTTTCTTAAAAAAATTCTTCCACAACTGAAATTATGCTACTTCAAGTGTCAGAAAACCTTACTTGCTCTGGTATTGGTAATGTCTGTGCTCTTTCGAGTCCTTTGCTGTCGATTTGTTACTTTTGTGAAATTTCTCACAGAGTGGATAAATTCCTACTTCTCAGTTCTAAATTCTACACCTTTAATTGGGTAATTGATTTGAAATGAATACAAAGTTTTGGGTATAAAAACCGCTGATCTGTAACTGTCTTTCCACTATTAAAAGCAGTTCGACAGCTCGCTAATTGAAAGCTATTTCCATTACAATAATATAATTTTGATATATTTATACCCTTGCAAAGGGTATTACAAATTTGCCAAAAAGTTTGCAACGCATAGAAATATTCATTTCCGACCCCATAAACTATATATATTCTTGATCAGGGTGGCGAGCGGAGTCGATAGAGCTTTGTCCGCCTGTGTGTCTGTGAGTTTCTACGCGAACTAACCTCTCATTTTTATAGCTATCGAGCTGAAATTTTGCACAGACTCTTCTTTTTGCTGCACACTTCTAATATGTCGGAACCGACCGAATGGGATGACTATATCTCATAGCTCCCAAAGGAACAATCGGTCGGAAAGCTAGTTTTAGAGAGAAGAACATTTTTCTATTCAATGGAAACGTCTCCAAACTTTATAATCGTAGGTTTACTATGTTTTTTAACAATTCTACCAAGTTTTAGTAAAATCAGACAGATATATGGTATAGCTGCCATTCTAAAGATAGGTCTGAAAAACAGTCTTAGTTAGAAAAACTTTTTTGTTTTTCATGGTAGCACCCTGCCATTTTGTATTTGTTTTTGTCACATGCTTTCACATAAATTTACAAATTTTTGGCCAAATCGGATGACTATATCATATAGCTGCCATACGAACGATCGGTCGGAAAATGGGAAAAAGAGTATTTTTTTTGATAATATTTAAGCGAGCACTTGCAAGGGTATTTAAACTTCGGCACCGAGGAAGTTAGCTTTTTCGTTTTCATTAAGATTCCAACCAATATCGTTCGGTCCTGTTGGTCTGTTGGGGTGTTACAAATTGTGATAAATGTTTACTAAATCTTTGTTTCAAAAAAACAAAATAGTTTCTTGTTCAATGACCTTTTTTTTAGATGTCTAAAAGTCTATTATCAAATGAACAGTAAAACGTTTGAACAGCTTTAAAAACCAAACGTTTTGGAACAGCTGTCGAAAATTAATGTCATTTGAGAGCTGGTCTTAAGCAAATAAAAGCTGGAAATTTTGCTTAAATTTCGTAGGATCATAGAAATTGCTCAAATTTCGTAAGATCATTCAAAGCTTTGATTGAAACTCTTTTGGTGGCAGATGACAATTACCCAAAAGTACTTGATTCAATCGCAGATTAAGCTGGCTAATCGCAGCGTTACCTCATTTTCTCAAGTGGCTTGCTCAATGACTGATTAGATTCTGAGTTGTTACCAATCGATCGAATTAAAATTTGTGGGATAAACGCACACACACACACACACACACACACACACTCACACACTTAGACACCATAATAAATTTATGCAAAATAAACAATTGTTTACCGTTTCAAATTAGCAGCACAGTTTTTGCGGCGTGGGTGCGTGAGCCGCCAGTGCAAATATATACACAGAGAGGCCGAAAGATTACCACAGAGAGAGAGAGAGAGAGAGAGAGAGGGAGAGTGCGAAACTGAGTGGCTTTTGTTTTAGTTTATTTATTTATTATTATTATTTTTGGGTTTGTTGTAACGCACACGTCTAAATTAAAGGAACATATGATTTGATTCAATTCAAAGTCTGAGCAAAAGCAAATCTCTCGCTTGCGAGATTCGCACGCACCGGAAATGAACGCGCGGCACTTTTCGTAGATTTCGAGCTTCGATTCGGAGGCGGATTCGGATTCGGATTCGGTTTGGGACGCTTTGCCGAAGAAGTTTGAGTTTCGAATGGCGCGTAAGCGACTTTCGGCCCTACTATATATACTTAGTACTAGTAGCAGGAGATGTGGAAAGAAAAACACAAGCAACACACACGCAGACACACACACACACAAATACTGGCGCAAATGCAATCTAGTTTATATATTTTGTAGGTTTGTTGCTTTTTTTGTTTTTTTTTTGCGCGGCGTGAGCTTACGGCAGAGTTGGGCGCACACGCTTTTCAGTATGGAGGAAGAGGCAGCCGCTATTGTTCGTTCAGGTTGCCCGCAAAAACTAAACTGGAACTACGTTTGATTTGAGTGTACGGGGCTCGACACACTCGGGTTTTATTTTTATACATTTTTTGGATAATCTCAATCTCTGAGGTCCAGCCCGAGTCCGCATCTGAGCTCAGCATAGAAATGCGCTCTGATCTGCGAGCGGTGAGCGAACGTCCACTCTTGTCTCTTGATTAGTTTTTGACATTTGTCAGCTGCGCAGCGGTGAGTTTTTCTATATATTTTTACCAGAGTTGTGAAACAAATTTGGAATTTTTGATATTTTTTGGAAAATTTTGAAATTTATTCTGTTGGCGCTTAAAAGTTTAACATTGCTGTAATTCCGCCTGCATCATTCATTAGTTGGATTATCATTCTCCCTAAGCTGTCAAACTCGGTAATATAGATTCTGAAATAATTTGCACTTATTAAAAACTCATAAAGAAAAATAAATATTCAATTGCAGTTTCGCCTGGGAACCCAAACGAAAACACAACGCACCACACTTTCCCTTCGACGTGGAGTGCTAATTAATGCGCGAATAATATTTCGATAAGAAAACAATTATTATTATGATTATCAATTCGAAATTGATAAATTCAATCATCAGATGCAATTAATATTTATATGACACAAACAAAAAAAACAAGAACAATTTCCCATGCAATGCTAAAATCTCTGTTTGAATTGTCTTTGATTAGATAATGTTTATGCATTGGTTATTTTATAAAAGGAAATCGACTGTCTCTTTGTTTGATTATCTGGCTGTGATACCAATCCACTTTTTATAGGGGGAAATTGGCATAGTGTTGTTGTTTGTCTGTCTAATTTCAATGATTAACCTTGAATTTTATAATAATTTAAATTTTCAAGTGCCATAAATATCTATTAAAATTGAATGATTAAAGTTAAGAATAGCTTGGCTGAGGTGCTTTTGCGTCAAGTCAGCGGTTTATCGATGCAGAGGTCTTCTTGACATGAGCAATTAATATAATGCTGATTTCATATATTTTAAGTGAAATTTTAGATATGGTAACAAAGCAAAGTGCTTAAAAACTGGATTAAAAATACTTTTTATTTGGCACTTTCTGAAATAGAAATACTTAGACTGATTTTTAGACTTAACTTTCTGTGTCAGCCATACTAGGTAGATGTTCGACTTTTAACAAAATTGGAATAAAAATTAAGTTTGCAGTATTTCTCAATAGAATTCGATTTTCGACCGATTCTTCCTTTCTAAAACTGTGTGAGAGCACAAAAAATAAATTATGAAACTGTTTCCTTTCAAAATAGAAAAGTTTTTCTTACTAAGACTATTTTCCAGACCTATTTTTTCAATGGCAGCTATACCTTATAGTTGTCCTATTTCGATTAAACTTGGTGGAACTGTGAAAAAGCATGAAAAACTACTAAGTAGGAAGTATGGAGACGATGTCGTTGAAAATATAAAAGTATTTCTTACTAAAACAAGTTTTTCGAACGATCGTTTCTAAGATAGCTGTATGCTATAGTCATTCGAATAAGATCAAGTTTACTAAAATTGTGCTCGAGCTTAAAAAACCCATAAATGCCACATTTAAAAATGTTGCCATTGAAAACAACAGTTTTTACCCATCTTTTCGATCATGAATCATAGCTGAATCAGCCCTGAATTTATTTGTATTTATTTATGTATCATCCTAACGCTACAAGTTAGAAAAAACTCATATATTATTGCGCTAGAATTGGAAGGACTGGTACTGAATTCATGGCATCCTTTGTATGAGTTTGAGTCATGAATTTAACACAGACACGTCCTACTACGTCAAGACTCTAGCTGATTGTAGTACTGAACGCATGGGTTATTTTCATGGAAAGTCCTAAAACATGCATGAATTCAGGTATGAAATTCACTTGTTCAAAACTATGAAAATACATGAAAAACTAATAAATACGACGATTCCATTAAAAACTAGAAAGTTGTTCTTAGTAAAACTTAATTTTTTATGGCACCTGAATGCAATTGTCATTCGATGCTGCCTGTTTCAACGAATTCGCAGCCTTTAAGTTTTTCAAGATTCCGCGAAAAGTTTTAATAACACAGATTTTAAATTGAGGGAATATATATAGAGATATAGCACAGACCCACGGAAGGACTGAATATTGTATATATATTTTTTATGAGGAAAGTGAGAAATTAAGTGAGTTTATGTGAGCCTATCACGCGATTTATCACCATTATAGACGCCTTTTAGAATTAATCCCTGGGGTCCAGCAGAACTAGTGCGAAACTACCCAATTTTCTGGCAATTAATACGTAAGCTGATAAAATAACTATCAACTGATCCTTAAGCAAAAATACGAAATTTGTTGTGGTTCGGTTAAGCAATCAAAGTTTTACTAAATTAGTTAAGAACAAATCGCCACCCTTAATACCAATGAACTCACACTTTTAGGCACTCGATTTCAAAGCTATTGGATGATGTTGATGCAGGGTATATTGGGAAACGAACTAAGGTTCGTTCGAAAAAATCTTGGGCCAAAAACCTTTCTCAAAATTTTCCGTTTTAACCAGGGGAAAATCATTTTTGGAAATCCAGCCATGATTTCAGATTTCAACAGATAGGTCTATTAAATTTAGGCGTATTTGTTATGGTATAATCTTGTTTGAAAGACCATGAACAATTAAATTAAGAATTCATATTTAATAATTAAATTTTATATAATTATGTAAACTGTATGAAAAATTTGAATACCACTCGATCAGGTCGGGGGACAAACCTGGAAATGTGTTTCTTTTAAATATTTTGTGGGAAAAGTTCCCATTTAACTTTATGACTCAATATGAAAAGAATGCTGCTTAAAATATTTATGCATCTATATCATCTGACATCATGGACTCTATTTTATCTTAACAACATGACTTAAGTGATATGAAATAAATAAAACTAACCTGCCGCAATTTAATTTAATTTATTTTAAAGATTTGTTTATCCAAAAACGTTTTAGTTTTGGGTTTTTGTGTGTTTTTGAATTTGATATGTGATAATTCCAATGCTGCCTGACACAGATATTCGCTGATAGCCGACTAACCAAGATTATTATGCAAATGACTGCTGATCGCTGATAGTTTAAATTATGGTACTATTATTAATAAATTTTTGATTGAATTAATTAAGCTTAAATACGCAATTCAAGTTTTTTGGCACTTCAAATATTTAATAATTATAATTATATTTACATACAAATCTTCCTAATCGTCTGCCTGTTTTTCACAAACTAAAACATTGTCAAATATTTCGGAGCCCAATTTTTGGTGGCTGGGCCCGTGCGACGTTATCGCCGGTCGTTCCCTTGATAAGAGCCAAAAATGAGAGGATAGGTATATAAGTAGGTGGGGTAGGTATACAACTTCCAGGCTGGCAGAACTAACCGATTAGAAATGAATGTAAATGTGTACTGTTCCTGTTTCACCAGCTATGAATGTACATTTGTATGCACTGCCTAGTGCCCAGCATGGCGAAAACAAGAAACGTTTCAATCAGACATCGTCATTAGGTCATAAAACTCGGGCAATGGCTTCTTATCAATTTGAGGCGCCTTCGATATGAATTTCGCAGCTGTCGAGCAAGTTCACGCTCATAAAATTGGGCGATTAAATTATAATAATCTCCAAATTCTGACTGGGGTTACGATCTAGTGCAAAAAAAAACTCTTATTTTTTTCAAGCGACTAAAATCGCTTCCAAGTCGCTCGAACTTGTACATTGAGGCGTTTAAAGTCGCTACCAAATCGCTTGGAATGTTATTGATACATTTTTTATGGGGTTTTTAGAGAAGGATTGGCAGCGAATGCTTAAACTGAAACTTCGATAACAACTCTCAGCTTTTTTGACTACGGAATTCCTACCTTAAAGCTGATTTTTATGTATAATTTTAATAACCTCAAGCTATATAGGCAAGGAGTGGTCCAACGGACAGTGTTAGGTCGATTCCACCTCTGGACATCTTATAAAACAGTTTTTCTTTGCACACCCGTTCGCCTTCACCAGCTGTTGGCGCCAACTGTGATATAACTAGCCATGAAAAAGCTTCTCAAACTTTGCCATTCGAACTCGGCTTAACACTGTAAGCCCCTAGTTTCATTCTTTTTTAACCAAGACTGTTTTTTTGTAAATTTTCCCAAAAATTTTTGGGAAATTACAGAAAGTTTCAAAGCTTTTCACTATTCATTTTCTCACAAGACAAATTTGTTTTTAGAAAATTTCTTAAAAATACTGCAATTAAATAACTTTATACAAAGTTTTCGACGGTACCTAAATAGAGACCCTTGGGAAGTTAATGCGAGAGAGCAAGGGTTTTAAAATTTGGTTGAAAATTTAAACTCTTCCACTTATTCCGAAGAAACTTTGGATTAACTTCGGTACTACCATATTTGTTAAAATTTTGTGAAACCCTTTAAATTTTGATTGGATAGATCACTTTCTGAACAGTTTTTAGTTAGTGAAGGTATCGTAATCATGCTTTAAAGCAGTGGTGGGCAGGCCCTTGCTCCCTATGCTCCGAGATTTATTTTACGTTAACTGGTGCGCAGTCTAAAAAAAAATGCCTCGCTTCTTGGCTCCAGCCCCTCTCAACTGTCTGGCTTCGAAGTGAGTTAAAATCACAAATCTATTGTGAATCGGCGCACGGCTCCAGTTCCGGTGCTTACGCATTCCGTGAAACAGTTGCAGGCGACTGCAAAAACAAATTTATCGATTGTGTGTGTGTGGCCTCTCGACTAGAGCCTGGATAATAAGGGTTGTTTTTTCTGGTGTTGTTGTGGGACTACTCCCAAACTCATATTTTATGCCCACCACTACTTTGAATTGCTTATTAACAAATAATATTGTTGTACCCTTAACCTATATACTGGAAATTTTGAATAACTTTAACCTTAGTCAGCTAAACTATAGGAAATTTACTAGGTAAGAAAATTGAGCACCTTTCCACTAATCACTAATCTTATTTGAGCCAACAAAAAGTTTTCAAAAACTAACTTGAAAGAATTTTTTCACATTTTGTTTGTTTATTTTAAGTGTTTTTGTTTTCTTTAATATTCACAATATTTATGGGTGATTCAGGTTACATGATACGGATTTTATACATCAAAATATAACACAATTTGTTGTTTTGTTTTCGTTTTTCCGAATGCTTTTCACATGCGTGATAATATTACCAACTATCGACTTAATACTACTAAATTAACCTATTAAAGTATGCAGCGTAATGTAAACATACGCATAAAGTATAGACATATATTTTTGGTACGAAGGGACGTCTAGTGCCAACTGCCCAGTATTGCAGCCTCTGTGGACTAAACATTGTTGGACCTGGTAGACCACAGACGCTGCAAGACGGCAGTTTAGCCGATTAACTTACATTTATGCTTAGATATCTGTGCGTATTTTGGAATGATTTGGTTTTTTTTTAGTGATGCTTGCTAACTAAGTGAATGATAAGAGAGATTTGTCGAGTATTCTATGTGAGGGTGATGCTAAGATTATAAAAGGTAACGAAGCCTGATTTCTAGTTAAACAGTCGCTTCAGTATACTCTGAATGGTGGTTAGGGACTGATCCTCTATCAGGAAGGTGCGATGATTACCCTCAACAGTGTGCACATCGACGGGCTTGAGGCAGACCTGGAGAAAAAGTAAAATTTTGTATAAGAATAGGAAAGTTGGTTGAGGCCAAAGCGAAACTTACCTCCTTTAGGCGATAGTCCTCGTCCATTTTGGCGGAGTTATCTGTGGGCTTGACCAGCGTCACATTTGACTTAAGCTTCAAGGTGGGCGTGTAGCTGTCGGCTAGTTCCAGTTTTTTGTAGAACAAAGTGGCGGATTTTTTGATCTATAAAAGAAGGCAAACATATGCAATATAAGACTTGGTTTCCAGGGGAAAGGTAGGCCAAGTGATGCTTACCATATCCACAGGCTGATTAATTTCCACGCTCATCATTTCGGCAAACTTCTCCAGCTTCTCTTCCCAGGTGGGTATCACCAAAAGCAGACGCACCAGCTAAAAGAAAGAACAGAAAATTAAAAAAGATTCCAGGGAAGTTGAAGGAGCTCCCACTTACCGCTTTGTAGTCTATGTTGGCCAGCACAATACCAAAGTAGGCCAGACCATAGCTATGATTGTTGTTGTCATCATCCGCCGTATAGCGCTGCTTGAAACTGCTCGTATACCAGTTGACATAGGTGGGTGCACCGTCCAGCATGACCACATTGGCAATCTCCTGACTCTGCTCCAGAATGGCGGCCATTACATAGGTAAGCAGGCAACCAAATGAGTAGCCAGCCAGCTTGTAGGGACCCTTGGGTTGTACACTGCGCAGCTGTTTGATGAAGAACTTGGCTGCTGCCTCCACTGAATCCACGGGCACATCTTCGGTGAACTGTAAACCATAGGCTGGTACCTCCAAACGCTTGGCCAATGGTACCAAAGCGCTGGCAAATCCTTCAATGGGTGAAATGAAGAAAATGGGCGACTTCTTGCTGCCGGCAGGTGCCAGCGTCTCCAAACGCAACAAAGCCTCGGTGGGCATGAGAGCAGTGGTGAAGACCACCTGGGTGCCATCACCCAAGGGACTGGCAGTGCGCGAGGAATTCGTGGACTTGGCAATGGGTTCAGTGGTGGCTGCCGCGGGAGCGGCTGCCACAGGCTTAACCTCAGCCCCGCCATCCATTTGCTTGAGTGCTCCGAAAGTCAACTGGCGTATCTCCTGAGCGGACAAGACAATATCAAAATTACGCTCCAGCGTCTGCTTAATCTCGGCGCTCATCAGTGAGTCCATGCCCAGGTCAGCCAAGGAGGCGACATCTTGTATATTCTTGATGTCGCGCAGACCCAAAATATTGGAAATGGTGGCTATTAGACTAACGCCAGCCGACTGATCCGACTTGCGTTTCTCGGCCACCACCATGGAGGCCAAAACGGGATGCGGTTGTTGCAGGAACAGATCGATGGTCTGCAAACACGAGGGCATACGCTGTGGCAGTGTGCCTCCAATGACGGTATCATTATCACCCAGATTCTCCAACACCAGGCCAGTGTCGCCAATGGCACCCCATTGGATGGCCGTGCCGGGGAAGCCATTTATCTGACGCTGCTCACAGATACGCTCCATGGCGGAGTTGGCTAGACCATAGTTGGACTGACCAATATTGCCACGTCCGCAGCTCACACTGGAGAAGCAGATAAAGTAGTCCAGTTCGGTGCACAAGCTACGCGAATATTGATCCAAGAATTTGGTGGCCGTCACCTTGGGATCGGCCACTGTCTTATAGTCCTTGGCCGTCTGATCCTCCAGTAGGGCATCTCGTAGCACAGCAGCCAGATTGAAAATGCCACCCACCAGCGCCAGTTTATTGGCATTCTCCAGCAACTGTTTGGCTCCCTTGGCGGTGGTCACATCCTGTGTATCAATCACCACCTTTACGCCACGTTCCTGCCAGCGACGGATCATGAGTCCTTGATAGCCGGTTTTGATGCCCGAACGTGAGGTTAAAACAATATAGCGAGCACCTCGTGTGACCAGCCAGTTGGTCAACTCCAGACCAAATCCTCCAAGACCTCCCACCAGAATATAGCTCTTCTCCGGGTGCATATAGGTGCGGGGAATGGCATTGATGAGACGTGATTTGGGCATTACAGCCTTCTTGCCGCTCTCCTCCTCTCTTACTTTGATGACCACCTTGCCGATGTGCTTGCCGGAGGCCATAAAACGGAAGGCCTGCTCCACTTGCTGATCATTGAAGACAGAAGTGGGTAGTGGCTTGACAGCTCCATTCTTAATACCCTCCGCCACCAGAGAGACCACCTGTTTTTGCATCTCCTCCTCGCCCTCCATCACACTGTCCAGTAAAATGCCGTGGAAGCTGGTGTTCTTCAGGAACACGGACATACCCAAGGGGCTGTTGTTGCTCAAATCGAATTTGCCTATCTCCAGGAAACGTCCGTTCAGTCCCAGGCAACGTACCGATGCCTGTAGCTTCTCCTCCGACAGCGAATTCAATACCAAATCCACGCCACGTCCCTTGGTCTCACGCATCACCAATTGCTCGAAGGAAGTGTCACGGGAATTGCCTATATGACTGGCCAACAGCTTGGGGAAGCGTTTCAATAAAAACTCACGCTTCTCCTTGCTGCCCACGGTGGTGAAGACAGTCAAACCATGATGCAGGGCCACTGAAATGGCCGCCTGACCCACTCCTCCGGAGCCAGCATGTATAAGTATGCGTTCACCCTGCTTCATTTGACCACGCACCACCAGGGCATAGTAGACGGTAGAGTAAACACAGGGCACCGTGGAAGCCTCTTCCATGGACCACTTGTCGGGAATTTGCCACATCATGCGCTTGCTGGCCACACAGGTGGTGGCCAAAGACTTGGCTGGTACCATGGCCATGACGCGATGTCCGCTGGTGTCACGTCCCGCAAACTCCAAGCCCAAAACACAATCCTGCTCCGCCAAATCTCCGGGTAAAGCATCTGCGGCCAGCTTACCCGATGAAAGCATAACATCACGGAAATTAATGGGTGCATAGTAAACGGTGCAGGTCTCCAAATCCTTGCCCGAATTGGCCTTGACGCCCTCAATCCACTTGAGTGAGGCCAGGTCACCCTTAACCAAGGCATTCACATAGGCATGTTCCACCTGTAGGGTGGCCTGTTGGGTCTCCAGTTTCAGATGACGATAGGTGCCCCAGTGACCCTGTTTGTAGACATTGGAAATCAAATCCTTCTCCAGTTGCTGCTGGTACAGTTTGGAGGTGAGTGAAAACTTTTCGGATTTGGCATCCTGCACAAAGACCAGACGTGCCAGTTTGCCATTATTTTCATTCTTCAAGCAGGTCATGAGACCCACAGCACCAAACAGTTCCTCACCCTGGCAGACGACATAAACAAATTGCTCTTCCTTGGCAGCCACGGTTAGGGCCGTCTTGAGCTCCTCCACCCAGTTGAAATGCTGTTCGGTCACTTGAACCACCAAGGAGTTGCGCTGCTTCAAGTCCAGGCGACGACGGGCTAAGACTGTCACACGCGTAACACCAAAGGTTTGCTCCTGCACCGGTATGAAGTCAAATTTCTCCAGCAGGGAACGACCCGTCTTGTTATAGCTCGAAAGATTTTCCTCGAATATTAGAAAACCATTTTCCTTCAGGCTGGCTATGGTATTTTCCAAAGTCTTCGAGTCGGGACGAGCAAGCACATCCACACCAAAGACAAAGTGACAGTTCTGCTCCACGGGCTCCTTTAAAACATCCTTGGTGAGCACTCTGACACCCGTATCAGCCAAAGCACTCATGATAAGCTCTTCATTCTGATTGGAGGTAACCACTGCCACATCGCCTGTCAGTATGGGTTCACCTTCAATGAACTGCAACAGTCGGGGTGCCATCAAAACATCCGGATTACGTCCATTGGCCAGTTCCACTCCCTTGAGTTTCAAGGCACCACCAGAGTTTTCTATAATCAACTGCAGAGCCACATCCAAAGCATGTAGACGCGCCTTTTCGGTATTCTCATGCAATTCGCTGGCATTTTGATGGGGCACAAAGTTGTAGCGCTCCAGGGTGGGTGGAGCCTGTGTGCCAGGACGTCGCTGAGCTAGCGTTGCTTTCAAACCGCGCAACTCCACGCCACCGCTCTTGATCACATTGATATCGTCATACCAGTAGACGGGTAGTTGCTGCTCGGACTGTGCCAGTAGCTCCAAATGCTTGGCCGGATTGATGACCGCCTTCTCTATACGTGTGGGCAAGTACAATTCGCGCAGATTCTTACTCAGTATACTAAACTGTAGCATGGTGTCCATGAAACTAATCCAATTATCCACCCACTGCAGTTGTCCCGCCGAAGCCACAGTGTCCGATTGTAAAATACCACGGAAAATCCCAGCATAGTCATAACCACGCAGACGCAACTCCTTGTACACATCATTGGTGGCCAGTGGTAGGGCCTGTTTGCTGGCCAATTGTGGCTCCAGAGGCAAATCCTCCATTTCTATAGACTCGGGCTGCGTAATCCTTCCCGACACAGCCAGACTGCCGCTTTCACAGATCTCAAACTGACCCGTGCCGTCAAAGAAATTGATGCCGAACTTGACCACCGAGTTTTTGTTTAAAATTGTGGCACGATGGAACACCAAATTCTCCATGACCACCGGAGTTTTGTGGAACTCACCGCCATGCATTTTGGCATAGGTCATCCAGGCCAAAGTCATGTAGCCCGTGGCGGGGAAAAGAATACGTCCATCGATGGTGTGACCTGTTAGGAAAGCATCCTCCTCTTTGTTAAGATCCACCTCAATCACCGTCTCTCCCGAGGTAGTTTCCTTGCCAAATTTGGCCACCAGCCATTTTTGTGAATGATCCCATTCGATTTGGGAGTTCAACATGGGTGTACCACGTCCCACCGGATAGCTAATGGGACGCACCAGCTTCAGCACCTGCGGTTGAGCTCCAGCCGCAAACAGTTTACCCACATTGGTCAAGAAGAACTCCACATTGTTGGCATGTCCACGCTTAACCAAACTCAAATTGGTCGCCTCGGGACCCAGAGCACGCTTCAAGATGGCCTGCAGCAGACCATGGGGTGCAATTTCAATGGATATGGCATTCTTGGGTACCAGCTGGAGGGCCTCATGGAACAGCACCGGTGAAAGTAGATTGTTAACATGGTAAGCGGCCGAGGATTGCTGGGCAACGGGTGTATTCCAGGCGGCTTCGGGTATGCTGGTGCTTACCCAACGGCTGGAACGGTTTTTGGCATTGGGTATAATCTTCTCCAGACTCTTGCGTAGCTTGGGACCCGCATCGGCTATGTATTTGCTGTGGAAGGCATAACCGCTGGAGTTGACAGCCTTGGCGAAGATGCCCTCTCCATTTAGCTGAGCCACTAGAGCTTCAATCGAGTCTTCGGGTCCTGAAATGGTGCAGTTATCCTCGCTGTTGTGGCACACAGGGAAACAATCCTTGGGCACACGCTTGTGGGCCTCCTCCCAGCTTAGACCCACCGCCGCCATTTTGCCCTTGGGCAGTTGAGTGTCCAAAATAGACTTGCCACGCCAATAGGCAGCCAGCACAGTCTGCTCGGGTGTAAAGCAGCCATCGGCATAGGCACAGCCCAGCTCACCCACCGAGTGACCCACTATGCCGTCCGGGTGTATGTTGAGGGAGCTCAGCAGATCCGTCAGGGCCACCTGCATGGCAGCGATGGAGATGAAAGAGTTGAGAATATTCTCAAAACTTTTATCCGTGGAACGCATCAGAACTTCCACCAAATCCACACCCTCGGGCTTCAACACATCCGCGCAACGTTGTATGGACTGTGCAAAGGCATCAATCTGCATCAAATCCTTGGCCATGCTGGCCCACTGACTGCCCATGCCCGAGTAGATGTACCAAATGGGACGCTTCTCATCACTGAACTCCATCACCTCGCGCTGCAAAGATCCCTGCTGACTGACCACGCCATAGCCGCGATAATAGTGCAGGGGAATGGGTTTCGAGTGAATCTCGTTCAACAGCTGCAGGTACTCATCATCATTGGCCTGCAGGGTGGCACCTTCCAATATCTTTTGCACCGCCTCAAAGGTGCGTCCCGAGGCTAGAACCACCTTCGGGGCACCATCACGTGGTGTGATGGCCTTGGGTTTGGGATTCGACTTGAGGATAACATGAGCATTGGCTCCACCAAAGCCGAAGGAGTTCAGACCTATGATGCCGCCATTCCAGGGTAAATTCTTGTCCACCACCTTCAAGCGACCATCCAGCAGGCCATACAAATCCGGATTGGGTTTGTTATAGTGCAGATTACCGGGTATCACGCCCTCTTCCATGGCTATCAAAATCTTGGCCACCGAGCAGACACCCGAGGCGGGTTCCGAGTGACCCATATTGGACTTCACCGAACCAATTAGCAAAGGAGTGGGACGATTCTTGCAAAAGAAGTCCGTAATAGAATTGACTTCCTGGGGATCACCCACCTTGGTGCCCGTACCGTGAGCCTCCACATAAACCACCTCATTGGGATTCAGGCCAATCTCCTCATAGGTCTCACGTATCAAACGATTTTGCATGGCTCCAATGGGATAGGTGATACCCTGCTCCTTGAAACCGTCCGTATTGGTGCGCACATTCAGAATGGAGGCGTACACACGTCGTGCCGCGGAGGTGCGTTGCATCAGCAACACCACACAGCCGTCGGAGCGCACATAACCATTTCCGGACTCATCGAAGGCCTTGCAACTGCCATCCTGGCTCAACATGTTCAAACGTTTAAACTGCAGCGACATGGTGGGTTTCAAAATCAAACCCGCTCCGGCCACCAAAGCATTATCCACTTTACCCTCGCGCATATCCGAAAAGGCCTGCTCCATGGCATACAGCGAACTGGAACAGGCGGTATCAATGCTGTAGCTGGGTCCCTTGAAGTCGAAAGTGTATGAAATGCGATTGGCGAACATGGCACGGGCACAGCCCGTCAATCCATAGCCATTTACACGATCCGCATCACAACACCAATGCTGTTCCGTCTCGGAGGTGGAAACGCCTATATAGACGCCGGTGCGTGAGCCACGCAAGTCAGTGGGGTTCAGGCCCGCATCTATAATAGCCTCATGGGTAAGTTCAAGCAGCATGCGCAGCAAAGGATCCATGCACTCGGCCTGCTTTTGATGTACACCAAAGAACTGCTGATCAAAGTTGGCCAGATCTTCTTCCTTTATCTTGCCCATGCGATCGGGCAGACCATAGAGACCTGAAACATCAATTTCAGCATTAGGGTATGTTAGAGTAAGCCAGCCAAGTCAATAACTTACCACGCTCCCAACGTCTCGGATCATCATTGACCATATCCACGCCATTGAACAGATTCTGCTTGAACTCCTCAATGCTAGAACTTTCGGGCAAGCGACCAGAGAAACCAGTTATGGCAATCTCATCGTTCAGCTGCGCATATTGTCCACCACCCAGGTCCAATTGGGGGGCAGTACGCGCGGTGGCTGGCTCTGCGGTGATCACATCCTCGGCAAAACGGGCTGGCATGTTGATGTTGGTTGGGGTTACGGTTATGGGTGCACTATGGTTATGGGAGGTGCCGGGTGTTAGCTGCTCCTGAAAGGCGTCAGGTTGCTGCGAGTTTTGTTGCTTTTTATTGCGACGACGGCGGCGACGATTGGCTCGTGCACTTTTACCGTTATTTTGCGAATGATTATTGCAGTGGCTATCCTCAGGCTGGGATACAACAGTTTGCTGATGGTCCACGGCTTTAAACAGGTCTCTTGTTATGTAGGAACTGTTGGTTGAAGTTAAAAGAACAATACAAATTTTGAGTTATTTAGTATGCTAGGAATTGTTGAACCGAAAAACGTAAAATGTTGGAAATTTTTATATTTTTTACAACAACAAAATGTTGAGTCCTAATGAGTATATACTATACTAACATGTGTTTGAGCAAATCGATTTTTTATAGACCATAAACCGCTTCGGTTATGGTTCTAACACAATCTTGATTTGGGGGATTTCTTAATCAATTAAAGCTTTTTCAACTTTTCTCAAGCATTTCCAACAAATCTTTATTTGAGTCGTTAGAACGATCCGATCCGGACGCACTCTCAATTCACAGTAACCTTCCTGGCTTCGTTATCTATAAAAAAGTCAATTCATGGTTCAATTATAGACCAAACTGAACATGTTTGGCAGTAACATGTGACTCGAAACATCCAAAGACGGTGTTGCCAACAAGAAAGTTGCTTTAAAATCTCGCTTTAGTACACTTAAAAAGTTAGAAGCTTGACATTTGGTAACATTTAGTTTTGGGAAATTTTTCTAGTGTAGAATCGCTTTCAAAAGGGTTTAAGAGTGGTTCAGAAGCATTTCTCAGACTTTGAGCTACATATTCGGTCTGTAGATGGGTAACATGCAGTTTGATATAATACTGAACCACTTTTGAATCGGTTCTGAATCATATCTTAGAAGTTATTTGAGAATTGAACTGAAATTTGAGGTGTAGGCTGGTAGTATGAAGCTGAGCGCTATCCCTGCTACGAAATAGCCAAGAAGTTATGAACTAGAATATTGTGAGCGGGTTATCTTGAAACTTTTAAAATTTAAAAAAAGATTCGAACGCGGAGTCAAATGTTTACATACCGCATTACAAAATACTGTTGCATACCCACGGGGGGCACACAGAGCCACCCCCCCATCCAATGCCATTAAATAATAATAGAATGCTTTTTTCAATGGACTTCGATATATTTCTCACCCTAACACAATTCGAAAGAGAAAAATATAATTTTTTAAAAGTATTTCAACCATATTTACGTCTTTACCATAATTTCCATCGAATTTCTACCTCATTCAAAAAACTGCCTACACTGGTGGCCAGAATTATGTGACCACTTGCACTGTTGTCACGCAAAGCTTTTCACAAACGCTGTTAAACATTTTTCAATTGGCCTGCAGAGCTTTTTTGACTTTTTTTTCGCTAATGCTCGCTGAAGCATCAGCCCAGATGTAGTTGGAAAGTTAGTATAGAAATTGAATATCAGGTGATTTCAGTGGGGAAGCTTCAGCTGCAATGGGCGGGCGGATGGCTGTGAGCATGGCGTGATGTTAACAGCTTTATTTTGGTGGTTGTGGGCAACATGTGGTATCCCGGGAGTCGGAGCATAATAATAACATTGCAACAACATGGTAGGTATTGGCATAGGCCGCACACACACACAGACAGCCAGACACACACAGACAGACAGACACACCACCAAAGCGGGTGAAGCAAGCCGCTTTCTTATTCGCCAAGAAACTCGTACGATGTTAAGAATGATTCAACACAAGGGAAAGAAGTCAAAATTCCAAATGGGGAAGCCAAGAACAAAACGTTAGCCGGCAAAAGCCAAAAAACAGAAGAAGAAGAAGAAGTAGAGTCGGCCGACTGCTTATCACACAGTGATGATTTTGTTTGGTCGACGACCGCGGCTTGTTTCTATGTTGTTTATGTTTATTGTTGTAAGCATGGGAAAGGAGAGAGTGGGAACCGCAATTTGGTACACTCACGCACATACATACTCTCGCACATTGAGACGCGTATACAAAATTTGTTTAGTTGAGAGCTGTGGGATAAGGTGGCGTGATTTCTCAAGTTCATTCAAATACACAGTTGGTCCAGTAATTGTTATGACAAGGAAACAATATTCTTATTTGTCTATTTGATATGTTTATTTATTTATTAAAGGTTCTTTGTGGGGATTAAAACAAATGCTTAGTTTGCCTTAACCATTTTTTAATTGGTAAAAGCCAGAAACGCTTAAGAATAATTTGAGAAAAGCCTGGAGTGCTTTCTCTGCAAAAAATGTCTGACCGAGATAATCTAAAAGCATCCAGAAATGGATGCTCATTCAACAAAAATAAACACAAGTAGAATTTATAACAGGGATAACAAATCGGTGCGGAGTTGAACCGCTCCGGAGTCGGAGATTCGAACCTGAACAGAAGCAGAAAAATCATAAAAAGTGTTCGGTTCAAAAATAAATTGCTTTCACATTCCAGCGATTTCTACTAAAGTTGGTATATGTATTTATGGCACACAAGTTCTAAAGTCTTCTGCATAATACTGTAATATCTTTTCAAAGTGCTTAGAAAAACTTTCACCCGGAATATAATATTTTTTTATGATGTTGATGTTTTATAAGTATTATTGATGTTGCTAAGAAAACTTATACATAAATTTATGTATAAAAAGTTTAAAAACTCAATGAAATTTTGAAATTTTTAATAAACTTGACTGATGTGGATTAAATTTTATAGCCACAATATTTTGGCTTAGCTCACAGAATCAGCATAACATCAATCGACGCTCAGTTTTCTAAACACAACGATGTGAGTACTTTTGAAATACAACATTTTTCAATATAAAGCATTTGAAAAGCTGATATCGATGAAAAATATTACAAAAAACTATTCAATATGCGATACTTCCCCTCGAAAAAGTATAAGCTAATAATTTATTGTCTATCTTAATAAAACCGTCAATAGTTCTATAAATCGTAATTATTTCCAGCATCCCTAAACCTTCGGAACGAACTTTTTGCCGGTTTTTGGAGGTTTTTAGCCTTGGTTGATAGTTATAACGATTTTCCGCAGTCTCCTTATTTAAGTGTTATCAATCCAAAAGTAAATCTATATTGACTTTGTAAACAAGCAAAAGTTACATAAAAAAACATTTAAACACTATTTTCACCCACTGTAGCCAGTGGTCGTCATCCCAACAAGGCAAGTACATATGAGTGTTTGATTGTTTGTGTGTGTAAATATCCTTTCACCTTAATTACTTAAGCCCGGTTTGAGTTATCATCAGGCCATATGGGCAAAAAAAAAATACAACAAAATTGCGTCATTAGATAAACAAATGGGTTCCTTCTGACACCACTTTACATTTTTGTTTACTGAAAGCCACTCAGTCAGTCTCGGTTCTATTTTTTCAGAGCTATCGATTTATGGGGTAGGGCGCGGGCTCAAGTACGCGTGCACCTGATTGGTCTGTTGGTCAAGACCCCCACGCAGCAGCCTTTATTCAAGTTCATTACCAAAGTGATAAGCGGCGAAAAAAGTGTGGGGTGATAACTGGCAGGCGAATGATGTTTGGTTGGAATAAAATTAATCCCAAATAGAAATCATACAAATCGAACTGCCTTATTAATAGGCGGGGGGAAACCTATTAAATACCCAAGAAGCCCATAAACTTTTATCGTAATGTAATTAGCAACAAACAAAAAAACCAAAATGAAATTAAATTTAGATGGACATTAGGCTTGGGGTAGGGGTGGAGGGTAACTGGCACTCCAAAGGTCTTAAAGGTCATATAACGACATTGCATGCTAAGTGCAAACAATAAATAAAATTTTTCCATTTGATAATTTTTATTTTTAGCTTCATTTTTGAAAACAAAAATTTCCAACACTTTCACACACATTCCGGGTTTGGTCGTTGCTGTTGTTGTATTCCTCCAGTACATACCTAAAATCAGGCGATTCCTTTGACAGCTGTTTTTTGGAGGGCTTTTGGGTGAGTCAACCTTCCCTCTCGTTCGCTCTCTTCTTTATATAAATGGGCAGTTGGTCCTTACTGCCTTTTGACAACTATAACTACTAAAACACTTGTGAATCACCGGTTTTTAAACCATTCGAAAAATAGTTTGTATATTTGGTTATTATTTTTTTTGCAAAATTAATTTTGCCACACTTGATTTCTCTTCTTTTAATGATTTAATTTGATGTTGCAAACACTTAAAGCGTAGCGTTTGATTTTTTTTTGATGCACGACCACGAAGCCGGTTCAAACACTCGCGAATGCCGTGCTTAAGTATGAAAATTATGATGAGGAATAGTTGAGGGCATCAGGTGAGCTGCGCTTTTATACGAGCGGCATAAAAAGCTTTCCACCAGCAGCAGCCGCAGAGCGAGATAAGAGGACGGCCACTCTGAAAGCTCTCTTGTGCTCTCTGTTAACCTCTTAGCAGAACGCACAGTTGTCACAACTGTTAATGTTAATGTTACAGCATTTAATTTGAAATTAAGCGATAAGCACATACAAAAAAAATAGAGGAAAGTTAACTTCGGCTCGGCCGAAGTTTGTATGCCCTTGCAGCACGTTTTTTAACTTATTTGAAGTACATATCCATTGAAAACAAACAGGTCTTTTTCAATAAGACTATTTTTGACTCTACTCTTGTATGACAGCCATACTATATAGATGTCTGATTTCGACCAAATTTGGCAGAATCATGAAGAAGCATTGACAACTAGTAAAGACGGAGTTTCGAGACGTTTGCATTAAAACAAAAAAGTTTTTCTCACTAGAACTAGTTTTTCGACCGATCGTTCGTATGGCAGCTATATGTTATAGTCATCCGATCCGACCGGTTCCGACAAATGTGCAGCGTATTTGTTTCAGAAGACTTCGTGCAAAGTTTGGTGGCGTTAGCTTTAAAACTGACGGTGAAGATAGCATAGAAACAGACGGACAGAAGGACATGGCCATATCGACTCAGCTTGTTATGCTGATCAAGAATATAAATACTTTCTGTGGTCGGAAATGACTCAATGGCCAATTTCCAATTTCAATATACCCTCTGCAAGGGTATAAAAAATACAAATTTTTTGATTTTCCAGACTTGAAGAATCGGACCACTTTTTATATGTACCGCGTGCGACTACTAAGCGTCTGACAGATTTCTACATTGATAAAAGAAATTGTGCCTTAATGTGTCTGTGTGTGTGTGTGTGTGTGTGTGTGTGTAGTATGAAAAGAACAGGGCTTTATTATTATTATCAATTATGGAAAGGTTTTTTTTTCATATATTTTTATGGGTCGCGCCTGGGGCAGCCAGTTCAGGTGATTCATTAAAAATCATGCGAGTCAAGGAAAGACACAACACTTACCGAATTTCTCGCTTATACAATTCAAGATTGCTCTATAAGTATATTTAATATGTATTATTATTAGTATTGTTATCGCTATAGAAATAAATCATGATATTATAAAACTAAAAACTAAAGCCGCTTGCTTAGTACACGTTCGATTATCTGTAACGTTTGTGCTTCCTTGAGGAAAGTTCGATGCGTGCCCTCCACCACATGCATATCGATCTGGGCGCTACAAATCTGTGAGAAAAAGGGTTACACGATGTAGAGGTGAGAAATTATGGAGGAATGTCTTAATTACCTCTTTGAGACCATAATCCTGCGCCATTATCGCATTGTGTTCAGCCGATTTGATGAGCACCACATCGCTGTGAAGCTGCTTGGCTCCCTTGTAGCTCTCCGAGAGCAATAGTTTCTGCTTAAACATGCAGGCAGCTTTCTTGATCTGTAAAAAATGGATAACAAATTAGTATTCTATTGTAGAACAGTGAAAAATAATACCACAAAATTGAAAACAAAGATTTAAATGACTTAGGGTCGACTTTTCAGATAAAGTAAGAGCTGTGTTAATTATAAGTTTATGTGAGATATTGGGCTATCTACATCAGGTAAAAACCTAAATTACTTATTAAAAAAATAATAAATACTTGAATCGTAGGTCATTTACGCAAAAAAACCTTCTGTAGCATTCAACTGTAAGTATAAAATCTAGGTTTTTTGGGATTTTCGAGGTATAATCTTTGACCGATTTGTCGAAGAACTAGTTTTAGTGAGAAAAACAGGTTTTTTTTGAATGGAATCGTAATCAAATTTCGTGTTTATATAATAAGTTTTATATAATTTTCTATGATTCAATGATTTTCACAGAAAGTTTAGGTTTGTAAAATAGTTAATGATAATTAATTTTGTTTTCAACGAAAGCGTAGTTAGCATTCGTCTATTATTTAACTTGGTCTCCATACAAAAGTTGATTCGTAGTGAATTACGCCAGCGTTTTTATGGTATATTGAAGGGTTAATGGCGTTTCTTGATCATTTTTAAAAGCTGAATACGAATCTGTTCTTGATTTTTAATAATTTGAGTTTAAAATTGCTTGAAATGCCTATTTTCATCCTTTTTAGTCACTTTTTGTCGAGATCGCGTACCATTATTTAAGCTCTTTTTGATATTATCGTAAAGTATTACTTTAGAGGTTTAAAATAAACTATCCCAAACATTTGTGCGATTTTTGCACTTACTAACACAGCCGGTCACCTTCACTAGCTTATGGAAGAGAGAAAAGGTTCTCACAAACTTTAGGAGTTAAACTGTAGGTCCCTTTCTCTGGTGCAACAATTAGAAACTCACAAGGCAATTGATCGCGAGGAGCTTGGAACTCAAAGGCTTTGGCCGTTAAAAAGTTCTGGGGTGTGTAAGTTTTTTAAAGAAACATCGGATCACCCGAGGAGGGATCGAACACATGACCACTTGCACAGCAAGCACACACACTACCTGCTGTACCACACCCTGCTATAGTTACATACTTTCCCACAAACTAAATATACGCTGCCATGTAAAAGACTCACCACTTCTTTGGTCTGTTGCGTATGCCCTGCCAGTGTATCAGCTAGCATATCCAGCTTTAAGGTCCAAGTCTTGACGCCATCGAGTACTTGCAACAGCTGTGAATTAGTATAATTAAATAATCTCTTCGAGAAATCTATTCCAAACCCAAAGCCTTACCTGATTATAGTCGACATCCGCCAGTAAAGCTCCAAAATAGGCCAGTGTCATCGATTGCTGTCGATTCAGATCATCGGTTTGCTTTTTCGCCTCCTGCACATAACCACTGGCCATGGTCGGAGCCCCATCGAGCATAATGACCTTCACACCAAATCGACGCTGTTCCAGCGCCACACCAATCGCATGGGCCAGCAGGCAACCATACGAATAGCCCACAATATTGTAGGGACCAACTGGCTGGAGTTTCTGTATTTGACCCAAATAATAGGCGGCGCAGGCTTCGATCGAATCGAGTGGCACCTGCTCGGTGCACTGCAAACCATAGGCGGGACAGGTTAGGGACGAGGCCAACGCTTCCACGGCTATTGTGAAGCCCTCGATGGGGGCGAGGAAGAAAACGGCCGGCTCATTGCTGATTGTGGTTGCCTTGGAATGCAGACGTACGAGCACCTGCTGGGGTAATACTTCCTTGGCGAATACCTTGCGGGTTTCATCGGTCTGGGCAATGGCCGTGCGTTCAGCCTGCTGGACAGGTGCCGCCGAGGACTTAACCGGTGATGTGGTGGCAGCCGTGAGCGGCTCATGTGCATCGATTTGCTTCAGGGCACTAAACGTTAGCTGGCGGATCTCCTGTGCCGATAGAACCAAATCAAAGTGTCGCTCCAGAGTCTGCTTGATCTCGGTGCTCATCAGTGAGTCCATGCCCAGATCGAATAGCGTGGTCTTGTCCTGTATATTCTTCACATCGCGCAGACCCATGATGTTGGCTATGGTGGCTATAAGGCTTAAGCGCTTCGACTGTTCGGTCTTGCGCTTCTCGGCCACCACCATGCTGGCCAGAACAGGATGCGGCTGTTGCAGGAAGAAATCCAGGGTATGCAGGCAACTGATCATACGTTGGGGTAGAGTGCCACCCACTATGGTATCATTATTGCCTAAATGCTCAATCACCAGACCGGTATCACCTATGGCACCCCACTGTATGGCCATGCCGGGATAACCATCCAACTGACGCTGCTCACAGATGCGTTCCATGGTAGAGTTGGCCAGGCCATAGTTGCTTTGACCCATATTGCCGCGTCCACAAGCCAAACTAGAGAAGCAAATGAAGTACTCTAAGGCCGAGCACATCATGCGCGACAATTGATCCAGATGCTGGGTGGCCAACATTTTGGGGGCAGAGACTAGCTCAAAGTTCTTAACGCTTTGCTCCTCAAAGAGAGCATCTCGCAGCACAGCGGCCAGATTAAAGATGCCGCCAACCAGGGCTAGTCGATTGCTAGCCTCCAAGAGCTTACGACAACCAGCGGCCGTGGTGACATCGTTGGTATCGATGAGTACCTGCACGCCACGCTCATGCCAGCGACGTATCATCAGGGCCTGATATCCAGACCTAACACCCGAGCGGGAGTTGAGTACCAGAAAGCGTGCTCCACGCGATACCAGCCAATTGGCTAGCTCCAAACCAAATCCTCCCAGGCCACCCACCAGTATATAACTCTTCTCGGAGTGCATATAGGAGCGTGGTATGGCATTGATCTGTCGTAGTTTGGGTAAAACCGCAGACGACTGTTCCAACTCTTCATGACGCACCTTGATGACCACCTTACCAATATGCTTGCCCGAGGCCATAAAACGGAAAGCCTTCTCAATCTCCTGATCCGTAAACAGGGTAATGGGTAAAGGCTGCACCGCACCACTGTTGATACCCTCGGCTACCAATTGATGCACCTGTTTCTGTATGGCCTCCTCACCTTCCATCACGCTGTCCAGTAAAATACCATGGAAGCTGGTATTCTTCAGGAACACCGCCATACCCAGTGGACTGTTGTTGCTCAAATCAAATTTGCCTATCTCCAGGAAACGTCCATTCAAGCCCAGACAACGTAGCGAAGCCTGCAGCTTCTCCTCCGACAGGGAATTCAAAATCAGCTCCACTCCCTCGCCATTTGTTTCGTTTAGAATCAGTTGCTCAAACGAAGTGTCCCGGGAGTTGCCAATATGGTGAGGCTTTAACTTCGGGAAACGTTTCATCAAAAACTCACGCTTCTCCTTGCTGCCCACGGTGGTGAACACAGTCAAACCCTGATGTAGGGCCACTGATATGGCCGCCTGGCCCACTCCTCCGGAGCCCGCATGTATAAGTATGCGTTCACCTCGTTTCATTTGGCCACGCACCACCAGGGCATAGTAGACGGTAGAGTACACACAGGGCACCGTGGAAGCCTCTTCCATGGACCACTTTTCTGGTATCTTCCACATCAGATTGGGATTCGCCAAGCAGTTGGTGGCCAGCGATTTGGCTGAAACCATGGCCATCACACGTGCACCCTGAGAGTCGCGTCCCGCAAACTCCAAACCCAAAACACAATCCTGATGGGCTAGATCGCCCGGCAAAGCATCCACTCCTAGTTTGCCCGAGGCCAGCATTACATCACGAAAATTGAGTGGAGCATAGTACACTGTGCAGGATTCAAAGTGGTTGGCAAATGAGCCACGTGGACTCTCTATCCATTTAAGTGAGGAGAGATCTCCCTTGACCAAGGTATTCACATAGGCCTGCTCCACGGGTAAAAGAGCTTGTTGAGCATTCAGTTCCAAATGACGATAGCTACCCCATTTGCCACCTTTGTAGACATTGATTGATAAGTCCTTAGACAGCTGTTCGGCATAAAAGGGTTCCTTGAGAGAAAAGGGGGGTAAGTCTTCATCTAGCAGTAGATATAACCTGAGGCAGTTGCCTGGCAACGATTCACGTTTTAGACACTGCATGAGACCCAGGGCTCCTGAACTAGATTCACCCTGAGCCACCAGGTAAACACAACGCTGCTCCGCATGAGATTTAGTCAAAGCCTGTTTAAGCTCTGTCACCCATTTGAAGTTTAGATTGGTGAGGTAAACTATAAGTGCAGAGTTGGAGGGAGTTTTGATGGCCTTGCGTGTTAGTATCAGCATGCGATCCTTGCCCACCGAGTGTTCCATTATGGGCACCAGTTCATGTTGAGCCAACTGTTGTCTGCCATTATGATTGTAACCACTGGAGCTTTCCTCGAGTAACAAAAATCCCGCCTCCTTTAGGCACTGCAGGCTGTGCTCCAGTTCCTTTGTATTGTTCAGCACATCCACAGCGTGTAGAAAATGGCACTGCTGTTCCAGCTTAACCAGCACCCTTATGCCACTTTCCTGTAGCAAAGTAGCCACTTCGGATTGCTTTTCGGGGGCAGTAACCACCGCCATATCGCCCACTAACACCGGTTCACGTTCAATCAATTCCAGCAATTTGACAGCATTCAAATTCTCATTTGGAGTAAGTGCATTGGCCAACTCCACACCTTTGATTTTTACCGCATTTCCACTATTCTCAATGATCAACTGCAGGGCCACTGCCAGAGCTATATTCTTCGATCTCTGCTGTTCCCTTAGAGGCACAAAAGCGTAACGCTCTAGACTGGGTTTCGATTGACCACCGGAACGTCGTTGGGTCTGTGCTGTTTTCATTTTATGTATCTCCACGCCGCCACACTTAATCACCGATATGTTGCGATGCCAGTGTACGGGTAGCTTCTGTTGATACCTCTTGGCTCGCTCCATATGCTTCAGCGGATCAATGAATAGACGTTCTATGCCCGTGGGCACATACAGCTCGCGTAGATCATTGCTTAGTATGCGAAACTGCAGCATGGTGTCCATGAAACTGATCCAATTATCAGCCCACTGCAGACGACCTGTCACCGCATTGATATCCGCCTCCAGTATACCCTGGAACACACCGGAGTAGTCATAGCCACGCAGACGTAACTCTTTGTATATATCCTTGCTGCTTAGCTTGGTGGGTCCCGCCGTGCCCGGCAAATTGGGTAGATGTAGCTGCTCCTGTTGCACATCCTTGACCAAACGTATCTTGCCGGACACCACCAGGCTGCTACCCTCGCATATTTCAAAGCTGCTATTCCCCTGGAAATAGTTCAGTGACAATTTGATGATCGTGCCCACACTCAGAATGGTGGCTCGATGGAACACCACATCCTCGAACAGCACTGGTGTGCGTAGATAGTCCGTACCCTGCTGTTGGGCCAACATCATCCAGGCCAAGGTCAAATAACCAGTGGCTGGATACAATACACGTCCATCGATGGTATGTCCCACCAAATAAGCCTGCTCCTCCTTGCTCAAATCAATGTCAAAGCTTAGTTGTCCTGTCTGACGGCCACCCCTAAATTTGGGATAGTTCCATTTCTGTGTATGATCCCAGCCTATCAGGGAGCTCAGCATGGGTGTGCCCCTGGCCACGGGATAGCTTATTTGTGGCTCCAAGTTCAGCAGCTGCGGTTGACCTCCACTGGCATACAGTCGGCCCAATTGACTGAGTAGATACTCCATATTGTTGGCATGTCCGCGTTGCATGAGACTCACATAGCTGATCTGAGGTCCCAACGATCTCAATATGGCACGAAATAGTCCATGTGGTGCTATCTCCACCACCAACGCATTCTTGGGTATGTGTCTGACGGCCTGGTTGAAGAGCACCGGGGAGATCAGGTTATTTACAAAGTAAGCCGACGAGGCTATGCGACTTTTCTCCGTTTGCCAATCCTGTTCCGGCACACTGGTGCTGAGCCAACGCTGAGAACGCTGCTTGGGCTCTGTGATAAGCTTTTCCAAATTCTTGCTGAGCAAGGGAGCGACTGCTTCTATGTAACGACTGTGGAAGGCATAGCCACCCGAGCCCACGGCTCTCACGAAAATACCCTTCGCTTGTAGACTCTCTATGGCCTTATCCATCGAAGCCAATGGACCGGATACCGTGCAGTTGTCATCGCTATTATCACACACCGCATAGCAGTCCTTTGGCAAATGTGCGCTAATCTCATTCCAACTTAAGCCCACGGCGGCCATTTTACCGGCTGGCAGATCCGGAGTCTGTAACACACTCATGCCACGCCAGTACGCGGCCAGCACTGTTTGTTCCGCCGTCAGACAGCCATCCATGTAG
Organism: Lordiphosa andalusiaca; assembly: GCA_035044965.1. Lineage (NCBI taxonomy): Eukaryota > Metazoa > Arthropoda > Insecta > Diptera > Drosophilidae > Lordiphosa > Lordiphosa andalusiaca. Next base: position 199,137 of record JAWNNM010001643.1, read on the forward strand.
GCGGCGCCCAATTCACCAGCCGAATGTCCTATTATGCCATCGGGTTTGATATTTAGAGTATTGAGCAAATCGGTCAGGGCCACCTGAACAGCTGATACGGACACAAATGAGTACAACATGTTGTCAAAGGTACGCTCCGTCGAACGGGTGAGCACATCTATCAGATCAAAGTCCATGGGGGCCAAAACCTGAGGACGGAAATGATTGGATGGGGGAATAATAAGAAGAAAAGAGGAGTAATGGATGCTATCCAAGGAGATATAAGTATTTAAGAACATTAGACAGCTGAGAGCTAAAATAGATTAAATCTACAAACAGAAAAAAGTATAACGAATAACATAAGAGCGAACGCTCTTAATAAACATTTATTCGTTCTTATTTTTTCAAGAAATTCGCTCTTGAAATCAAGCTAAAATCGTTCTCAGTATAGTGTCTTTAGGCGAGGGGTCTGAGGTAAAGGCACAGAGAGAAAAGAGCAAGCACATTTGAGAGAACACAGCGTTGAACTCACTCTCTCAAGCTATCGAGCGGAGAGCGCAATCGGTTTTTGCACTCTTATAGCCTTGGAATTCCCAACCAGCTATGGCATTGTTGGCATAGAGAGACGGCTGTGCGACTGCCAGTTGACAGGCAAAGACTGAAGCTGCTTTAAGGTGTTATGTATTCCTCGAGCCGGGTAAAACTGGCCATTTGGCTTAACAATTAGTTTTCTATGATATAAAACTCAAACAAAATGGATAAAATTCATTTTTAATTGCTGTTATGGTTGGAATCTGTGAAGCTCTTCATTTAAGAGTAAACAATCTTACTCTGGAAACTGATAAGCTTTTGATAATAGGAAGAACATTCTCGGTTTTTGACAAGGGCTGTATGCCCGTGATTCAAGAATGAGCAATCTTGAATTCGAGTATTTTTAGCACTTGATTCTAGAACTATTATGCTTGATTTGAGAAGGATTCGTAATTGTTTCAAGTATTAAAGCTCTTGGATAAAGAATTTCGCTCTTGGATCGAGAATTATCACTCCAGTCGAACTATTGATCTCGAAAATTCTTGATCCAAGTATGCAATTCTCAAATTTTTTCTCAGAGTGTATCGGAATAATCGAACGGGCATGAGGCAAACAAAAATAGATGTATAAATGTTTATAGCAACTTACCTCAGCGCAATGTTGTATGGACTTGCGAAACACCTCCAATTGCATTAGATCCTTTGCCATGCTGGCCCATTGACTGCCCATTCCCGCGTAGACAAACCAAATGGGACGTGTTTCTTCCTCATACGGCAGTATCTCCTCCTTAACGGCTCCATTGGAGCCAAGAACGGCATAACCACGAAAAGGATGCAGTGGTATGGGCTGTGCGTGTATATCATTGATAAGTGTAAGGAATTCCTGATCTGAACGCTGCTCTGTGGCCGAGTGTAACAACTGTTGTACCGCCTCTTCTGTGCGGCCAGAGCATACGACCAACTGCATCGATTCCTCAGCTGCTTTAGCCGTGGATCTCGGCTTCTTGGACTTGCCATGTGACTTGAGTATGACATGAGCATTGGCGCCGCCAAAGCCAAACGAATTGAGTCCCACAATTCCACCCTGCCAGGGCAGATTGCGATCCACCACCTTGAGTCGTCCCTCGACCAGGGCAAGCACGGCAGGATTTGGTGTGCGATAGTGTAGATTACGGGGTATAATACCTTCCTCCATGGCTATAATCATCTTGGCCAGGGCACTCACACCTGACGCCGGTTCGGCATGACCCATATTCGATTTCACCGAACCAATGAGCAGGGGGGTGGGACGCGTGGGATGACAGAAAAAGCTACTCAGCATATTGGCCTCCTGGTCATCGCCAACGGGAGTGCCACTGCCATGGGCCTCCACATACACCACCTCGTCGGGACTGAGGCCAATCTCACCATAAGTCTCCTTGAGCAATTCCTGCTGCATGCGTCCATCCGGAAAGGTGACGCCCTGCTCCTTGAAGCCATCGGTATTGATGCGCACATTCAGTATCGAGGCATACACCCGCTTGGCCAGGCTGCGTCGCTGGAGCAGCACCACAGCGCAAGTATCAGCCCTTGCATATCCATTGGCGGCCGCATCAAACGTCTTGCAAGCTCCATCCTGACTGACTATACCCAGGCGCAGAAATTGCAGCGCAAAGATGGGCTTCAGTATAAGATTCACCCCAGCCACCACGGCATAATCACTGCGTCCCGCACGCATATCCGCATAGGCATGGGACAGGGCAACCAGCGAACTGGAGCAGGCTGTGTCCACTATAAAGCTGGGTCCCTTGAAATCAAAAGTGTAGGAAATACGATTGGCAAACATGGCGCGGGCACAGCCTGTCAGACAGTAGCCATTGATGCTACTGGGCTCCATATTGGGTATCTCGTGCTCTGTTTCCACAAACGACATGCCGATGTAGACGCCCGTGCGAGTGCCACGTAACTGTGCCGGATTGATGCCAGCATCAATAATGGCCTCGTGCGTCAACTCCAACAGCATGCGCATGCAGGGATCCATCAGTTCCGCCTGCTTCTGGTGAACACTAAAAAATTTGTCATCGAATTTCTCCAAATCCTCATCCTTCATTTTGGCCATACGTTCGGGCAGGCCATAAATACCTATTGGGAGCATCAAGGGTACATACAAATCTCAAAATAATTGAGTCCAGCTAGAAGCTTACCTGCCTCCCAGCGACGGGGATCATCTGTGACCATATCGATGCCATTAAGTAGATTATACTTGAACTCCTCTATGTTACTGCTCTCCGGAAGTTTGCCCGACAAACCCGATATAACTATGTCACTGTCTCCATCATTCGGTAGCTTTTCTCCGTGCGTTTTCTTTTTATTGGGCATTTTGTGTTCGTTTGTTTAGGGCAATGGTTCAGTTTTGGAGTCGGATCTGTCTGATATAATGCCCAACTGTGTAGACGTATAGCTAAAGATGGGATATAGAAGAGGGAGACATGTGCAGTGAATATTTGGGTTAAATATATGACTGATCATTGATGAGATTCATGGCATTTGTTCTTTGTACAGTGGCTTGCAAATATGGTGAAAAACAGATGTGTAGTAATGTAGATAATAGTTAAGGTTTTTCATACAAGTTGAAGATTTTACAATACCATTAACATTTTTGAAGAACTGGTTCATGGTCCCGCTAAGGGAACCCTACCTTGATGAGTCTATTGCCTACTTCCATACAGAGTGGTTTTGGTTTGGTCAAAAGGTTACAAATTGAAAGGTAAAAAAGTTTGAAAGAACACAAAAATCCCGAACCTAACCTCTCCATAAGTGTTCGTTTAAGAACCATTTTCCAAACTTTAGCAGTTTTGAATGATATATAAACAGCTGTGGACAGTCATCTCAAGGTCGTTCATAACTAGTTCTTTTTTTTTTTGTTAAATCTGAAGTTTTAAAAAAGATTAAAGCTCTTAATATGTTTCCAAAAGAGCAATAAAATTGGTTGTCCAGGTTACGAATTCTTAAGTACAGAATTTATTGGAGTATGTGGACGGAAAAAAGCTGTTTTTGAAGGGAAGGAAACAGAAAAGGCTGAAAATAGCTTAAAAAATGCATTTGGCTTTACTTTAATTAAAGTATCTATTTGATTAACTTTGTCATCCTCGACCTCGTCCTCAGTTTTTCGAGAGAAGAGCTTTATTGTAACAATTGATATATTTCAATATAACTTTCTTACTGCTTTAACGAAAGAAAAACCAGGGATGCAAATCGGTTCGAGCTGAACCGGTTTTGAACCGAACCGAACTGCTTATTCCCGCTGGTCAACCGAACCGCAAACCGAACCGGCTTCCTTTCAGAATTTCTGAACCGAACCGAAAACCACAAATAAAAACGGTTCGATTCGGTTCAGTTCTCTGACGAGTTTTAACGGGAATTGCTTTCCTCTAGCCAATGATTTTGATTTATTAGGAAATTTGAATCGTTTCCCGAAGATAATTTTCAAACATTTCGTTCGACCCTCTACATATTTAGCGTTGTCGGATCGAAATAACTTTTAAGGATCGATATAACTTCTGCAATTTCCCGCCTATCTCTTAAATTACCTGTCATCAATCTAAATTTGTTTATTCATTAGACAATATTTTAAATTTTCTGTGGTACTTCTGAACCTTAATTCAATCTATATCTGCCAATAAATAAGGGCATTCCTCCAAGAACTGATAGACGAGTTCTGGGAATCCGACATAATAATCTATGCAGATTCCTCTAAGGATTTTAAAGATATTCGAATGGATTATAGGATTCAAATTTCAAAAATGGTCGAATAGCCACTTCACCGAAATCATAATTTATAATGTGCCTTTGTGAACCACTTAACCGAACCGAAACCGCGGTTCATTTAACACCAAAGACCATGTTATGAACCGAAACGCCGGTTTAGAAACTGTGCGAACCACTGAACCGAACCAGTACTTATTTTCGAGTGGTTTGCATCCCTGTTAAAAACCGTTACACACACTTGGGAAAAGAGCCAAGAAAAGAGAGTCACACCAAACCAACTAAAATAGAGCGGCTGCCAGAGTTCCAGCTTCCTGTATCTCAATTCTTCCATAGAAGATTTCTTTGGAAATCTACATAAGCACTTACTCATGGTTCAGAGAAACCAACGACATTATCAGGTGAGCGAAAACAATTTGAAACATACGCAATATTCGTATAACAAAAATAAATAAACAAACAAACATAGATACTACTACTAAGAACTATTGTAGTTCGACAATCATTGCGATTAGTCATATTTCAATTATGAATGGAATAGTTTAATGATTAGCTCAAGTGGCAATTAAAAGTCGTTATTGATTTGGCTTTAAGGTTGGGCCATAAGAATTTACAGGTACCAGGCTAAATTAAGCTCTATCGAAAGATTCTTCCTTAGCTAGTTAGATTTATTGAGAAGAATTGCCTGGTTTTGGAAATTCGTTAGAAATTAGCTTCTGGTAAAAGCAAAACAATTTGCTCAGCATAAAAATATTTTCGTCGTCGATTTGTCACTTCAGTTACCGATTGATAAGAATCAGGCTGCAATGCTTAGCAGCCACTTGTTAGTAGTATTTTCATATTTTGAGCTCTTTATCAAGTTCGTTTTGCATTGATCGTATGATTCTTGGCAACGACTGTTGCCATGAGCCTCTCTGGACATAATCGCACAGCTTTGGGCAACGTGAACTGCACTCGGTGGTGGCTCTAGTTTCTAATTGTTTATTCTCAATCCACTTTATTGTCCGCCGAGTGGGACGAATGTATATAAAGGCATGTTTTTACATTTATTAAGCCCTAGCGATCTGGGAAATTTAATTAAAACAACAAAAATTTAGCCCCACACAAGTATTTCTAATTGAAAACCTAAAGTACTTTGAACGTCTGCATATGCCTAATTGATTTGTTTAACTATGCATAAATAATCAATGCACTACAAATGTAAATTGGTTACTTTGCCACTAATCTTTATGCACTAGTCGTAATCAGCTTTTAAGTAATATTCAAATGATTATTGTTGACTCTTATTAAAAAAAAAATATCAATAGTTATCATTATTTGTTGAGTAATTCAATCAAAATTTATTGAAGTGTGATGATTATAATAGAATAGAGCATAATCATTACGATCCCTGCTTTTGGTATATAACATTGTTCAAATTTTAAGCTTATTTCGGCTTAGTGAAAGCAGTTTTCCAGCAGATTTAGCTAAAATCAATATTTAAGTCGAGTACAAATTACACTAACAAATCCTTTATCGAGCTTAAAATCATGCTCTCCTGAGCTTAAGTCGGTATTAAGACAATAGTTTCTATATTGGAAGATCCGTACTGAAGTCTATTTGTTCGCAGTTCTCTTGAGCATATCCGAGATTGACCGTTTTATGATTCTTTCAACATAGATTTTGGTATAGATATGCCATTTCATATTCAAGGTATTACAATGCATCAACGAGTAACTTTTACTTGATTACAAGTTCCAAATCGAACTCGGGAATTAACTATACACTTTACAGTCTTAGCCATATCAAGCGCTAATATCGGGATAATTTACAGAGTTCGCGCTAAATTGTAAACTCTACTGGTCTTCCACATGCATAATATGTACTATGTGCTACCAAAGACTTATAGATATTATAGATGACGCATGTGAAACAAAAATCGATTATTCCTGGTAGCTAACATTGGCTTCCTTTTTCTGATTTGATCCTCATGCGTCATCTAGTGCAGTAAATGTTTTACCAAAGATTTGTAGATATTATAGATGACGCATGTGAAACAAAAAACGATTATTCCTGGTAGCTGACATTGGCTACCAATTTTCGATTTGTTTCACATGCTTCATCTATAATATCTATAAATTTTTGGTGCTACTTAAGAGCAGATGGATAATACACACTGATCGAAAATATGAAATTCCATAGATATTTCTGGGACACTCCCTTAAATTAAATTTTATCATAAAGATCGGTGGAAACAGTAAAATATAATCCATTAGTTTTCATAATTTTGCAGAAAAAAAGTGTTTTTTGTTCATTGAACTTGCATGGTACTTAATGGGTCTAAGATTGAGAAAGCTTTATAATTTATTCAGAATTCCAAAAAATTAATTGGTACGTATCAAAAATATAAAAAAAATGCTCGAATTCCATTTAGTTTCCGTCAACCAAATAGTTTTAATTTCAAGTGGGGTTAAGCACTTATTCTCAAGGCCGATTACGCGAAGGGATTAACTAGTAGTTCATCAATCAAGGTGTTGGGAATATTCCACACAATCAAAATATCAAAAACACGCCATTTTTTTTGCTTTAAAGTTTTACTTGCACATTAGTTTTACACATATCACATTGATCCTATGTCACTCACTTCTATTTTTTGTACACTATTAACGCGTATCCTGTTTTATCCTTGATTTTGTATGTCTCCGAAAAGGATAATCCTGTGATTGTGTGTATATAGTCTCCAACTATCGTATGCTTAGTGGTATCCTTGTGTGTTCTGCACGTATCGCTCCGACTTATTCCGAAAGCTGACTGAACACGGGCTGCACTTGTTCTATTCTTTATATGCATTCGGTTCGGGGAGATGATACCGACCAGTGGCCACCAAATGCCGCATAAGTAATTGCCCATATCCATAACTAAATACCTAAACAAAAGGTATAATGACTGATCGCGATCGGCCGGACCCATTTGAATTATTCATTTTCATGCAAAACTTTGCCTTTAATGCGATCAAAAAAAAAAAAATAAGTGAAATAGAAACTGCGCGACGCATACCAGGACAGGGCCAGTGGCTGGTGTGCGTATGCGTGCCCCGATAATTAGTCCAAGTTGGCATCGTCGGCCATATTGACCTACTTGGGGTGTGTGTGTGGTCATTCGCTAGCCCACCCAGTTCAATAACACATTCACAATTCATTGGAACAGTTGTTTTAAGTTGTATTTGGTCTTCCAACGGGGGGAAGAGGAAACATCTTGGCGCTGAGGATTGCTATTTGTGAGGACGGCACCTGAGACAAGTCCGACTTAACTGCCGACGCTGGATGGAAACTAGAGCGCTCTCTTTCGGCGAAGCTGGATAATGATGGCGAAGCTGCTGAGCGTGACGCTGGATGGAATTGGACCGCTCCTAACGACGACGATATACACGGCGTCGCTGGATTGTACGACGCGATGAGGTCCCGCGGCGCTTGACAGGGGAGCGACTTCGAATCGAATAGCGATGCGCAACTCTAGAGCGAGGAATGGCCGCGCGACGCACGCTCAAACGTGGAGCACTAGTGCGACGCACCTGTCCACCCCGGTAACGTGCCTGAATCTTGCGCCTGGACACGCAAGCCCTTGACTTCGACTTTGTGCGCTTACGAGCCACCTAAATAGGATTAAAAAAAACAATTATTTAGGGTCTAAATTTTTGGAATGACGATTGGAGTGACGACGAATGGAGACCTTTGATTGACGACAAGCACAATATGTGACCGCCAGAGGTATTCTACAGAAATGCACCACTAATAATAGGCAAGTAGTTTAAAAGCCTGGATAAGAAACTGGCGAATTTGTTGAACCACTTAAGTAAAAAACCGATATATATATTAAAGGAAAAAGCACTAAGGGAAAAGTAAACAAGAAAGAAAGTCGGTCAAGCCCGACTATAACATACTCGGCGGTACCAACACGAAATTATACGCTCAGAATAAATTTTGATGCTGCAGTAGCAGCTCTGCTACTGCGCCGCAGCAGCGAATTATTTGGATCATAACTCGACAACCGTTCATCCTATCTTCACCAGCTAATCGATAAGTTATCCTGATACCTAAATATGTCCAGAAGGAACGAACCATCGATCTTTAAAACTGTGGGAGATGTTTTTTCTCAATTTCGGGGGAGGCATGGGGCGTGGCGTAAGCATAAGCATATGTCCCACACACGTCAAACAGACAGACGGAAAAGCAGACAGACGGACATGACTCGTCTGTTGATGCTGATCAAGAATATATATACTTTATAGGGTGGGAGATACTTCCTTCTGGCCGTTACATACTTTTGCACAAACTTATAATACTCCATGTACCTACGGTACAGAATATGAAAACCCTCCGAAAATAAACCCAACTAAAGTATAAACCCACAAGGAAGAACCTGAAAAAGAAACCACTAAAGTAAAGTTCCGCTAAAGTCAAAAACTACCAAATTAAAGAATCACTAAAGTAAAGAATCACTAAAGTAAAGAATCACTAAAGTAAAGAATCACTAAAGTAAAGAACCACTAAAGTAAGGAACCACTAAAGTTAGGAACCACTTAAGTTAGGAACCACTTAAGTTAGGAACCACTTAAGTTAGGAACCACTTAAGTTAGGAACCACTTAAGTTAGGAACCACTTAAGTTAGGAACCACTTAAGTTAGGAACCACTTAAGTTAGGAACCACTTAAGTTAGGAACCACTTAAGTTAGGAACCACTTAAGTTAGGAACCACTTAAGTTAGGAACCACTTAAGTTAGGAACCACTTAAGTTAGGAACCACTTAAGTTAGGAACCACTTAAGTTAGGAACCACTTAAGTTAGGAACCACTTAAGTTAGGAACCACTTAAGTTAGGAACCACTTAAGTTAGGAACCACTTAAGTTAGGAAACTAGGAAGAAAGCTAGCTAGAAACCAAAGTGGTGGGATGAACCAAAAAAATTGGGAGCCAAAGAGTTGATCCGCCTTCAAACATAAGAAGTTTGTTACCCATGCATGTCTGATATCAGATTGGCCATACGGACAGAAAGGCAGACGGACCTGGCTAAAACGACTCGGTTGCGGTGTTAATCAAGAACTTGTACAAATAACTTACGACCGATTTCACATCTCATACATAGAGCTATTTGTCAAAAATATCAGAGCAAATTGTGAGTTAATCTGACACATAGCAACTATACAGCTGATTAGAAATCGGCCCTTAACGGGGTTCAGAGTTGCTTCCTTCTGGCTGTTGCATACTTTTCCACAAACTAAATATACTCTGTGTACCAAAGTATACAAGGTGTTTTTTGAAACTGCAGCTCTGGATACCCGAGTTTGGCCAGCCATTTATGTCGTCACATCCGCACACAGCTTCAGTCAATCCGTATACCTACCGGCGGCGTCATGCGTTCAATAACCTTACGACCCTGCTCGGGCGTTATGCGACCATCCACATCCGACGCCCTTTTATCTCTCGGCCTATTGCCTCGAAAATTAAAAGGGAGGCGCACCTTTTCGTCTGTTAATGAGATTATTCCCAAGTTCATGCCCACTTCTAAGGCAAATTCCACAGCACGTTGGAGAGAGCCGAAAGGTGCGATATGCTCATCGAGTACCACATCCTGTATCTGATTACATAGCGAGCCCACGGACGCAGCTGTGTAATGCAATTATATAGAAGAGATGCGCAACAGGACCTTACCAGTTTAGTTTCCCCCCCAACTTACTCAATTTGGGTTTCCTGCTCAGCAGATCTAAAATGTACGGCAACAGCGAAGAGGTGTTCTTTTCCATTTTCACAAATTTTGACAAAGTTTCACAGAGAAATAAAATCAAATTAAATTCGAAATATTCATAAAATTTACTTAGTTTCTTTTCAGTTTACGTTGTGCACCGTGTGAGAGACTATTGTATAATGAGAAAGTTAAGGGAGTATGTTGGGTACACAGCTCTTGACAGGTTTGAAGTTGACTTACAAAGGCTACTTTAATTGAGAAAAAACATTTATTATATTTTTTTAAATATTAGTGTGTTCCGATCTGATGGCCATTTCTAAAAGTGTCAGTTCTATGACTTGAAAAAGGCTTGTCAAAAGTTCACACTTAGTTATCAGGGCTATCAAAAAAGCACGGGCACGGTAACTAAACCTGTGGCTATTTATAAAAACCAAAACAAAGACGCGTGCATAAATCGAGGTGTTTTTTTTTTTTGTTTTGTTGGTCCCCCGATTATGCCGGCAACAGCAGTTTATTATTATATTAATTTTTTTTGCCAAACCTCGACCTTGATGGGGAAACGTTGCCAGCACATGAGAGCATTGTGATTAGCTCGCGTACGCCTCGTGCCACCCCACAGCAGTTGCCCTAGGTGCGGTTCTATGTATTTTTGTACGTCCGATAATGATAACGGCCAGTCAGCCAGTCGGGCATCAAATCGACACCACACAAAAGTGTGCCATCTCCTGTCCAAGAGCTGGCTTGGTAGTTTACTGGACGAGTAATATGTAAGTTAGCTACGACCAGGTTGCCCTTGGTCTGGTACAGATTTCGTTTGAGATTGAGATTAACCGATTGCTGATAGATTTTCACGGTGATTTAAAGGTGAGCCTGGGGTGTTATCGTCAGCGACTTGGAAATGCAGTCGTTGAACTCCGGGCAAGAGGAGGCCAATGATGTAATGTGCACGAAATTGAATAATAAAACCATCTGCGTCACATGCCGACAGACCCTAATGCACTCCAACTTTGTGGAAACAAAACAATGTTTCAGTATTCAAACAAGTGTCGATTTAAACAAAAGAATTGGAAGAGCTGTTTTTACTGAATTGAAAACAAAAAGATTAGCCGTTGGATCGGGAAGGTGTCGTTTGTCGAAATTATGGATTAATCCAGAGAATATAAAGAAGCATACAACTAGAGAGACGGACAGCTCATCTTTTCAATATTATATTTCCTGTTTTGTCTTTAAATCGGGATTGAACCAAAAACGACTGCGTTTCTTTGCGATTTGTAGAAAAAATGGGAAAAAAATAAAAAGAAATGAGAAGAAAAATCTTGAATAATTAATTAAAATAATTTTGAATTTCCAAAATGCAATATGTATTACAAATTTACTAAGTATTTCTTACTGAGACCTGTTTTCTGGCAGGCTAGCCAATGGATATAACCATCTGATTTTGAACATATTCTGCAGAGCAATGTACAAACATATAAAATTAATCATTTTCATTTTTCCATAATTTTTATACCGAACCGATAAATCCAACCTCAAACACTCCTGCTTACTTTCGAAAAGGCTGTACTAAACAAAACGGTTTGGTTTATTTTACATTCTTTTTACCTGATTTTACATTCTTTTTAACATATTGATACCCTTAAAATTGTCCAGATGTTTGTAACTCATAGAAGAAAGCATTTCCGACCACATAAAGTATAAATATTCTTGATCAGCATGGCGAGCTGAGTCGATATCCGGCCGTCCGTCTGTTTCAATGCTATCTCCTCCGTCAGTTTTAAAGGTATCGCCACCAAACTTTGCACGAAGTCTTCTGGTACAAATACGCTGCAGTTTTGTTGGAACCGGTTGGTTCGGATGACTATAACATATAGCTGTCATAGGAACGATCGATCGAAAAACTAGTTCTAGTGAGAAAAACTTTTTGGTTTTTAATGCAAACGTCTCCAAACTCTGTATTTACTAGTTTTTAATGCTTCTTCATGATTCTGCCAAATTTGGTCGAAATCGGACATCCATATAGTTTCGCTGTCATACAAAAGTAGAGTCAGAAAAGTAGTTCTATTGGGAAAACTTGTTTGTTTTCAGTGGATATGTCCTTCAAATAAGTTAAAAAACGTGCTGCAAGTGTAAACAAACAAGCCGAAGTTAACTTTCCTCTAGTTTTTTATAATAAAAAGCAAAGTTTTCAAACCAAAAATTAGGGGATTTCTGAAGCTTGCTAAACGCAGTGCCCGATTTCCTGCAAATCCCTTTTAATACTCTGTTTTAAGGGAACGTTTGTGCAAAAATATGTAACAGCCAGAAGAAAGCACCTCCGGTCCTAAATAGCACAAGTACAAGTATAAACACAAGTAAAATGGAGTGTGCGTGTATGCTGGTGGCACACGACAATAACAACATCAATGATGCAGACTTCACTCTTATATATAACCTAAATATTGCATTTTCCGGACATATTTGAGCAAATTGTTTGGATCTATAGTTTTTAAGTCCTACAAAATCTGCCATCATGACCATTTGCATGTGTGAATTTAGACAAATCTTTGGTGTGATGCTTGGTTGAGCTTTCTCTATATTTCCAATGAACTTGAGCTGTTTGGTATACACAGAGATAAGCATATTATGGTTCTTTATATATATCAGGAATGGAAACCGGCGCTGAACGCAAACCGAAATGCTTATTCCAGCTGATATACAGAACCGGCGGTCTTTGAGATTTCCTGAACAGAGCCAAAATCCATAAAGAAACCCGGTTCGATTCAGCAAAGCCAAAGCAGCAAATAAAATTGGAATAATAGGAAAAATTTAGTCTTTATCTAAGAAAAGTTGTAACCGACCTCTTAAGAATCCCCCTTTATAACACTAAGACATCTCGTACATCTGCAAATATCCACCAAACTCTTAATATACCTATCCTCTAACAGCGAAATCTTAGTGAAATTTGCTAATTGTTTTGAGTGTGCATAATCTAAGGGACAATATTCTTAATGAAATGTTGTACTTCTTGACCTCAATCTAGCAATAAACAGCATAATTTTGTCTCTTAATTAAGACATACCAATCGCAAAATGCACTGCTTTCACAGACGGCTTCTAAATTTCCCACTTTATATACTTTACATATTTGCGACAATTCTAAAAGGATTTTAAAGCTACTCAAATGTTTTTAGATAACTTAATTTAGACACATTTAAGAGCGAACCAATAATTTTTGTATAGTCCTCTCGAAAATCGGTATTCTGTGAGCCTTTAAGCCACACAAGGAATTGATATTGATTCTTCTAAATATGTTTGGTCTGGGTTTTGAAGATTTCGATATTTTGTATATTTAACCCAAAATCACGAATCTGATCAACATAGTTTTAAAGTTCTTTGCTTAATATAGTCCACAAAAACAGAGATTGTTATACCTGAATAAAAACTACATCCTCGCACTAATTAAACTTAATTTTATCAACAATAACAAATCAGTCGTCGCTTTAAAGCTTCACCACAATCTTTCCACGCAAATGGCCGCATTTCATGCGCTCGAAAGCCTTAGGCATCTCATCGAACTGAAAACTTCCATCTATAAGAGGCATTAACTGTAATGAATTTACAAGTTGATTAGGTAATCTTTCCACGCAGATATAATATAGACACACTCACCTTACGTCTATCGACCAGCTGCAGCAAAAACTCAATTCCCTGCGGAGCTGGGGTAAAGAAACCCCACTTGACCAGCCCTCCATGTTGGCTGAACGATTTCACATTAGTCTCCACCAGATTGGCCACATTTTTCAGCACACCCAGACCCAAGCCATCTCGATCTATATTAGCCAGCAATGGTGAGGAGAAGGTTATGTACTGATGATAATCAAACTTCAATTCGGCAGCCTGCTGTCCACCCTGACCGGCGCAATCCAATACGATGTCATAGGGAGCAAAGCTAGACAACTCGGCCATAGCAGTGGGATTCTTGTAATCCACCACAAAGTCAGCGCCCAGTGCACGCACCATTTCCACAGCATTTTCACTGCAGGTAGCCAGTACCTGAGCACCCTGTGATTTGAATAGATAACGATTATCACATAATAACACACTATAAGAAAGAAGCACCTGTGATTTGAGCATTTGTATGGCTAATGAGCCGACGCCACCGGAACCGCCCAGGACAAGCACACGCTTATGGGCACCTCCGCCAGCTGAAGTGACAGCACCACAAGGACCACCCAATCCTCCGGTTATATATAGACCTGACCAGGCAGTGAGTCCCGCATACAATACACTGGCAGCTTCGCTGTCATCCAATTGAGATGGAGCTGCAGCCAGCTGAAATATAGAAATGTCAAAAGGAATCTCTGCAAATGCATAATGAAGCCTTACACAACACGCAGGCACACACACATATTCCGCATGAGCTCCTACCGGAGCATGGACGGGTACCACACCCCACACACGAGTGCCAAGCTTTAGGGTATCCGCAGTGACGCCCATGCCTTTTTGCACCAGCTCGCCACAGAACTCTCGGCCCAAGGTAAGAGGAAATTCGATGCCATCGCCTGGCTGACAGCGTAACTTGTTCAAGACAGTGGCTCCATAGCCTCGCAGCATTGCCAAATCAATGGGATTCACCGTGGTGGTGCGTACACGAACCAAACATTCCTGGGACTGTCGTATTTGTGGCATTTTAAGATTATTGGAAAACTGTAACTCATCGATATCGCCATAGTTGTGGAGCTGCCAGCCGCACATCTTCAGGGAGGATTTGGGTGACGGCGGCACCAACTTTTGTATGTCTGTGACGTCGGATCCAGTGGCAGCAGTCGTTGTGGCGGCACCGGCGAGGTGACGTCTGGCCTGGCTCACCAAGTTTCTGACCCCCAACTGCAGCTGCATGTTTTAACAGTATTTGTACTTGCAATTGCAATGTTTACAATCAAAATGCCGTCAGCTGTTTACTGCCAGTCTCTGTATCTCTCTCTTTCTTTGCGCTCTTAGCTATCTCACTCTAACACAGTAATTTTAGCAGCTATCGAGTGTAAGCGGGTCATATCTTCCCAATCGGGTAAGTTGATCGATATAATATTGTTACACGACAACCCTAAACGCCGGCAGTGGCTAAAGAATAGAGAGAGACGCAAAAACGGCAAAGTCAGCATCCGCAAAATCGCGAAAAATGGAGCCCTCCTTGGACAACTACAAGCTTGGCTGTGAATTGCTCGGCCACAGTTTGGATGTGCGGACAGTAGCTGCTGGTGGCCTCAACCCAGACGGCGGCCAAACCATTTTGTCTGGCTCGAGAGACAAAAGCACCAAACTATGGAAACCAATAGGGTGCGGGTGGGTTCGATGAGAGAGGGGGAGGGCAGTGACTTACAGCCCAACTTACAATCCTTTACCATTTACCACAACAGCAACGAATACATGGAGAGTCTAACGCTGCAGGACCACAAAAACTTCATCTCCTACATCTGTTACCTGGCCAGGGAGAAATGGATATGTACGTCCAGCAATGATGCCACCATTTGTATATACCAGCAGGATGGGACTGTGCCTCTGATGACCCTCAGAGGTCACGAAAGTACGGTATGCTGTCTTGCGGGAGGATTTAAGCCGCGCAGCCTCATTAGTGGCAGCTGGGATAAAACTGCAAGGATTTGGAGCGTGAGCGAAACGGGCGATGTGAAGTTTGTCAAGCTGGAGGGGCACGATGCAGCCGTTTGGGCGGTGGCCACTTTCCATGACCAACAAAAGTTTGTCACAGGCGGAGCAGATAAATGTATTTACTTCTGGAACGAAAAAGGTGAGAAGCTACGCCTGCTCAAGGGTCACACGGACTGTGTCAGAGGGTTGCTGGTGCTGCCCTCCAATACGCTACTCTCCTGCGGTAATGATGCGGTGCTGCGGTTTTGGAACGAGGAGGGAGAATGCGTGCGCCAGCTGAGTGGCCATACGAACTATATTTATGATATGGCAAGGAATTTGGCTTTGGGTGAGCAAATAGTGGTCTCCGGCGGTGAGGATAGCACCTTGCGTATGTGGAATGTCATCACAGGCGAGGAACTGGGCACGGCCATACTACATCCCGCCCTTTCGGTGTGGTCAGTGGCTTGCCTGGAGAATGGTGACATTGTCACCGGCTGCAGTGACGGCGTGGTACGGGTATTCAGCCAGGAACCTAAACGTCAGGCCAGTGAGGGACTGAGGCAGACTTTTGACTTATCCGTAGCCACGCATAGATCCCAAATGCTGGAGGAGATAGGCGGCATCAAGAAAACAGAGTAATTACTTGATTAATTAAAATACCAACTTAAGTTTAAGTTTGGTTTTAGTCTTCCAGGTCCTGAGGCTCTTCTCACAAATGGCACGCGTGAGGGTCAAACCAAAATGGTGCGGCATCCAGATGGCTCCGTCAAATGCTACAACTGGGAGCTGGGACAATGGAATCTGGTGGGAGATGTTACTGGCGCCACAGGTGGTACTCAGGAAACTTCGGGCAAAAAACTGCACGAGGGCAAGGAGTATGACTTTGTGTTTAATGTGGACATTTCGGATACAGAGCCACCCATTAAACTACCCTACAATCATGGCGAAGATCCCTGGCAAGCGGCTCAGGCTTTCATACATCGTCATGAATTGCCGCAAGCCTATCTAGATCAAGTGGCCAATTTTATAGTTAAGAACTCACAGAGTGCTCCAGTCGTAAGTCAAGCCACAGCGGGCTATCGGGATCCTTTTACGGGCGGTTCACGCTATGTGCCCGGCTCTAGCCAAAGCAATGTGCGGAGTGGCAGCAATGTGGATCCCTTCACGGGTGCCTCCAGCTATTCCAGCTCCCAGCCCCGGGTGGATGTGAATTTTGTGCGTTCCGGCGATAAGCATTTTCCTGTCAGCAGCTATCGCACCTTTGATACCTGTGATGCGGGCAAAGTGCTGGAAAAAATTAAGTATGCACTGATACGGGAATCCAACAAGTACCCTTGATCTTAATTCCTGTCATATTGCAGAGAGTTCAACACCAAACTGACCACAGCCGAGGGCAAAGTGGGTGAGGAAATCTTATTGGCCGTCATGCAACTGACAGAAACGTCACCTGAGGTTGACATCACGGCTCTGGAAGCTTTGGTTATGCTACTCAAATGGCCAGCGGGTATGCTGTTCCCAATCATTGATATACTACGCTTGGCCGTGCGCCATGAATCTGTTTTTGTGGTCCTCAACAACACTCACAACTTCCTGAGCTTGGTTTTGCCTCAGTTGAGCGGATCTCCGGCTAATCAGTTAATGGGGGTGCGCTGCCTGGCCAATGCCTTGACCCATCAGTCTGGTCGTCAGCAAATAGAGATCCGTTTGCCAGAAATCATGGAACTGGTCACGGGCATTCGGGCGGGCAATGCAAATCTTCAGATTGCGGTGGCCACCTTTTATCTAAATGTGACCATTGCCCAGATACATAGCCAGGCCAAGCCGGAAGTGTGTAATGTGGTGACCACTGGAGTAGTCGAGCTTCTCAAGTGGGTTAAGGACTTGGAGGCCTGTTATCGTTCCATGCAATCCATCGGAAATTTAACCACTACGTCCTGCGGCCAGGAGACCATTGCTCAGGTAGTGTCTGTGGATTATGTGATGGATAAATTGCGGGAGCTGACCAAAACACCGCAGGGTGAAAACTTTAAGAAGGTGAATGTGGCGGGAGAGGCGCTGCTGGCGGCTTTTTGATTTATTTTCTAGAGAACTCAAAACTAAGTCTAAATTTTTTAATAGAGTGCGATTTTCCTAATAAACATACATATATACAAACTATTCCTGTGGCTTCTGCAGCTCCTACTTCCAGCGTTCCTGTGGCCAGTCGAACAGCTGCTCGATAACAACTTTCAAAGTTCGAGTAGTCGATATATTTAAGTGGCCGTAGGACCGTTACTACTTGAATGAACTATGTTCACAGATAACTTGAATAAAGCTTTTGCAAGTCAATACGATTATAATTTTTAGGTTTATTTTGAAAGCTTTTATAATTTTTTTTAGTTTCAGTTAAAGTTTGCGATTTACATGAATGGATAAAGGCTGTGCTGGAGCACAGCTGGTTAAGACTGCGAATCGTATCGCCAATCGCTTATCGTTATCAATATCGATTAGTGAGACCACATTTGACAACAAACAACCACCCACACATTCTCGATCTGGACGGGGTTTGTGATTAGGTCTTGAAATGCCCACAATAATTGCTTTGGATGCATCACTATCGATGCTGCGACCAGTGCCCGGTCGCAATGAGCACACATATCAATCCCTGGCGGTGAAGGGCATTCAACATCTGCTGGACAACTTGACAGTCGCCGGAAAATTGGAGCATATTGCTTTGGCTTCCTACACGACCAGCACCGAGCTGAAAGTGGATTTCACACGGGACTATGATCAAATCAGGCAGGCGGTAAAGAAAATCGAACCAGTGGACAAAGCCTGTCTGATCACCATGCTGAAGACATCCGTCAGTCTGATGGCGTCCTGGGGAACCCAAAACGTTCTGCAGCTGGTGGTTTTCACAGACTGTGGGTTAGGCATGGGAGGTACTTCGATAAGCGGATTCCTAGAGGCCTACAGTGCCGCCGGCAAAGAAGCAGAGGCGGAGTACACCTGGCTAAAGACTTTGAGTAACTGTAACCTGAATTTCATTTGCCTGGGATTGCATTCGGATCACTATTTTAGCCAGGCTCTGAAGGTTTATCAACAGTTGTTGGACTTAGCGGGACTTAAGGGTGAGTCTGGACAGGAGTTAAGAATGCTCCTACTTACTTCTATCTCCTTTCTAGGTCAATTGTTCATGACGAAACCAGTGAAGAGTGTGGAGCCTGGAGCGCCTGAAAGAGAGAATCCTGTGCATAAAAGTGAACTGGGACGCACTGCAGTGTTTGAGCTAATCGAACGGTTGTGCGAGGCCAGCTATAAATCGTCAGAAATGATTCTTAAATGTGGTAGTTACTTTCGCATGGAAGCCCCGGTTTTACTTTGGCCACCCACATCGTCATACGAGCAGCCCGGCAGTTTCGGCTGTGAGCCCAGGCTCAGGCATTTGGACCCACGCATCGAAGTGTGTGGATTTCTAAATCTCTCGGACATAGGGTCTCCAGCTATACTCAGTCGCCACTGGGTTCTGCCCAAAGTGGAGCGGGAGAAGCCTTCCAGTCGTCGTCCAGGTGCGGCGCCCAAGCCAGCCAAGCTAAATCTGGATACCAGTCATGCCAACTATGAGCTAGAGAAATTGGAACAGGATATACGTGATTTTTATGCCAAGGATCCCAAGGACACGGCCGAAACGGAGAGCGGTGATGATGCGGATGTGACCATAGTACTCAAACACTCAGCAGGACCCCAACCGTCCGAGCAGCAAAAGGAATCGCTGTGTGTGCTCATGCATGGTGCCCTCAAATTGGAGAGCATGGCCGCTCTGGTGCAGTTGGGAGACAAATGGTATGGCCTTATCTATGCCAATACCGATCCTAAAAAGAAATCCAATCTTATGCTGAATATACTGCCGCCTGGGACTAATGTCATACCCTGGTTGGGTGACTTGGAGTTACTTGGATTTCCCGAAGATCTGGCACCTGGCGAAACGGCCAGTTTTCCTGTACGCGCCGAGCGACGCTCTTACTCCCAGAGCAGTGTTGTGTGGATACGTCAGGCCAGCCTACAATCCGATGTACAAAAGGTTTTAAGGCATGCCAAAAAGCTGCCCGACAAGACGCAACATTTCTACAAGGAACTCAATCGCATTCGTCGCGCCGCCTTGGCTTTGGGCTTTGTGGAATTGCTTGAGGCTTTGGCCATGCTGCTGGAGAAGGAGTGTACACACCTGACCTTGAATGGAGCCAGCAATGAGTGCACTTTGCAGCTACAGCATGCGTCCACAGAGCTCAGAAAGACTTCAAATCGGGACATTAAATCTACAATTGTGCCGCTCCAAAAAGTGGGGAATACAGAGTCGGGTGGAGGTGGATCGAGTGCTTCCTCAAGCAATGCGGGTTATTTGTATTAAATTACTTAAGAAATGTGACATATTTTTGTTTATTTGAGAGGCCAAATAAGGTAGGATTCGGCTTTAAAACATATTTCAGCGAAATCAAATAATAAAATCATCTCAGAGGCCCAACAATGCACAAGCAGATGGATGTACACACATTAAATCATCTCGTTGGATGAAAGAAACATACCGATACCACGTGAAACCTCGACGTAATCTTGCACTGAAATGCAGGACGTCCAGTTCTAAACAAATTGAATACAAAACTCCAACAAACCCCACTTGTTAGGGAGAAAAGAATTACTTACTGACAAAAGTTTATTCTATCCCAATCCCCCAAAGGCCATTATTTGAATTTACCGCATCAAATGTGCAAGCCAGCTTATCGATAAGTCAACGGCTATCGAATCGCCCTTGCATGGAGATGTTGAAATTAGTCAGCTGTTTGCTCTCCGACTTTTGTGTTGAGTATATTTGTCTCGCTCTAACCACCGAGTTTTTCAGATATTGGCCATAAGTTTGTTTACTTGAGCGACGTCTCAAATTTAGTCTCTATGTAAATTTCTTCATAATGGGAGGCCCAGAATTACCATCGGATCCTGGTGAGGATTCATTTCCCACGCCCACCATACACCATCCAGTGGTTGATACGAGCGATGAGAGCGACGACGCCTACAATGGCTACGAGCCACTGGCCATGGAGGAGGAGCCACCACCGCAAATTGCAGCTCAGAGGGAGGAAGATATTGATTTGACCACGGCAACGGTGACGCATGGTGATCCCAATATGCCGGCCATAGAGTGTGCCGATGTGGAAATCGAACGTCAAGTGTGGAGCGAGCCCAGGCCCAGGGAACTGCAAATGGAGTTGGACACGGCTAAAACTGAACAGGTAATGATATAGTTTAGAAGTGGACGCACATATACTCACTTACAAATATACATCTTCGGCTTAGATACTCAGTGCCATGTCCAAGATAACATTGCCCAACATATCAGTCCCCGATTGGGCCAAGGGTGTGCCAGAGGAACGCTGGAAGCAGGAGCTGCTTGAGCGCATACAAAATCGACAGCAGCCACAGGAATAGTTTGTATATTTGTATGTTTATTAGGAAAATCGCACTCTATTAAAAAATTTAGACTTAGTTTTGAGTTCTCTAGAAAATAAATCAAAAAGCCGCCAGCAGCGCCTCTCCCGCCACATTCACCTTCTTAAAGTTTTCACCCTGCGGTGTTTTGGTCAGCTCCCGCAATTTATCCATCACATAATCCACAGACACTACCTGAGCAATGGTCTCCTGGCCGCAGGACGTAGTGGTTAAATTTCCGATGGATTGCATGGAACGATAACAGGCCTCCAAGTCCTTAACCCACTTGAGAAGCTCGACTACTCCAGTGGTCACCACATTACACACTTCCGGCTTGGCCTGGCTATGTATCTGGGCAATGGTCACATTTAGATAAAAGGTGGCCACCGCAATCTGAAGATTTGCATTGCCCGCCCGAATGCCCGTGACCAGTTCCATGATTTCTGGCAAACGGATCTCTATTTGCTGACGACCAGACTGATGGGTCAAGGCATTGGCCAGGCAGCGCACCCCCATTAACTGATTAGCCGGAGATCCGCTCAACTGAGGCAAAACCAAGCTCAGGAAGTTGTGAGTGTTGTTGAGGACCACAAAAACAGATTCATGGCGCACGGCCAAGCGTAGTATATCAATGATTGGGAACAGCATACCCGCTGGCCATTTGAGTAGCATAACCAAAGCTTCCAGAGCCGTGATGTCAACCTCAGGTGACGTTTCTGTCAGTTGCATGACGGCCAATAAGATTTCCTCACCCACTTTGCCCTCGGCTGTGGTCAGTTTGGTGTTGAACTCTCTGCAATATGACAGGAATTAAGATCAAGGGTACTTGTTGGATTCCCGTATCAGTGCATACTTAATTTTTTCCAGCACTTTGCCCGCATCACAGGTATCAAAGGTGCGATAGCTGCTGACAGGAAAATGCTTATCGCCGGAACGCACAAAATTCACATCCACCCGGGGCTGGGAGCTGGAATAGCTGGAGGCACCCGTGAAGGGATCCACATTGCTGCCACTCCGCACATTGCTTTGGCTAGAGCCGGGCACATAGCGTGAACCGCCCGTAAAAGGATCCCGATAGCCCGCTGTGGCTTGACTTACGACTGGAGCACTCTGTGAGTTCTTAACTATAAAATTGGCCACTTGATCTAGATAGGCTTGCGGCAATTCATGACGATGTATGAAAGCCTGAGCCGCTTGCCAGGGATCTTCGCCATGATTGTAGGGTAGTTTAATGGGTGGCTCTGTATCCGAAATGTCCACATTAAACACAAAGTCATACTCCTTGCCCTCGTGCAGTTTTTTGCCCGAAGTTTCCTGAGTACCACCTGTGGCGCCAGTAACATCTCCCACCAGATTCCATTGTCCCAGCTCCCAGTTGTAGCATTTGACGGAGCCATCTGGATGCCGCACCATTTTGGTTTGACCCTCACGCGTGCCATTTGTGAGAAGAGCCTCAGGACCTGGAAGACTAAAACCAAACTTAAACTTAAGTTGGTATTTTAATTAATCAAGTAATTACTCTGTTTTCTTGATGCCGCCTATCTCCTCCAGCATTTGGGATCTATGCGTGGCTACGGATAAGTCAAAAGTCTGCCTCAGTCCCTCACTGGCCTGACGTTTAGGTTCCTGGCTGAATACCCGTACCACGCCGTCACTGCAGCCGGTGACAATGTCACCATTCTCCAGGCAAGCCACTGACCACACCGAAAGGGCGGGATGTAGTATGGCCGTGCCCAGTTCCTCGCCTGTGATGACATTCCACATACGCAAGGTGCTATCCTCACCGCCGGAGACCACTATTTGCTCACCCAAAGCCAAATTCCTTGCCATATCATAAATATAGTTCGTATGGCCACTCAGCTGGCGCACGCATTCTCCCTCCTCGTTCCAAAACCGCAGCACCGCATCATTACCGCAGGAGAGTAGCGTATTGGAGGGCAGCACCAGCAACCCTCTGACACAGTCCGTGTGACCCTTGAGCAGGCGTAGCTTCTCACCTTTTTCGTTCCAGAAGTAAATACATTTATCTGCTCCGCCTGTGACAAACTTTTGTTGGTCATGGAAAGTGGCCACCGCCCAAACGGCTGCATCGTGCCCCTCCAGCTTGACAAACTTCACATCGCCCGTTTCGCTCACGCTCCAAATCCTTGCAGTTTTATCCCAGCTGCCACTAATGAGGCTGCGCGGCTTAAATCCTCCCGCAAGACAGCATACCGTACTTTCGTGACCTCTGAGGGTCATCAGAGGCACAGTCCCATCCTGCTGGTATATACAAATGGTGGCATCATTGCTGGACGTACATATCCATTTCTCCCTGGCCAGGTAACAGATGTAGGAGATGAAGTTTTTGTGGTCCTGCAGCGTTAGACTCTCCATGTATTCGTTGCTGTTGTGGTAAATGGTAAAGGATTGTAAGTTGGGCTGTAAGTCACTGCCCTCCCCCTCTCTCATCGAACCCACCCGCACCCTATTGGTTTCCATAGTTTGGTGCTTTTGTCTCTCGAGCCAGACAAAATGGTTTGGCCGCCGTCTGGGTTGAGGCCACCAGCAGCTACTGTCCGCACATCCAAACTGTGGCCGAGCAATTCACAGCCAAGCTTGTAGTTGTCCAAGGAGGGCTCCATTTTTCGCGATTTTGCTGATGCTGACTTTGCCGTTTTTGCGTCTCTCTCTATTCTTTGGACACTGCCGGCGTTTAGGGTTGTCGTATAACAATATTATATCGATCAACTTACCCGATTGGAAAGATATGACCCGCTTTTACACGATAATTTATAGCGATTTTGTGATCTATTTTAAATGTGGTCTCACTAAACGATATTGATAATGATGAGCGAGTGCGGCGCTTTCCAGCACTGGGGTTCGCGGGTGCGGCGCTTTCCAACACTGGGGTTCGCGAGTGCGGCGCTTCCAACACTGGGGTTCGCGAGTGCGGCGCTTTCCAGCAGTCGCAGTCTTACCCAGCTGTGCTCCAGCACAGCTTATATCCCGCTAAAGCAGGCCTATAGCGGGAAAACACTACTATATATAAATGGTGGATTTTTACACGCCATGGTAAAGAAGGGGTGGAATAAGGGGAACCATCCCCCATTAAGTGTATATATATTGTTTAACATAATCACATAAGACCCCAGGACCAAAGACTTGAAAAACATTGATGCATGCCCCAGTAGAAATTTTTCCACACATATATCAACTCGAATAGTATCGAGAATGTCGAGTTGTACCGGAAAAGCTGCCTTCTGTTCTGCATGAAATTTATCCTATTATTTGCTTCTGTATAGTTGACAGCACTGTTCCCCAATCACCGTGAGTCTGACTTGCCCATCTCTAACTGTATGAGTGTGTTTTTATTACTCTTGGCCAATAGGCAGCGCCACAGTGCTACATTATATTGCTGCATTATTGTTTTTATTATTATAAATTTAATCAATTTAAGCTATATTTATGTATTTAAGTTTACGCGCCATTGAAGAGTGTGTCAAGTGTAACTGTTTAAACTCACGTGCATATCGTAGCTCAACTCTATTCTGGAGTCGTCGTCCCCCGCATCGCAGCAAATTTCATTTTTTTTTATCGATTTCACCTCAGCCAATTCCTACAACAACAACAACAACGGAACCAAACGGCCATCAAATAGTGCAGTGTTATGGAAGTTTCCTCCGATCCTTATGAGCAGAAACTATATCAAATGTTCCAGAGCTGCGAATGTTCCAGTGGGCTCTTGGATGAAACCTCGCTGCTAAAACTTTGCTCCTTGCTGGAGCTGCGCGACCAGGGAGCTGCCTTGATCTCCAGCCTGGATGGTCGACACAAGCTTGGCGTTAGTTTTGATCAATTTAAGGAGGCGCTTCTGGCGTTTCTGGGCACCGAATTTGAGGGTAGCACGGAACAGGCAGGATTTAGAGGTAAGCGTGAACAGCTGCGTTTGGGTCATAAAGCAGGCCAATTTTTTATGAGCGGTCTGTAGAATTACCTGATCCTGCCCAGGTAGTTTCTACCACTGGGGTATATAAGGGTGAAGCCATGCTGTAATGGAATTTAATTGTAAGTGAGACACCATGGGCACACGTTTCTATTATAGACAAGCCGCCGTGGGAGGCCAGGCTATGGATCCCATTATAGAAAAATTAGCCGCACGCCTTGGTAGTTACATGTATTTGACTTAATAAGCCAACTGACTGAAGATTGTCTCTGTTGTCCAATTTCAGAGCGCTCTCTGGTGATAAGTGATGGCGCCGCATTAACCAGCACCTACATCGAAAGTCCACCCGAGTCATCTGATCGCGAGGTGTCACCCAAGCTGATAGTGGGCACCAAGAAATACGGACGGCGATCCCGGCCACATCAGGGCATGTATGAGTTGTCTGTCACGGATTCGGATAACACAGATGAGGATCAGCAAATACAGCAGCAACAGTACCAGCATCATCTTAGTGCCAGTCTTAATGCTGCTGGCGATGAGCTGGGAGTTCAAGTGAGTGAAGTATAGTGGTTACACCAATATGACTTACATATTCGCTTTTCTTACTTCAGGTCCATCGTTCATCCTCACAAACCGATTTGCCTGGCAGCCGGCGTCTTCGCTCCGTCCATTCCAGTGGCAGCAAACTCAAGCGCTGTGCCTCGTTGCCTGCACGCAAGAATCTGCACTCCAAAATGCATGCTTCCACGGGAACTCCGACATCACCGATCGCCGCCGCTGTCGCCGTCTCCTCTGCAGCCACAGCAGCCAGCAGTAAGCTAAAACCGTTGGAGCCAAGCAGCAGCGTTGAGTCTCTGGGTAAGTGAAGAGGTACCAATTGCCTCCCCAGTCCCTCCCCCGTCAAATAGCCACTGCCCATCAGTTAGCCCATTTGAAATTAGCCCGAAATTATAATCGAACACTTGTTAATGGTTACACACCGCAGGCCATCACCTGCCCGCACCGCGGCCAGACCAAGGGAGATGCTACCACAATGGCCGTTGTTTGTGTTGCAAAGGTTTGTGCGCTTTTGAGCATCCCACAAAAAAACAAAAACAAAACAAACACACACACCACATCCACCCCAAGACACCCAGCCTAAGTCAATGTATCAAATGCACAAATCAATTGTAAATTTTGTATTTAAATCACAGATTGTGCTTGAGATTAGGAAGTATTTTATTTTGATTTGGCAAGCAGAAAGTTTATTATTGGGGAAAAGAGATTTTCGGGAATTTAAAGATTGATGATCCAGACTGGTAGACTGTTATGAAATGACACATACGTAACATTTGGAAGATCATTTTGACAAAGTCACCTTAATGAGTCTTTTTCGAGCCCATCTGATGATTCAAAAAAGATAACTATCTTGTGCGATTAACAGAAGACTCAAAAATTACTCATGCAAATGCTCAAAATGTGATTTATTTAAATACGAATTGAAAAGACCCTCAAATGACTAGAATATAAGTCGAAACTGATAAGAAAAACGGACGAAAAACGACTCTTCACGAAGTGATTTTCTCCATTCTTCCATTTATGATTATTTTAATCAGATCGAGGAGTCGAAAAAGACTCGAATGTGATCAATAATTGCATAAAATGTTTGCAGGGATATCGCCAAAATGTTTACACCACAGTTTAATGAGGATTAGCTTACATAGTAGCTTCTTCTTCTTCATATCGAATCGTCTAAGAGCCTATTTGACCCGCTATATATCCAAAAAAAAGTACACGAATGAAAGCTGACCGGCAGAAACTCAAAAAACCGATAGTGCAATCCTATTGCATTTCGTGGCCAACTAACCCCTTGGGTCGGAAATTTACAGTAGGGATTAGAAATATCGGAATTAATATCGATTCAACGAAATTCGACACTCTTGTTTAAAAAAAATACGATAAATCGTTATCGAATAGTTTTCTGAGAAGATTTGTCGGATATCCAATATATTTTGGTGATACTTTTCGCCAATATTTTGCAATTTAAAAGTAAACTCATCTTTTTGTTCAAAAATTGAGCTACAATTGATAATATGAGGATTCTGTTATCTTTATCAAAGGATAAAGACTGTGAAGGTGCTTCAAATAATTATAAAATTTTTTCAAAATGTCATTTCAAATTTGAATTGTCTAAGTTTTCTTCATAATAATTTCAAATGATATTTATATTAATTACCTTATAGAAATTACTATTTTTGAAAATATCGATAATTTTTTTCATTTTACCCTGAAATATTCAAATCGAAATGATACTTTTTCAACATCGTCCAATATATCGATTATAAATCTTTGAAATATCCGGCAGCCGTGGTAGGGGTGCCAGATATAATATCAAAATATCAATATTTTTGTCCAAATCGTTATCGTTTCCCAATCGAATAGCGAATACATTTTAGTGTTATTTTTCGGCGACAGTTCTGATACAGCTTTTCGAATGCTTTACATTGAATGATGCTACATTTTAAAAGTAAATTAATTTTCATGTTAATCCATCAAATTATCTTCTAAATTGTTAACATCCCAAAACGGACGCCAAACGGAATCCATAATGCTATTCCAATTTATTAACGGATCTATTCATATACCCGATTATACGCTGAAATCATCGAACCAAGGAGGCCGATAGACAATATAGAAGCTAGGCAGTCAGCTACCTTGTGAAAAATGACCGCGTTTGACATAAAAATTAAAAATTTTCAATGATCTTCTGCTGAACTCCAATGATGAGGTATCATGATGGCCATTTTGATGATAAATATTGATAGAGAAGCATGTGTTGAGGAAATAGTAAGCTCCTTTCAAGGGAGGCAGCTTCAATTGTATATCGATAGGTTTTGTACGATACCGATTTCTTATGTTCGAGACTCTTTTTCCATACAAGTTATGCTTGCCAAACATTTAGGTACATCCGCTCCAAGCTCATAACCCACACACACACACACACACACACGCAGACACCGTTTCGTTCACCTGGTATTTTGGGCTATATTTGTTTTTCTTTATATCCTAACTGGAAGCTAGCTGTAATTGTGTACCCCCCCACCCCACCCCACCTAACATCATCCCTCATAATCATATGCTTTTCCAGACATAGTAACGCCACAACAACTGGAAATGATTAGTGCTGAGAGCATTTTGGAAATCTGGGAACAGGCGGGCATACTCAACAGTCGCAATCTTCTCCATATCCTTGGCTTCGATGAGGACCAGATCAGTTTAATGCAACTGACCAAAGTTCTGGAAGAAGAGCTGCGTGGCCTGGAGCAAGATCCTCAACAAAATATGCTACGTGCCTTGGTAACGCTTCAATCGTCAGAACTGGTCAACTATCGTCTGGCCTATCGTCAGCAGCATGACGAGAATCAGAAACTAAGGGCAGACAATAAGGCAGCCAATCAAAGAGTGGCCCTAATGGCCGCCGAGGTGGATGAACGACATACCAGCATGGAGGAGAAGTCGCACAAGCAGGTGCAGCAATTGGAACAGCGACATGCCAGTTTGATAAGAGAGTTGACTCAAAGAATGAGCCACGATCGGGACCATTGGACTAGCATGACAGGACGTCTGGAGGCGCAGCTTAAGACTCTGGAGCAGGAGGAGATTAAGCTGCGCACCGAGCTGGAATTGGTGCGCAATGAAAACTCTGACTTGGACAGGGAACATCAGAAGGCACAAATTCAAATGACCGAATTGCTGGAACAGAATATTAAGCTTAATAGAGAACTGGCCAGCTGTGAGGCAAGTCCAGAGTTGGGAACTCAGACGACAAGTCGAGAGAGCGCAGATAAAACCCATGAGGAGGAGGATGAAATGCTGCAGCTGATGGAAAAGTTGGCTGCTCTGCAAATGGAGAATGCCCAATTGCGCGACAAGACTGATGAGCTGACCATGGAGATTGAGGGACTGAATTTGGAACTAAAGCGAAGAAACAAAAAGTTGGCGACCGTGACGGTGGAGGAGCTCGAGCCGTGCGGCACTAAGCGTAGAGGTGACTCACCCAGCAAGACACCCATCACCGAGGAAAGTCCTCGTCTGGGCAAGCAGCGCAAGTGCACAGATGGTGAGGAATTGGCTCTCAATTCAGAGCTACATCAGCAGCAGGATAGCGAAGAGCTCGCCGCACTCAGATTACGCCTTAGCCAGCTGGAGAAGCAACTAAAAGACACCACTTCCAGTTCCCCTGACTCACGCAGCAAGGAGCTCGAGGGAAGTCTCGAGCAAATGCAGCGTGCCTATGAAGAGTGCGAGGATTATTGGCAAAGCAAGTTAAGTGATGAACGCCAACTGTTCGAAAAGGAACGCCAAATCTATGAGGATGAACAGCAGGAGAGCGATAAAAAGTTCACCGAGCTGATGGAAAAGGTGCGCGAATACGAGGAGCAATACAGCAAAGATGGTCGCCTGTCACCCATCGATGAGCGGGATATGCTGGAGCAGCAATATATTGAGCTCGAAGCAGAGGCCAGCCAATTGCGCTCCAGTTCCATGTCGATGCTCGAGGAGAAGTCCCAGCAAATAAGCCAATTGCAATCCGAAATTGAAGATTTGCGCACGCGGCTTGGCGAAAGCGTGGAAATACTCACGGGAGCCAGTGAACTGACCCAACAGCTGAATGCCAACGATACGAACAAAAGTCCAGCCAGTTCGCCCATGAGCTATTTGTGGTTCCAGAGCACCATACAGGAACCACTGAAGGCGTTCAGTGGCGACGAAGCCAGTGCCACAGCTCTGGCCCTGCTCGGTGACGGCTCACCCACGCACAAGGCGGCCAGCCGGTGAGTAGAAGGCTTGGCCTTCCCATCTCTATGTTTGTGTCATGTTTTACGGTTCCTATTCATTTAGTTTATAAGTTTATGTATGTGTGTTTGTTCAATAAATTTAATTATATTTTTTAGATTTTTAGATATAAATTTGCACTTAGGGAAATTATAGACGCGCTTGAGGAACACCTTAGATTTAAATGCTTAAGATATAGATGTAAAAATCTGAAACTGTATACAGGCAGAAAAGTCCTTTGAAAAAATCAATCGGAAGAAGCATTTCGGCTCATAAGATGGTAGTTTCACCCACTCGATGAATGGGCGAAGTTTGTATACCTTGCAGCACTTTTTTCTAACTAAGACTACTTTTCGCACCCTAAATTTCTATGACAGCTATACTATATACATGTCCGATTTCGACCAAACTTAGTGAAATCATGCAAAAGCCTAACAAACGAACATGTAAGACATTTGGAATCGATTCCATTGAAAACAAAAAAAGTTTTTCTCACTAAAACTAGTTTTTCGACCGAGCATTCGTACTGCAGCTATATGCTATAGTCATCCGATATTGACAAAACTTTGTAGAATTGAATGAAAGCATATTAAATAAATAAATCCCAATTTTAAAGACATTTCCATCAAAACCAAAAAAGTTTTTCTCACTGAGATTGCTTTTTTGGCTCTACTTTTCTAAGACAGCTTTACTTTATGGATGTCCGATTTCGGCTAAATTAAGTGGAATGCTGAATAAGCATAGCCAACTAAGAAATACAAAGTTTGAAGGCGTTTCCATTGAAAACAAAAAAGTTTTTCTTACTAGAACTGGGTTTTCAATGATAGTTCCTATGACAGCCATATGCTATAGTCATTCGATTTGGCCGGTTTCGTCAAATGTTCAGGGTATTTGTACTCAAAGACTTCGTGCAACGTTTGATGAAGAAAGCTTTCAAACTGACGGAGGAGCTAGCATAGAAATACATTATGTGGTTGGAGATGCTTTCTTCTATGCCTTAGAAATAGTACCGAAAGGGTTGCTAGCACTGTCTCTTAGCTGGGTCAGTTCTCATCCAAACTAAATGCTTTCGCTCATACCCAGCTATAAACTCTTGACGCCGCAACCTTGACTAGCCAAACAGCTGATTGAGTTTAGCTGGGTAAAAGATGAAAAAATAGTTTTAAGTTTTTCCGCAACCTACCCCAACTAAATTGATTGAAAAATGGCTACAACCTGCAGCTAATATTATAATAAAAAACAATCGAGGCATTGCCCATGACTTCCGCTCTCCAAATGTCGCCCAAATATTCCTCTAATCAAAATTCAAGGTGTAAAAAACCCATTGCAGTATGACCTTTGAAAATTTGGGGGTATTTTTTTATGGTAGGGTGGTATTTTGGCGTTGAACAGTCCCACTTTACCCTTAGCTGACCCGCGCTGTCTTCTTATGTAAAGAAATTGCAGGAATAACTGTTGAATGTGTCTCTCTTCTCTTTCTCTTTTCTGCTCCTTACGAAATTTAAGGCATAAACAATTCGTAAGCAGTGCACATTGATTTTGTTATTGCTGTGTGCTCCAGACAGCCACAAGTACACACAAACAATGCAAAACCATCGCAATTGTTTCAGGATATCTTTTAGTTGGAGTCCGCACATTTCTATTCTGTTTTTAGTCTCATCCTTGTTTTTCTCAATTCCATTTCCGCAAAACATTTTGTGATTTTAGGCCAGATTTGGCCTACAAAACTTTGGCGGAAGTGGAATTGAAAACAAGGACAAGTATAACATGGTTTTTGGGAGTAACTACTTTGATCGAAATCTTTTCTTAATAACCATTTCCATTTCTCATCTCTCAGCAACAACCTAACAACCTCGGAAACATCGATATTTAGTACCACACCATTTGATAGTACACCCTCGGGACCATCGCCCACAAACAGCGGCACCACCAATGTCTCCTCCATCTCCTCTATGCCGCCGCCTGCTCAGCTGCAGCCGCCGCCGCCGTCAACGGCACCAGCGCCCATTGGCAAACCCAAGCGATCGCAGAGTCCCCAACAATCGGAGGGCGAGATAGCCGATTGTGAAACCTCTTCAACGGCCTCCAATAAGAGCTTTGATACCCACAGTGTGGTGTCCAATGGTAAAATCTCTTGCCCAAGTCGAGACGAGAAATGTAGCAGTCCGAGTGTACTTAAAGAGGAACTGAAACGCCTAAAGTTCTTTGAGTTGTCACTGAAGGAACAGATCAAGGACTTGAGTTTACAACGTGATGGTTTGGTAATGGAGCTGCAGCAGTTGCAGGAGGCGCGACCGATGCTGGAGAAAGCCTATGCGGTAGGTCATTGATTTTATGGAGAATTAATCAATTTTAATAACATATCAACTCTTGCAGAGAACTACGCATCCTACGATTCAGCAAAGACTGAATCAAGTGGAATTGCGCAATCGTCATTTGCAGAATGTGGTCAAACAGCAACACCAGTACAACGAGTCCATGATGCAGCGTGAGTGTGGTTTAATAGACAGATTGGATTGTAGATCACTAATTTCTCATTGATTTTTAGAATCCTGGCGGCAGCATCAAGTGGAGCTTAATGATTTGCATGGCCGCATTGAGGCACAGGGCGTTATGTTGGCCGATCAAACACAACGCTTACAAAATGCCGATATGCTTGTCAAAGATCTGTATGTGGAGAATTCTCATTTAACGGCGACCGTGCAGCGTCTAGAGCAGCAAAGGGCACGCGTTAATCTTATACACCAACAGCAGCGTCTGCCGGGAATGCCTTAATTTCGTAACAATAATGAATGGACTACACATCGAAACTCATTTTGCACACTAAATGAATGTTATTTGTATACTAGACGTCATTTCGCCTACTCGTTTAACTTGTGTTTTCTTGTGAATGTGACTTCAATGTTTGTTCAAAACGCACCCACGCGCAAATTGTATACACAGATGTGTATATATATATATATATATCGGGAAAATGAAACAATCCTCACTTTATGTACCACACAAAATAATAATCGACTAAAACGAAACAACTATTTACTACTAAATCAAACATTTAACGACTACTGCAAATAGTTAACGTATATATTTAATATATTAGAGAGATGAGAAACATAAATACAGTATTTTAAATTTGTTATGCGTCGGAGTTGTCTGCGAGCATCGATTTATCAAATGCCGCGTTCAAACGAATCGGAATTGTTGTTAATTTTATTGGTAGAACAAACAAAAAAAAAATACAAATCGAAACTAATTGATCTAATTGTACTTTGATTGATGTAACGATAAAAGACCTGTAAAGCTGTAATCATAATCATTAAGTTTAACCAATACTCTTCAGTTTTGTTAACACCTAACGGAAAAGGAAACACCTCGATGTAATACGTATTTATATATATATATACATTGTATGTACTCTTAAGTATACACACACTATTCATCGTTTTGTCATCGTGTCAGTGCTGCTTACCAGATATTTTCGATCAAAATAGAAAATTTACTTTTTAAAAGTATAAACAAAATATTTAAAACAACAAAAAAATAATAAAAACCAAATATACAATAATTTAATAACAAAATCAAAACACATTTATTACTCTCCAAAGAGCGAAAAGATAGAAATGCAAGGGACCGCCAATGAGCTGGAGACGTTAATTGCCAGAAGACTCAAACAATCCAAGAGGCGTGGAACCAAATGTGTTAATATTAAAATAAAGCAAGACCTTAGTCAAATCGGTACCATAAATTCAAAATATAACGTATTTTCTTAACATGGCAGAGTCTATCGATATCGACTGTTAACCACTCGCTCTATGTGCTGTTAAAGCGTAAAAAGCAAACTGGACTGTCTTTTACATGTTTATCCATTTCATTTATATTTTAACATGAACAAATTCCTAATTTTAGCTGCCTTATTTATTTATTAAATTAATGGTTAGTTTAAATGTAGTTTTTATACATTTAAATAGTTTCCGTTTCCAACCTATCGGCTGCTACTCGTATCGATACATCAACCTATCGATGTATTTAGGGTAGCCGCTCGCACGACAGTCACGAGTCACGAAAAGTCACGGCCGCGGCCATTGTAAGAAACAATAATAAATAATGTGTTGTTTTTCGTTAATTTGTTGTGTTTTTGTGATTATTGTGCAGTTTACAAGTGGTGAGTTGGTTTCGGCCATGAAAAGAACTTGAATGTACAACTATTTAAGCCCAATTTGCTGGTGGCTTGCTCGTTCTGAGTTGTGTGTGTGTGTGTTAACAAGTGCATGTGCGAGCGTTTGTGTGTATGCGGTTTGTTTTGTTATTTGATGCATTTGTTTTATAATTAAATTAGGCATTGTTTTGTAATTAAATTAGGCTCGAAATGCTACGACAGTTAAAGTAAAGTCATTAATTGATATCAGAAGGTGGTGCAACAGTTGCTCGAAGCCTGCCAGACGCAGCCGAAAAGAGAGAGAGGTCCCAAAGCAACGTTAGTTTTGAACAAATTCTTACACATATAAACAATTGTTGTTTATTTAGCTGCATATTTATGCACTCCCCATCGTTTTGCATTTGATCTGTTGTTGATGTTATGCGCTGCAATGGAATTGTTGACAACAGAATTGGCCTTTACTCCTTTTCCACTGGTAAGTCGCAGTGACCCGGTAGGAAATGGACGCCAGCTGGAAGTACTTACCATACACATACATACCTACTTCTTATGAGAGAAGGCTGTGGTTTTAGTGAAAAAAACTGAAACTTGTGTGAAGTGTGTACTGAGGATTACTTTTTATTAATCCTTCTTTCGCTGCTCCAAACGAATCTTAACATTCTGTTGTGATCGCAACACTATGCCATATTCAAATATAATATCCTCCAATCGTGTCACTGGCATTAGTTTGAAACGCCTTAAAACAGAGACCAACAGTACCTTCATCTCCAGAATGGCAAATTTTTGTCCTATACAATTACGTTGACCCGCACTAAACGGCACAAAGGCAAACGGATGTCGTTTCACCGTATTCTCCGGCAGAAATCGTTCCGGTTGGAATTTCTCTGGTTGGGGAAAATGTCTGGGATCTCGCATAATATCATAAATGTGTATATTAATTTGAGCAAACTTTGGCATAATCAATCCATTCACAACACACTTCTCCATACACTGACGTCCTATATACGGCACCGATGGAAACATGCGTAACGATTCCTTGATCACACATTCCAAATACACCAACTCATTGAAATCGAAAACACTTAGGGCTTCATCATCCTCGGGCAATTGTTGCAGTTCATCGTAGCAGCGTTGCTGTACATCTTGTTGTAGGGCCAACATGAGTAGAGTGAAAATGAGGCAAGTGGAAGTGGTGTCATATCCTTCAAACATAAACGTGTTAACCTCATCACAAATGCCTCTATGATCGATTTGGCCCTGCTCTTCGGCAGCCAATAGCGTGTCCAGCATGGCATATCGTTGCTTTCTACCCAAATCATCAACCGGGTTAAGGTGTTGTTGCTTGAATTGCTGACGCTTGCGCTCAATAATGCGACTAGAAAAATCATGAGCTATTTTCAAACTATCACGATGCTTTTGATATGATCCAAAGAGGTAAAAATAGCCACGGTAAAACATTAAGGGATTGGAAGCGCGTTGTATCATGACTGCTTCCAAGTCATGAATTGAATCGCGATATTGCTGGCCCTCTGCCAAATCATCCAGTTTAACCCCCAAAGCGGTTTCTAACAAGGAAAGCAAAAGGATAATTACTAGTCAGTCAGTACATCCATTTATAATACTTACCACAAATATTGTTTAAAGTAAACTGCGGTATTATCTGATTGACCACTAATTCACTGTCCACATGTTGATGCAAAACTTCAACCAGTTTGTGGCATTCTTCCCTGCAATTATACTTCAAATAAAGTATACACTTTCTTAAATCACTTCCCGCTTACTTGAAGACGGCCAGAAAAGACTGCAGCACATTGAAATGAAATGCAGGAGTCAGAGTCTTGCGTCTAGAATGCCATTTTTGATCTAGAATGTAAACAGTGCGAAAATCAACCCATTTCCTCTATCACTTGTAGGGGCCTTACCTGTGCTTAACAATAGTCCCTCGCCCAGAAAGGGTCTTACCAATTCGTACATGACATTTTTAGTTAACAATTTGTTACTCTGGAAGATTTCTTCGGCCTCCTCGGCACGTATCACATTGTACATGGGTGCATACAGCATATACCATATGTAGTTCCGTCCCTTGGCTTTCGCCGTTGACTCGCGTACAAAATTAAAAATGTTTGCTAGAAAGAAATCATTTTATATAGCTTAAAGATCTCATGGTATTCCTGTACTTACCCGGTGAAAAGTCTAGTATATCCAAGTTATTGCCAAATATCGTTTTGCCGGGAAGAACAGCTGCCTTGCTCTCCAATGGACTGCCATCTTGTGTCTTAATACGTGGACTTAGGGCTAAAATCATATAGTCACGATTAAGACGCTGATATAGCCGCCATAAGACAACCAACAAAATTGGTATACCCAGAAGTACGCTTAACATGATGGACAAAGCGAAACTAATACTCAAATAGCTTTTGGATTAGGTCGAATGTTTATACCACTGATAATGCCGAGCATTATCGTTTTGACCAAAATGTATTTTCTTATCAGCTTATATATTAGAGAGGGTAACGGGTAGTGTGTGATTTTGGGGGTTTGTACGGTTCGTGCAATTTCGTGCTCTGCACGAAAAAGCGCTTAGTGTTTTGTACTCAATTTATATTGCTAAAGTGAAAGGTTTTTTTATATATTATCAAGTATTACAGTACTTTATCACGCACCCATCTTTAGAATGTTTCCAAAAATAGTAGCATTTATTGACTGATAAAACGTAACAATTCAATTCTTCAACCTTGACCATGTTTGACTTAGGGCCGGGTATGACATCTTCTACATAGCAGAGTAAATTGTTGGTTTATCTGGCACATAGCAGGTATCGCTATCGAGGTGAAATTTTGCACAGACTTCTTATATGTTCTTACTACTTATATGTCGGAACCGACCGGATCGGATGACTATAGCTCATAGCTCCCATAGAAATAGAAGGTCGGAAAACTAGTTTTAGAGAGAAAAACTTTTTTCATTTCAATGGAAACATCTCCAAACTTTTAATTTATAAGTTTTCTATGCTTTTTTAGAATTTTGCCAAGTTTGATGCAAATCGGACAACTATATGGTATAGCTGCCATACAAAAGATTGGTCTGAAAAACAGTCTTAGTTCGAAAAATGAATAAAATCTGTTCAAATGTCTTTAACAGCCATAAGGATGTTGGTCAGACCCCATAAAGTATATATATTCTCGTTTAGCATCAACAGCCGAGTTGATATAGCCATGTCGGTCCGTTTGAACCCACATATCGCAGAGAGTCTGGTCTCTGAATATCCAAACACAAAACTAGGCAACTAAAAACAAATAGGAAAGTCGGTCAAGCCTGATTATAGCATTTTTCTAAAGTTTAGATTTTCCACACAAAGTGTTAAGGTGTGCTAAGTGCTGCCCATCGCTATTGCAGCCAGTGCTGCCCATCTTAAATGTTTGTTTTCGCTATAACTCCTCTATCGTTCATCCGTTTCTCGTTATTCCTTTGGCGAATCGTTAAAGAATATAGATAACTAATTAAGTCCAGAAGGTAAGAACCTTTTATTAATAACATTGTGGGAAATAAGAGGTTTTTAATTAATTGCAGAGGTGGGAGGGGGCGTGGCATCAATTGAAAATAAACTTGATCTGCCTGCAGGTATAAGAAGTGTTTGCCGGCGCTCTATCTCTTATTATCTCCGAGATCTGTTTGCTCATACAGGCCACATCGTCTCTGCTGTTGTTGCTGATCAAGAATATATATGGTTTATTGAGTCCCAGGTGCTTCCTACTGGCTGTTACATACATTTCCACATACTTAATATACCCTATGTACTTGATACTTGATTTTTATACTCTGTACCAAAGGTACAGGTACTTTTACTATCAAGAGAAGTGTTTGTTTAATACAGGAAGCCAGGTCTGTGGGCTCCCCTTCTAACAACAATATATACCGATTATACTTGTATTTATTTATAACTGATTAGTTCAATCAGTTATTGCCAAGTAGTAAAGTTTAAAAAACACATTTGTGGCTTAATCTAAAAATGTTTGCACATCATAAAGCAGGGCAAAGCTCTAGAAGTGTTGGGTTTATATTTAAATGAAGATAAATTACGAAAAACCAGAAGGAAGTAATACTGCTTAAGTATCCAAGTAGCCATATAATGTGTGTGGCGGTGGTGGTGGTGGTACCGACTTTGCACACCGCAACCGCAGCGGAAGCTGTAGCAACAACAAACAATGAAACCGCCCGCCACGGCAGTTTGTGTTGTTGTTTGTTTGTTTGCTGTCGTTGTTGTTATTGGCTGTGGCCAATGCCGCTGCAATTGCCACTGATCGCGTCGTTTCAATTAGTAATTCTAAAAAGCGGCAAGCGACGTCTTTTGCATCTTAATGAGTTGCTACTGCCGCTGCTGTCCGCTGCCGCTTGTTTGTTGTTGCTGCTGCTGCTGCAGCCAATAACATTTGTTCATAACAAGAAGACATCGGCAGGCAATGCTTTCCAGGGCAAGTTTTTCCAATTGCCGGCTCTGCACTTTTCATGCCCAAATGCAGTTTGTGTGCAGTTGCATTGACTATTTTTGTCGACGCACTCGTCTGACAACATGTTTGCGCGTTCGCCTCCGTCTTCGGAGAAAATGTAATTACGGTGGTTTAAGTTGATTTTTTTGTATTTCGTATTTCTTCTATTGCCGTCTGCTCAAATTAATTCTTCAAGCCAAAATGCGCACTTACACAGGCAGCTAATCAAAGTTTAATCAATGCGGCATTTTGATGCGACATTGCTAAGCGGTTTTTTATTTTATTTTTTTTACTATACAGAGTCAAGTTCCATAGTTGGAACGATGGGAAAATATTGTGCATTGTGACATTGACAGAGTAGAGAGGAAGCCAACAGTCCGAGAATGGGAATGCCGAAGCTATGAAGGATTTCTAACTATTTATTTTTTATGGAGCAGATGAATTGTTGCTTTATTTGGGATATAGCTTTGAAAATTGTTAACATCTGTCGATACGGAGATTCATGTTTGGCTTCTAGAAGCAATTATATAATTTTCAGTTTATGCAGTTGGTTTTTTTGGACGTTGATTGGTTTTAAGAACAACTTTTAGGTAAAGTTAGGTTAATAGAAAGACTAAAAAAGGAAGGAAGACAGATGGAAAGGAGTAGATAGACTGAAGTCTAATAGAAGGAAGAAAGAAAGTAGAAAAAAAGTTAGAAGGAATTTAGAAGAAATGTAGAAAGAAGGCAGAAAGAAGGGAAAAAGAAAGAAGAAAGAAATAAAGAAGAAAATGAAAGAAAGAATTCAGCAAGAATGAAGGCAGAAAAGAGGAAGTTAGAAAAAAGAATGGCAGATGAAATAAAGAAGACTGTACAAACGACCGAAGAGAGAGGGAAGAAAGAATGAAGGCAGAAGGAAGAAGAACGGAAGAAAGAATGAAGACGGAAGAATGTAAGAAGGAAGAAGAATGGAAGAAGAAAAATGGACTAAAGAAGCAAGAAAGAAAGAAAAATAGGGAAGAAGAAAAGACAATGGAAAAATAAGGAAATAGAAGGACGGAAAAGAAAGTAAGATGAAAAAACTAAAGATGGACGAACGAAAAAAGAAAGAAAAAGTGAAGAAGATAGAAAGAAAGAAGAAGACAGAAGAAACAGATAGAAATATAGAAGAAAGAAGGAAAAAAGAAAGGGAGAATGAATGAAAACAGGCAGACAGAAGGAAGAAAGAATACTGGAAACAAAAAAGGGCAAAAGAAGAAAGAAAGATGAAAAAGGGATGAAGAAAGGAGAAGAATAAAAATAATGGAAAAAAGGGAAGAAAGAAAAAAATGTTAAAAAGACAAGTGAGAAAGAAAAAAGGGAAAAAGAAGGGAGAAAGGGCGTAAACACACAGAAAGATGAAAGAAAGAAGGAAAAAAACAGGCAGAAAGATGAAAAAAAGAAGAAAAAAGCATGAAACAAAATAATTAAACTTAGTCCTAAGAAAGAAGGAAGAAAAATAGAAAAAGACAAGAAGAGGGATGAAAAGGGAAAAGAAAGAAGGAAAAAGAAAGAAAGAAAGGCCAAATAAACACACAGACAGATAAACCAGAGAAGCAGGAAGAAAAAAAAGAAAAAAACAGGAAACAAAATGATAAGACCGAATCGGGTCAGCTATGAAATCGATCCGGTTTATAAGAAACAAATCGATTGATTTTAAAACTGTTTCCACAATGGAAACAGTCCTAAACCTAAATATTCACAAACCCAACAGACTTCCAAACTAGAACAAAGGCAAGGTGTGAATATCTAATCAAAAGAATCACTTAAATTTTTTTTTGTTGCATTTGTTATAAACATTTAACTATCAATCGGGGGGCCTAATTAGCATACAAGATTGCCAAGTTGATTTGGTGAGAAAAGCATATCCACAGTCCAATTTGGCATTACCATAAATTGAGATCAATTCCAATTGTAAGAGCTCTAAATAAACACTGTACAAATGTGCATACCCAATTTTCGGTATTCATATTTAAATCGGTTTAAAAACGCATAAAAATCGCATCGACCAGCTCAAGTGCCACCGGCCAGCTTCAGATGACAGTGCATAAACTTGGTTATTTATTGACTTAAGCGGCTTTCGGCCACCTCCGCCTCCGCCTTCGCTTCCACCTGTGCCAGTGAAACCAACCAACCAAAACTGTTGCTCTCTACTCTAATCCATGGCAATTAATTACAGCTTTACACGCAACCGCCAAACAACTTAATACAACATAAATAATAGTCAAAATCTGCGGCAAGTGGACGCTTTTTGCGAATTAGTCTTCATTATGTCAATAAATCTTAGTGCAGGCAATTTTCTTTATCACAAATAAATGTTTGCCAACTGCTAGAGGAAATACCAATTGCCATATTGATCGATTGCTGGCAGAGATGCTGCCCAAGTATGGGGTGGCCCAGTCACCTTTTATAGATATGATGGCCGCAATGGCCTGACAACTTAATGATGGGAACCCGAGACGATTGGGAAGCCACGCAAGAGTCTGCGTAATCAAGCCGAAATTTGCATAAAAAAAAAGGAAGCAGCAACCGCACAGTCGCACCAGCACAGCCACTGTGATACGACAAAATTTTAATTAAAAGTTTAGTGGAGCGAGAGACACACGCCAACGACACAACAAGCGACCGCAAAAGGTTGCTGAGGTAGAATACCGTGCAACAAGTGTCATGGCAGGCAACATGGCTAACAAGCGTCGCCTTCGTAGACGTCGTCGTGGCCGTCGTCGTCGTCTGTCACCAACACGCAAAATACAATCACAAGATATTCGTACTACAACAGCCGCATTGGACGAGGTGTTAAAGAGAATATGCAAGCGCTTTACAACAGTTTTTACATGCTGCAGCAATAATTGAAAAATCATGTTGCTGCAACATGTTGCTACAAGAGTTTGCGCTTTACAACAAAAAGTTGCCAACAAGAAAGGTCAATTAAGTAAAAAACCATAAAAAAAAACTTGGAAAAATGTTAAGTATTTCCGATTCAGAGAATTTAGTCGAAATTTGTTATTTTTTTCTGGAAATCTCTGGAGATTTTTTAGGAAAACTTTAAATGTAAAGTGACTAGAAAATGTCGGTTGCTAGATTTTACTTACATCTAAAACTTAAATCTTATTGTCAGCTAATCTAGTAGCCTAGCATTTTGAAGACACTTCACATACAAAGCCAAATAGGTTTGATTCGAAATGAAACCCTTTATACGAAACTCTCTAGTGATTTGTGCTGTTAAAAACCTGGCAGAGGGTATTATAAAAGTGTCCTGATGTTTATAACGCAAAGAAGGCAGCATCTCCGACCACATAAAGTATATATATTATTGATCAGATGACTTGATTTAACCATATCCGTTCGTCCGTCTATTTCTATGATATCTTCTCCCTCAGTTTGAAAGCTATCTTCACCAAACTTAGCACGAAGTCTTTTAGTACAAATACGCTGCGCATTTGACGAAACCGGCCGGATCGTGTATATATTATATAACATATAGCTGTCATAGGAACGATCGGTCGAGAAACTAGTTTAAGTGAGAAAAACTTTTTTGTTTTCAATGGAAGTGTCTCCAAACTTTGTATTTCTTAGTTTGCTCTGCTTTTCCATGATTCCACTAAGTTTGGTCGAAATCGTACATCTATGTAGTATAGCTGTCATAGAAAAGTAGAGTTTGAAAAGTAGTTTTAGTAAGAAACACTTTTTTG
Source organism: Lordiphosa andalusiaca (assembly GCA_035044965.1). Lineage (NCBI taxonomy): Eukaryota > Metazoa > Arthropoda > Insecta > Diptera > Drosophilidae > Lordiphosa > Lordiphosa andalusiaca. The sequence goes on from JAWNNM010001643.1 coordinate 241,290, forward strand.
TTTTCAATGGAAATGCCCTTAAAACTGGCATTTATTTCTTTAATATGCTTTTACTCAATTGTACAAAGTTTTGTCTAAATCGGAAGACTTAAACATATATCTGCAGTACGAATAATCGGTCTAAAATAAAGTTCTATTGAGAAAAACTTTTTTGTTTTAAATGGAATCGATTCCAAATTTCTTACATGTTCGTTTGTTAGGCTTTTGCGTGATTCCACTAAGTTTGGTCGAAATCGGACTTCTGTATAGTATGGTTCCCATAGAAAAGTAAGGTCCGAAAAGTTGTCTTAGTTGTCTTCGGCCTAGAAGAAGTTAACTTTCCTCTATTTTTTTTTTATTCAGTTTCACACAAATTTTCGTTGTCCCCAACAATCATCTAATACATACATATGTTCCACTTTTTCCAGTGTACTAAATCTTAATTTTAATGAACAACTTTTCAACTTCCATTCATGGTATGCAGCTTTAATTTTATTTTTATAGAGCAGCTACTATATGATATGATATTTTTTTTCTTTTTCTTTTACGAGTCTAAGCTCATCAAAGTTTAAGCAGGCACTTTATAGGCAACTTATGACCATTTCAACCTTTTGTTTTTTTTTGGCTTTTGTACTCATCAAAATTCGACAATGGCCAGTGTTGACAGCCACAAATTAGCCACGAATTCAAGTTCAACTGGTAACTATTTGAACCGACCACAGAGAAATGTACCTAGTAGTTTGGAGCCCAGAGCCTGTGGCCAGTTGTGGGGGGCTTCAAAAAGATTCGCCGCCGACGACGACTCTAATTGAGTGGGACAAGATGTGATGTGATTTGGTGGTCGCATCCTTGTGTGGAGAAATAAATAAAATTTATTACGTATGCGCGCCGCCAACCACATGAAGGACACAAATGCCGCATGCCCGCTCATTCCCTGTTTTCGCCTGTCTTATTTATTGCTTCCACGAAACGCGCGTTGGTTCTGAGAAGTCTGATCTCTGGGCACTCTGTGGTCGCGCGTCTTAACAAGTCGACACTTTTCTTCACACCTTGGCCATAGTTTGGCCAGAGTTTACCTACCCATATTAAGCTTAATGGCCGCCCGTTGCGATTGCTGCTCCGACCACTAACCAGTGGCTGCCTTGCGGTTATTAAATGTAAAAATTAAGATAAGCTCTCGAGGGTCCACTCGCAGCTGGTTAGCGTTAACGATGCCTCAAATTAGCTCTGCCCCTGAGGCTGGCCAGTTGGCTAGCTGGCAATGTCACGGCTAATTAGCAATAGAAGAAACTTGTGGCACCCAAATCGACTTTAGTCATGAAATATCGACAAACAGACCGAATGGAAGAAAGAGACGGGAGAGAGAGAGAGAGAGAGAGAGAGTAAGGGAATTGCATTTGCTTTTTCATATTTTTTTTTGTTTTGTTTTTTGCATTGAAAGTCGTGCACATAAATCGCGGCACTTTATGCATGGAGGTCCCCACGGGTCTCCTGGGCAGCTGGGCCATAGGATTGGCAATTTTATAAGCAGCTTGCTCATAAAATTATTAAATTTATATACACTTAATTGCAGTCCTTATTTTCTTGTGGAACGACAAGGTTTCAGGTTGTATCTTGGCTATGGCATAATCGAAGGCGACAAGTTGTTGTTGGGGGGGGAATAAATGAAGAAGGGGGGTACTTAATTGACAAAGAATTATATTAAGGAAGTTGTTACACACATAAAATATATTACACAGAGATTAAAATAAGCTTATCGTTCTAAAATTAAATTTAGATTAAAGTTTAGTAAAAAATTGCTTTTATTATTATTTTTAACTACAATGAAAAGAAATTAGATTTATATCATATTGATATTGGCTACTGGACAAGGAATTGTAAAGATCGGATGAACGATAGTCAAGTTATGGGCATCAAAATTCATACAGAGCATACACTTTCGATTATTACAATCGGGCTTGACCGACTTTCTTACTTGTTTTATTACTAAATATGGCAATATTTGAATTCTTCCAGATAGGGATCTACAGTTTAACGCCGAATCTGAACGGCAATGTTTAAGAAGATTTTTCATGGCTGGTTACTTCACAACTGAGTCTTGAATACACCCTTGCGAATTTTGTATACCCTTGCAGAGGGTATATTGAAATGGTCTAGATGTTTGTAACATAGAAGGAATCATTTCCGACCACATAAAGTATATATATCCTTGATCAGCATGACGAACTGAGTTGATATAGCCATGACCGTCTGTTTCTATGCTATATCCTCAAAACTATCGCCAGCAAACTTTGCACGAAGTCCTCTGGTACAAATACGCTGCACATTTGTCGGAACCGGTCGGATCGGATGACTATAACATATAGCTGTCAGAGGAACGATCGAAAACTTTTTTATTTTTAATGCAATCGTCTCCAAACTCAGTATTTACTAGTTTTCTATGCTTCTCCACGATTCTGCCAAGTTTGGTCGAAATCGGACATCTATATAGTATAGCTGTCATACAAAAGTAGAGTCAGAAATGTAGTCTTATTGAGAAAAACTTGTTTTTTTTTCAGTGGATATGTCCTTCAAATAAGCTAAAAAGCGTGCTACAAGGGTATACAAACTTCGGCCGAGCCGATGTTAACTATCCTCTATTTTTTTAAATTTTCTTTATGGGAAAGCTCTCCTCCAAAAAATTTAAAGTTAGTTATTTTAAGTAAACTGGACTAATATATCTGGCAAAATGACTAGATTTCCTTATCAAATCCCTAACCATAACAGTCTCTGTTTTTAAAGCTCCTCGACTCTAAAGCTTCTTGAATAATTCTTAAAAGCAAGGGTCTAACATTATTTTGGTAATATTTGTTTATGAAAACCACGAAATGGATTTTCACTAAACTGTAAATTATATATTGAATATTTCTATGTTTTCTATCAACCAATTCTGACGCAAAAACCAATCGGTTCCCATACAATTTGGGAAGTTTGTAGATCGAATGGTTCGGTTCAAAACCGGTTTACAGCCCTGTTAATAGCAGTACAAAATTTGTTCCAACATAAACATATACATAGGATGGAAAAATCATTTTAGTAATCTTGTCAAGGGTAAAACTTATTCGCTTTCAATCGATTTTTATACACTGTTCCCATTGAAAATGGGAAAAGGGGATCATGAAGTTGTGCGAATGTATGTAACAGGGAGAAGGAAAATTTTCCGACCCCATAAAGTATATATATTCTTGATCAGCATGAACAGCCGAGTCGATATAGCCATGTCCGTCTGTCCGTCCGTCCGTCCGTCCGTCTGTCTGTATGAACGCGTCGATCTCAGAGACTATAAGGGATAGAGCCACAAATTTTTGCACGAAGGTAGATTTATGCTGTACGCAGATCAAGTTTGTTTCAGATTTGAAAAATTCCACCCCGTCCCCCTTTTATCCCCAAAAAACCTAGACCTCCTCTAGAAATCCTAGACCTAAATAGCCGTCAGATCCACAATTTTCAAGTTAGAGCCTCGTGGTTTAGTATACATCAAGCTAGGCCCAATATATCTATCTATTCTGAAAAGTACAATCAGATCGTACAAAAAAAACACCGGAGCTATAAGCGAAACAGTTGAGCTGATAAGAGCACCCCCACCCCCCAGTTTATGGTCAGGACTAGAAAAAAGTGTTGCCTACATTTAGGTTCAAAATAACAAAATAAATGAAAACAAATGAACAGGGTATTTTGTGGTCGGGAAACTCGACTGCAGCGTCCTTACTTATTTTTTTTTTTGCCTATTTGATAAAATTACTGATTTGAATGAACTTTTATCCCCCCGCCAACTTGATGCTGCCAAATCGCACTCACAATGTCTGCCTTTGTAGTCCAACAGCATCTCTCACCAGCATCACTCGCCTTTTAACGCCTTTTTATGAGCATTGGGAACAACTCGCAGACCCAATAAAAATTAATAGTTCTTGTCATTTCAACCGACCAAAAATATAATTAAAAACGTCTCAAGTGCCAGCAGTTTCGATAAATCAGTTCAAGGCGACACCGCACAGCAAACGGCCAACGCGGCAGGGATAAAAAAAAAAAAAAATAAAAACTGAAAATGAAATAAAAAGAGTATACAGTTGGCCCAAAGCCAGGCCAGAGACCAGATACTCGTTTGAATGTTGTGGAACGTAAGAGAAATGTTTTCAAATTATATAAAGAAGAAAAAACAACAGCAACAACCTTTGGCGTAGTTTTAGGGTTTTTTTTTTATGTTAGTAGCCTCCGCCTTGGTCGTTGTTGTTGTTGTTCGTTTGATTCGTTACGATTATTTACAGAGAACTCGACAATGTCGTTTTAATTAAGAACCAGTTTGGTTGATTTGGTTTTGTTTTTTGTTTTGGCCTTTGCCTGGACATTTACAAATTAAATGCTGATAAGCCAAAAGTATTCGGGTTCAGGCATTGTGGGTGCAAACAAAATTTAATTATGCTGCATGCAACTGCTGCAGCAGCAGCAACAACTCCAGTCCATGGTTATCGTTAAGAGTTTAATCTTTATGGGTTATGGCTGCACTCGAGTGGTTAGGCTCAGTTTAAACAGCTCGCAGCTCGCATTTTCCTCGTTATTTTTTATTTTTTTTTTCCTTTTCTTTCTTATTTATGAAAGGCTGTCAATATTAAATAGTCATAATAAAAACTCAATTCCTATCCGACCGACCGACCGACCGTGTGGCCGTTGCAATAAGGTGTGAGTGCGAGACATGCGGCGAGGGTGCGATCGGAATTAATATTGACACGCCGATAATGTCATAAATGTGACAGCGATAAAAATCGCCACAATTTTGTGTGTTGCCGCTTCCAGGGGATGAGGAGGAGGAGGTGGTGGTGGAGCAGTGTGTTATCTCCTGCATAAACCACACACAGGTTGTTCAATTTAGTACTCGACAACTTCAGCTTGTTTACACTTTACAGCAATGGCAAATGTTTGTACAGAAAAGTCTTTGCACACTTATTGACACATTGATTAAGGTTCAACGGAAACATGATGCATTGGGGCAGGAAACTCCTTCAGCTGTGGCCAGGCTTCGTCATTGGCTTTGACATGGAACAGACGCCCAAGTAATGTGAAACATTTTATGCAAAGTCAGACACGACTTTGCACTAAAAACAAAACCACTGAGAGAGGGGTGAGGGGATGCAAGAAGCAAGATGCAAGATGCAAGAAGAAGCAAGAAGGAAAAGAAGCCAGTAGGGAAAGAGTTTCAGAGGTGCCCTCAACCTAGCAACACGATGGCTTTTGTAGAGTATCAATGATTTTCATACTTCGTTTTCTTGCGATTATTCTTATTTTATAAACTATTTCTTGAATTATTACACCACACAGAATTACTCATTTCCGACCCCCTTAACCTGTATATATATTCTTGATCAGGGTGACGAGCTAAGTCGATTGAGCTTTGTCCGTTCCTCCGTCTGTCTGTCTGTTTCTACGCGAACTAGTCTCTCAGTTTTTAAGCTAACGAGCTGAAATTTTGCACAGAGTCTTCTTTTTGCTGCACACTACTAATATGTCGGAACCGACCGGATCGTATGACTATATCTCATAGCTCCCATAGGAACAATCGGTCGGGAAAACTAGTTTTAGTGAGAAAAACTTTTTTCTTTTCAATGCAAACATGTGCAAACTTTGTATTTAAAAGTTTAATAAGCGCTTTTATAATTCTACCAAGTTTGATGAAAATCGTACAACTATATGGTATGGCTGTCATACAAAAGATAGGTCTGAAAAACAGTCTTAGTTAGAAAAACTTTTATGTTTTTAATGGTAGCATCCTGCAATTTTGTATTTGTTTGTTTTACATGCCTTTACATCATTTTTCAAATTTTTGGCCAAATCGGATGACTATATCGTATAGCACCCATACGAACAATCGGTCGGAAAATGGGAAAAAGAGTATTTTTTGAATATATTTCAGCGAGCACTTGCAAGGGTATAAAAACTTTGGCACAAACGAAGTTAACTTAGCTTTTTCGTTTTTATTTCATACAATCTCACAAATTTTCATAAAGATCGTATAATAAATGGCAGAGTTAAATAGGTTAATAAGCAATCGTTGCATACTTATCTGAGCCGCATGCGCTGTTTACTTTCGTAACGTTGAAATATTTATATTAATATTAATGCTCTGTTAATTAACATAGAGAGAGGTTGTTAAACACTTTTTCCCTGAGTAACGTGTATAACGAAGTATTTCTTAAAAGAAAATGGATTGCATAATAATACATGGTTTTTCAATTGAGGTCCAAAGCTAAGTTTATGACATGATTTACACAATTTTAATAGCAAAATCATTTAATGTGATCCTCATACAACATTATATTCCGAATTTCTCCATTTGGAACAGACAAAACAAGTTTTCAGATGGAACAAGCCAAGCCAAGCCAGCAAATCGGCTTAAAGCCGGTTTTGAAATTCCGGCTTTTATTTTAATGTGAACCGAACCTCTTAAGAAGTAAATACTGAACCGAAACCTGTTCCGAATCTACAATTTCGGTTCGGTTCAGCCAAAATGGGCAGGGGAGTGTGATAAAATCCTAGAGCAGAATTAATAAATTCTAAAATCCCCATCCATAATACTTAGCTTCTGTTTTTTAAGATCCTCAACTCCAAATCTGTTTTAATGGTTCTCAAAAGCAAGAGCTTAACATCAGTAAATTATATTTTTCATATCCACAAACCGTTTTCGACCCTAAATCGATGCGATTTTCACACGATTTGAGTAGTTGTAAGGACGAAAGTGATATTAAGAACACTTAGGGTTAAATAAACTACTAAAATGGACATATATTTAATAACAGGGACTGAACCAAGGTTCTAACTTAAACCCAAAAACCGCGAACCTATAATTTTCGAACCTTAACCATTGGCTCGAACCAGCAAGCCGGAGATTTGAAATCTTTTTTAATGATTTTTCTATAAAATTAACTTTAGTTGATCTTTTGTTAATGATAATTAAAGTATAATAGTACTTGCTAGGCGATTTCAAGTATTTCTCTCACCATATAGCCCTCATAACAACAAAGTCAAAGATTTTAGAACGGCTTTAATTCGGTCGTATTGTATGAGATATTAAGATTTTTAACAGGTTGAGTTCCATTTATTAGATACAATGTGGTTCGGTTCACAGTTTCATTAAACCAAAGTTCCGGATAAAAATGGGCTTGGCTTAAAATCGATTTGCAGTCCTGGCTACCAAAAAAATGTTGATGAAAAGAAGATATTTTTGAATCCTGATCGAAAAAGTGGGCTTAACAAATTGAATGGAAATTTTGCAATTTTTCGTTGGGTCCTTAAAGTACTAGTTCTTCTTCAAAAAAATCGCTTTCAAAATGTTCCAAATAACTGACTCCTTCGATCATCGACTCACATAGTTGATGAAATATAGAAAGTCGTTACTTTCTTCTTTTTGTTTTTGCCCACGCTTTCCCATCCATCTCTGAATTGTTACTCTCCAAAAAAAACCTTCCCTGAGACAGGAATCCATTCACATATTTACGTATGTATGTACACTCGTCCGTTTTGCATATGTGTGTTCCTGTGTAAAGCGAATGTTGAGCGAGATTTCTGCGCATAGATTGAGCATTAAGGCAAAAAGGAAAATAAATTGCTTTTTGCATAAAGCTCTGAGCGGCAAACAGCATCCCACCACCAAGCTCTCTTGCCGCTTTTGTTCGCCGTTTTCGTTGCTTCCAGCTAAGCGCGAAATTTCGCGTACGTGCGAGGAGGATCGAGAAATATTTGTGCGGCGTTGTTATCGCCGCCTTTGGATCGCAAAAGCCGCAATGCGGACGCAAAATGCGACGCACAATTAATCATATCAGAATATATTGCGCCCTTTGGTGGCATAAATCTCGTCCAGCTTTAAGCCGGCTTAGCCGGGCTGGCTGGCAGCAAGGCAGGCAGGCAGGGCCACATTCAGGTTCAAAAGGGAAGCGAGAGCATTTTAGCGCTTCACGCGCATGCGCAACAAATCGCTTGATTAGTTTTTACTACCACTGCGACTACCACCAAACCATGGCCAATTCTCCGAAACAGGAAATAAGCCGAACGAATGGTAATCCCTATTTTCGATCTCAGGCACATTTACGGCATAACTTGGCCGTAATAAGCATTCCCCGTGTCGCATATTTGTAGAGCATTAGCCAATTAAATGAAATTAAAGTCACAAATACGAAACGCAGCTGCCAGCCTGAAGAGGTGTCGCCGTCGGGACGCGCCATTAACCAACCCTAGCTGCTGCTGCTGCTGCTGCTGCTGCTTCGAGTGCAGAAAATTTCTAATTAAATTGTAGTCGCAACTTTTTCTTAATTAAAGTGATACAGAACACACACACTGGCACATTTCCAACATTCAAGAGCCGTTGATGATGGCAATAGTCACAAAATTATTATGGATGGTAGAGCATCATCCACCGGAAATTGTCAACAAATTAAGACATTTCACATTCCAAGTGAACCAAAACGGGGAAATATCAAAAAATTAGTGTAATGACTTTTTGGTGGTAAATTTATTAAACCGAAAAGCATTTGGAAAATACAATTTTTGAATTCCTTTATGAACAAACCATTTTTCAACCCCACATTTTACTTAATTTTACTTAATATTCTTGATATTCTTATTGTCTCATTTTAGGTAAGTTCTCCAAAGTCTACTACAATCCGTAATCTTTTGGGGTACAGCAAATGAAGGTAGGATCGAATATATGGCGTATATTAATGAACTTATTGATGTTTGTCCTTAAAAATCCAATAAGAACAATCTTTTTGCATTCCTATGAACTATGTAGGTTCCTTTTTTCGTATCAATCGAGCGATATGTTGATGTTTTTGTTAGACGAAAGGACATTTTTGAAATGAAAGTTTATATATCGAGGTAGTCAATATTTCTTTTAACGATACAATATCTGACGGTTCGGTTCAAACGGCTCTTATATAATATTTTATACGAAAAAAATGATTCCCAATCACATGATATTTTTAGTCTTTTTAACAGTTTTAAATGCATATGTCAGAGTTAATTCATGCCTTACAGATGGACTAAAATCGTCATTACAAATTTCAGGGATTTTCAAAGGCTTAAAGAGATAACAATTTATCGATATATCGATATTTTGTGCACTCAATATATGAAATATCAATTTTGTAAGATTAAATTTTTATAAAATCGATTTTGATGTTTTGAAGAGAAGAATTCGTCTTCAAAATGTGAAATTTAATAATTCTCCTTAAACTTCTGGGAAATAAATGAGTATATACGATTCAGAATCGAGCTTTATATTGCCTGTACAAATATGTTTTGACTTTTTTGCCAAAAAGTCGCTTTATTGTAAACAAGTTTGCTAAAAATTCAGTTCTAAAGTCTTGTCCATCGCTACCTTCCACTTTTTTCTATCTTTCTGGCAATTTTCGGATACCATCTCGAAATAACGAAGATCCTTTTGCTGCTTTACATTTTTGGAGCCCTTCAGAAGTGCAATCCTGCTGATCCTTTTCGTTGAGGATGCATGCACAAATAGTACTCGAAAGGGGATACATTGTCTGGGTAATACGGCCCGACAATGGGTAGAACTTTCCATTTCAGCGTTTCAGGGTATGTTTTAGCAGTTCGCGCAAAATGTGACAGAGAGCTGTCATGTTGAAAAAATTACCTTGTAGTGCCTTTGCTCGTATTTTGGCCGTTTTTGCTTCAATGCTCGGCTCGAACACATCGATTAAGTTAGGTAAAATAAGCCTGTAATGGTCCAATTGATCAATTTTAGTACAATTTATTCCAACAAATACTTACATGACCTATCCATCGGGAATATTGCGTTTCGGCGTCAATCTTGGCATATGGCCTATGGCATAATAACCTATTTTTCATCACCATTCGCAAAATCCATGGAAATATTCCTTTCTTTTATGCCGTTGGAGCAACAGTCTTGTAATTTGTTGGTACAGAAGTGGCCATGTTCGGTGCACACAAAAAGTATGTGGTTTACACTACAGCGAAACGACACATACTGAAATAGAAAATCTAATGCTGAGATTTCAAAATGAAAATTAGTAAAGCCACTTTTAACAAAATCCTTCAATACTTATTTGTGCAGGTAATACATTGCAATCATTAATATTGCTTTACTATTATTCGCATCGTTGAGATCTCGATATTATATTTGTTAAGGCCTCATCTTTGAAAACTGGTATATTTTTTGAGAAATCTTTCTACAATTAGCTCTTATTTCATTGCAAAAAATCTCACAGTATAACATTTGACGTGTTCACACTATACCTTTAAGTTATTCTCAAAAACCACTGGTAAATAATTAAATTCAGCTTAGAGCGAGGGTAGTTCATTACCAAACTCACATAAACGAGGCACGCGTTTTTCCGAATTTTATAAAACATTGAAATGATTTTAAGAACATGTCTATGATTTTGTAAGATTGTGTGACATATACAAAATCGGCTCTTGGTCCAATAAAAATATTGGGATTTCCTATAGATATTTCCTCAAAATATTGACAAAAATAGATATTATGACAACAAATTTGTGTTCTCTTTTCTAATGAAAAATTTCGAAAAAAAACCCTCCGAAAAATATCGTCCCAACATAAAAATCAATCCATCGCCATGTCCCCCACTCCTTCATCCGGGTACTTGCAAGTATTTTAATTGCAATTTAAAATTAAAAACACTTTTGTTAAGGAACGAGCATGTAATTGAACATAATTGCTGGTACAGGTACAGTTATTTGGGGCTGGCTAATTGATTTGCCAGCAATCCTCAACGTTCGTTCCCACATGCATAATTCGCTAGCCCATTAAAAAAACGGACGATCCTACCGGTGTGCGTGCCATTTAAATGCCGCACGGCCAATCCTGCAACGATCCACGAAAAACAGTAGCAACTGGCGTGGAGTCAAGCCGCCACATAATCTGTCAAAAGAAAAAGTTCATAATAAATCAAATGTCACGTAAACAATATTATTAAAAAGATGCAGTCACCGACACGGGACGGCCAGACAACACTCATTAAAAGAGACCCCAAAAAGTGCCGGCGGCTGGGTATGGGAAAGGTAGAAGAACGAACACGGCTTGGCATGCAAAGTGCAGAGGCATCATCTTTGAGGCCTCCACATAGTCGCACAGTGGTCGCATTTGAATGGACCCGGAGGCCAAAAGTATTGTCAAATAATACATGTGGAAAATTGTTTCAGAAAAAGAAATCTAGAACTCTGACCAAATTTTAAATTCTCAAATCAAAGAACGAACTTTTAGTTTCAAGTTTGTTTAGGGATAGGATAGGACTTAAAACAAGCTTAGGAACCCATTCTACGGACAGAAGCTTCTGAAGAATTTAGGATTTTGCTAAGTCAATTTAACGTCCTCGTCTGTATGTTCAACAAATATCATAAAAATGTAAAGTATCTTCAATTAACACAAGATTTATATACCATATTTTGGTATAAGTATAAAGAGTTGACGAAAACAGAGATTGTATTGCAAATATTTAACGTTCTATAACGATATATCTTCCGAGAGATCCACTCAGAAAACATTTGCCCCGAAAACTAGAAATTCTACTATGAAATTAAGAAATTAAGAAGAATATTTTCTCATTAATGGAAAATTTGCAAAGTTTCAGAACATTTTCCCATGAATGAGAAAAAGTTTTCTTAATTTTAGGGTGAATCGAATTAGGACGGATTTTATGGGATAATTTCTAATTTCCAGGGCGAATTTTTTTATGAGTGTAAGAAATCGATTCTTCCAAGACTTAGGAATGCCAATCTCCCTGAAGATAACAAAAAAGTCTCTTCTATATGATTGGAAGACTTTATTTCCTGGATCAGCAGACTTTGCCATCGACTTTAAAAAGGTTTCTTTCAAGAGTTGGGAAAGCGATTCTCCCTGAAGATAACAAAAAAGAGATACGATATCTTGTATTCCTAATTATATCATCAGCAGACTTGCTATCGACTTTAAAAAGATTTTTTCCAAGAGTTAGGAAAGCGATTCTCCAAGAGGATATAAAGGTCTCTTCTATATGATTAGAAGGAGGTATTTCTTGAAGAAACGATATCTATTCGACCTAGTTCTATCATTAGCAGACTTTGCTATCGACTTTAAAAAGGTTTCTTCCAAGACTTTTGAAAGCCATTCCCCCTGAAGATAACAAAAAAAAAACCCTCCTCTTTATGATAAGAAGGCGTTATTTCCTGGAGATACGATATCCCTTATTCTTACTTCTATCATCAGCAGACTTTGCTATCGACTTTTAAAAGATTTCTTCCAAGATTTAGGAAAGCCATTCTCACTAAAGATAACAAAAAAGTCTCTTCTATATGATTAGAAGGAGGTTCTTTCTGGAAACACGATATTCTTAATTCCTAGTTCCATCACCAGCAGACTTTGCTATTCGACTTTAAAATAATAGACTTCTTCTTAAAATGATGTCTCATTTGGTTTGCCAATCTTTTGACTGTGAATTCAATGACAGAGATCACTGTGCTTCGCATTCGTCGTCGTTGTTGCTTATCTTCCTTGGCTGCTGCTTCGGCTGCTGCTGCGGTAAGCATAACGAGCTGGACATTTAAGCCCCAAGCCCCACAAGCCAGCCAGCCATCCAGCCAGCCAGCCAGCCAGGTAGAGAAGAGCAACGTCGAGGCCAAGCTGGGCGAGTTTTTGTGCAGCTTCTGCGCGCATTTGGTTGACGACGACACGTCGTCCCGGTCCCAGGGGGTTTTTGTCAACGTCCGTCGCCCAGGCTGTGTCAAAAAGGCAGACCTCGGCCCCGGTCCAAGTCGCAGGTACGCGTTAATCACACTTTACGTTTGCCGTTTCTGTCGTTTTTCTCTCAAAATACATTTAAAATTCCTGCCACGTTTTGTGGCCAAGCGAATTGCCTTGGCATTAAATTAAAGGCTTAAGGTCTGCTGCTGCTGCTGCTGCTCCTGATCGTAGGAGCAGCAGTATTCTTTTCTCAAAAAAATTGCTTTGTGCGGTTTGTCCCTTTGGGGAATATGCGCAGGCTGCAAATTTCACACCTTTTGGGTACAGTTGCTGGAACACAAAGATTGGGTATGAGAAAAGCTGTTAGTGTGGGCGTGTACCTTTTAGAGAACCTTCCATTAAAGCGTAACGAATCTGTTTCGTTTAATGTAATTTGGGGGTCTGTAATAAGTTTGTAGCGTTCATTGAACCTACATATATATATAAATTTATATATATATACATATATTTTTTGTACATTGCCCATATCGAGAGACGGGCAGGGCAGCCCACTCTAATCGATAATTTATTGCAAGCCATGGAACAATGCGGTCCAGCCGGGCTTTCTTTATGGTCAGCCTATGGATAATGCGAGTTCGAGTTCTGTTTGTGGCAGCTGATCGGGCCACAGATGGAGGGAGACACGAAGCTGCTCTATGGCTCAGACTAATCTGGCAGAGCACATCGTCAGGACTGGACTGAGGCTTAGGCAAGCTGGTGGTGGTGCTGCTGCTGTTTCCGCCGCTGCCAACTCCTCTTCATCGCCATCATCGCTGTTGTCTGCTTCTTCTGGTTGCGTCTCGTTGAATTTATGTTTAAGCATTTCATGGCATTGCCAGGCCACGTACTGTTTTCGATATGAGATCTTCACGTTTCGCTTGCTAGGGATGACACACTGCCTAGGATGTGGGACACGAGTTTGATAGAGTTTTCATGAGAATGGGTTGGGGTTCTGTCTTTTACAACTTAGTTTTTATACTTTGTACCAAAAGTACACAGCGTGTATTCAGTTTGTGTATGTAACAGCCAGGAAGAAGCACCTTCGACCACATATATAATATTCTCGCACCCTCTAGATCTATATAGAAATCAGTATTATTTATCGATCCGCCACAGAAATGGTGAAAATCGAGTGAACGATAGTCGAGTTACAGGGAAAACAAACATTTATGCTGGGCAGCACCGACTGAAACAGCGATGGGCAGCCCTTGACACACCTTACACGCTTTGTGTGATAAATACAAACTTTGGGAGGTACAGGTTATATTATTATCGATTTTTTTAACTTGTTTAAATTCGCCTCTTAAAGTCCTGATACACAGAGAACAAAATAAGGATAATGAAAAATATATATTGTGTGATTTCCCGAATCCATTTAGACTGCATATGTCTTTAAAATCCTTGTAAGAGCACATTTCCAACAGAGCTAAAAATTATACAAAGGATGAACCTTTTTTGATATCTTTTTTGGATCTGCTTTCTTTTTGTGTACGGAACTTATGTCCTAGTTTTAGGATCATAGTTTTTACCCTGTTAGTTGAGTGTTAAATCTAAGGTAGCAAAAAGGAAAAAGTCTTTTTTTGAATTCACAAGAAACTATCGAACCCCTAGGACCAATCTTTGTTTAAATTACAAACAATAATCGATAGTTGCTAAGTGTTTTGTCAGGAGATTTAAAAAACATTGAAAGATAATGATAGTTTTCGCCACGTTAAAGTCATCCTACTACCGAGTTCTAAAGGTCTCTGCTGAATATCAAATTATCGATATTTTGTGGGATAGATACATATAATATCGAATATGTGAATTTTGATTTTCGATATTTTGGAAATGATTGACATCCCGAAAGTGTACCGATTGCTAAGGGTCTCTGCTGAATACCAATTAATCGATATTTTGAAGCTCGATAAATAAAATATCGAATATGTGGATTTTAGATATTTTAAAATTATTTTCATCCCGAAAGATCACTAAGGTTCTCGCTAAAGTTCTCTGCTGAATAGGAATTTATCGATATTTTGTGAACGCGATACAAAAAATATCGAATTTCTGAATTTTGATATTTGTGAAATTACACCGATTGCTAAGGTTTTCTTTATCGATATTTTGTGGACTCGCTAAATAAAATATCGAATTTGTGAACTTTAATTCTGAAAAATTTGGAAATCATGGACTACCCAAAAGTACATCAAGTCGCTTTCAATAACTATTGTTACTCACTGCCCCATCCCTAATCCCTGTCGTCCTACTTCAACCTTCTGCTGGTTCGCAACTCTGTTTTGGCCATAATATTTATGCCGTTTGTATGCCCTTTTCTGCCGTTGCCGCGTCGTCGTCGTTTTGCTGCTTTGGCTAAAGCCTTCAGCTGCTGCTGCTGCTGCTGCTGCTTGCTGCTCCTTGGTTGGTGTGAAATAATGATGCCGTTGCGCAGATAAGGTGCCTTCTAAAAGTGGAGTTTCGTGCCTGCCCCATTGTGATTGTGTGCCACAGCCAGAGCCAGCAAATAACATAAATGGCTCGACGCCAGACGAGAAGAATGGCAAATCTCGAGCTGTGCATCTTGCGACTGTTGCTGCTGGTGCGGCAATTTGAAATGTGCTACGTTCGCGTTCGCGTTCGCTGTCCGTTGCAATTGCAAATTTCTTTTAATAAGCCTTTTGACGCCTCGATGCCAATGCCAATTGCAAATTGCACCGGAGCTGCCTCAAATTATATATACTTAGCGCGGACCTGGACCCTTCTTCCGCTTGCCAGTAAAGAATTGAAATAGCAGACGGAATGACGCGAATGAGACGGACATAATGAGAGCTGAAGCAGAACAACAACAGCCACGACAGCCGGGGGGTCAGTTCAGATGCATAGATCCACCACCAAGTACTCACTTACACCCAAGTATACTCGATTTTCTTGCGGCCTGGGATCATTTATCTTGTCAAAGCTAATTTAAAGTTGCCTTCCTCGCGCTGCCTCATTTCGCACGTGAAGTGTTAAAGATCCGCCATACCAAGCAGCAAGCAGCAAGCACCACCAAAAGACCACAACGAGCCCACAAAAGCATTGCAATTTATTTCATCCTGTGGCTGGGTTTAAAATGCAATTCGTCAATTTTTGTGCAGCATCACGTCGAGTTCTTTCTTTTTTTTTTTTAAAGTCGACTTTTGTTATCGCTGTTGTTATTGTTACTTTCTTGTGGGGCATATTCACACCCGAAAGTACAGTGGGTAGGAGCTTGGGTTAATATTTATGGAAAACTAGTAGACTTTTTTATCCAAAGTTTTGTAATACAGTTTGATGGATGATGAATCTATTTCAATGGACCCGCAAAGATCAGCATTTGACCAGTAAGATGGGTTAAGTTTGGTCGATAGAGGATGATCCCCTAGGATCATATCATGTTAGTCGGGGAAAGGAAAGGGAATTTGGTTGACTGGCGGTATTTTCCATCTTCTTTACATTTCCATAGCTGCAATAGAAGTAGTTTGGGGGCACTTGGAGACTGATGTTCTATCCTAGTCCTAGTCCTGTTCTTGCTAAATTGTAGGGTCTTTAGCACTAATCTGGGAGATCGTGAGTTGATATGTTGTAGTTTCATCATCGCCTTCTTTTTGGAAGCAATTAGAGCTCTAAACAAAGATTCCCGCTCCTGTGTCCTTATATTTGCCTTAGTCCCAGCATTCATCCTTACCTCAAATAGATGTTTTGAGAATTTTGAAACATTATAAAGTTTTCATTCTCAGGTCTATGCACCTTGCAGAATTTGGTTAAGTGGGACTTGGTGATCGTTTTAAACAGAAATAATTCAATCAAGACTCAGACTTTCCAAACTAAACCGAAAGGAGACCTTTAAAAAGAAGGTATTTTGGATTAAAATATATAATACGAAATATTTCCTCAACAAAAATTGCACAAACAAAGCATAAAATGTTCTCAAACTCTAGCGAAATGTCAAATGATCCCAAAATGTTTCCCAACTTACTCATGACCAAGCGATCATAAAGGTCCAAGAGCATGCTTGGAATTGGTGATTGGATGAAACGGAGTCTCTAGAGATTTGATTTACTGTTTCAAAAGCCTAGTTAGAAGATTTTTTCATAAAATGATGGTACCATACCAAATGTTGTTCGGCTGCAAAGCAACGTCGTCCGGCTTACTTGTTGCGCGGAATTCGGCTTCCATTTTCTCACAACAAGTGAGGCATCCCTTCGGCGAGCATTTTTCGAGCTTCAAGTGCTAAAGCTGGTGAATTGTGATCTTTTTTAAACTAGAAGAAGCAAGAGAGATTAGAAGAGAGCTTAAGCCGAATTCGATATATCCCATAAGTGCAACGGCTGAATGTTAGATGAATTTAAAGGGACATTTGGAATATGGACCTTCGATTTTACATATGTGTGCCGACTGTGTGCCAAGTTATCCGTAAACTTCGCACACTCACAGCACAGTCATGTAAAATTGAAGGTCCACATTGAATATTTACTTTGCCATTCATTTGTATGGCCGTTACGTATTTGGTTCTTTTGAATCCTTGCATTTACTCAGGGGAAGAATTGTTTCATATAATTTGTTGGAGACGGGAGAGAAACCTGGCAAAAATTTGAAATTAACTTCAAGTGAGTGCAGGCTATAGGCAGTCTACATTTCAAAATTGGTCGGCTAGTCTCTGAGATCTGAGGGACTTGACTATATCGACTTGATTGTTGATGCTGATCTAGAATATCCGTTTAGATTTAATAGATGGTAAGAGATGGAGGTTGTCTTGTATGGGATAAAAAATTCCTATACGCATAAAATTTGTCGTCAAAGGCTCTAAAAGCATATTAAGCTCGGCTGACCCAGTTTTAGCTGATTAGATAATGCTGTCATAGCTCTTTTTCAAATTTTCCATACCAATCGCAGCAATATCTAGTTACATTTTCTAGTCCCAGTGTTCACCTAGAGCAGATCTGGCCTTACCAAAATGTTGGTCTTGGCATTGCCATTGGAAATTGGCATTGCTTACTTATTCATGCGTCAAACTGTCTGTCTCTGGGGAGAAGGTAAGTCTACCAAATAGTTGCCTTGCTTTATGCGTCCATTGTGTGTCTCCTCGTCTGGTCGTAATGAGCATCGTCTGCACACATATGCATACATATGTCTAGGCAATAGGCCATGCCCATGGCAGCCAGTCAGCCAGCGAGCCAGCCAGCCAGTCACTCATCAATTAGAGTTTTCTTCAAAAAAACGTCGCCCAAAAAGTGAGCAGCAAGCACAATGGCAATGGTAAGGATGGAGTAAGGAGTAGGGAGTAGGGAGTTGGGGTTACATGCTGTTCGACACCACAATTTGTGTTGTACTTCGTGTACTTCGAGGAGGTTTCTTTTTTTGTTTTTTTTTTGTTTTTTTTTTGTTTTTTGTTGCTTTTTTTGGCGAGACGGCGAGTCTTTTGCATTGCAAAACTACAAATGGGGGACGCGGCTGCTGTGCAACGACCCTGAGTCCCAGTCCCAGTACACCGGGTACCCAGACCCAAAACAGCCTCCACATTGTTCGCAATCAATTGTTGCATCTTGGCAACGTTTGCAGACAAACGGCGACGTGGTCTGGCCAGTTTTTGGTCGTTTTGGACTTGGTCACGCACCATGGGAAATTCGTAAATTTTTTCAGCCAGAATGTTAATCTACAAAGGGTAGCAAAATATCATTACATTTAGGTTCAATGATGAATGATTGTCCAACTACACCATTTAAAGAACCCCTACCAAAGTCTTTGTCTGGCCAAGCCCAAAAATGTTGCTTAATTTTGATAAAAAAAACCTTAAAAATTCCCCATAGTGCACCACCACCGGGTAGAGGTGATATTGCCTTATCTGATGTGTCATTTCTCTGTTTGCTTCTGTGACTCTTTGCACGCGCATTGCGAGCCTTAATTTTCGGTCACAAGTTTTTTGCTTGTTAGGCCGAGTTATGCCCCTGTGTGAATAAAGGAGGAGGAATGGGGAGAAACCGTTTACCACATTGTCCAAATAATTGTCGTGCCAATTATATATAGGCACACGCTGCCCCAGCACCCAGTAACTGTCACCAAGTGGCCCGGTCCGGCACACCCACCCAACTCACCTCATAGTTGGCCTCGTGTGGCCCCCTAAAAAGAACACCATAACTTTTTCTATGGAAAAAGTCAAGCCAGGAGGCGGCAGGCAGAACAGCAGCAGAGGCAGCAGCAGCAGCGGCAGCTATCAGACAGCGGGCATCATGGCCCAGGGTTCTCTCCGTCTTATTCGCATTCGTGTTTATCAAAATGGCAGTGCTGTGCGATCTGCATAAATATTTCCTGCTGGAAATAATTGTACCAAACGCCCCAATAATGGACCTTCTTATTCGCCACGGCTACATGTTGCCAAACAACATGTTGCTAAGGTGCCAATTAATCAGTCCAAGTTTTCTCCGTTTCCGCATGCAAATTAGAAACGTGTGCCAACCAACAATGGCCCACCTAAACAGACAAACAGACAAAAAGTGTAATCAAAAACGATTTGAAATCATTGATCAACGATCGATCTTGTTCTAGATTTTTGTAGATTTATTTGGGGGTTTTTTTTTTTATGTTCCTTTCCCGTTTCACACGAGCATAACGAATTTCTTGTTTGAGTGTTTGGACGGAATGTCTGCCATTCTTTTTTTTTGGGTTTTTTGTATCTTTTTTCCCCATTAGCTGTGGTAAAAGTTAGTTCTATTGTTTGGTTTTTGCATTAGCAATTAGCATTTGATGCGGTTTATGGGTTTTGTGTGGGAGTTTTAAAGTATTTTTCGGAGGCAATTTTACATATTTTAAGTTGGCCATTATCAAAATTTTTAAAAGGGGAATTTAAGAGGGTATGCTTTTATGATGATGTGGGAGTTTGGTATAACTAAAATGAATCAAATCGTATAAATTAATTGTATTTAAAAAAAGAATTAAATTTTAACCAAAAACATTTTATAAGAGTTTTTTTCGTTTTGGATTGGAAGTTAGACTGAAACGCTTTAAATGAAAACCAGGGATGCAAACCGGTTCTGAACCGAACCGAACCGCTTATTCCAGCCAGTGAACCGAACCGCAAACCGAACCGGCTTCCTTTCAGAATTGCTGAACCGAACCGAAAACCACAAATAAAAACGGTTCGGTTCGGTTCAGTTCTCTGACTGAAATCATGCCCAAAATCAACTAAGGTCATGACGTAGTAGGACATGTCAGAGTAAAATCCATGGCTAAAATTCATAAAAATTATGTCATGAATTCAGGACCAGCCCTTTCATTTCAGAGCTGATTCAGCAATGATTCAGTTCTGAGCCTAACTTAAGGGATATGATAAATAGAATAATTAAGATGCATAGTACGTATTCTTTTCTAGCAGACATTCTCAATTTTCGAGAGTATTCTTCTAGGAACTTATAGACGACTCCTGGAAATCCGACATAATAAGCATTGGACATTCTTCAAAGGATTTTAAAAATATTTAAAGAATTAAATTTCAAAAGTGTTCGACTAGTCACATTACTACAACAGTCATAATATTTCATAATGTGCCTTTGTGAACCACTGAACCGAACCGAAACCGCGGTTCAGCTAGCTGCAAAAACCATGTAATGAACCGAACCGGCGGTTCAGAAACTGTGCGAACCACTGAACCGAACCAGTCCTTATTTTCGAGTAGTTTGCATCCCTGACGAAAACTATCAGCCTTGGTCCCAATTCCACTTCCGCAACATTTTTGTGTATTTGCGACCAAATGTATCTAAAAACCGGTTTCCTACTGGAATTGGAATTAAGAACAGGGCTGTATTGGTCCTTTTCAAAGCAAAAGACTCTTTGTATGTTGGCAAACGCTCGGCAAAGAATTAAGCTATCAATAGATATCAAACCAAGGAAACTAGCCTAGAAAAAGCTTGCCTGAAATGAGGGGCCAATAGGTTGATAAACTATTTGACGCCTTTACCCTACGAGGACATAATTGAGACAACCTTCCCCACAGCAGCAATACGGATGTTCTTGTTCTCTGTTCCTTCTGGGGAGAAGGAATGGGGATTCTCAACTTAAGAATAACCAAATAATTTGCAATGAAGAGTTAACAATTTGTGTATACGTTAAATCGAAATGCCTTTAACCCTCTCATATTCCGGTCTTGAAAGTATATTTTGACACAAAGTTTCAGCTTAATCTTTTAAACTATTTCTGAGCTATTGGATTAATTTAATTCCGATGATGTCCTTAATACTAGGCAACAAGGTTCTAGAGTTGATCTAGCCCTGACCGTCCATATGAACACCTAGTCAGAGACTAAAGACCAATCTAAGAAAAAGAAGTCTAGAAATATCCAAGCAAAAATCTTCTCAGCTCAGAAAAATTCACGAAATCTAGATCCATTTATCTGTCATACTGCTTGTCTTCATTGTCTTAGCATCTTGTACGTAAGTCGTTTTGAGTCTTGCGTTGTGAGTTTAGAACATTGGTTGGCAGTTTTGTGCATTATGTGAAATGTAACGTTACATGTGAGATACATTTGAATCTATTCCAATTAGTGAATTTTATTGCATTGGAAAACCTTCAGCTTAGCCCTAAAACAAAACAGCGAAGCTTGCAGTAGATTTCACTTGAATGATCGGCTTGATGTAGCTTTTCTAGTATGTAGAGCCCAATAACTTATTCGAAAGACAGTTGTAAAAAGGAACATGCAAAACGACTTTTAGTATGACAGCAACAAGGGGAGGCCCTTGAAACAGTACAGTACAGCAGCGATGGTCACGCCTGGTCCGCAGGAGTAAGTCAAATATCGAGGCTTGTGCCAAAACAGTAAACAGCGATCGAACCCTGCTGTACAGACAACCCATGCTATTCATATGTATTTTTCATACATCTTAGTTAAACTGTGTTGCCTATTAAATTATAAGCCACCTTTGATCATATCATATCAGCCCGCTAAAACCCATATATAAACTATTTTTGGTATTTCATAAAATTCTAGTAAACTGCTTTTTATTAAAATTCTGAAATTGTCACTTATATCCAGTGACTCTTAAACCAAAAAAGAGTAGGTTCGTTTCGGGTTTGACCCAAAAATAACCTAAACCGAACCGGTTTCCCCTCATATTTTCAAAGAATTCTCCATTTGTTTCATTTGTTTTTATTGATTTTTTGTCTCGAGCATTTGTTTGCCATTCGGTATGTACGCATGTGGTCTACGCACAACTCGGGGTGGGCCACCTTACATACATACCACCGCATACCCCAGCCGCATTCATGCATCTCTGATGATTATTTATATAATCATACGCTATAATTATGTATGTACGCATGTAAGTTCCAAATATTTTTATTTGCTTGGCACCGAAAAGAAACGACTGAAACGTTTGACTGACGTTTGATTTGTAATTGAAAAGGCAGCGGCTGCGCATAATTTCTAGCTGTTTATGTTTGTTTTTTTTCTCAAATACGTGTGCAGAGGCTAACATTTTGGGTGGTCCTAGTGGTTCGGCATGTCAAGTTTTTGCGCAGTTCTTCTCCATTTCAAAAGCCTAGCCAAATAGGCGAACAATTCAGCCAGCGCAATTGGAGATTTCCTGTCAGGCCAAGTGAATGATGATGATAATGAAGATGCTGCTGATGATGATGATGATGATGACGACGATGAGCAGCCTCATCTTGTGAAGATTCTACAGAAAACACTTAAATTGAATAATGTCACCCAAAAGCGCTGAAATTGATGCAGTCCGTCTCCGTTTCCCCACATCCACTTGCCTGCCTCATCTTTTCTTTGAGCTGAGACGGCAGTTTCAATGATTGGAGATGGCAAAAGGAGGATGCTGTTCTTTCAGCAGCCACGTCGGCATGTAATTCAATACGTATGCCCAAGTGTGAAGAGGCGCGTTTAAAGTAAAAAAAATAAAAAAATATTTGTATTGTCTACAATTTCAGAAGGAAAATTAAAATATGTGCGAGTGTCAGCGGCAAAGGTATACACACACTCACACACACACTACACACACGACAGATGCCCAATGATAAAGACAGCGACAATCTCGATCTCCACTGAAAAGGGTCGTCATATGAAGTGCCGTTCGCCCGACAACTAACCGACAACCAGCCAACCAGCCATTCAGCCAACCAGTTTATGCTTTTTTAGAATTCTCTCTCATTTTGGACTCTTAAATATATTTTCGTATTTTTGGGGAACCTTTGAAATGTTTGTACGAATGTCCAAAATGAGCTGAGGAAGAAAACAAAAACACGACGACGAGACGCATTTTTGAAAAGACAACGCAAATCAAATGTAAAAGTGTTAAAGGCTGACACGTTCAAGTGTTTGACGTACCCAATGATCTGTAAAAGTGTGTGTGAGTGTGTGTGTATGTGTGTGTGTGCGTGTGTGTGCGCACGTCTCGTGGTATCACTTTCAAAGAGTGTCTGCCAGCCAAAGGGCCAAAAGAACGAACATTCTTAGACAGCTGTATGCCACTTTTTGTGTATTTCTTTTTTGCCTTTTCTTTTTTTAAACTTCACACAATTTGAAGCTAAAATTGGTTGGGCTGATTAGGACAAGAGTTCTTGCCAAATGTTCAAGTTGAAAGCAACTAGAAGCCTCTATATAAATAAATCTGTTAGCCCGACTGACTGATTCATCAATGCACAGGCCAAAAATACTTCACATATTTAAAGAATAAATTTAAAAATTCCTTCCCGAATTGTATCCATATAGGAGTGCAAGGAAATGCTCTCTTTGTAAGCAGATTTGATATAAAATAAGAAAAACTAGGCCTTAATGGTTGGATTGAAATTTGCAGGACTCTTAACTCAGTTGGTTGTCAAAATCTCATAGGAGAGCTAGATATGAGCAAATATTCCATTTAGGTTAATTTTGTATACCCTTGCAAAGGGTATTATAATTTTGCCCAGAAGTTTGCATTGAAATATTCATTTCCGACCCCATAAACTATATGTATTCTTGATCAGGGTGACGAGCTGAGTCGATTGAGCTTTGTCCGTCCGTCTGTTTCTACGCGAACTAGTCTCTCTGTTTTGAAGCTAACGAGCTGAAATTTTGCACAGAATCTTCTTTTTGCTGCACACTACTAATATATCGGAGCAGACCGAATCGGATGACTATATCCCATAGCTCCCATAGCAATAATCGGTCGGAAAACTAGTTTTAGTGAGAAAAACTTTTTTCTTTTCAACGGAAACGTCTCCAAACTTTGTAATCGTAGGTTTAGTATGTTTTTTTTTATAATTCTTCCAAGTTTTATTAAAATCGGACAACTATATGGTATAGCTGTCATACAGAAGATAGGTCTGAAAAACAGGTCTAGTTAGAAAAACTTTTTTGTTTTTAATGGTAGCATCCTGCAATTTTGTACTTCTTTGTTTCACGTGCTTTCACATAATTTAACAAGTTCTTGGCCAAATCGGTTGACTATAGCGTATAGCTCCCATACGAACAATCGGTCGGAAAATGGGCAAAAAGGGTATTTTTTGAAAATATTTAAGCATTATACAATAGCTTACAATTTCATAAAGATCGGAGTTACCAAAATATCACCATTTGGCACAAACGAAAAAACTTAGCCGTCTTTTCGGTGCTGTCAGCAACACATCTTTTGTTTTATATTTGTGATGAACTCTGTTAATTAACGTAAGGGATATATGTGGGATTAACTTGTATATCGAAGTCAGGCAGGGCTGATTTTATCTTACACCATCATCTTGTGTTTGGGACATGCCACGAGGTGGGAAGATCTTGTTTGCTTTTACTCAGATAAACTAAAAATGTTCATATTGGAAACAAGTCAGGAAAGTGTTTGACTTCAGAACGAAATTCTTGATTTAAGAGCTTATTTTAAAATCCTCTAATTTGGCATTTTAAAATAGTAAGCATATTTAGGGATTATTTTAAGAAATTTGAAAGCTCAGTTTAAGCCATAAGCCAGTCTCAAACTAAATTAATTTATGTTTATTCTGGAAGTTCCTTTCTCGGAGAAAGTACTCTTTCGATTATTTTGTTCTTATTTGAGCAATCTAAAATCGACTTGTACGAAAAGTAAAGTCTAATTATACACTTGAATAATGTACTAAAATTTAGACCAGAAGTTTGTAATGCATAGAAGGAATCTTCTTTGACCACATAAAGTATATATATGTTTGAGGCGATGGAGCTTTGTCCGTCCGTCTGTTCGTTTCCTACAGTTTTGAAGCTTTATTTAAATTATCCTCCGTCCACATAAACTATATATATTCTAGATCAGCATGATGATCCCAGTTGCTGTAGCCATGTCCGTCTGATTCTGTGCTGTCTCCTCCGTCTTCTGAATCAAATACGCCGCTCATTTGTCAGAACCGGCCGGATCGAAAGAAAGAAAAGATCGGTTTAAAAACTAGTTCTAGTGAGAATAATTGTTTGTTTTCACTGGAAACGATTCCAAATTCAGTATTTATTAGTTTGTGTTGCTTTTTCATAATTCCATAAACTTACAAATGATCAAATGAAATGATCAGCCTCAGAAATACCTCAACTAGCATTCTTCAAAGCGAAGTGAACTTTAAATTATACGTGCTGGAAGAGTTTATAAACTTCGGGGGAGCCTGTGTTAGCTTTCCTCTATTATATTATCTTTTGAAATTTCAATATCAGAGCGTATTGTTCTTAAAACATTCTAGAGGAAAGCGGTATAGATTCAAGCGCCTTCATTCTAGAACTAATCGTGTGTCTCCTATATATTTTTTTAGATTTAATTGTTTTATTTTAGCAACGTTTTTCCAACAAACATTCTCCTATCAGCTAATCAATTCAACTGCAACGCAGTTAGCCTAATGCCACAGTGAGACTGATAAAAAAAAAGGCAGCAAGACTTGGCTAATTGATTGAGTGCCATGCACTTGTCGGCAAATTGTAAACTAATGTCTGTCGCGTAATTCCCGTAGCTAATTTCGCACACTATTCTTTAGAGTTGGCAGTTACATAAGCCATTTATCAAACGATGTGTTTGACAATATTCAAGAATTTCTTAGAAAGACACACGAAAAACGTGACTATCCAGGTCTGGGTGCAGCCGTAAATGACGACAAGAGAGGACAAGAAGGTGGTGCCGCTTACCATAGAACTCATTCCATATGCAGGGTGCACACAAATTGGAGCACGTGCAAATTGCTTTCTCTAGAAGGTATGACGACGCCTACAACAAAGTTGACAATCAATCAATATGCATATTGCGATGATTTATTTTGCGTCGTTCGCATCGCATCAAAAGATTCGCAATTACGTGGAAATAAAAGCAAATGCCGCATGCATGCCAAATGAATTGCTGCCCTCCCGATGAACGGCGATGGGTGTGGTTTGAACTTTGATTAGCCATTTGTGTTTGTTTTCTGTTTTTTTTTTTTGTTAATTGTGTTTTGGCCACAGTTGTTGAGCGCTGCTGGACCAGTTCAATCTTGGGTGCATTTTACGGTAGCCGGAAAAACACACACAAAAACATTGCACAAATTTGTGGGGCTGCAGCAGCGTTTTTCTGATATGGCCAAAGATAAGCGTCAACTTTCAAATGGGGGAAACAACAACTGACACGGGTTTGCGCATAATGGAATGGCTCCAAGCGTTTGCGCTCCAAGATAAAACTGACAATGAATGAGAGCTCATATTCATAGTCAGCGACTGATCTATGATTGATGGCACAACGAATTATATATTTTTTCTTAGTAAGTGGGTTAGGCTAAAGTCACACGTTTGGGCCAATTGTCAGGTAACATATTGATAGACGACGCAAAAAAAAAAAACACACACACCATGATTTATGATAGACTTTTGAAGGAAATCCCAAATCAAACGAGTGGGATGATTAAGAAAGCGTAAAAAAGGCTTGAAAACTAATTTTTTTTTTATTGAAAAAAGTCACAAAACGAGAGGGATGTTGCTGAAGTACTCAAACTGATAACTTCCTTATACCTTTGATGGTTTTTTTTTCACCGAACCTGGTCAAAGTTTTTAGGAAAATTATTACTCTTGTAGCAAATTGATATTTCGATGTTTTATGGGATGCTAATCAATCACTTCCTTTGCTAAAAAAAACTTTACAATGGTCTTAAAAAAGGGAAATAAAGGACTAACACTTTTTGGAGCTAACTCATTCGCTGTTTTGGTTCGCTTTGGGCACACTTTGGAAATCGACTTCCTATAATCCATTTGAATATCTTTTCAATCCTTAGAAGAATGTGCAAAATATATGATGTTAGATTTACAGGATTCGTCTAGGAGTTTCTAGAGGAAGGCCCTTCTAAAAAGGGAGACTGTCGGTTCCTTAAGGGTTATATCTTTCCGTCAAACTATACTATAAGTACCATTGGCTACAGCGGTTGACATCTTAAAACTTGTCAGAGAATTGAACCAAACCGAATCGTTTTTATACACTTGCAGAGGGTTAATTGAAATTGTCCAGATGTTTGTAACGCATAGAAGGAAGCATTTAAAGTATATATATTCTTGATCAGCATGACGAGCTGAGTCGATATAGCCATGGCCGTCTGTTTCTAGACTATCTCCACCCTCAGATTTAAATCTATCGCCATCAAACTTTGCACGCAGTCTTCTGGTACAAATACGCTGCACATTTCTCGGAACCGGCTGGATCGGATGTCTATAACATATAGCTGCCATAGGAACGATCAGTCGAAAAACTAGTTCTAGAGAGAAAAACTTTGTTGTTTTTAATGCAAACGTCCCCAACCTCCGTATTTACTAGTTTTCAATGCTTCTCTATAATTCTGCCAAGTTTGGTCGAAATCGGACATCTATATAATATAGCTACCATACAAAAGTAAGGTAAGTAAGGTTAGAAAAATAGTCTTAGTAAGAAATACTTTTTTGTTTTCAATGTAAACCTCTTTGAAATTGGCATATACTTATTTTATAAGCTTTCACACAATTCTTTAAAGTTTTGTCAAAATCAGATGACTATAGGTTATAGCTGTCATAGGAACGATCGGTCGAAAAACTAGTTTTAGTGAGAAAAACTTTTTTGTTTTCAAAGCAAACGCCTCCAAACTTGGTATTTCTTAGTTTGCTATGCTTTGCCATAATTCCACTAAGTTTGGTCGAAATCGGACATCTATATAGTATAGCTGTCATACAAAAGTAGAGTCAGAAAAGAAGTCTTAGTGAGAAAAACTTGTTTGTTTTCAGTAAAATGTCCTTTAAATTAGTTAGAAAAAGGTGCTGCAGGGGTATACAAACTTTTGGCCGAGCCGAAGTTAACTTTCCTCTATTTTCCTTTGTGTTTTTCGGTTAGGAATACGGTTCGGATCACATATCATTCAGCTTCAGATCAGCTATCATTTAATATTGCCATAGTTTTGGTCCGCTTACTCTTGTAAGAACTGCAAGTACAAATTTGTAGCTTAACTTACGCAAATGAAAATTCAACTGATAACTTAATCACGCATCTGTCAATAACAATGGAAGTAATTTATCTATCTTTCTCTTACCGTGCCATCATTATCTACCATTTATACCCTTTAAGTTACCTAAATTGTAGATGATCTTCATCAACAATCTCTGGCAACAGACACCTGGTGGGCCCCCCCCCCCCCCTAAACTGGCCCCTCTGATTCTCTTATTATTCACCACAATGAGTTTTCATTTCGTGCATTTGCGGGGCCCCCCAAAGAAAATTAATGCTGCCATTGTGTTGCGTTTATATGATTAAGCAGAAAATGTTCCTAGTTGGAATGGGAGATGAGGCGAAGACGAAGTGGAAGTGGAGATGGCCCAGCTGCAATCAGCGTCCAAGTTGTTGTAAACAAATTGAAGTGGCACTGCGCGGAGAGGGCCATTGCTGATTGCATGCATCCAAAGTGCCAAGCCCACAGACGACATGGACGTGCCTTCATTAGGCCATGCAGAGCGCGTAGGCAAAATGTAAACACACGACTGCGGTTCGTGTGCTATGCGTAATTTTAATTGATTTCATTTACGCATTTTTGACTAATGTTCACACGCTGCAACAGCCAGGGATGATTATAGGGGGGGCTGGGGTAGCTGGGGGAGCAGCGGGATGCCACTAGGCAGCTAATGCAGCTCATTTAGCATGAACTCGGAGCGTTGATGGACAGCACCCAGTCTAGAATTTAACATTTATTTTTGGGCTCGTTCCAAGTCCAAGCATAATTTTGCATATTTTTTTTTAATGTGGACCCAAAACCAAAAATAAAAGTAAAAAAATATCCTCTTTGATCTATTTCTGGTACGCAAAAGATGCAACTCTTCACTATGAAATTTCTTTGTTTTATTTTTTTTTGAATGCACCCAAAAGATATGAAAATTTGTATAATTGCTCCCTGTCTGTCGACCCAATTTTTTTTTAGCAGGCTTTAAATAGTTAGACTAAATATTTAGAATAAGAAATAATCTGTATTTATTGAGATAGGTTAATACTGAGCTCCAAAATCAATCAGGGCTTTTAAAATCACTCTTGAATATAGGATTTCGTACATTTCAATGTCTCACTAAACTTTTGAAACTTAAAGTTTGAAACTGAATTTAATTAGTTTGTTAGTTAGCTAGTTTAAGTGAGAACAACTTATTTCTATTTAAGGGAAACATGTCCAAACTTTGTAATTAAAGGTTTTCTATGCGTTTTTATAATTCTACCAAGTTTGATGAAAATCGGACAACTATATGGTGTAGCTGCCATACAAAAGATAATTCTGAACAACAGTCTAAGTTAGAAAAAATGATTTGTTTTTATGGTATCATTCTGCAATTTTGTATTTGTTAGTTTCACATGCTTTCACGCAATTCTACAATATCATATAGCTACCATAAGACTACTTTCTGACTCTACTTCTCTATGACAGCTATACTATATAGATGACCGATTTCGACCAAACTTAGTGGAATCATGTAAGAGCAGAGCAAACTAAGAAATACCAAGTTTGGAGGCGTTTGCTTTGAAAACAAAAAGATTTTCTCACTAAAACTAGTCTCTCGACCGATCATTCCTATGGCAGCTATAACCTATAGTCATCCGATTTGGACAAAACTTTAAAGAGCTGTGTGAAAGCTAATAAAATAAATATATGCCAATTTTAAAGTGGATTACATTGAAAACAAAAAAGTTTTTCTTACTAAGACTATTTTCTAACCTTAGTTTTCTATGGCAGCTATACTAAATAGATGTCCGATTTCGACCAAACTTGTCAGAATCATGAAGAAGCATAGAAAACTAGTCAATACGGAGTTTGGAGACGTTTGCATGGAAAACTAAAAAAGTTTTTCTTACTAGAACTAGTTTTTCGAACGATCGTGCCTATGACAGCTTTATGCTATAGTCATACTATACGGCCAGTTCTAATAAATGTGCAGCGTATTTGTTCTAAAAGACTTCGTGCAAAGTTTGGTGGCGATAGCTTTATAACTGAAGGAGGAGAAGGACAGACGGACATGGCTATATCGATTCAGTTCGTCATGCTGTTCAAGTATATATACATACTTTATGTGGTCGGAAATGCTTTCTTCTGTGCGTTACAAACATCTGGACAGTTTCAATACACCCTCTGCAAGGGCATAAAAAGGTCGAATATGTAGTAAAGTGATAAAATTAAACCAAGGTTCGAACCAAATCCCTCGCCCAAAAACCACGAACCTCAAATTTCCAAACCATTGGTAAAAGTTGGTTCGAACTCACAATTTGAAGTTCCAACACGATATTAGCGGCTTGCTGCCCTGCAAAGAACACAGAGCATCGCAAGCAAAACCAAGAGATGTTTGATGACCTTCCATACAAATTGCCTACCAAACAACCGGAAATTGTTGTGAGATTTGTGCAACAATTATGCTATTCATTATTCAACGGCAAGCTCCACCGAGCACAGATGATATTCATTCGTATGTTTGTCAGATTTGACATAAAATAGTTAATTCCCTGTTTGAAAATGGAAACTATCTCTCTCTCCATACGCGTAGTATATTTTTTTTTATCGGCTCACATAAATAATTAACAGTGCACATAATTCATTTCATTTTTATCTGCAAGTGCGCATGCGATTTTTGTTTTATTTTCATTAATTTTCCTGACACACATTTCTTGCTTTCAAAAAATGAGACGCTACATAAATAATAAATAACTTTGTTATGACACTTTTATCATCAAAAATTGTGTATAAAGTTGTTTATTAATTTTTGGCAAATTTATCATCAGCGAAATGTGCCCGTACGCCGCTTCCTCCTTCTCTCCCATCCCCCCCTGTGACTATTTTTTTAAGACATCACAAACAAACAGAGTCTGAGCGGCTTCCGCTTTAAATGTGATGGGGCTTCGTTGTTAACCATTGGCACCTTCAAGCTAGAGTCTTGGTCTGGTCTTCTTGCGTAGGTTTACAAAGACGACGTCAGCAATCCTCGACTGTCGTCCCCGTTGCGTGTGCAGAGCCCAGCCGAGCTAGACGTAATCTCGGCAGGCTGTCAAACTTTATCTTAAAGATGCACGCAGACAGGAGACAGTAGAACGTGGTAGAACTAGTCTAGTCTAGTCAGTCAGCCAGTCGGCGGTAGGAAGCAGCAAATTATGGGCTTTTGACCAAGTTTATGACACACGTTTAACTTCAAGCCGAGGCCCACGTACAGCCCACGCTTTTCCGCTGTGACTACAGGAAGAGACAATGCCCCCAAGTTCTGTTCTGTTTTGTTGTTTGATTTTATTTTAGTATTTTTTCTCTTTTTTTTTTGTATTTCTATTTTCAATTAAGATCTCGTATTTCAGGCGCCCGACGCACAATTGTTGTTGTTAAATTATTAATTGACATTTGTGCTTGGCGCCAGAGAAAAAGAAAACGCTATCAAGAAACTCAAGTGTCGAGCTGCTCTCTTGCTATTTTTTCTATATTTTTTTTGTGTTTTTCTCTGTTTACAAATTAGTTACACAGTTTTTCAATTTACTAAAATATTTGCTGATATTTTCTTTGTAGGTGAATTCAACTCAGATGAAGCAGCAGCTGCCGCCTTTGCTTTGAGTGGAGTGGAAATTGCTGGAGAAGGAGATGAAGCTGAGGCATTCATGATGGACTCCTCGGAAAAGCAAAAGATTGTGGAAAATGGTAAGCAGAATTGCCATCAAACTAAAGTACAGATTACAAAAAAGGTTCACAAGTAAATGTGAGGAGAATTTTAACTTTCTTACCGTTTTATCTGATCATGGTTATCAAAAATCGTGCTAATCTATACTTGTAGACAGTAGAAGAAATGCGTATTTTGATATTAGTCTCTGACAGAACAGCGTCCTCGATAGTATAGTGGTCAGTATCCCCGCCTGTCACGCGGGAGACCGGGGTTCAATTCCCCGTCGGGGAGTCTCTTTTTTATAATATTTTGTTGTTGTTTTTTTACATAATCCGCATTGTCTTGTGTTGCCACATTTGCATAAATGATTTGTTGTTAAGCATATTTAAAAACCTCACAAGAATTTGACTATTTTAAAAACAATTAAGAATAAATGTCTCTCTCTTTCTATTATTCTTAAATTGACTATATTTTCATGATGAATTAAGCGTCCTCGATAGTATAGTGGTCAGTATCCCCGCCTGTCACGCGGGAGACCGGGGTTCAATTCCCCGTCGGGGAGAGATGAAATTGTATTTTTTTTTGATAATTTTTTTTTTTTTTATTCACAATTCCCATTGATGTTGCAGAAGAGTGCTCCCCACCCATAGCCCCTGGGGGCCGAACATATTCGACAATTTACACCGAATTCTTTCCAAAGTTATGAGTCTCAGAGAGGACCTCTCTTTATCAGGGGATCCCTGTTGTAGACAGCGGATCGAAACGAATTTCATGAAAACTTCATAACGGGATCTATTATTGCAATAATATCATCATACATATAATTCACATAAATAATGTAGGAAAAATAAAAAATAAACATCTCCCCGACGGGGAATTGAACCCCGGTCTCCCGCGTGACAGGCGGGGATACTGACCACTATACTATCGAGGATGTTGGAAACGTGGCGGAATTATAGTCAATTTAAGATAAAGGGGCATAACTTTCTATTCGTTCATTTTAGTGAAACTCTAAAAATGTGTAAAATATATTATTTGCATATATTTAGAGTCCCATTTCGTAACTTACGAATCGTAATTGACAAAAAAAAAACTATATCCTTCTCCCCGACGGGGAATTGAACCCCGGTCTCCCGCGTGACAGGCGGGGATACTGACCACTATACTATCGAGGATATTGAAATTCTTTCGGAATTGTAGTCAATTTAAGAAAAAAAGGACTTATTTTAAAAATTAGTCAAATAAAATTCAAAATTTAATGTAAGTTTGATGAAATATCTTATAACATTCGGTTTCTTTTTACTCCCCTAACTATTGCATCGGAGTAGTGTTGGGTAAAGGGTGTTTCATTTCACTGAACATGTTCGAACATGCTATTTGACTGTTCAGTTGCTCAGTTGAACTGTTCAGTAGGACTGTTGCTTATCAATTATCCTGGGGTCATTGCGACAATTCATTTATCGCTTAGTTTTCTAATACTTTTAATAGTTATTCCTGTAAATCCATATTTTTCCAGAACTTTTTTTTACTATAACTATTTTTT
Organism: Lordiphosa andalusiaca; assembly: GCA_035044965.1. Classification (NCBI taxonomy): domain Eukaryota; kingdom Metazoa; phylum Arthropoda; class Insecta; order Diptera; family Drosophilidae; genus Lordiphosa; species Lordiphosa andalusiaca. The sequence continues at coordinate 274,647 of JAWNNM010001643.1, forward strand.
TCATCTCTATTTGATATCTGCTTTGACCCTAATGCTACTTTTCATCAGAACCGTGTAGTCTTTGCTTTGAATAAACACGCCCGTAAAATAGATAAGAATAAGATCTCGCAAACAAGGAACTACCCAATTAAGAACCGTAAAATAAAAATATAAAACATCTCTCCCCGACGGGGAATTGAACCCCGGTCTCCCGCGTGACAGGCGGGGATACTGACCACTATACTATCGAGGATGTTGAATTCTTCGCGGAAATAAAGCTGTTTTGAGAAAACAATTAGAGCTTAGGAAAGTAGTTACTTTCTATACTCTGTACCAAGGGTAAACAGAGTATATTAAGATACAGATTGTTTTCTAGTTTTTCCATGCCTTCTCCCGTCCCCGCAATTTGACAAAAAAAAGTCAAATCTCCCACTATTTTATAGATTAAAAGCTCTTACCTTCTGGAAATACTTTGTAATCAGTATTTTCAAGATAAAAATCGGATAAACGTTGGTCGAGTTATATGAAAAACAAATATTTATACATATTTCGGCACAAATGCATACAGCATTCAAACAGGTTCTCAATTATTCCTACTCATATCCCAAGTTCTAGTTTATATTCACCATGTAAAATGTTACATAAATAAGGAAAAAAAAAAAAAAGATCACTCTGATCTCCCCGACGGGGAATTGAACCCCGGTCTCCCGCGTGACAGGCGGGGATACTGACCACTATACTATCGAGGACGTTGAGTTGCGGCCGGCAATAAGCTCCATACGAGTTTCTTGTGCTCTCTAATGTCTTCTAATTCTCTTTCTGTGTTGTTATCTAAATATTTTTTAACATTAAATATATATTCACTATGAGAGCGAGAGTGGCCCTTTCTAAGCACTACAATATATATTTATAGAGTTTCGCCCTACGGCTAAATCAAAATTCAACTTCGAGAGGTGTTAATGAGGAATTTTTAATGCGTTTACAAATTATTTTTGACGCGTTTAAAGTCGCGTCGGAGACGTATCTGTGTGTCTCTCTCTCTGTGTGTGTGTGTGTGTGTGTGTGTGTTTGGGTAGATTTATGCTCAGAGCTGCGTGTAATTATAATTTATCGTTGTTGAAATTCCATAAAACTTTAACACCTCACCTTCAGGGGCCATCGCAGTGAAGTGCAGCGCATAAAGAATCGGGCGCAAAAGGAAGGTGAGGAGCCGAATGCTTAATTGCACTTCACTTTGATGAATTTTCGTGGCTTTAAGGGAATGGGGTGTGTTAATGATGTCTGCTAGTTGGTGAAGGTGGGGAAGAGGGGATTATTCATTGCAAAAGTTTTCGAAAGAATTTGGAATTTTTTTAAATCATTTTATTTTTACACTCTCTCGCCCACGTTGACACAAATTTCCATGCTGCAGACACGCACACACACACACACACACACACTCACTCGCCCGTACACTTGTATTCTTGTATCTGTAAGATGCCACCAGAACAAAAATGGTTGTTTGCCTTTGTTTTGCGGCCTTGCCTGACTTTGATTTAATGCCCGGCCACACTCCAAGTGACACTTCGAACCTTTTCTGAGACCTTTTCCTTTTGTTTGGATTTGATATTTGGGAGCCTGTTGCGCACATCTGTTGGCCATGTTGTACAGTGACCTGCCTCTGTTCTTGCTTTCTTTTACTTCTGGCTGGGTATCTAATGGAGAGTTCTAAGTTGATTCGTTCCAGATACATAGTGGCCCGCCAGTGTGTCTGGCACGTTATGTGTGTCTGTCCTTTTGTATGTTGAGTGTTTGCCCCGTTTCTCACGAAATACTCGAAAATTTACCATGGAATTTCATTGTATACACATTTTCTTTTTTTTTGAAATTGCTTTTTCGTCTTCTAATTTAAACAAAAAAAAAAAAAAAAAAGAATGAAGAATAGAAAAGAGACTAGACTGAATCATGATAATGATAATGGAAAACGTGTGGGGTAAACTCTGCTAGGTGTTAACACTCGCCTTTGCATTATTAGCACAAATCGTACTAAATTTCGCGCCTCTAATCATGGATGAATTACAGCCAACGTGGACTCCACTTTACTACAACTCAACCAGATAAATGCTCTCTAATAAACACAGAGTTGGGTGTAAGAAAAAGACAGATATAGCCTGGTGCAATGGCCGCCTCTGGAGAATCCCAACAGCGTGTGCAGAAGAAATGGAAAAAAAAGATTAAATGATTTCTGAGTGGGGATATATACTAACTAAGGGATACCCTTTAAGTTGAAATGTAAAGATAGTTTTATTATCTTGATCTTAAATAAAGAGTGGTTGGAGGTTTAGTTTGTAGAGTATAGAGAAGATAGTGTTCAAATTTCAGACAAGACATATTAAAAAGCACGACCCAGCACGTAATTTGAATTTAATTCTAAGTCATCCCTTGCATCTATTTTGCTTTTAAACATACTCCTTTGGCACTAAACCCAAAACCATTTAGAACTCGAATCTAGAACTCAGATCCAGCAGTGATATATGTAATTTTGTGTGTACCTGAGTTTCGATATTCTTTTAATCAAAAAACCGAAATAAAACTGATTATTGATCCGGACTTTTGCACAACTTGGCTTAATTTTAAGCTTTAAAAAACGCTTCTTTGTTTTGAATATCGCATGACTTGAATGACTTTTTTGTAAAAGTAATAGCATTTCGTAGATCCTCAATATAATACCCAACTGACCTCAAAAGCACACACACTCGCACAGCATTAGGCAATATTTCGTTTTCTCTATCGATATCTTGGGGTTGTTGTTTGTTTTATTTGTGTTAGTGACTTCGCAAGCATTAGGTGCTGTTGCTATAGAATATTTTATAGTCGGTCTTGACTGACTTCCTTACTAATGAATACCCTTTTCCTGTAGTGAAAAATAGGGTGGGTATACCAAGCTAATTCAAGTATAAATATAAGGCAAGAGAACTCATTTCCGATGCCATAAAGAAAACATATTATTGTAGGGTTTAGTTGGAAGTTGGTTCATTTCCAATGGTCCCTATCTCATTACTTAAAAATATCCATAACAATCGATACCTAAAGTATATAGAAGTAATCGAAATATAAGCTAATTCTGGCCTGTTCCGATCAAATCATGGGGCATCGGATATACAACTTTTTAAACTTTTGACTTAAATTCTTAGCGCCAAATCAATTTATACGATTTCTTTAACAGTTTCCAAAAAACTAACTACTTCTACCCATTCCAAACCATCGATTTCTTAAGAACAGGCCTAATTGAGCAAAATCCTTATATTTTTTAGTCCTCAACATAAGATAAGAAGGTATCCCTTACCCAAAGGATAATCAATCTTTCGGAAGAGTCAACCCGGCAATATATTTTTGGAACTTCGAGCCGGATAAGAGAAAATCATCTGGCATAGTTAACCCCGGTTCAAAAGTAAAGCTATCCAATTGCGCTTGTTGTTTCTTTTCTGGATGACGCAGACCTTATAGGACACCTCCTATCCTTGTCTAGGTTATGTAATCTTAGGATTCAGTACTTTGACTTTAGAAGCCTAACTTCTAGCTGATTTCCACCATGTGGGCTTCTATTACTTTGGGTGACACTCGTTAAAGATAATTTTTTCAGATGTTTGGACTCAGTCTCATGGAAATTGGAAAGGGTTTACAAGCTTAACTATCTACAAATAGTTTATTTTTCTTGATTTATAAGTCTTAAGATAATTTAAGTCAATACCACAATTGTATAAATTCAAAGTTAAAGCTTCATACCAAAAAACCAGTTGCATCTGTTTTGTTTATCACAGGGTATACAAACAGTTGCCTTCTGGCCAACTCGTTGGTTGCATCCAAAGTCTCTGGTGCATCGAAGTGCCCGACTGTGCACCGCATGACTCCTACACTTGAGAAATCACACCTCGCAGGCAGGCAGGCAGGCAGCAAACTTATGTTATTATTAACATCAGCAGCAGTTGGTGGTGGTGGCAGTGGTGGTGGAGGGAAGCTCTGGGCATCTTGAGATTTGGCTGACTTGAACTAGACAAAACAAAACAACAACAACAACAACAAAATGAATTATGACCATCGGCCGCGATAATAAGCCCTAGAGTGGGGGACTACTGAGAACTGAGGGGGGGAGCTGGGTTAGGGCATACATTGTCCCAGGGGTTATCACCGGGTACATAAACTAAGCGGATCAGAGGTTAGTGATAAGTATGGCCTGACTTGGAAATAGCTCTATTCAAATGAGTATTTAATGGCAGGACTCTACCTGCAGCCAAGTGCTAAGCGCTTTCACAGATCTTGTTTGTACCTGCAGCTCTGTCCCCTAGAGCCTAGACCATCATTAAACGAGACTACTGTGCGGCTAATGAGCTTGGACAGAGTTAATGATATATTTTTGTGCAGGCAGTCAGAGCCAGATGGGTCAAGATGGTGTTGCCACAAATCATAGGGAATCGCTAACGAATTCGTTTTAAACTGTTATTATTTAATGTTGCAGGGTGGCGCACACACACACACACATACATAAGAACACTTGGAAAAAATGCTGCATATTTTCAATCTATTTAGTAAATATTAAAAGGGAGTGTTAAAAAAATGGACTGTACTGAATTTCAAAATGATTAATACAAAGTATAAGGTGTGTCAAGTCATCCTTAAAGGTTACATCAATACAGCATCGATGAGAGTATAGAAGGTTGAACTAAATGTAGTATTCAAATTTTCTTGGGGAAACGATTCAATCTCCCAGATTAATAAGTATTCAAGTCTTAAAACTCAAACCGAACCGTTTTTCTTTTCTTGGTTTTCGGTTCGGTTCAGCTTTTCTAAAAGGAATACGGTTTGGCTTGAGGTTCGGTTCACCAGTTGGAATAAGCGGTTCGGTTCGGAACCAGAACCAGTTTGCATCGCCGTTAAACAGCTTTCCCCCATGTTAACTAACAGAGCATTGACATTAACATATTCACGATATGTAAGCAGACAGTGAATAATGCTTAGAAAATATGCAACATTTTTGGAAGCTTTACAACTCTGCTATTTGTTATTCGATCTTTATGAAAATTGTGGAAGTTTTAAAATATATTTATTATTATGGAGGCGTGGCAAAAGTTAGAAACAGACTTGACTGTTAGTCTCTAAGATGTAGAGGTGTATACAGACGGGGACGGACAAAGAAAAATGGCAAGAATATAAATCGAAATTTGTTTTGATTTTTTTCTCTCTGGTTTTTCCGAGTGTATTGCTTGAATATACGGGTGTATGCAAAAAAGGGTCTTGCAATTATGCAGCCGGACGGACAGTCCCCCACTCCAGGCCGTTCCTTCAAGTCGTCGTATCTAGATATGTCAGTTATAATAAGCAGCAACGAAATACGAGCACAAACGACGACGACGACGACGAGATCAAGATACTCACACACACACTCCCACATTTACTTAGGCGAGGAGGGAGGGCATACAAAAAAAACTTGAAAAACAAGAACGTGCTCAGCTCTCGCGCGTTTTAAAACGCCTGCAAAACGCGTGAGTGGAGAGAGTTTCCCACACACACACACGCTCGCTCTCTCTCTCTCTCTCTGTGTGTGTGTCTCTGGGTTGTGTGCTCTCTCTCAGCTACCCACTCAGCATGCTGGCTTGCCTGTTGCACATTCAGTACCTGATACGTCGTAGCCGAGTCGTGACGTATCTCGCATTTTGTAACGTTTCGTATGAAAATCCGTTCAATTTTTAGAAAACAAAAATATTTCAAATTATTATAAACTAATTCAATAAAAAGAAGATAAATCTAATTTATTTTATGTGGTGCCTGTGTGTGTATGTGTGTGTGTGTAGTGCCTGATAAAACCGCCTCCTTAAATCGCGTCTCCTTATCGCTCAGCATAGGATATCGACTGGCTATTTGGATTGAATTTCACCTGATTTGTATTGCCACCTTTCGTATATAATTATAATCAACGTGATCACGCGCTCACACCACAACGACAACAGCCAACAACACCAGCAGCAACAGCAACAGCAGCAGCAGCAGCAGCCTTACCCGGCAGCGGAAGAACCGAACCTCTCGCGCTCTCCTCTCCAGGATCAAGTTTGGTGAAAACCCATAATTTTTGTATTTTGCCAAACGCAGACAACGGACTTAAGGGGCTCCATGGTGTCGCCGGCTTGACCGACGTCGTCGTCGTCGTCGTCGTCTTCGCCGTCCCCAATGGGCGCGCAATAAACAACCAAGCAAAACCCAAAGAAGAATCCAGTTCTCTTCCATCAGAAACACACGATCCCCTTTTGTTTTGCTTGGCGACTGCGCCGCGTTTATTGTTTTGTTGCACAGGCCCAGCATAGCCAAGAGGAGCGAGCGAGCAACAACAACAACTGGCCCCAAACACCCGGGCCTGGCCATTGCTGCTGCAGCCGCTCGTATAAAAATCATCAACGTTGCTTTTGTTGTTGTAGCCAGACATGGCGCCGAAATCCAGAAAGAAGAAGGCTCATGGTAAATATTAATATAAAATTTCTTTTTGCTTTTATTTTTTAACACACTTTTCTCGGTACAAGAGAAATATGTACGAGGAATCCCTAAAGTGAGATTTGTGATATATAAAAACGGAGGACATTTTAGTGAGAAATCAAAAATCAGTTGCAACAAAACAGTTAAAACGTGAGATGGAAATAGCCATTGCCAACCGATATGGGTACAATGGAAGAGTGTTGCAAGAGCTCTGGGTTTGAAAAGGTTTAGGGAACATCTAACAAAAAGTATTTAGCATTTACACAACCGTCATCTTCATCAGCTAAGGGCGTCAGCTGTTTCATCAACATTTGAATGCCTCGAAGTTTTGTTTACTTTTGATTTAAAATGATCTGTGCATGACTCAAATCATGAGTGCAGTGCTTTAGGTTTTGGATATAATAGAGAATAATACTTTGTTTAAATCAGTCTTTTAGACTGCGACCTTAGATTGGTTTCATTATAAGCCCATGGCATGGAAATTTTAGCCTTTTTTCGAAAAGCCCCTAGAAAGTAATCTGTCCTACGGATTCTAATTTTAAATGTTATATGAAGGCACCTATCCAATTGGTTGTTTAAAAGAACTTTTTGTTGTAGGATCGCTCTGTGTATTGTTTTTCTATCCTTAAGCTTATACCTCTAAAACGAGACTTTGTTGAACTCGAATAGCAAAAGTGCTCAGTAGGTTTCAAGTTAAGTAAAAAAGCAGATTACCCTTTCAGAGCAGTTTTCTCATCTTCAAAACGGATAATTTGACATATAAACTTAGATTTTGCACTATTATTTATAGATTATTTCTATGTACAAGGTTAGAAATCGGCCTTGAATCATTTTTTGTACAACTTTCGTGTGAGCTGATGTATAAGAAGTGGCAAGAAGTTTTTCGGTAATCTTAAAAACACCACGATTGATGATGATATAAACTTAGCCACAAATGCGTTTCAAATTCTCGAAACACGCATTTCGACTTCACGCATTTCTGAAACTTTTTCGTATATTAGTGATTTTCCGGTTCAGAAGTTCTAAATTTATCATTTCTGTTAAGCTGAGAGATCTCATATGATTTGGGTAAAAAATACCTCAGTTTACTGTAGGTTGGTTGTCAAAAAACTTCTTGCAACTTCTCATATTCATTGTCTGATATCTAATTTAAGATACTTTTAAAAGATATCAGACAAATAAAAATACAGCAAAAACCTTATTCTATTCCAAAAACTCTCTAGACTTAACTTCTTTACATGCCAATTCATTTCCTGGTTATAAAAGCTGCAATCTGACGAATAATACATATCTACAGGTTGCTCGATATCACTACAATTAGGACCAAACAAAACCCGTCCTCTAGTTTACTCTGTGCTTCTTACAATATTCTAGAATGATGTTGTTATAAATGGGTGAAATTCTACTGTGTTCTTGAATCCGTTATGATAATACCAGAAAATATCCGTTTAATGTTAAATAAATCTTTAATTTTCATCCATTAGCACTGCAAATCATCCAAAGAATATGAAAAATGTATAATTTAATGTTAAGAAAATACTATTAATTCCAAATAAATCTTGTTGGATATATTTTTAAGAATGGAACTTTTTTTTTTAAGAGTAAAACATTATAATTACCCAAAAAAATGATCCAATCGTACTTATAATACGAAACTTTTATACTCTATACCGTAGGTGCACAGAGTATTATAAGTTTGTGCAAAAGTATGTAACAGGCAGAAGGAAGCATCTCCGACCCCATAAAGTATATATATTCTTGATCAGCATCAACAGCCGAGTCGATATAGCCATGTCCGTCTGTCCGTATGAACGCACAGATCTCAGAGATGGTAAGAGATAGAGGTTTGACATGTATGGGACATATGCTTCTTATGTCTGCAGGCAGAACAAGTTTATTTTAAATTTTGGCCACGCCCCCTGCCGCCCCCGCAATTTAGAAAAAACGTCATATCTCCCACAGTTTTGAAGATAGATGGCTTGTTCCTTCTGGACATATTTAGTTATTAGGATTACTTAGCGATCCGCAAAAGGAATGAAGAAGATCGGATGAACGGTTTTCGAGTTATGATCAAAAGACAAATTTTCTTGGTACAGAGTATGTTATAGTCGGGCTTGACTGACTTTCTTTCTTGTTTTTAATCCGGTTCTTTGAAATTGTTCTTCATATGATAAATAGTTTCTTGTAGTGATTTTGTACCCTAGCATTTAAGACGCATAGAAATATTCATATATATTCCTGATCAGGCCACCTACTTGAGTTGGTGAAGCTGTCGGGGACGTCTAGTTTTTTATGTAATTTATTTAACAGCGTTTCATTGTCCATTTGAACCTTTGAGCCAAATGATTCACTGAACTATGAACTAATCAAACTACGTAGCAGACGATCCAAGAACTTGATGAATAAGAAAATAAACTATTAGCTGTAAGTCATCGCGCTCAAACAAAGAAACATTATTCCACACAAAAGATGTTGATTAATTGCTTCGAATGTGACGTGGTAAACCACGAATACGCACCCAAAAAAATGGAATGTTACAACACGAACACTTTGGGTTAGGTCTTCTAAGGTATCAAAAGGTTCTTGACCTTGACTTGACCTCTCTAATGATCGCCACTGATCAGACCATATACAATTTTGCGTATATTTTGGCGACATAAAGCCCAGTCTTGGGTTTGTGCTGACCAAGGCCCAAGCGAAAAGTACAAAAATCAATGACCTCTTTTGCGTGTACGCCAGAAAAAAGCAAAAAGAAACGCAAGACACAAAATGAATTCGACAAGTTGGCATTTAAATTGAGTTAAAAATAAATGCAGTTCGCACATTTTTTTCTCGTTTTTTATTTTGACTATTGTTAGCATGTTTTACAATCGTTTAGTTTAAATATTTTGTTGTATGCAGCCACACGAATCCAAACTCTCAACTTAGTGCTACATTTTTTTATATTTTTATTATTATTATTATTTTTATTACAACTGTTTGTTTGTTTATGTGAGCGAACGGGCGGCAGCAGACGCCGCCACACATTGATTAGATTAGACGACCAGGTCATATACCTGAGAATTATATATTTTAGTGCTGGGCCAGGCCAGTGGAGGTGTTATCAGCATATAGGAAAGCACAATTTGTTGTGCTGACTGTCGGCGATTCTACGAAATGTTCATTCTATCATAGAAACATGCCCGTGTCAGGCCCTGCCCTGAGCTGTTTTTGATGTTGTTTAGCTTAAAATTTCAATCAAAAGCCGCTGTATTATTGTCCCATGACCAAACATCAAAAGGTGTTTTTCCTTTTTGTATTTCGTTGCGCTTTTTTTTTTTTTTCCTCTTCTCAACATTTTTGTTGTTTTTATCTTGTCTGTTGGCATTTGTTGCGATTTGTCATGGGCGCAACAACTGACGACTGACTAAGACCCTCGGACGTGGGTTGGTCCCGAAAACCCACCGCCCGTGGCGAATTTATTATTAAGAGAACTGAACGGAACAAAGCAAATCTCATATAAGCCAGACAGCTTTACACCTGGACGATTGGAGAGCCCATAGGAGGGGATTGGTCAAGCATTGCAGATCAGACAATAAAGTTCTTAGAAACAGCAGGGGAGGGCAAATTGAGTAGATTTAATGATTTCGATTTAAAAAAACTTTCCTAATGAATTTTATGATCGGCAAAACGACATCAAAATGGGAACTTTATAAACAAAATAGAGTGTTAAGTTGCTCAGAGTGAAGCGGTGATAGCTAAGAGAAATTCCCTTTAAGGACTTCGGGGAAGATGAAGGCATGGCAGCCTAAGTCGCTGCACCATCGACCAGACTCGTGACTATGCGATTAATCACACTAGGAAGGTAGCCTAATTTTGAGATTTCAACATGCTAAAAGCCAGATGTTGCCTTAGAATGAGAGATTTCTAATCGTATTTTACTAGTTTTTCTCAGTGTAGAACTTTTTTAAACCACTATAAAGTGTTCAGAGTTAAAGTAGTCAGTTCAGTTCAAGGTTCGGGATAACTTTGATTAGAGGGTCTTCAAAAATACCAACCGAACCGATTCTTACGGTAACAGAATAAAATTTATGGTGAATTTTTAGGAAATTTCATCAATTTTTTAATTCAGATCTTTTAGAAAATTTCATTATTTATCCTGTCCCAAAATCAAAGCTCTTTGAACCGATTCTATGTGGGTTTGTTGAGTCTCTCGAACCGAATCTCTTAAATTAACTGATTCAAAGAGCCAAAAAGGGTTATCAAAAATATCCATTGCATGAAAAGGATATAAAAAATTATCCATTGGATAATTTTGCGTATCCATTTGAGCTAGATTTGTCATAAATATTGTCTTAATCATCCAACGGAGCTAAAAATCATACAAATAATATGACAAATTATTATCCTTTGGATGATTTTCGGCAACATTGGGAGATTAAAAGGATATCAAACACATATTTAGTCCAAATGGATCTTTTTTTTTTTTGTGTAGAATGAAAACTGAAACTGGCAACCTTCGTTTCTAAACAAAAACATTTCCATAAGATACACATCAAACGCCTTAACGATATCTCTGATTCAGCATTTACCATCCACCATAATCCCTCCCTCGTACCCATCATAAACTGCTTTTGTCACTCTGAAACCCCAAATCAAATACTATGCGATGCATATCAAACTAATCTAGGCAAATGAAATGAATTGACAACAACAAAGCTGAGCACACACAAAAGGCATAAAATATGTACATACATACATACACTCGCAATCAAACATACATACAACACCATGAAGTTTTTTCTCCTTTGGCACCCATAAAATTGACAGCTGATCTTTTTTGGGTACCTTCATATGGGCAGGAAGGCAGGCAGGCAGCCTGGCGGCTTGCCCATGCCGATTGTTTTTATTATTATTTTTTATTTTTTCTTCTCTGATTCTGCTTCTCGTTCTACCTGCACAGGGTCATAAAAAATTAAGAAAAACATGCACAACAAGACCAAGACGACGTCAGACGTCGCATATTTTAAGCCACAGCCGCTGGAGTCACTCAGTGATCGGCTTGGTCAGAGAAGGCTCAGAGACCCTAACATGTACACACACACACACAGACACACACAAGGCACTTGGTAGAACAACCAAACGCAATTAGAAACGGATTTCAATTGAAAACATCACACAACAACAGGATATGCTGAAAAAGATTTGTAATATGAGCGCTGCATACTTATGAGACAATGATCGTGGCATGACGATCATGTCCCCGAGATGTGGTAAACGGATAAGAGCAAAGAAGAGATAGCCTCTAACCGGTGTCTAAGGCAGGAAAGTCTTTTCCATAATAATAACTATTAATGCAAACTTGAACAGAAAGCATTAAACGTACATAAGCAGTGCAATAAAAGCAACTAGACTAATACCCTGTGACTGGGTTTGAAAATCGAAAGCCAGCTTCACGTTTTGCCACTTAAGCAGATGTAATAGGCCAAGTTTGATGATGATGATGATTTTAAAATGAAAGTTCTATAAAAAAAACCTCCTAAAAGTTATTCTGCAAACTTTTACTCAGCAGAGGAGCTACGGTTCGATTGGAGGTTTGAGAGATTACATATTTATAAGTGTCGGTTCTGTGTCCTGTTCCGGACCCCGAACCGGTTCTTCGGGGTTTATTTAACTTTAACTTTATACCTGTCATTTTTTATCTGTCTTCAAAAACAGATATTTTTGACAAACTAACAAACAAACAAACTGTCAAACAAACAAACTGGCAAACGCGCAAATAAAACTTGCAAACTAAGTTAGTCTAAATGTTGGCTGAGATCAAATTTGGTGTTTCCACATGCATAAATGTTTGCACTTATACAATTTGTGCAAATTCTTGCCTCTTTGCCAATAAATTAGGTTTGTGTTCAGTCTCTTAGGGGGCAAATTTTAAAAGGCAACTCTTTGTCGAATCTGTCAGCTGAGTTTTATACTTAAAACAGATATTTTGGACAAACTGACAAACAAACAAACTGACAGACATACAAATACGCAAACCGACAAACATACAAACAAATAAAATGTATAATTATTTCAAAAGTATATATCAACAAACCACACCGTCCAAAGATATGCTTATTATGCAAATGTTTGTGCCACGAGTGCAGCGTCCGCATATCCTGTCTGTTTTTTTTCCTTTCTTTTTGTCTGTCTATCAGCTCCTCTATCTCCTTCAGTGCAGATCGATGTGATCTGTCGTCAACAAAGAACTACAACAACGTGTGGAACACACATGTGCGGGCGCGCGTGAAAATGACTGAGCCTGAGCCGTTCTGCATCCGAAAGATATACACACGGATACGCTGAATGCTGAGCAGCAGCTGCTGCTGTTTGTCAAAACGACTGAAATGGCATGGAATTTGCTGCGTGGCATGGCAAGTGAAATGAAATGTATCTGCCAGATACATACACACTTTCCTCCATGCGCGTATGTAAATGCAGTTTCCTGCCCTGGCCCTGCCCAAAAAGCTGCAGCGTAACTCCATTAGCGAACAATAACGAATTCCGCTTAATTTCGTTGACGATTAATCAAAATCTTCAAGTCCTTTGTAAGGCAAAAGAGGCATTTGGCTTGGCCTGGCTTGAGCTGATGATGAATTTTGTGATAAATGAAGTGAAATTTTGAGTGAATTTCACTAGCTTAGCCTTTTTGATTTATGTACATATATGATGGCTCCTCCTCCGACTCCTCATCTCAGGGTTATTTTCGTCTTGTACTTAACAAAATTCTCATAAATCGTTTACAGTTGCTAATTGTCAATAACAATTTGTGGGCACGTTTTGTTATTAGCATACCTACGGTTATGCAGCAGGTACATATGTACATACAAGGCCGAAAAATGTTAATAACGTTTATTGTTGTTGACTTTTGTTGTTAAATGTGTCGCACAGACAGTATGGCGGCATATTTATTAGACTGAAATAACACACAATGGTGAATCGAGAACCAAAAAGACAGGCCATAACAAAGCCAAAATACACTGAGCGACAAAATGAGTGCTTATTTAAGAAAAGATCTGAAAAATTGTTGGAAAGTATACTAATTTTTATAATTTTTAATGAAATCGCTTTCGTACGTATTTCCACCTATAAAATTTGTGCAAATTCTTGCCCATTTGCAAACTAATTAAGTTTGTGTTCATACTCTAAGGGGACAAATTGTATTAGACAACTCGCTGTCGAATCTGTTTCATTGACAAATCAATTAGTTTCGATTTATTTACTTTGATCTGCGCACTACACTGTTAGCAAGTTTGTTAGTAAAGTTAAGTTCACACAGGTAAATAATTTGGACAAATCTGTAATTAAATTTGACTAATTAGGCCTAAATAGTGAATGTGTGGGCAAATTATTTGCGAATGGAATCATAGCTTTAAGTTTTAAGTGCAACAAAAACTGTTACAAAGGCAAGTGAACCAAATTTCTTTAAAATTAGTGCAAAGTTTTTGCTTGTAGCTGAGCTACAATTCTAAAGGTGCTCAAATTAGAAATTAACTCTTAATTATGTAAGCTTTTCATCAGATTTCTATAAATTTAACTGGAAGAAATACTTTAAGCATAGTATTTGCCGTGTTTGCTCTTACATTTTGCTTGTAACAGCAAACTCGCAAACACGCAAATAAGTTTGTGTTCCCACAGAGTAAATATTGGATTCAAATAAAGGGTGCAAAACTAAAGACAAAGTCTAACTGACAAATGTTTGCCCGCAAACTTCTATGAGTTCCCACTCAAGGCAAATATTTGCAGTTTCTCGTACCTTTTGGAATCAGAATAATTTGTAAATAAAGTTATAAAACCTTATTTTTTGTACAGTGTATGCATTTGTCATATATTGTATAATACATTTGCATACAGATTTTCGATGTCTGACTGCTTGAATTTTTGTATAATTTTTTAAATGTTTATTTTTTGATTTTTATTTTTGCTATTAAAAGCCTGCACACGTCATAATCGAATCGACGGCTCCCCCTTCCTTAAAAGGCGATCAACAATATATTTTTGTTGCTTTTTTTGTCTGTGGTTTGATTCATCAGGTGACCAAAAAGCAGCATTATCAACATGTTGCTGGGGCCTTGTGTGCATTGGCAACATGTCGCTTTTTGTTTTCATTTTCGTTTTTTTGTATGCCAAGCGCGAGTTGCACATAAATTTAATTGACATTTTGACGCGGCCACCCACTTGTACATAAATTTCGTATGCAAATGCACATAATGTGGCTTAAATTTATGATTGGCATAGTGCTGGGACATCCGTTTGGTCAATGATATAGTCTTGGTTTCCTGGTAGTCGCGCAATTAGAAGAAATGCTCACAGTCTGGGCTAACAAATTGCAGCCGCCAGCCGGCTAGACAGTTTGACTTTATTTTTGTGCCGCTTATATATACGTATATATTATATATACATATATATAGTTGTGTGTCTATAAAGTTTATTTTCGGGCAAATAGCATTTGGTATTTAGTATGGCAGGCGCATAAATTTCAAATTTAAAACAAAAACCAACCAACGACGACTAATTAGCCTCGCTGTTGTTTTTATTTTAATTCGGCCCCAGCAGGCAAACAGCTACTGATGTTTTTGTCTGCGCAAAATCTTTGTTCCAAATATCATCAATGTCATTGGCTCCTGCGAGTTTTGATCAGAAAATGCCATCAAATTGGTATCAGCCGTTAAATTATGTAAATTGGATCTGTCTCTCACTCGCTTAATCTCTGAATTGCAATAAATGTCGCTGGCAGATAAGATACATTTTTTTATTATTATTATTATTATTATTGATGATTTTATTTGTGATTTTAATTTAGCTCTGACTTTGAATTTTCAATTGCTAATGTTTTTGTTTTTATTTTTCTTTGCAGGTAAGTTTCAAGATGATGATTCGAGATAACATTCAATGCGATTAAGTGGTAAAATGTAAATTTAGATTTTTATAGAAACAAAATTATATAAAAAATGTAATTAATGTGTTGATATAGTAGGGACAATGACACTTACATACAAAGGAAGGGTGGACGTTTGTATTGGTTTAGTAGGGGAACAATATTTATATCCTGCACCAAAGTAAATAATAAATACAAAACTTATTTCCTTCTATAAATACCTATTTAATCGTAGACATTGATATTTAGTCAAGGCAACATCATAGCTAATTTACTCTGGATACTCTCTCGTGTGATCTAAGCACTTAAAGGTATATAAAAAGTTAGTGTTAGGGCCAAGAAAATGGGTAGGCAATCTTCACGCTCAAAAGATATTTCGTTTTTGCCCATACCATTTCATATCTAAGAGACACGGACCGTTTTCGAGGTCTTGCTATTGCAGCTTGCAGCTTTCTGGGATTCCATTAATATGCGAAGCTATATCAACGTTTGCTAGGATTAAAAATTCAAACAGAAAAATCGTAAAATCGACTGCTTTATCCTTGAACTATTGCAAATTCGAAAACAGCAAAGGTCGAGATAATAAATGAGTCATGAATCACTGAACCAAACCACAGGAGCTATACAAACCTAAACCGAACCAAACCAATTCTTATTCTCCTTATTCCTGGATTATATGAAACATATTTTACACCTGCTGCTGAACTGCTGATGCCTTGTTTGGGTACTGCCTTAGAAATGGCAATTGCAAAAATATTTTTGTAACTATTTAGAATACGAATTAGAAATCTATAACCGCTTTCCAACATGAACCGTATACATACAGCTAATCTCCTAAACCCATTCCCTAAAATTGATTTAAACTGATTCCAGATTTTCACTCAAATGCCTAGCATTTTGGCCGGCACTTTAAATCGCCACAGCATGGGTGGTCGAGTCTCTTGCTCTGGGGCAGCTGCTGCAATTTTTCATATTTGTGCATATATTGTTTTTGTTCTTGTTTCTGTTATTTTTTGTTGTTTTTTTTTTTTTTGCTTGCAATTAAAAATCATTAAGCCAAATCAGCGCGGTCTGGTCGGCGGGTTCTCTAATTAAAGCTGAATTGTTGTGTTGGAACAGTAAAAATACATAAAATTATGTATGAATGGTGCAATTGTTTTTAATTGCCAGCGAAAGAGAGAGCCATCTGTTGATTTGTGTGTGTGTGTGGTGTGCTAAGAATTGGGCTCTACACTTTTCATTCATGAAACAGAATTCAACACAAAATACCAAATAGGCAAACACAACAACAACACTCGGGCATTAATTATGGCCATTTATAAGGAAAAATCATTTTAAAAGTTGTCATGCCCAAGCGTGGAGGCAGCAGCAACTGGCCGGTCCCAAAAAAAAATAAAAATAAAATAAAAACACACAAAACCCGTTTACCTTCGCCATTATTCTTCTTGTTGGTGTTGTGATTTTGTGGTTTTTATTAGGAAAACAAACGATTTGTGTTTGGCTTAAAGTTTGAGTCAGTTGATGATTAATTTTTGGAGATTTGTTTAGCTTGAGAAGGATTTCGAGAATTAAAGCTATCAACTTTCTTCATTCAGCGTTGGTTGAGGGCGTATGCAAAACAATAATAAAACAAATAGCCTTTAATTGCTATTGATTTACGGGGCGTATACTTGATTTATCTTTCAATATTTTTTGTTAATTTATGACCCGCATGAAATTTACTCGTAAATAGAAGATGACTTCATATGGCTACTTGTTTTTTTTTTTTTTGTTGCAAGGAAGCTTTGATTATGGGGACAACATGTTGCCAAAACCAAGTTGTTGATAGAACTCTCCAATATCACTTGACTTATTTATGCAGCGCGCTTTGTTTTGCATTTCAAGCAATCAGTTTCCTCTCTTCTCGAGCTCTCGATCACATGTCGACAAATTAGTATACATATACATATTGTATTTACATATTAGGCTGGACCCTGTTTGTGTTTGCTTCATTCTTGAAAGAATTGGAATTGGTTTTGGTACCTTGAACCCAACCTTTATAAACTTATGCCTTCCCGAAGCTGAACCAAAACCGCAACTTAAGGGTTCGATTCAAAACTGAACCAAGTCACTTTTACAATAGCCAATTTTATATTCATATCTAAATTAGTTATATTTCACAATGTGACACTCAAAAATACCTAGGAAAGGGTAAAATATAATATGAAACTAGAGGCTAATTCCTTCCTCTAACTCGCTAAGAGCCGAGAGCCGCTGTTTGAGAGCCAGGAGCACTAAACGTCTCATAAACTCGTGAGCCACAGCTTCTGGCTCAAAGCTAAGAGCCGCAATTCGGGGAGTCGTGAGCTTTCAAATGGGAAAGGTATTTGTCAAGCAACAACAACCTCAAGAAATAAAAGAAAGAATTATTCGTTGCCAAATAACAAAATGTACGCTGAAGACCATCCTTACATATTGGATGCCATGAGGTGGACTGTATGCGCATAGGCTGTGGGCACCCCTGGTCTAAACTGAAAAGCCTTATAAAGCTTACCTCATCATGGCTTGATGAATTAGTATCTTCCAGGAATTTTCAAACATAAAAATCTAAACCTGGCCTGGTCTTAACAAAAAATCAATATAAAGTTTACATCATGGCTTAATGAATCAATAAATTCCAGGAATTCATAGATCATATCATGGTCTATAAGTTTGTTGCTAATAAGGCGAGATAGAATAAGTAGTTTATGGGGTTTCAAAAGGTTCAAAGTGGTTTTTAAACCCTTGTCTTGAATAGCCTTTACAATAATTTTGGAGCAGAAAGAAATGAAATAAATATACTACAAGGAATAAAGAATAAGAGTGTTAAATACAATTAATTGCTGAAAAATTCAATTGAAATCAGACCCGAAGAACCCAAACTGTTCTGCACTGAAACCTCAGCAAATGACTTCAACTTAATGGTCCACTCTAAAGTCTACATTGACAGCATAAAGCAAAAGGTAACGTTTGAACCCGGATGTCTGTTAGCTTCACATAGGAATACCATTTGGGCCCAAAAGTGGTTTAGATTATGCAGATTAGACCTGGACCAAATTGATATTTCACTTCCAAGCTCCAAACGTGGGTGTTTCTCAACCACAATTCTCCCTTTTTTTTAGAAATCCCCCTCCCCATCTGTCTGTTTCTGTTCTATTATGCCCACTCGGGCGGGCATACACTGTCAACCGGGTCTAGCGCGGCGTACTGATTTAATTATCTAAATAAAAATATATGCAACACTTAATTAAAACGCATGCAGAAAGACACTTGAACAAAATTTAGAGAGACTGCCAGGCATTTTATTAAGAATTTTGACAGCGTTTTGATTAAGAGACAGACCCAAGGCAGACGCCCACGATATTTTTGGAGCAAGGCAACAAGTTATGGGAAATAACTGGTTAACTGGAAAACGACGGCAGCAGCCGCACAACAGAAAAGCCATTCATGTATTTTAACAGAAACATGTTTATGTGTGTGTGTGTGTGTGTGTGTTGGCTTGTGACACGTTTTGAAAGTCAATTAAATGCTTGTAAAATGCATTTTATGCAAATTATCCATTGCATATTGGAATGCTAAACAATAATGGCATAAGCATAACGTACTTCAAATATGTATAATACTAATTTAAACGGGCAATTAACACCTGTTTTGTCGACTAGAACCAGTTTAAGAACACTTCTGTCAAATGATTGTCTAAAATGCGCAAATGGTGGATGGCTTTGATAAAGAAATAGTCCCACAAAAAAGCAAACATCTCACATGTGTGTGTGGTGTGGTGTGTGTGTAGATAAACGCGAACAACAACAACGTCAGCAAGTCACTAAATGTGGTCCAAATGTTTTTCGCCGCTGTTTTTGTTGAAAATAAATCAGCCTTTGAACATTTGCGCTGACGATTTACGATTTGGTCGACATGGAAAATTCAAATCTGCCTGAAACCAATTCATTAAAACTGACAGAAATTATAGAAAAAGAAACGCCCACTGGCAAATGCCAACGAGAGGGGCCTATAAAAATCGGCTTTAATATTATTATTATTATTGTTATTGTTGTTTTATAAAACGTATCGGCAAAAACAAGCCAGACGCCCACAAATGAAAATGTTTGGAAAATACCAACACAGGAATGTTAAGCTGAAAGTAGGTTTATGTTGATATTTTTATGCAAATGAAAAGGTAAAAGCAAAAGCTGGAAATACTATTGGTATAATCTTGCTTAAAACAAACCTAAATAACTTATATGAGAGCTCGGATAGCCTACTTCTATTGGGGAAACTCCAATGAGACAACAGACAAATGAAAACACAGCTTAAGGCCACGCTTACAAAGGCTGTGTCGTTTGTTGTACTTCGTTTTTTGCACTTCTGATGCCTTGAAATTCCCTACCAGTTATAGCACTCTTGACGTGAGAAGGTAGCTGCTGAATTTGCAGTCAGCGGGCCAAGTCTTTTGAAGGTAGTAGTTATAAGATTTATTATTTTCCCAAAACAATTAGACATGGGCAATGGTCGTAAGAAGATTTTTATGGGATCAAACTTTGTTTTAGAAGCGAGCTAAAGACAATCTTAATTCCATTCTATCTACGGATATGGAGCTCAATTTAATCTCGGGTATTCCAGCCCTTTAACCAATTAGTCTGATTATTCAGCTCAAATCAATATCAAAACTTCATGATTGGATGCGAATTGGAAAATACACGAATTTAGAGCGTAGGTTAACCTCATTTGAGCTTTGAATGGCATAAACTGACATTGTTTGTGATTGATTTAAGTAAGGAAATCTTGAATTTAATTTCTGTCAAGGTATATTTTCATAGTTGCCAGTGGCAACATCTCTGGTTATATTGCCGACCCCTGACGTAGATGTTTTAATTCACAACTTACTTCAGTAGAAACTAATTAAATCTTCACAGAGAAAACAATACTCATAGTTGTTGATGTCTTATTGGGTGATTTGGTTATCCATTTGGAATGGATATTTAATAATATTCTTTTTTGGAAATTAAAATATCCATTTAATGTTAAATTGATCCTAGATTTTCAACCAAAGGAGCTAAAAAGCCCTCAAAAATATATCGAAAATGTATATTAAAATATCACATATTGGTTTAATGATTTTATGAAATTTAAGATCAAATTCAAGACTTTTTGAGTCCTCGGTTTCGCTTTCGGATCAGAAATTATGTTTTTGTCGGGAGAAATGGTACCCTAGTAGAGACTCTTTTTGGAGAACCCACTCTTTTTTGAGATTCTTTCGATTCCTTTTTCAATAAATCACATGTGAAAGTAATCTCTATCGGCAAAGCATCTATTCCTGTGCACAAAACATTTATAACATGAACGATGATAAGTGTGGAGGCCCCTTTTAACTAGCAAACAATAACTTCTTAGGTATATTACCAAACTGATTTAAATTTCATAAAATTTAGAGCTTTTTTTTTTTTGAGATAAAACTTGTTAGGAGATAAGATTGTGGTGGCAGCCACTTAACTAAACAGACAGATTGTTAAGATATTCCCAAACAAATACATCCCTTTTCATCAACGGTTTGTGTCTTGGCTAAACACATTTGGCCAAACAGCAGGCGTCACCACCCCCGCCTGGGATAGATATATTATATATACAAAATTTTGCATAGTCTATAGTAAATTTTCTCTGTTTTTTTTTTGTTGATCCCCATTGATGAGCTCACTCACACTCTGTGACCAACGTCAGGTGGGCCAATGGTGACTGCATAATAGTTGGATTTGTATACACACATTTTGTTGTTTGTATATATTTTGGTGGGCAAGCACATGACTTTTGCCTGCGCACATAAACGAAAGTATTTTTCTCGATTTGCGGATGTAGCCACCCACCCACCAACCCCCATTGGCATCCCAAACATTTTGCAACTGGAATGGAAAACCTGCACCGTGTGTGTCGTCTGTTTGTGGGTGTATTTTTAGACTGGGCGACCGTTTGACACAATGTTTACGACACGATCACGACAGTCGGCCCACGCCCAGCTGAAGCTGGAGGGAGGAGAGAGATGGGGTTAGACGCTTGCGGAAAACTGCACCTACAAAAGCAAGCGGCCATCATTCATTGGAAGCTGGGAAAAGCAAAAATGATGCACGCGGGAGCGTTGGCAGCGGAAATCATTAAACATTTCCATATGAGAGACACAAACGAACAAACGGCGAGCATGCAAGCGCACTTTGGGCTATTAAAAAAATCCACTGCAGCTGGCTCTAAACTTGGGAATAATTAAAATATGGCAAACCTGATGGAGCAAAATGGGAAATCAGAGTTGGAAACAGATTTTGGGTGGGATTAAGGGAAGGACTGGACTGTGGAGTAAAAAGTAAATTAATAGCTGCTGTGTTTGAACCGGTTCGGGACTGTGGAGTCTCTCCTCCCTACATTGTCTTCCTGCTCTCAAAACTCTCAATTTCCGCTAATGTAAACCGATTTTGTTTCGTTACCTTTATTAAATTTTGAGTCACTTTATGATAAACAGCTTCCATATTTGGAGAGGTATACTCTGTACATCAAATTGTATTTTGTTTTTGTTTGTTTGTAGGCGCTTCTTCCTTCAAATAAAATATGTTGTTTAGCAGCGGCCTGGGCATTTGCTTTGTTCTTGGCCTGGCAGCCAGTTTTTGATGGGCGCGCGCGTGCAGTTGGCGCCAAGTTGGAGCCGCCAAGAGTCGCAACAATTTGATTTCGTCGTGGTCGCCTGTCTGCCTTGGCCCTGCGGTTCGTTTCATAATTTGGTTTCCTTTAAGATTTTTTTCTTTGTTTTGCCTTAAAAAATTCATAATTTGTCTGCTTGGTTGGGCCACTTGCTGCTGCTGTGGCTGCTACCGTGCTACGTGGCTGGCTTGGTTGGTCAACAACAGGTATGCGAGCGAATATCTTAAAATAAAAATATCTTATAAAAATGCACAAAAAATCAACGCTTGTCATTGTCACGTTTTTTTTTATAGCATAATAGACAAGCAGATACATTTCTGGCCATTAAAACGCGTGGCAGCATACAACTGCATGTGTAGGAACAACAACAGCTGTCGCTTGCCTATTAAATTGTAATTAAATTATTATCTCGCCTCGCATTTGGATAAAGGGGCGTGGTCGAATGCAAACAACATCCGCCAATTTGTTGATTTGTACGCTTTTGGCATTGTGTTTGTGTTTGCCCGTACAAAGTAGCTTTAGCTCTCTGTGAACGGCATGCAACTTGGTATGGTGTCACTGGGCAGCCTTGAGGCCACATGCCAGCTACATAGCCACTAAATACATTTGTGCAACAATTGCATATGGATATGGCATTGCTCTCAAAATACCAAAGAAATTGCTGGCAATAAATATTGTTACCTTTTGTGGAATCGATAGATACTCGTGTGTGGACCCAATGAGTTCAAACGAAGTTGTAACTTGTTTTTAGATTACTCAGAGTAAAACTAACGTTTAATTGATAAATGCTTAAATTAAATTTGTTCAAATCTTTATTTTTGTAGTCTCTGGGTAAGAGGGATTCATTCGTTTGTTAAATGCAACTCTAAGGCGTCATCTCAGCTTAAGCTGAGCACATTTAGATCAACATCTTACTCTAATTTTCCTAAACATCACTTTTGTTAGAAAAATGCCGCAATACCCCCACAATTTGGACGTTTTTGAGTGTCCAAAGAGACTTTTAGAACACATACTAAGGGCTGATTTGCTATCATCTACATAGAACTAGAGAAGAAGATGACAAATCGTCCTCAAAATTATTCAAAGACATAGAACAAGACACAGACAGCACACATATGTATAGTCGAAGGTCCTCAAATTTAACTCAGATTTACTTGTATGGCTGTTAAGCATCTTGTGGTTCCATATCTCTGGTTTATCTAACATAAAGCAGCTTTCTGGAAGAAATCAGTCTCAAATGACGGGAAAGCTAAGCTAACTTCAAATATTAAATATTTTTAAAAAATACTCTTTTTCCCATTTTCCGACCGATCGTTCGTATGGGAGCTATATGATATAGTCATCCGATTTGGACAAAAATTTGTAAAATTATGTGAAAGCATGTGAAACAAACAAATACAAAACTGCAGGATGCTACCATTAAAAACAAAAAAGTTTGTCTAACGAAGACTGTTTTTCAGACCTATCTTTTGTTTGACAGCTATACCATATAGTTGTCCGATTGTAATAAAACTTGGTAGAATTATAAAAAAACATAAAAAACCTACGTTTACAAAGTTTGGAGACGTTTCCATTGAAAAGAAAAACAGTTTTCTCACTAAAACTAGTTTTCCTACTGATTGTTCCTATGGGAGCTATGAGATATGGTCATTCGATCCGGTCGGTTCCGACACAAAAGTAGTGTGCAGCAAAAAAAAGACTCTGTGCAAAATTTCAGCTCGATAGCTTTAAAACTGAGAGACTATTTGGCGTAGAAACAGACAGACGGACGGACAAAGCGTAATCGACTCAGCTTATCACCCTGATCAAGAATATATATCGTTTATGGGGTCGGAAATGGATATTTCTATGCGTTGCAAAGTTCTGGGCAAAATTTTAACTTAAAAAGCCAAGAAATTTTGTACCTATATCAAGGATTTTCAGCTCCAATAGTTTAATAAGCCAGCTTATTTATTAATAAGCTGGCTTTCGATCTGGATTTCGATCAAGATTGGTTAAGAACAATATAGGATTTTTTTGTAGGCTAAATTAAGTTCTTTGGGTGCTTAGCTTAGTAACGTATAATGCTTGTATAAAGTACTAAAATATCGATAAAACCTTCTTTGCTCTAAAGCTAATACCGATATGCCCTTTAACCAATTATTTTTCTCCATAAGCTTCATTCTGTTGGTGGGTCCAAGATATTTTTTACATTGTCTATAATTTCATATCCATAAATGTACTTAGCTGCTTAACTTAGCTGACACAATCCTGTTTCGGATCAATTCAAGCTACACTGCTGTTTGGATTCATCCATAATCCGTGATATAAGTCGATCCGGTAGTTAAAAATCTTTATGAACCGTTGAACCGAACCATTCTTTATTCCCGAGCGGATGTCTCCAATCTCTCTAGAAACAAATGTAAACAATATAGGGCCAAATTTCTGTTCAACATTCTCCCCTCCCTTTTCGGTTATCGTGGTTTTAACCATCGGAAACACGAGCTTACTAAACTAATTATAAAGGTTGCATGTAAAACCGCCCACTGACTAACGCCCGTGGGCTGGGCAAACATAAGGCTTTTGTTACGATGAGGAGATCAAAGAATTTTTAATTAGTTTAAAACAGTAAATTAATCTCTCAAAGTTCGGAACCTCAAATTCCAATTTAATTCTTATCTCCCTTAAGGATTTGCAGCCAATTGGCCAAAATCCATCCCGTTTTAATGCTCGCACTAACCACAAATGCAATGCTGCTATTGTCTGTAGTTGCGGTTTAAAACGCTAGAAAAACACACCCATGATTTCTGGTTGCTGCTTGCCGTTTTTAAAACGGTAACTCGGGCAATTGATACAGTTCGCTGGAAAATCAGCTACCAGGGAAAAACCAAAACTAATTACAAGCTCTTTTGCTGGTCTTGCTGCTGTCCAGTAGCTTGCGTGGTCAAGTGGCCTAACGGTGTGTTGTGGGCGTCGGACAGGCAATTGGACGCGCGCGTTTTATGGCTACATTGGTATCGTACGAATACTCGTGGATGCATAACATGCGTTGGCCAAAACGGACAGAGACCCGTTACGTTACTTGGTTAGGTTCCCATGGCTGATCCGTTGCTAGCACCACCTCCACCACCCGCTACTCCTTGCCACAAATTTATGGCTGTTGTTGTTCATTCATAAAATTCGTGTGTAATAATAATAGTTTTTTCTTTTATAGTGGATTTGTTTACATTGCCTTTTCTCACAAACACCACACACAGAAAATAAAATAACATCATATTTTTAGACATTTTTATGTGGCTATTTATAAGTCATAAAAATTTGCAAATTCTGAATGGAGACGGATGTGTGTCATGAGTTGGAAATTTGTTGCTGCTGCTGCTGCTGTTGTTGGTTCCATGAGTTGTTTATTGAGTGGCTTTTCTTTTTTGCTTTAACTTGTAATTGTTTATTCACACTAAAAGTATGTTTATATATATTTTTAATAAACAATCACTCAAATGTTCACCTGAAACTAGATCAGGGCTGTGCAGAAAAATGAAACTTTACTCCTTGTCGGAGGCAATGTTTCTCGTTTGAGGTCTACTCTGATGAACCGGGGTTCATCGGGTCCTACTCTGTGTTTGTTATTCGCCTTATAAAATGTATCTTTTTCTTCTACTTTTTCCAGCCCGCTTGCTGACCTGCTACTGTGACGGTAGCTGTCCCGGCAATGTAAGCAATGGCACCTGTGAGACCCGACCCGGTGGCAGTTGTTTCAGTGCCGTCGAACAGGTGTACGACGACACCACTGGCACCTATGAGGAGGAACGTACCTATGGCTGCATGCCACCCGAAGATAATGGTGGCCTTTGGATGGTAAGTCTTCTATTCAGTTATCTCCTCACTTTTATACTCAAAAACTCTCTTTTTCTCATTTTCCAGTGCAAAGTGGCCTCCGTACCGCATCTGCATGGCAAGAATTTGGCCTGCTGTGACAAGGAGGATTTCTGTAATCGTGATTTACGTCCCGCCTTTGCACCCAAACTGACCACACCAGCTCCCGAATTACCAGTGAGCAGTGAGTCCATACACACACTGGCTCTATTTGGCTCCATTGTAATCTCGCTGTCCGTCCTGGTTGTGATTGTGTTCATACTGTGTCTCACCTACCGGCGACGAGAGAAATTACGCAAACAGCCGCGTCTGATCAGCTCCATGTGCAACTCTCAGCTATCGCCACTCTCTCAGCTGGTTGAGCAGAGCTCTGGCTCCGGCTCGGGGCTCCCGTTGCTGGTGCAGCGTACCATAGCCAAGCAAATACAAATGGTGCGACTCGTGGGCAAGGGCCGTTATGGTGAGGTCTGGCTGGCCAAGTGGCGTGATGAGCGTGTGGCTGTCAAAACGTTTTTCACCACCGAAGAAGCTTCCTGGTTCCGTGAGACCGAAATCTATCAGACCGTACTGATGCGACATGAGAACATACTGGGCTTCATAGCGGCCGATATCAAAGGCAACGGCAGCTGGACACAAATGCTGCTTATAACCGACTACCACGAGGTGGGCAGTCTGCATGATTATCTGTCCATGTCGGTGATTAATCCACAGAAACTACAACTGCTGGCCTATTCGCTGGCCTCAGGCCTGTCCCATTTGCACGATGAAATCTTTGGCACACCCGGCAAACCGGCCATTGCACATCGCGACATCAAGAGCAAGAACATCCTGGTAAAACGTAATGGTCAGTGTGCCATAGCCGATTTCGGACTGGCAGTGAAATATAACTCCGAACTGGACGAGATACATATTGCTCAGAACACACGCGTGGGCACACGTCGCTATATGGCACCGGAGGTGCTGTCCCAGGTGCTTAACCCACAACAGTTTGAGGAATTCAAACGGGCCGATATGTACTCGGTGGGTCTGGTACTGTGGGAAATGGCCAGACGCTGCTATACACCCATATCGGGCACCAAGACCACCACCTGTGAGGATTACGCCCTGCCCTATCATGATGTAGTACCCTCAGATCCCACCTTTGAGGATATGCATGCTGTGGTGTGCGCTAAGGGCTTCCGACCGCCCATTCCCTCACGTTGGCTGGAGGATGATGTACTGGCCACAGTGTCCAAAATCATGCAAGAGTGTTGGCATCCAAATCCCACAGTGCGCCTGACCGCATTGCGTGTGAAGAAGACGCTGGGGCGACTGGAGACAGATTGCCTAATTGATGTGCCCATGAAGATTGTGTAGATTGATCTTCGTTTAGTTTCTAGCTTAAGACTAAGTTTTGCATTTACATGTCATACCCCCCACCCCCCCACATGTTTTTTGTTTCATTTATTTAGAGATTAGTTGTATTAGTTAGTAGTGAGCGGAGTAACTTTTCTGTGTTTAATTTGTAATATGCCGCACTGATTGTAAGTTTAGTCTACAGTTTGATAGATATATGTATCTATATAATCTTTGGTTAAAAAAATGCTTTAACTATATTTGAGAAATATTTTCTTTAGCCTTCTCACCCCAGCTTGCTTAACTGGGTGATTCTTTTTTTGTGCCAACTTTGAAAACTATTTTGTTTATATTTAAGTACAACTTAGCTAGCTGCAACTTGTTGCCTTATGTGCTGAGATAATGCTGCCTTTTGTAAAATCCACATAATAATATAAAAATTGCCTTAAGACATACAACAAATTGTAAAGACAACAAAAGCCAAAAACGAAGAATATGGTAGAAATTTCGAGATGGGCAGAGAGAAAGGAGAAACTACGATAACCTGGAAGATATATTTGAAAAGTAAGAAAGAATCTTTGTGTAGATTTGAATAACAAGGAGTTGTAGTTGAATTCAGCTTTATAATTAAATATTAGTAAGAAAATTGAAGTTAGCTTTTGTCATTTGTGTGACAGAAGCTCGCCCTTTTCCACTCAAATTGGTGCATTGAAATCAGACACCAAGTTTTGTATGCTGATCCCATTTGTTAAACAGAAATTTTCATTGGAAAAGTAACTTATTTCTTATCAAGAATCAAATTTATTTTTAATTCAACCTAAAACTGAAGGACAAACATTTGTATTAAAAAAATGCTATCATGTATTGGCCAGTTTTTTATGATTTAATTGTTCGTTTAAGCTTTCGAGATCCAATCATTCACTTTAACAAAACATATAAAAACAATATCTGTTTAAACTTTTGAAATTAGATTTGAAAGTAATAAGCTTGCTCATAGATTGCTGATACTATAGTGAATCGCCATTTCATGCTTGTGAACCTAATCGCTAAAACTAAACCAAAACCTTATCATTTTCGATTCAGAACAAACCCAAAAGAAGAAAATAATTAGAAGAAAACCCATTAGTTCTATGCATTTAGCTTCCAGCCTTGATATCAAAACGTTTCAATAGAAATAGATTATAATTTTCTAAATATCATAGCTTTTACCAATGGTGATCGGACGAGTTTTGAAACGAGAAATTTGAACTACGAAATATATTGCCCGAAACGCAATAGTTTAGACGTTCCGAATATTGAACGAATATTGAATGGCCTAAGCATTTTCTACCTTTGCTCTCGTCCTCTAAACGGGGTGTCCTGGATATCTTAAAAGATTTTACTATAACACACTGTATTTCTAAGCGAACTTTTTCGTGACCAGATAAGATACTTTGATTAGAGTACCGATTACGAAAATCGTTTCGGTTGTACGAACGGGCATGCTAATATAATCAGTCTTAAATCACCGAATTAAGCTTAGATCCCAGCTGTAAACCAAAAAAAAAATGGTTTAAACAGTTGTTAGCACCATTGTTTGCCGATAGGGTTTTTAGCTTTCATTTTACAATTCGAATTCTATGGCGTTGCAGAGTCCCGATACTTGTATTCAGTTGTTGTCTGTTATTAAATGCGTTTTAAGTGAAATCAATGGCCATTTTGTGTCCAGAGCTGGTTGAAACCTCAGAATCAAGACGACCACAATTACCGAACAGTTTCCATTCTTGTCAAAATAGCATGTTCAATACACACACACCGGCAGGCTGTAGGTGCTATGCTGTGCAAGTTATCTGCGAGTCTGTTCAGACTGAGAAGAGTAAATGAAAATATTGTCAAATATCTCTGAACATACATACATGGCAACAGTCAGCTGGCAGTGCCACTGGCACCTAAAAATATGATCACCTGCCAGCGTCTGAATATACTCTAAGCCTTGTGTTATTTTGATCTACTTTAAATCTTACCAAACTAATTTATTGTTATTTCAACCATCCCATAAACTCCTCGGTTCCGTGATCGGTCCTTAAAAGATCACGAATCAGTTCGATATATTCATGAAAGCAAAATTTAGAACGGGAACTTGAAACAACAAATGTTTTCGAGAAGTATTTAGCTATTTACGAGACATATATAGTATCCTGTTCAGTTTGACCCCGAAAAGGATAATGAAATAAATAACATCTAAAAGAATAAAGAGAAATCAATAGGTGAAAATGTAATCTAAACTTAAAATAATTGAAGTTTTGTTAAAAGAAATCAAAAGCGTTCACTAAGTCCTGGTTCTGGTAGAACTGGAAATACAAAGGCTTAAAAGATCAAAACCTTCTTTAGGTATTTCGTTTTCTTTGAAGTCAAGTCCAAAAAAATGAGTCTTAAAATTTAGTTTGCCTACATGGAATCACAATGACAAGCTTTATGAGCATTACTTTTTTTTTTTGTTTTTTTTTTCAGTTTTAAAAATTTCTGAAAATATTTCAAATGATTGAAAAATGTAACCAAATGCAACACAAAAATATATTGGTAGAAGAATTGTTATTTTGCTCAGAGTTTTTGTGAGTGTTTCACCATTTGCCCATCTCTAAGTGCCTTTAGTAATACCATGGTCAATGGAAGACCAATTGGCTCACTAATTTACAACCACATACTATACACTTAGCATCTAATATTATATATACACATACTTAGTACATATACAACTCTATAAAAGGGGCTTATTTGTGTTTTATGTAAATAGCAACATAATAATTATTAGCATTAGGTTTTCAGTGTTGGGAAAGCACTCTAAATAAACTGTTTTTGGGCAGTCTTATTACTTCATTTCATATGTTCATTACCCTCTACACACCATATATACAGATATATATTTATATATATATTATATATTGTCGTTTTAAGCGATTCGTGTAAATAATATATATAGAGACCATAGCTTAAGCTAAATGGATTTGTATTCTTCTCTTTTCGTTGTCTTTCCCACAAGAACTAAAGTTTTGTATTAAAGCGTTTAGTTAATTTATTTAAAAATAATAATAATAAAAAAAATTCATAATATTTAAAAAAAAAAAAACCAAAAGCTTCTTGTTTTCGCTTGCCACTTTCCCCCTAATCGCCAGTCATCATCTCCATGAATTCTGCAAAAGTTGATTAATTGAATTAAATTTGTTTCAGGAAATGTAGTCGTCGTCCCCCCTCACCATCAAAGTCCACCGTGCCGGAGCCATCCGTATCGATTTCAGCTATTATACCATCCAGGTCACTCGACGATAGCTTATCATCCAGGGCGGCCAAAATCTCTTTCAGTGTTGAGGTGGTGATGTAACCATTTCCCTCACGATCATACAAGCGGAATGCCTCCTTCAGCTCCTTCTGTATGGCCTCTGCGTCCTCCTCTTCGAGGAAATGCGCCGCTATTTGACAGAAGCCATCGAAATTCACTTTGCCCGTATCCTCCGGATCATTCTCATCGATCAGATCCTGCAGTTCACTCTCCTCGAACATTTGACCCATGCTATTCAGTATGGTCTTCAGGCGCAGCGTCTCGATGAAGCCCGACTTTTGTGTGTCGAACATCTGGAATGCTCTACGCATGATGTCCATTTTCTCATCGTCTTCCTAAAGGGGTTAAATGGGTTTATATTCCGTCATCTGGTTGCACAATCACCCGCCGTACCATTTCGTGTGAGAATTATGAATACTTTTGCGGATGGACTCGGATGGCCAAAATGCGTTCCAACTGCGTTGGCTTGCGGGCGCGCACTAAACCGATCGTCTGGCCAAGATCATTATTTATAAACAACAAAATCCGCTTAGTGGACGCGTCACTGGCACGCAGCGAATAAGCACCCACCAACAACTCATCGTCTCCACCTCCATCCTGGGTAATTGTTGCTTCGGTGAAACGCTTTATTAACCGCCTGTCTGTGTATTGGAATGCGGCGGTGGAGAGCTGATGCTGATGCCGATGCTGATTCTGATTCTGGCCAGACGCAAATCCACACAAAAATCAGATCAAAGTGTTACAGGTGCACGGCACGGCGATGTTAGATGGATGGCAGAGCAGGGCATTGGTGGCGTTTGGTGGCTGCTCTAAGGTCGGCAACAAAAACGACGACGTCATCTCCATCATCTTCATATGAACGACACGCTGCGCTGCGATGGGGCTATGGCTGCCGGAAAAACGAGCGCAGCGCGCGCACGCCACAATTATGCAAAGAGCAGCACTTGCCCATAGTACAACACACACAGATACACCCACACACACATACCTAGACTAATCACCTTCATGGGTGTAGTCAGGCGGGGGAGAATCAATTGGTCCTTATCAGAATAGAAATAAGAAGCTACTTTTCTGTAGCTTTTGTGATTGGAAGCGTTTAGCATATCAGCTTGATTCCTGAATAGTTTAATTTTGCCCCACTTTAGGGGTTATATTATAAACTCCCCTATAAAATTTCTATCGGATCGTATGTCTCTTTTGGATAAACCCATTTTGAATTTGTTTAATGGAGTTGTTCAAGAGTAAGAAACTGGTAATCCTGATGTGAAGAGTGACTGAACAACTCTCCCAGAGCAAAACAAAAATCAATTGAAGAAGATCATGTTCATTTTTTCAGTTTAGAAGGATTTGGTTATTTGGTTAATAGCTTTGGTTAACAGACTTTTATATGTGAAACCAGGTATCTATAAATCTCGTTCTTCTTTTGCCTTTGATATCTGATTAATGATAATATTTTCACAAATTAATTAAATGTTTTCGCATTTTGTATAACAGGTTAAACATAATTTCTGCTTGAATGATGTGAAGTTTAGCTTATGTTTCGCAGAGGGGACATTAACTAAGATTTGACATCTTACTCCATTGCCGCCGGCTCCTCAATGGGGATACGTCTCGAAATAAGACATCCATCCGACCTTTGGGAGGCGACCAACATATCTTCTGCTTGCCTCACCTTAAATGGATGCTTTAGTCCGTCAGCAATAGAACAGTTATGGCATCGCAGGCAAGATTTTTCGGCTGTTGGACTCACAGGCCCAGATCGCTAATGATAGGGAGTGGTTCCTCTTAAGACAGCTCTGTTTAAAGTGACGACCAAGTATTACATGACCTCGAGACGTCTAAAATTACAGGTTGATGCACCAACTTAAGCAAACGTACGAAGTACGATTTTTCTATCAGAATATCGCATAACCCCCTAGCTTCAGCTTAAGTGCCACGTCTCTGCCCAGAACCACCCTCGCATTGAGTACCGGCTGGTATGGGATCCGGCGGTCACTCAGTCAGTCACTAAAAATCGACTATAAACGTCTTCACAATCAGTCACAAAATCAGCGCGAATTTCTCACGGTAATTGTATTTTTAGTACTTTATAGCAATTTTTGTCCATATGATCATCCACTCAGATGAGTGGGCCAGATGCCGATGCTGCGGCTTCTGCTGCTGCTGCTGTGGTTAACCGCCCCGGTTCACCTCCTCTTGCTGGTTGTTTTCTGGGCAAAAATGTTGATGTGGTTTTATATTTTTGAGCTTTAAAACAAACAAACAAGGCATTCAAACTGGCAAATGGACATCAGGCAAGGTGGACAGGCCAGGCATGGACGGGGTTGTTTGGGGTTTGTGTGTGTAACCTTCCGTCGGTATGGCGGAATTTGGCTGTTGTTGTTTTTTTGGCAAAAGGCAAAGGCATCTTTTGATGGCCATTTGATTTTTATTATTTATGACAAAACGTGAAAAAGTTTTCTTTTTCTTTTTGGAATGTGGGGGAGACGGTTCATGTTTTGGGGGAGGGGGCTGAGTGCACAATACTTCTGCTCGATTGTTTTAAGCATTTTTCATTATTTGAATATTGTGTTTGTATAAATAGCACAAGTGTCGACCACAGGCGTGGCATAAGTTCTAATTTGGTTGCTGACAGTTTGGTGGCATGAAATTTAAGGCAAGATTTACGGCATAATTACCAAAACAAATTGCATCATACAGGAGCGCCACTAAAAAGGGTCGACTGGCTCCCATTGCTCATGAGAGAAGTGGGGCAGGTTAATTTGTGAAATGACCAAAACTATCGCAGAACTACCACTCCAATAACCATACACAGACTCGATCTCTTTGTCTGACAAGTCTCTTATTAACATATTTTATAGTACTTTATAATAATTTTTTATGTTTGCATTTACAGCAGTTTATTCTCAGGCTGAGGTGACAATTTTCGAATTATGAAAATTTTCGAAAACGTCTAGAATATCTTTCAGGTTGTAAAATTATTTAATAACCCTGAGATTTAATATTTTCATTACTTCCTTTGGTATCCAAATTAAGTGGACATTCTTAAATGATGGTTTATAGTCTACCAAGTTCACAAAGCTCTAGGAAACATGTTGCAATTTTACAGATTGCTACTTCAATTTAGAGGTCCTCACACCTCCTATAAATCACTATAGATTGGCTTACTTGCAGCGTCAACCATTTTTTTTTTCCAAATTTCGGGGGCAGGGTTACAATTGAAAATAAACTTGATCTGCCTGCAGATAAGATGTTTTGCCCCCATACCATTTCCGAGATCTGCTTTTCATACGGACGGACGGATCGTCGGACATACGGATATGGCTTTATCGGCTGGGCTGTTGAAGCTGATCAAGAATATGTATACTTTATTTATCTTATGGCTATAGTCAGTGTACCTTTTGGTACAGACTAAAAAAATGGTTAACTTATGTGGGGCTGGTCTTATATGGAATATTCTGGTTCAGCTTTACATTCTGTCCCATCGTGCAATGTTAAAGTATTTCCTTTGTGTACTGCAATGTAGCTTTTACAATTTATATTAAGCGTTTGACATAGCCCACAGCAGAAAACCACATGTCCACGCAGCAAGCATTCCTGACTGAAATATCCCCAAATTTACCACAGGGGTCAAACAAACAAAATGGCAATAGGCGAACAACAAAATACACTTACCCAAAAATATGAAGAAGTTAAAGCAGCAGAGAGCAGAGCAGTGCACAACAAAATCCAATTGACATTTGTTAAACCTTATTAAATTTATACTTATGTATATTAAAGCACAATCACAACAAAAAAAAAAAAAAAAACCATAAGGACCGGCGCGGTGCGACGTTCGGCAAAATTTGATCGAGAGAGCACAGCACCGTAAGCGAAGCATGGGAGACGGGGGCGTTGCAAACGGGACAACAAAAAACATTGCGAACACCGCAAACCAAAAAAAAAAAAAAAGTGAGAGCGAGTGCAGCAGCAGCAATGCAGCAGAGAGTATGCCCGGCACACTTCATGCAATATTTATACATTTATTTCACTTTAACTAACTTTATTCAGTAAGCACAGCCCAAAACAACAAATAATAAGCAAAGACGAGGCCGCGAGAGACTCTCTTGGCGCGCAACATAACGGGAAAACACACACAATTGGAAAATTTAACTATGGCGTAAAATTAATAACTAAATGAACCGCAAACAGTTTAAATTCAACACAGGAGTACTCTAAGACCCGACCGAAATAATTATATTGGTTCAAAATGCTTTTTAAAGCCAAATAATTAATAAACTCTGGGAGCCCGAACGACGCACACCAGACTTCAACGATAAGAAATATCGAACTAGCCACCTATCGTTACTATTTATCGATCCGTCAACCAGTTAGGTCCGTTGGTCTACTTGAATTTTGAATTTGAATGCAATTTAAATAAAATCGAATTTGAAGATTTCAACAAAATAATTTAAAAAGAGAGCCATAGAGTTTGAATAGATTATTATTACAGCTGTATTTTATTTATTTCGCTGAAACAATAATTATTTGTATGAAAGCAGTCGGAAATATTCAAAATTCCTTAAATGTTTCACAAATTGTATTTAAGAATGAGAGTTTTACATGCTAAAAAATAGAGAGAAACGAAAAGACTAAAATAATTCGAGGAAATCGTCATTATAATAAAACAAAAAGAAATATGAAAATGTTTAAAGTCCAAGTTTACAACTAAAAGTACCAGCAAAAATCCCTAAATTACTAAAATGATAAGCCTACAAACTGTTTACTGAAAATATGAATAGTATTGGGTTAAGTTAACAAAAATATCATTATTTTTAACAACTTCAAGCTCAAAGCCTTGAAAAGTTTCAAGATATCCCACTGAAACGCTTTTGCTACGGCTTCAAGAAAGGCTAGCCTCCTGCCAAAAGCGAATGTGCCCAAAATCTTTGATCTTGCAATATTTTAATAAAGATCGGATAATAAATGGAAGGTTATACAGATGTTGAATACTTTTCAGAGCCTTCTGCAAGATGTTCCACCTTTGGCTGAAAGTTGTTATAAAATAAAAACTTTTTCTTAGGAATTTTCCAATTTTAACGCATCAACAAACTGAAAAGCATTTTGGATCAACTTTTTGGGGTCTTTGATTTAAACGTGCAGACACTATGGTTTTCAAAGTGATAAAACCAACAAATTCAGCGTTTGATTGTAGTTTTAAAACAAAATGTTTTAAATTTTGAATCAATTCTCTGTAAGCCAATTCAATAAAATTTTTTCCATTTTCGTTTTATTCAACTACTAACTAACGTGAAGTAAAGTGCCTTGTATCCCTTAGGAAAAAACGAAATGATGTGCCTCATGTTGTAAGACTTTTCAAACCGGGCCACCTGCACATCTCATCAACACCCTTTAAATTAGAAAACATGAAGCATAGGCCTGTCGGGTCATGTCAGCGCTTCTTATTGCCTAAAAATTGTGTAGGGCCATCATGTCGTATGCGCAATATTTGTGGCACATGCCAAAAGCTGTCACGTCTTGTATAACATTTGCGTATGAAGAAAAGTTTCGCATTAAAAATACTCAAAAAAAAAAACAATTTCACGCGCCTTTTGACTTTCCATTTAAATGCGGCCCACACACACACACACATTCGCACACACAGATACGCGTCGCGACGGTTGTGAGGGGCCCAGGCCAAACAAGTGGTTGCATTCCGTAACTATGAAGCGCCCCGTTCTGTGCCCCGTTGGCTGCATCCAATCGAAAACCGAAATCAAAGCAAGCCAGCCAGCCAGAAAGTTTGATCGATACAATTCAAGCGACTGTTTCAAAAGTGTCCAATTTTTTTTTGGGGGCCAAGTCAAAGTAGAAGTAGCAGAGCAACGGAACAGATTGGATCGGCATGGAGGAGCTGCAGGATGCCAGCATACATCACATGACCGCCAAGGTCATATCGGCCATTAAGAATACCAAATGCTATGAGCCCATCTACAAGGAACTGCAGCGTCTGGTGTGCAATCCCAATGTGGATACGCACGACATGCGCAACACTCTGGAGGATGCCATCAAGGGGGCGGGCCTGGAGACGGAGATCCGGAATATCATTTATAATCTGGTACGCAGTCGCATAGGCAAATTGGATGAGAAGTCACTGGTGGCCAGCAAGCAACCTTCGGTAAGTGGAGGGAATTCCTATTCAAGTTGACTTAAAGCCAATTTGAGTAACCGTTAGAAAACCAGCCTAAGCGATCCTTTGGGCTATCTGAAGCGAGCTGGTGTTTTGTGGGATCGACGCGTGCGCAAGAGTCTGAATGCCATGTGTGCGGAACTGAAGGTGCCTCTACATGGTCAGCCACGCATCAGCGCGGATCGCGAAGATTTTGTGGCCAAGTGGAATGAACTAAGCAACTACAACATGGGTAAGCTTGACCACATTTTGCTGTTCTGTTGAATAACTCTGGGAGCATAAACAGATTTGGCCAACTATCGTCCGGTATATGCACCCAAGGATCTGCTAGAAGTCTTACTCTCACTCAAGGGACCAGCCAAGACCACCGAAAATACGGAGTAAGTGGATGAAACCATCTCTGGAAGTTTTCCTAACGAACTCATTTCGTTGTCAGCCAAATTCCCCAATGGGAGTTCTCACACATAGCCCTGCCAGTTAAGAATCTGTTTGAGCTGCGCTCTCACTATGCCGATCTGCTGCGTGGTGACACCTACATGGGTGTGGATCTGACGGTGCAATGTCAACGTATACTGGAGGGCAGGCATGCACCAATGTGTCAACAATTTCTGAAAAAAGGCTGCACACCGGCGCCATATCGTGGGGCATTGTGGGCCTCTGTGTTGGACAGTAAGCTGCATGACTATGTGAGTGATCCACACTGAAAACCAAACCCCTTTCAACCCTACCCCCCTTCCTTTGCAGGACATCGACTATTGGCAAAAGTTACGGAATAGCGTCTGGACCACCGATCATATTGTTGACAAGTTAGTCTTCAAGGATATACAGCTAACGGCCTCCAATGACGATCAGTATTTTGTGTTCGAGGATGTACTCTACCAGGTGCTGTTATGCTTCTCGCGTGACACCGACATCGGCAATTGTGTGGAGTACGAGTCGTTTCCGGTGAAGGGCAAAACCTACGAGGGTCCACCCTCCGGTGTGGTTCCCTTCCATGGGATTTGCATGTTTGCGGCTCCATTTTGCTATCTCTATGATTCACCGGTGAATCTGTATTACACCTTCCGTGCCTTCTACATTAGATATTGCCACCGACTGACCACCATCAATACACATGCCCAGGGTATAGTCAGCCTGTGCCTGCTGTTCGAGAAGCTGCTTCAAACATATGAGCCGCAATTGTGGTCACATTTCCGAGAGCTGCAGATACAGCCGTGAGTGGAGGTGGATTTGAGTGGGTCTGTGATGGCTCAGTAATCCAATTCTCTTACAGCTTGCGTGTTGTCTTCAAGTGGCTGATGCGCGCCTTCTCCGGTCATTTGCCTCCGGATCAGCTATTGGTGTTGTGGGACTTGGTAAATAATCCTCGTCGATGGCTAACACATTTAATAACTTGTTTTGTATTTCACAGATACTTGGCTTTGATAGCCTAGAGATACTGCCCCTGTTTGCCATTATCATCTTGAGTTTCCGCAAGGAGAGTATTATGCAGGTGTCTTCTTTGGACAGCATCGAGGCCATTTTGGCAGATTTATCCTCGATTAAGGTGCTACCCTTGGTGCAATTAGCCTTGAGCCGCGATTAGTAGAACATTTGAAGTCTCTGTTCCAGAATTCCATTTGGATATATGCAATTACATGTCGAAAGTCAATTAAAAATTATTCGTAGTGAAAAAAAATACAATACAAACAAGTTCAAAGGGTTTTATTAATAAGTCTAGCATTGCAATGAGTGTGTCTCAAGTCTGGACTTAGCTAAAACGACAGCTTTTACCCAACCAAACTCAATCAACTGTTTGGCTAGTCAAGGTTGCGGCGTCACGAGTTTATGGCTGGGTATAAGAACTGGTGCAGCTAAGTAAACAATGGGGAGTTTTGGCAAGCTTTCAGCTCCCCTGTGGTTTTTATGCTGTCTCCTCCGTCAGTTCGAAAGCTATCTTTAGCAAACTTTGCAAATACAAATACGCTGCACATTTGTGGGAATCGGCCGGATCGAATGATTATAGCATATATCTGTGTTAAGAACAACCTGTCGAAAAACTAGTTCTAGTGAGAAAAACTTGGAAACGCCTTCAAACTTTATACTTCTTAGTTTGCTATGCTTTTCCATGATTTCACTAAGTTTGGTAGAAATCGGACATCTGTACAATATAGCTGTCATAGAAAAGTAGAGTCTGAAAAGTAGTCTTAGTGAGAAAAACCTTTTTGTTTTCAAGATAAAGTTCCTTAAAATTGGCATTTATTTATTTGATCTGCTCTTTCACACAATTGTACAGAGTTTTGTCAAAATCGGAAGACTATAGCATATAGCTACAGTGCAAATGATCAGTAAAAAAGGAAGTTCTATTGAGAAAACCTTTTTAGTTTTCTATAGAATCGACTTCAAATTTCTTACATGATCGTTTGCTAGGTTTTTGCATGATTCTACTAAATTTGATAGGAATCGGACATCTATATAGTATAGCTGCCATAGAAAATTAAGGTTCGAAAAGTAATATTAGTTAGAAAAACGATCTGCATGGTTATACAAACTTTGGCCGAGCCAAAGTTAACTTTCCTTTATTTTTTTTAAATTCAACTTCCATTTTTGTGTGATTAGAAAATATATATTTGTTTCTAACTAAATGACTAATATTAAAGTAGGGCTTTGTTTTTTGTGGCTAGTTGTACTTGTTTACCATAACAATGCCATCAATTGAGTAAATAATGCCGAACAACTACCACAACTGCTCTTTCCAATCACTTAGATGGGGTCAATCAGGGCGTTAAAACAGCAACCGGAACATTTCTATATACATATCATCTAACAAGTTGGGTATTTCGTCAGCGGTAAACAAGTATATACATTTCTTTATACTTTTTAACAACAAGTTAGCTAATTCGTCAACCATTAGTAAAAGTTTTTCGTACTTCGTGTGATAAGAATCAACTAACAACTGGTATTTCGGATCTAGCGAAAGAACTAGTCCATACAGAATTAGGAAATTCCTAGTCAAAGCGAGGCCAAACCATGTAGGTTATCATATTATTTACTCTCAGCAACAACATTAAAACTGATTTGAAAACAATTAATATACAATCTTTGGAAATTGATGAGGGTCAAGAGCTAAAGACAGTGGCGCACTTCAAGTGTTTAAGTTGTACAATTTTTCAAAATTAACTTCTTAATATTACTTACGCTTATCAGTGCATCTAAATTTAGATACGCCTAATTAACGTCTACTATCACGATGACAGTGCTTCAATTTCAATCTACAAAATATTTATATATTTTATGGGTGCTCCCAAGGGCTTCAAGATGATGATGAGTGCTTTCATCAAGCTCAATTGAAATCGTGGCAATTGGTTTAATCAAAGCAAAAACGGGGAGCCGTAGTTTAGTTTT
Organism: Lordiphosa andalusiaca; assembly: GCA_035044965.1. Lineage (NCBI taxonomy): Eukaryota > Metazoa > Arthropoda > Insecta > Diptera > Drosophilidae > Lordiphosa > Lordiphosa andalusiaca. The sequence goes on from JAWNNM010001643.1 coordinate 314,778, forward strand.
CATTCGACCGCCCACCGGAGCGGTGCTCTCGATCTTTAATATGTGTCCGCTAACGACCACGCTGTTTCTCCTGGCCTCCCTGGTGGCCCTCATCTATATATTCCTGACATGGAACTTTAGCTATTGGAAGAAACGTGGCATTAAATCGGCCAAAGCCCGCCCCTTTGTGGGCAGCTTTCCCAGCATTTTTACACAGAAACGCAATGTTACCTATGACATTGATGATATCTATCGGTAAAGTGTATGCCCAATTGAGTTGAAAGATCGTGAAGATCGTTAAGTGGCTTAATTTCTAGCAAGTTCAAGGCCACCGAATACGTAGTGGGTGTGATGAATACGCGTGTACCACAGCTGCTGGTTACAAATCCGGAATATGGACACAATATTTATGTCAGCGATTTTCGTAGTTTTCATGACAACGAATTGGGACGATATGTGAGTGAAGTTAGTTAATTTAATTGGATTGTAAACTAATCAAAGTTTTAATAGAATGCCGATCAAATTTTGAGCAACAATCCATTTGTGCTAAGCGGCGAAAAGTGGAAGAAGAGACGTGCCGAGATAACACCAGGACTAACAGCCAATCGGGTGAGTTAAGCTGAAAGGGACGAAATCTTAACGAATTTATGGTAATAATTAAGTTTCGTTCAAAATTTCGTTACTTTTGCAAGTGAACAAATATATAATATCCGAACCCATAATCTTCTTTGAAGGGCATCTCCCACCCTATAAAGTAGATGTTTTCATAGCCGAGTCGATATGGTCATATTCGACTGACTAGATCTCAGAGATTGGAAGAGCTAGGGTAACCAAATGTGGTTTGTAGATTCCTTTTGTGTGTGTACCAGGGATGCAAATTGATAGAAAATAGGAACAAATAAGTTCACAAAGTTTTTGAATTGATAGTTGCATGGTTTTCGAAGACAACTGAGCTGCGTTTTCGGTTCACCCGCAAAATCTCTTAAGAAGAGTTCTTCTAAAGATCTTCCACAATTTTGGCAAATTTCAAGCCTTAAAATCTATGTGCCCCGAAATCAGCAACGAAAGGTATATTCTTCAATTTTTTAAAGTCCATAAAACGTTTTAAAACTAATTTCTGTTCTTTTGTCGCCCAACTCTTAAAGCCCTTTCTTGAATAAATCGTCTCGATTTAACCTTTAAATCTGTAGGGAAAGGCATATTTCAGAGTTTTGAAGTTTATAAACTTATTTCTGTTAAAGTATCAACCTTAATTCCACCTAATCTTAAGCCTTGAAGCCCTTAAGTCACAAATCCAGAAATGAATTTAAATATGTGCGGAAATTTATATTTTTTTGGGACTTTGGAAGATGCGGAAGTTCAATAAACCATACGTCTAGGTGTCCAACTCTATAAAATGCAGCATAAAGATGGATCTGTTGGATCTCGAACATATAATAAAGTATAAGTTTTGGCTTTTAATAGTTTTTAACCCCAGATTTTTGGTTGAAACAGCTGTATTTGGTCCAGCTTATCTATAATATAGTAAACATTTTGTCATAGAAAGCTTTTCATTCCAAACAGCTCACCAAAAGTGAACATTTACTCCAAGATTTGAAATATTTTGATATCTGAATTTCTTGAGAACTGATGTTCTCAGTACACTTTGAAAGCCATGGGTTTTGAATACCCACAGAAATCGATTCGAAAGGAATGTTAAAGGATGTCAGGCATATCAGAGATCGGTGCACAATTGCAGGAGATGTAAGGGATAAGGATGACAGGTTTTAAAATGGTAGGCAGCTATATAAATCCATACATGATATGAAAGTTAAGCTTAGCTTGGCAATAGTATTCCAACGCAACTCCTAATGACCTCCTCTCTTATTTTGGTTCTTCCAGGTGTGTGCCGTTTATCCAGTATCTCAAAGCGTCAGCCGTCAGTTTGTGGATTACATCAAGCGGCAGCAACTGATGGCACCCAAAGATGGTCTAAATGGCAAAAATCTCTGCCTTTGCTATACCACCGAGGTGGTGACCAGCTGTGTATTGGGCATCTCAGCACAAAGCTTCACCGATAATCCCACGCCCATAGTGTCCATGATTAGGCGTGTATTTGAGCAATCATTTGGCTTCATCCTTTACAGCACTCTGGTAAATCTCTGGCCACCCATTGCCAAAATCTACAAAATGGGTTTCTTTGCCAAGGATGTGGAAGAGTTCTTTTACGACATAATGGAGAAGTCCATACAGTTGCGTCGTCAGAGTCCCAACCTGAAGGATCGTTTGGATTTCCTCAACTATATGCTGCAGTTGCAGGATAAAAAGGGATTGGATAACAAGGAGTTGACCTCGCATACGATGACATTCTTGACAGATGGTTTTGAGACAACTGCTCTGGTGTTGTGTCACACATTGTTGGAGTTGGCACGCCACCCGGAGGCGCAGCAAAAACTGCGCCAAGAGGTAGGAGATCGAGATTGGAACTTTGACGAGCTAAATGAGCTGCCCTATATGGATGCTTGTATAAATGGTGGGTATAAATTGGAAGCTTAGAGTGGAAAATTTATTAAATTATCCTATTATTTTGTTTTTCACAGAAACCATGCGCATATTTCCTCCACTGCTGTCGGCGCGTAAAATGGTCACCCAACCCTATGACTTTATCAACAAAAATGGTCTTAAACTACGCGTGAATCCCGGAGATGTGGTCATTGTGCCAGTTTATTCACTTCATCACGATCCCGAGTATTATGAGCAACCGGAGGAATTCCGACCAGATCGTTTTCTGGAAGCCAATGGAGGAGTGCGTAAATATCGCGAACAGGGTATCTATTATGGCTTTGGCGATGGACCTCGCGTTTGTTTGGGTAAAATTGTTCATAGTTCTTCACTTGGTGCACTTTTCGTTAATATAAATGGTTTTGTCTTAGGTATGCGATTTGCTATGACCCAAATGAAGTTGGCTTTGGTGGATATTGTGAGAAACTTTAACATCAAACCTAATCCCAAGATGCGCCTGGACAATGAACTAGACGATACCTACTTTATGGCTGCCTTAAAGGGTGGCATTTGGTTAGATTTCGAAACACGGAAATAAGCTGAATGATTTTTTTTACAAAGAACAATAAATTCAATTTTTATATTTTACTCTACTCAAACATTTAAAATTTGAGCGCCACTAGACGCCAACTATCGAGTGACAGTGCTGGTAAACACTTAAACTCTCGAAGGGAAACTAATCATACATCTATCATCGATCACAAAGCGCTTAACACTAGAAATCGCGCAGAGTAGAGGTAGTGAATTTGCTTTTTAATAATTAAATTTTCCTGGCAACTTTTAGCATTTTCTTAAACAATCGAATTTGCAATCGATATATGTAGGTATTTTTGTGAGTGCTGCTCAACACCAGACCGCAGTATTTTTCCAGCTTTAGCTTGCGGTCACACTGTGCGGCGTCTGCATTGTAGTTGTTGTTGCCTTTTTTAATTTTCTTTTTTTTTTAGTAACGTTTTCGGTGCACATTCGTCATCTTTTTATCGGGGTAGAAGACTGATTCGTGAACGGGTTAATTATTGCAAATCAATTGAGTGCTTCGCTTTCATTGGAGTTTGACCTTTCTCCCTCTCTCTCTCTCCCCCCCACCCAACTTCCGTGTGCGTGTGTGTGAGTGTGTGAAATCTAAAATCGGGGAAACAAAATAGTAACAAACTCGCCTGTTGCTTTCATCGTCTTCGCTTCAAGTGTCGCAGGGCTGAAAATTTGGGGTGTGTGTGGCAGCCAGCTCAGCTCCCCCCCTCCCACTCCCTGCCAGTTTCATTCAGCTGTTGCGCATACACACACACATATGCGTTCATATTTATGTAAATTTGGGCTTACTTCGGGTCCAGCTGTGTTGATTAGAAGGTAAGAGAGTTTAAATAAATATATTTTTTAGTTTTTAGTTTATATAATTCGATTTGGTGTTTAATTTTTCTTTCTCTTTTGCACCAACTTGTTTTGCTCCCGTTTATACAAGCATAAGTATCCACGTATGTGTGTATGTGTGTGAGTGTGTGTAGTGCATATATTGCTATTAATTTACGCTTTCTGCTTGGCTGCTTCAATTAATTCTTTAGTTTAGTTTCTGTGTACATATGTGTATATGACTATGGCTTGCTCTTTTACTTTTGTTGCTTAATTACCACACACATACACGACACGTATTGTTGTTGTTGGTCTTTTCGCAACGCTCATTTGAAAGCTCTTCTTTGGCTCCTCACTGCTGCTGCTGCTTCTTCTTATGGTCTGTATGTGTTTCTGTTGTTGTTGTTGCTGCTGTATTTAAATTTTTATTTATTCAATTTGTGAAAATTGCGGTTTCACATAAAAATGTGAAAGTTGGTTTTTCCCACAAGTTGGACTTTTCCTTTTGTATAAATATTTAATTAATTTGAAACAAAATGTTAACTGGCAAATATGTAGGTCATATACACATGGTTACGATCAGCTTAACCAACCCGCCTCCTACTTCCCCAAAAATGGATTATTATAAACTAAAATTCCCATTTGTTTATTGGTTTCATTTTCTATGACACAATTCATATAAATGTCTCATTAATGGTTGTTAGTTTTGAAAATGATACAGAGAATGAGAAGAGTCGTTGGTGGACTCTTATCTTCCTATTAGCCTTATGTCCTCATTGGGATTTATTTTCTATTGGCACTAAATGAAGAAAAGTGTAGGATTCCCCTCTTTCTAGTTTGGCTTTAGGAAGTCGCATGACACACTGGAATTGTTGTCAATTTTAATATTGATTAATATTTGATTCGCAAAATTAAGAAACTATAACTTTTCAATCCAGGTCGAAGTTTCCTCTAGGAGAGTGCTTTCTCCTTGATCTTTGCGGGAGTTAAGTCAAGCGTTAGGTCTCTATAAGCAGATGTGCTTTATGGGGGGAAGTTGGACCGACTATTTACACCTTAAATACAATGAATATGCCAACAAGATCCCTAAATATCAGTTTCTTGCCAACTTCTTAGTTATGCCAAAAGATGCTTGATGCCAGATGCTTTCAACATCTGATATATTGCTACGGATATCATTTAACGATATTTATAAATAAAACTTTATTTATAAAAGTCCATCAGAATAAGAGATTTACTTCAACCACACATCTAAATTAGCCACCAAAGTCCATCTATGCAGTTTCTGGCTTCGAAAAATGGGCTTAATAGCAACAGAATTCCACCTAGACCAAACCCAGAAAACTAGAGAGAGCAAAAAAGGTGCTTGTGTTGGTTAGCACTAAATACTGTGGCTGATCTACTACATCTGTGTTCCCCAAAATAAGAGGCTCTCTGTCTATCTCTGACTCTCACTGATGCATTATTTCGGCAAGCATTCGGCGTGAATTGCCCGCCGGGGCATGCTTTTCTGTGTTTCTCTCTCAAATAGTCGCTATTTCGGCAGCTACAAAGTGAGCCCCGGGGTTATGTGCTGGCTGGGAAGACTGTTGTAGACAACAATGCAGAATCTGTGCACTCGAAACATTGAGGAAGAATTGAATAGGTGATAAAATAGGTGATAAAGGTTGCAAAACAACAACATTTTGATGAAGGTTCGTTTCGGGGGTTTGAACTCTTTCAAAAATGTAAGTTTCACTTAACGGACCAGTTGCTTACCTGTCATACCTACGGATTTGGTTCGAAATTGCATTGATAGATTGGTAAAATGCTGAGTCAGACCAAGTTATACCATTTCTTGCGTTTCATTCGTTCCACGATTTGCCCATTGGACATGCCGGAATGAATTTGGCGACTTTTTCGGATAAAAAAAGTCTCTCATTTTACCCATGAAGAGCAAAATGAGTATTCCTGTAGCGTCTTTGCAAGTATATGTGGTGGTGGAAAGTGGGTACGACTGGTTTGGTTCAGTGGAGGTTTTAAACCACATGGTCGGCTTGTAGCATGGATCATGGTGCAATCCGAACTGCGTTTTCGGTTCGATTCTTGGAAAAATCGAAAGTTCGAAAGTTTTAAAACTAGTTTAACTCTGAAACGATACGATGGTTGGGTTAGGGCTTTGCTGTTTGTAAGGATCAGGAAATAAAGAAAGAAACCAATATTGAGGGCCGTTTTCTCATGTTGTGATAGACTATCCGCATTTGCTCTTGCTTAAATTTTTTCAAAAATGGTACAAATATTCATAAGAGTAGTTTCGCCCATTATTCACCTTCATATATCAACCAAGATCTCTGCTAAAGTTTATTTATCTACGTTAAGCTGTTTGGCCTGGGCGTTGATATGTCAGTCAGTCAGTCGCCAGATAATGCTGTTGATTCATCTACTCCGAGCCAGAAGACACACGATATTTACGATGCTTCCCCCATTCTTTTTACTTTCAGATTGAATATCAATCAAAAGATGTTCTGATGGCTAAAATGGCATCGGGAGATCTGTCGTTGACCAGCACCAGCAGTCAGGAGGGTAAGCATTTGGCTGATTATTGATGGCCAATCTTTTTCTCTATCCCATTTTTCATCTTTCCAGAAGAGAGCTCAGAGTATGTGGGCTACGATAACACACTCCGTCCACCGTCCAATTCCAGTGGCAGCACCACTGCCGCCAACAATATGGCCAATAATAATGGGCCCATTACCAAAGTGGGTAATCCCAGTGCAGTGGGCGTGGGCGTGCCGACTACGGGGAATGTCAAGAAATATGAACTGCTGCAATCCCAATACGAGTCATTGCGTCATCAGCATTCAAACACAGAGCGACGTTGCGATGAGCTGGCCACTCAGTTGAATCTCTATCAGGAGCATTATGTGGCCGATCGCAACAATTATAAGGATATGGTGGCTGAGAGTGCCCGACTTAAGCACAAGCTGATGCTGATGGAACAGCAGCAAAATGGGAATGTGCAGACTGCTGCTCCGCCTCCGCCGCAGGGAGCAAACTCCAACTATTTCTACACCAAATCGCCACCCTGCGATGGCAGCTGTGCAGAAAAAATGGCCGAGCTGAAGAAGGAACGCAACCTGGTGGCCGTCGAAAGGGAAAAGTATAAAAAGTCATACATCGAGCTGGAGAAGGAAAGGAATTTCTACAGGGACCGAGGAGATGAGAATCAAACGTTGAAGGTTCTGCTGTCCAAGGAGACCAAGAATGTGGTTTCACTAACGGAGGAACTCAATCAGCTGCTCTCCGAAAAGGATAATGTGCTGCAGGAGCATCAGAAGATGTCCGACGATCTGGCCTTGGCCAACAAAGAGTTGGAACGACTCAAGAAGGATGAATTGATGTTTAAAACTGATATCAAATCCCTCCAATTGGCCAATGCTGAACTCCAAAAACGCGATCTTCTCAAATCCCATGAAAGCTCTTGGTCTAAAGAGTTTGCCTTGCCCAACAGCAAGCAGGAGGACGCCACCAAAGAGCTGGAAAAGGTGCGCAAGAGTCTGGAGAAGGCACTATCCGAGGTGGAGCGTGCGGGGCAAGATGCCGAGGAGGCCAAACGCGTCAGAGATTGGGCCATCTCGCAGCGCGAAAAGATAGTACAAGAGCGTGACTCGGTGAAGACGCTGTGTGATAAGATGCGTCATGAGCGTGACAAGGCCATTTCGGAGTCATTAATGGCAATTCGCGACAGTGAAAAGATTAAAAAGCAAAAGGATGAGGCGCAGAAGAAGATTGATGTGCTGAAAGAGCAGCTGGAGCAGCAGAGTCACTTGGACACCGCCTCGCAGCGTAGCTATCAACGCCTAAGCAGCAGCTATGAGGGCGAAGATCTGCTAGAGATTGAGCTGAACAACTATCATGATGCGGATCTGGGTATGATTTTGGATGATAGCAATCGAAGGGGACTGCCTCTGGTTTGTGGTGTGACAAACAGCTCGCCGGCCTTTGGCAAGCTAAAGATTAATGACGTCATCTGTAAGGTCAACAATATGGACTGTCAGGCCCTGTCGAAGCGACTGGTCTTGGATGAAATTCGAGCCTGCGCGCCACGCTGCCTGTTGCTGGTCTCACGCACCCGGCACAGTAAACGGCACTCGTACTCCGTGCAGCTAAAGACGGATCATCATGGCCTGCAGCTGGACATGGGGGTATTCATAGCCAAAATCGAGCAGAATTCGCTGGCTTTCTATGAACCCGAACTGGATGTGGGTGATCGTGTGTTGAGCATCAATAACAAGTCCATGGATACGGTACAATCCATAGACGAAGTGATGCAGTTGCTCAATGGTGGCGACACCTTACAGATATTTGCGCTTAAGTACGTGCAGGAGGGTCACTGCCGCATGACCACCTCATCGGCGCAAACAGACTCTCTGGACTCCATGCAGCAGATGAGCGGAGCCGGCGGTGGCAGCAGTGGAGGAGCTGCCAAGCATCCCTCCAAGTTTGCAGATTTTCTACGCAAGCTCAGCAAGTTTAGCAAGCCGGGCACACCGGATGATAACTTCGAGCAGGAGCATGATGATGCCATTGCGGCCCTGGACTCGGTGATAAGCGAAAACAGCTCCGAGAAGAGCAAAGAGAATCTCTTCAAGCGTAATAAGCGGGGCAAAAAGGAAAAGGAGGCGGCTGCCAAGAGTATGGGTACTTGGCCTAGGGCCAATATCACCCATGACAATCCCACGGGCACCATTGTCCAGAGGGGTGGCGAAAACAAGCGTGCGCTGATGTCCCTGTTTACGGCAGGACCCATCAATGTGGACAAAGATGATGAAGTGGAAGTCGGAGGAGTGGTGGTGTTGGATAAGCCGCAGCTGGATTTGCCTCCACCGTTGCCCCCACAAATGTCCAAGCCACTGGCTCCGCATATACGCAATGCCGTCAATGGCAGTGCCATTAAAACGCATCCCAACCGCAACTCCAACCCGGTGACACCCTCACACACCCTGTTCCAACCAACGCAACAACATCCGCGTCACTCGCTCTATGCACCCTCGCCGGAGGAACCACAAAAGCCTTTGCAGCGTCCGGCTCCTCTGATGGGTGCCAATGCTCGGGTGAAAATGCCCTCACAGGATCGCTATGGCGCCCGACCGCACAATTCGCATCGTCTCTCACTCAACATCACGCCCAGTGGTGATTTCTATCAGCCCAAGACCAGCGGACAGCAGGCCCAGCAGCAGGTGATGAATCCCAGCAACTCGGGGCTCATAGGAGGAGTTACAGGACCCGCGGCCGGAGAATTTCCCGTGCGCAAGCAGCAAATTTTTGATGTCTTTCATCCGCCCCTGCCCAAGACAAATGCCAATGCCATGTTCATACCCCTCAATCATCCTCTAAGAGCCCGAGGGGGTTCGGGCTCCAATCAGGGTAATCAGCCGGCGGATGTTATTTCGCTTAAATCACAGAACTCCATAGAATCCATACTGTCCACCAAAAGTCCGCCCATCAGTGAGTATAGTGTGTACCCCAAGCGGCATGCGCCCATGCCGCAGATGGTCAAACATGTGCCCAAATATCCCAGCGATAGTGAGAGCATAGGCTCGGGCATCTTGGGTGGTGGCATCTATGCCCACGCCATGCCGGGTAATCGTCACAATCAGCTATTTCCCACCTTTGCGCCCAATGTGCATGGCGGCCTGCGGAATATGAGGCGGTCCAGTCCTTTGACTTTACCCTCGCCTCCACCGCCGCATCAGCAGCTGGCTGCAGTTCAACAGCAGCATCAACAGCATGAGGCAGCCATTGGCATACCCACGGACTTGGACTACCAGCAGCCGCATCCGACCCAACAACCGCCATACCTGGAGTATGGCCACCATCATCCCTATGGCATTACTATGGGTCCAAGTGGCGGTGTCATCTACGAGGGCGGCACCTTTCCACGCAAGAAAGACAACCAGAGACTGCGCATACCCAGCAATCCCAGCGTGGCCAGCAAAAGTGGCAGCATGGTAAAGAACAGCTCCGGCTCGATTGATCATCATTATGCATCGGCCTCCTCCTCATCAGAGCGGGCTCCCATCTCGCTAATGAGCTCCAGCTATGCCGCCACCAGTGGGCTAAACGGAGGCGGTGGCAGTGGCCGCGGCTCGCCCATGCCCCAGGTCCATGTGGAGGTGTTGAGCCATGGCGGCTCAAAGCGCAGCTCCAATGTGCCTGCGGATTTTCTCTGCCCTGGAGACCTTAGAAGAGTCACCATCGATAAGCGCGACAAGTCGCTCGGCATAACCATTCAGTGCAATAACAACGGCGGCGGCATCTTCGTGTCCACCGTTGCCGACAAGAGCACCGCGATGCGTGCTGGTCTCCAGGTGGGCGATCAACTCTTGGAAGTGTGCGGCATCAATATGCGTGCCGCTACGCAGGAGATTGCAGCGAATGTGCTGCGCCAGTGTGGTGACTCCTTCACCATGCTGGTTCAGTACAATCCGGAGAAGTTCCCCTCGCCGGCCGAATACGGTGAGGTGGGTGGTGGTCATCTCGGTTGTCATCAACTCGAGCCAGAATCTCCGCTAAATCATTCGGGTTCGCCGACACCACGTAACTCACCACGTCCGCCGGCTCGCAATGTGCTGGCTCCCTTGCCCATTATGCCCGGCTTGCAACCGCTTAGCCTGCCCCAGCCCACTTCATCGTCGTCGACAGCATCGGGCTCGCGGGCCCCGCTCTCCCATCAATCCATCAAGGATCAGAGTTTCACCGACAGCCTGGAGAATCAATCGGACATAAGCAGTAGCCAGGATATGCCCTCATCGGCGGCCACCACCACAACGACCACCGCTTCGGGCACCTCGACCGTCTACGATGAGGATCCTAAGCCGGCATTGCCGCCACCACCACTGGCTCCAGTATCGGCAGAGAGTACGTATATATTTCAGGACTAACTTAACTTGCTTTCACCTCAACCATTGTTAACCACAGCTCTGAGGTATGTGACGCTACACATGGACAAATCGAAGAACCTGGGCATCAAACTCTTTGGTGGCAACAAAGTGGGCATCTATGTGCACGATGTGGCGACTGGCTCTCCTTCGGATGATGCCGGCATACGTAAAGGTGACCAGATACTGGAATACAATGGCGTCGATTTGAGTGGTGTTACGGCGGAGCAGGCAGCCAATGAGATCTCCAAGCTAACCGATACGGTCACCATGCTAGTGCAGAACAAGCTACACAGTGAGTGCCCAGATAGAGAGAGAATGGTGAACCATCTACTAAAACCGTTCACTTCCTACAGCCCTCAAGCAAATCAAGGATGAGCCAGGTGATTCGTTTTACATACGCGTGGGGTTTGACAGGATTGGTGAGCTAAACGAGGACGACCTGCGTTTTGTTAAAGATGAGGTGCTCTATGTGGACAACACAGTGTTTAATGGCACATTCGGGCTGTGGCGTGCCTGGAAATTGGATGCAATGGGACATCGCAAGGAGTGCGGCATTATACCAAGTCAGATGAAGTGAGTAGAGCAGGGAAACTGCTTCCCGGAAGTCTTAAATTTGTGTTTTCTTTTTGTATTATTTTAGGGTGGAAGAAGAGCTGCGCTCGGGTGAGGTGGTTGACTGTGATACGGGCACCGCCAGACGTGGCAGTACCTCGGCTCGTCGTTCGTTTTTTCGTCGCAAAAAGAATCAGCGCAGCTCGTCCCGCGACTCCACAGAGATTGCCAGCTTTAGCAACACACAGCTCAGCTTCTTTCCCGACCTGGGCCTGTTGAACGATGATGGCGGCATCCTTAGCTATCAGCGTGTGGAGCTGTTAGACTGTAAGTTGGCGGTGGCAGGAAAAGTATCAAATATTAATTCTCATTTCCCCGGCAGCTCCCGTGCGTCGTCCCGTGCTGATCATTGGTCCGCTATCCGAATGCCTAATGGATCGTTTGACCATAGACTTTTCAAATTTGTTCAAGCTGTGTGAGGTAACAGCCATGGACTGTTCCCAGGAGGCTATGGAGGAGGGTTTAAAGGAGAACATTTTCGTGGATTATCGTCGTCGGGGCAATAAGTTTGAGTGCACCACAGTGGAGGCTATCAGCAATGCCTGCAAAAATGTAAGCCATTTGTGAATTCTTTTGTTTTGCTTACTCACCTGTTCATTTACCCCAGGATCGTCGCCACTGTATACTGGATGTATCCATCTCAGCCGTTGAACGTCTTCAGCGTTTGCAGATCTATCCCATAGTGCTTCTACTACGCTTCAAGTCCGCCAAGCAGATACGCGATATACGCGACTTTGGTACTGATAAAATCTCCGCCAAGGCGGCCAAGGAAATGTACGAAAGAGCTCAAAAGCTGGGCTCGGACTACAAGCAATACATATCGGGTGAGAGGGTGAACAGCTGGAGGGAGTGTAATTGTTGCTAATTCTGTTTGTTGTCCTTTCAGCCGTCATACCCGGCGTCAGCATCAAGCACATGTGCACCCAAATCAAGGATGCTGTAGACAAGGAGCAGGACAAGCTGCTGTGGGTGCCCGTTTCGAATGCCTAACCCCCCGCTGAGGTAGTTTCTGTAGCTTAGTCTAAGTAAGCTAACAACTTTTCGTATTCGTTTCGCTTAACGCAGAGTATTCTTTGGTCGTATTTCTATGTGTTTTTTTGTGTGTCCGTAATTTATATAGTGATTAGTTGTCTGTCGTCTCAATTTGTGGACTTGATTGGTGTTAGTAGCGCTTTACTAAGTTAGACGCCGATCGGGTGCCACTACCGCGAATTGCCTTCCAAACATTTAACGAGCTTTACACTGAAATGAGAACCACTTTTGGTGTTTGCAACACTGAAAATCAAAAAACTTTATTTGTATTGTGAAAAAAATTGCTATCACTAGCCTTAAAACTGAAATTAAATGCCTTTAAATTACAAAAACACTTTATATAAATCTAATTTATCTTACATATACATAACTACATACAAGCAAACATACATATATGTATATAAATATATATATATGAACGTATTAAATACATTAAAGTCTATTTTATACATACGTAAGCATTCTTTATATATTTTGAAACAAAAAAAAGTCTATACACAACAGTTTTGCAATAAATATTTTTCAAAAAAACAGAACAAAATGCTTGGTTTTCGTTATGGCCACAAATTATAGTTAGTAATTATAATAATAATAATAATAAATTAGATAAGATTAAAAACTAGTTTACATATCTAAATACCATCAAACGCAGCTCAACAAAGGCCAACGGATTTGTTTAAAAGTATTTCAAGGTACATTCGCTCTGTAAGAATTTTATGTTCGTTGGGTGGAAGGCATTATATTTGAACTATATATACAATCAATATAATGCTTCGTTTAGCTTAGAAGAAGGAGGGGGGGAATTAAGACTAGAAAGAGTAAAGTGATAGAGAGAGGGAGGAGAAGTTAGGCTAGTACACAGCTATCGTTTAAGGTGCGAGAGTTAAAATGCATCTAAAACTTATCTAAACCCTTAAGAAAATGTACACAACACATTTTTATCGAAAATCTTTTCTGTATAAGTCGGATTTAAAACAAATATGTACCCATTTTTTTTTGAGATTTTTGAATAATCGATTTCGATTAGAAGACAAAAGTTGAGTTATTCAAAAACCAACTGTTCAAGCCTAAAGAGGCTGAAATCTAATTATTCTTGTCAGTCAACTATAAAATCCATCTAGCTAAGTTCAAAGTCTGAACGTTTCTACGAAAATCTCTATAGATTTTGGGATCACCACCCTATATATCGTTATTTCTTTTGATATTAAAAGAGTCTAATTTCGATTTAGATTGTTGATGTTTTAAAATATGCATTTTGTAACAAAGTAGCAATTTCTTTATCAAAATCAGGTATATTAAGGTAATTAAAACCTTATTTGAAACGTTTTAAGAATGACTTTCACACTGAGCTCAATATCACTCTGAAAGTCAGAAAAAAGTTCAGTCCGAGGGTTCAAACCCGTGGCAAAAGCCTTAGACTCGGCTTTTGGACCAATTCCTTTACCTAGGGTTTGGTGCAAACCTTGATTCATAGAGTATTAGACGTTTTTTGGTAAAGCGGGGTATCCAGCACTGCGGAATCTAAAAATCCCTATTCCAGGAAATTTTCGTTTACCTTTTCGTTTGTTGTGTATCCAGCAACATGAACGAAGTCCACAATTTTTAGATAGCGGCGTATCGGTAGCGGCGTTTCGAAAGCGTGTGTGGACCGAGAAACAGCTGATTGTGTAGAATGAGTGCCCAGGAATGAATTTTTTCTCATATATTATAAACATGTGGCCGGTTGCTTGAAACGTTATAATTTTGTTAGTTTTGCTCCGGTTTTCTTAAAATTTCGAATTTATGAAAACGACTTTGGCTAGATTTGGAGCCATATTTTCTGGCTGTGAAAAGCAAATGGTTCCGTATTGATTATCTGTGTGGTTCTTGGAACTTAGAACAATTCTTAAATCAAGCCCTTCTCTTTAGATATAGAAGTTTGCACGGTTTGTTCTAGAAGTAAAGGATGATGCTGAACCGAATGCTCTGGTAACTGGAGGCAAACCTTATAGACAGGTGAGGCAGGTTTGGTAGGAAAGCCATTTCATAAATTGATTTAAGATGTTTAAAGAGATTAACAACACCCAAGATTGTGACTAACTTTCATAAGATTTGCTTAAATTTGTGTGCCCCTGCGGCATCAATCTCTTTCCAAACATGGAAAAGTGTTTGGTAAAGCGATTTACGTCAAACCTGGTGGTTATGTGCCGATTTTGAGGGCCTTTCGACAAAGGAAAGCTTAACAAACCAGGAGAATAGCTGGTTCAAGAAACAGTTCGTCCTATTTGAAGTGTTGTATACAAACAGCTCCTTGTTAGATTCACCTTTCCATCATCCACCTTTGATGTTCCCTCACTTTAGCTGTGCACTAGGATCGGAAAATTGAAACCTTACCTAATTGGTCATAAATCTAAATCAATTTTCTACTGTACAAACGAACGACTAGGTTCCCATTCACACCGGACTCTAACCCTCAAAGAAGTCAAATTCATCGCGTGGCCGATACCATTGCTCGGTGGCATGCTCATAAATGGCCCTTTGCACCTCCGCCTCGGCTGCTTCAATGGGATGCTGTGACTTTGGTTTGACATCGAAGCTACTCTCGGATCTGGGACTGCGCGAGGTGGCACGAAATTCCATTGGTATGTTGTAGCACTTGCAAATGCAACTGGAGGGGAAGCGAAACCAGTCGGAGAAGATGCCGCGACACTCGTTGTGGGGGTCATAGGCGAGCAGGCGATGCAGACGGTATTGTTGCTCACAACGGCAGCCATCGCGGCAGAACATTTGCTTGAACTCGTGTGTGCATTTCTCCCAGTGTACGTACTGTTCGAAGGGGTAGAGATTGAGCAGAGCCAAAACTTCGCCGCGTGTATTGTTGGCCCAAAAGGGGGCCACCACTTCATCCTTCACGGGGCAGGCATTTCTAAGGGGGGGTGGCAGGATTGGATTAGAAATTGGCAGAATTCACTTGATTAACCAGGATTTTGGGACTACTTACACTCCCCGCATATTGCTGTTAACGGCCACCGGCTCCTGTTTCATGGCATCCTGAAACAGTTGACCCTCGCGTAGTAAAGTGGGTTTGGTGCTGGTGGTGGTGGTGACTGGTGGTGGGGCTGCCGTGGTCACCGGTCTTCTTTGCCTGTCCATATTCAAAGCGGCCGATGTCGAGGAGAATAGCGAGGCAAAGTTGGCGGATGTGGTCACTGGTGGCGTGAATTTGGTCACATTACGGCGACTGATGACCGAAGATAAGGTCATCACAGTGGTAGCATTAGTGCTAGGCGCTGCCTTGGTAGTGACCTCACTGGGCCTGGTCTTGCGGCTGGGCAGGCTAGAGGAAGTTGAGGAAGTGGTGGTGATTGTGGCCTTTGTGGGCTCCGCTTTTACTTCGCTGCTGAGATTTCGCAATCCCAGCTGGGGTGAGTCAATGATTTGTATGTTGGCACCTGTTTCCTCGCTGCTGGTTGGTGGAGGAATGGTGCTGGTGCTGGTGGTGGTAGTTGGATTCACCTCATACACGCTATTCGTCTCGGGATCAGCCACTGGCAATTTTGGTACAATCAGTGTGGAGTTTGCGTCAAGGGAAGATGTGTTGTTGTTGTTGTTTTTGTTGATGGCCTCTGTGGGCAATGTTGCAGTAGGTCTTGCCGTGGTGCTACTCCCAGTCGTGGGCTCTGTAGCTGTGGTGCTGGCTGTTGAAGTACTTGTTGCCGGCTTGGTAGTCGAAACTGGTCGGAAATGTGGCTCCATCAGCACATCGTTGCCCTTGTAGCTACCAAATTCCTCAGCCACACGTTCACGATCCCGATCCCTTTCCCGTCCATGCATCAAATACTTGGCACCACGACGACCTCCTTCCTTGCTGTATCTCTCCGCTGTATTCTCAAGATCAGCCTCATCCACCTCATTGCTATGGATCTCATCTTTCAGTATGGCAATATGTCTGACATCACCATACATGCGCTTCATTAGTCCCTGATTCTCGTGGACGAAACGACGTACAGCATGCCAGGGATAGGCAGTGCCGGGCAAGTGACAAAATGCCTGTTTACCCAGATCACAGGGTATGGCAGCCAGCATTTGGGCACGTCCACGACGTGACATCTTGCCATTGGGCGTGCACGAGTTGGCCGAGTCGAAACCGAAACCTGTACTACTGTCTGGCAGGATAATCACGGCGATTAGCCAGGAAAGGAGTAGAGCCTCGTACTGCAATGGAAATGGAAAGGGTTTTTGTTAATTAAGATTAGGGGAAGTAATGAAAATCAATCACAGGGATGGACAGCCCTTTATTGTAGGTATGCAAATCTACAAAATGTTGCAATCTTCATTGAGTTTTTCAAAACTCTCTTGCTGGTAGAAAAGAGTTGGCAAGCCACACCACTTCACCTCCTTCCCATAGATGAAGGCTTCTTCGAAAACTTCAGGAAGTTTGCTTCCCCGCTGAAGTCCCGACTTATTTCATTCACAAAGAATAAAAAAAGATATTGAAAAATATCTATTGGTTGATTTCCCGTATCCATTTGGATTGAATATGTCTTAAATATTCTCTTTATCATCCAACGGAGCTGAAAATTAATCCTAAATGATCAATATTTGGTTGACTTTCTGCTCTGTTTGATGATTAAAAGGTTATTAAAGACATATCCACTCCAAAAGGATCTTTATTTAATTATACCCGTTACTCGTAGAGTAAAAAGGGTATACTAAAGTCGTGCAAATGTATGTAACAGGCAGAAGGAAGCATCTCCGATATCATAAAGTATATATATTCTTCATCAGCATCAACAGCCGAGTCGATATAGCCATGTCCGTCTGTCCGTCCGTCCGTCCGTCCGTCCGTCCGTCTGTCCGTCCGTCCGTCCGTCCGTCTGTATGAACACCTAGATCTCAGAGAGTAGAAGAGCTAGAGCAACCAAATTTTATATGTAAGCTAGTATTGTCTGTAGGCAGATCAAGTTTGTTTCAAATTTTGGCCACGCCCCCTCCCGCCCCCGCAATACAAAATGTTGAATATCTCCTACAATTTGTAAGCTTTCAGATTTTGCAGTATAGTGCATGTGACCAATATGTACAATTTCACAAATTTTCATAAAGATCGGATAATAAATGGCAGAGTTGGAAAAAGTTGCATACTTATCTGAGCCGCATGAGGTTATTAAACACTAATTGCCTTGAGTAACGGGTATTTCGAAGCCGGACAGGGCCGACTTTAACTTACGCTCTCGTTTTTTTTCATGTAAAATGGGTTTTAGCCGGTTAACTATAAGTAGATCTTTAGCAAATCCAAGTCAGCTGTGCAATTTTTATAGAACAAATGGAATAGTTCAGAGGAGACATACCGGTACTGAGCCCAATCGAACTGTCTGTACGTGTACACCTGTGTTTTTACGAAAATACTGAACCGAAAACTTAAAATGAAAATCTCTCCTCATTTGGAATGCAATGAAATATTGCTCACTAAGGTTTGCCATGAATAGACTAACAGTACGGTCCCATACCGCTAAATAAATCTGTCATCAGACTGCACTTCTTTCATGGTAGATGTAAGGAGAGCGGTACGTATCCTTTTCGTACCAAATGATAGACAATTGAATCGAACACTGCACTTACCCACAGACTTCATATATTTGAGACATTTATGTCTAGATTTTAAAGCTATCAGTTTGATCAGTCATGTTTGAAACCTCAAAATCGCAAAACTTTTGCGAATACTAATCCAATGAAGTATGAACTCCATTTCAAAATAAATCGTACTCCTGTTCTAAAACTGTGTAAGCAACTTAACCAATCCAGCTTTTATTTTCGAGTGGCTAACCTTATCTAAATATGCAAAATTTTCGAAATTTTCCTAGAGAATTTTACAAATTAATTCCTGATGAGCTAAAACAACGTGAAATTGGGTTCGAAACAAAACTTGAACCTCAAATTTTCGAACTGTAACCATTGGAAATTTTTGATTCCGGAAGAAATTTGATGTAAGTAAAGACTTGGTTAGTTCCTAATAACTCTCTCTTTCTCTAAATTCTTAGTGATGTATATACACTTGTGATATTCAAGCTAGAAATCTGGAAATGAGTCAATGAATTTGGTTTGTTAAATTGCTTCGCTAGAGGATCAAAATGTAAAAATAATTACCCATTCCCAATGTGCACCAAACACCAGCTGATATGCAAATGACGTGACGTTAAAACTTTATTTAGTCGCCTGGGAAATTGAAAATGGGAGAATGGAACGTGGCGGTGGCTGCACCTGGACATCAACATCGATGGCTCTCACTCGGGCAAACAATTTGTCGCCAGCGTGACGAGGCGGAAAACACACACGCACACACACACACACCCAGCCATAAAAAGCTGGCCGGGCACCACTCGAACCGCGGCTCAGAGTCAGCGACTTGGTTTTTAAATCAAAGTTTTACTTTCACGCAGACCCCAAGCTGGACAATCACAAGTCATAAAGATGATCGATGTGCATTTGCATGCAACTGCAGCGACCGCAATTGCTTTGGTCGCCGGCTGGTGGCCACCACCAGCAGCCGGCAAAGTGAAATGCAGTGGCGGAGGCAGAGGCAGAGGCAGCGTCCAAGTCGAAGTCGAAGTTGAAGTTGGAGACAGAGAGCAATCAAAAGCGAAATGGGTTAGTCAAGTAAAAGTAAATTGCGGCACAGGCATGTAAAAAGCCAACCATGACGACTCGTCTCTCTCTCTCTCTCTCTCTGGGGCCCTTTCAACTTTCCTTTTCGGTGTTGCACAATTCCAATCGCCAGGTCCCTGTCTCTTTGCCGAACCGGTTCGGTTTGTATTTTTGTTTTTCAGTTGCCTAAAAAAAAAAAAAAATTGAAATGCATTCAATTATCGATCGTGAATGATTCACTCCGGCCGATGTGCTCGTCTCGAGCTTGAAAAGAAAGTGTTTAACTCCACTCAATGATTGTGGTTAGGCAATGTGTTTGGAAAATTCCAGCTTGCACATTAACATACGTATGTCAATACACATCAGCGACTTGGAGTTGGAGGAAGATGTTTCGGTGCGGTGGTGTTTTTCTATATATTTAATTATTATGCCCTTGGGCTGGTTATAGATAGAAAGATTTGTCAACACTTGTGAATGATGGACCATAGTTGCTACCTGAATTGATATCGAAACACGATTTGTATTTCACTTGATTAGAGTTAAGGCTAAGAAGTGCTGCAGAGAATAATATTCGTATGTTTGAAACCTTATTTTTGGTTTGAGTTTGGCAAACACGTTCCTGGCTTAAATTTTATACATTTCGCCACTATTTATTGACGGTTTTTTCGGTAAATTTCAAAGAATTGTACATGATTCGGCTTTCAAAATTGTTCCATACACCCAATTTCCAGTTTATTGCTATACAAATTTGTAAGATTTGAATACATCACATTATTAAACCTAAGGAAATACTTTCCAATGGACCACTTTTAGTCTGGTTCAGCCGGATGGTATCAAGTTGGTAAAATGACTATCTTTGTAGTACAAGCCTACTCACCGAATTTCGAGAACTTAGCTTAAATAGTTGCAGAGCTAGTAAAATATACAGCTCCATATTACCATTACGTGCAGACCAAATTGAATGTTCAAAGCTTAAAGATATTCTGAGATATTGCTCTGAGCCATTTTTGAACCGTTTTTAGCCGCTTACAATCCGGTTCACAGACTTAAGACATAACCTGTGGTACTTTTCTGATGGACAAGAGCATGAGATCATTTTCAACTGTGCATAGATTAATAAAGGCTGCCAAATAATTGAGTTAATTGTTAGTATGTCTGATACTTAGCAGCTAACTAATAGCTAAAAAAAATCTGCCCTTTGACTTTAATACGTGCTTGAAGCTTTAGACCAAGTTTCCGCCTAGTTTAGACGTTTTGTTCAAAAATTATTTAGTTCTAGTCAAACTAAAGACTTCAATGGAGGCTTCTTCGTTTGTGTTTTAACCCACCATTATTGGTTTGAATAAAATTTTATCCAAATAAGAAACAATTTTAAAAAATAGAAAAGTCAAAAAGGCTTTATAAAAGTTTTTCGGGCCATGTTTGTCAGGCTGGTCTTGGATTGTGATTGTTGAATATATATAAATAGTACATATTCTACTAAATGTATAGAGAGAACGTTACACTCTAGGAACTGGTTCATTTTGGGCTAGTTTATTGAGCTTACAATTCAGGCTTAAGACAAGTACAATTCGGGCGTTCTCAAGATTTTGTTAGGCTCAATCTCGTAAGTTTTGTACTTTTCCAAGATTTTTACAGTCTTGGAGTAATCAAAAAGTGTACTTAATGTATCCTCAGAAAATCTAGACAGATCAGAAATAGAAAATCCGAACTTAGTCAGCTTTTCAGATCGCTTGTGCAGTCTGAGAATGGAATTCTTAGTTTTTTGTATATTAGTGTGTATTAATGCAAAATTGTAGAATATGTATATATGTCATATTTTCTCAGTATTACCAATTATGGTATAGCTTCCAAGAATATACAATTTTCCCTAAGCATAACCTATATTCAGGTGTTTTCCAAAAGTTGGAGACTCTTATAGATTTAGTGCCGATTTCGACATTAAGTTTATCTGACACATAGCAGCTATGTGGGGATTGAGAAATCGAGCAAGATGTAGTTGAGTTGTTTGTTTTTTTATGTTGCTGTGCTGTTCGCTATAATGGACTAAGTTCAGTCAGTGATTGTTATTACCAGTCGTTGGTTTGTTTGTATATTTGTTAACACATTTCATCCCATTTAATGAATCCAAATTGAGACCTCAAGTCATGTTCATTATAATTCAAAAAGAAGCTCATTTACGCCATTCTTTGGATCACTTTGCTTTTGCCATACCCCCTCCCCACCCACCCACTTGTCAGATAATTACAAGTACTTCAATCATGGTGCAATTATTTACATTGAGAAAGTGTTTCGGTGGATAAGTCGAAAAAGTGGCAAACATTATGCATGAAGTTTGGCGGCGGAGGATGAGACCGCAAGAAGTCTTGACTTTCGAACTAATTTGTGTTGAAAATCAAATCAGGTCAACACATGGCCAAACCACAAGAAATGCCTGAAATGGAAAGCAAAAAAAAAAAAAAAAAAGAAGAATTACTTTCGCTTTGTTTGGGAATGGGAACTTGGGTGTTGATTGTGCGTCTGTGTGTGTGCAGGCAGACAATTAAAACCAAAACTCATGCAGCCGCCAGCAGACAGCTGGCAGAATGTCATATCGGCCGTAAATTAATTCTGGGAAGCTCAAGTAGCGAGCGAGACCATTGGCAGAATAATTGGAGCACAGTGTCAGCGTGTTGAGTTGGTGAAACAAATCAATATGTCCAATCAGCCGCGAGAGTTTTGCAGCCAAATGGGCATTAAGTCAACTCGCATCGAGGAAGACATTTGTCACTCCAACAACGACGACAACATTGCAACACTTTAATGTGTCAGCAGCGACTTTCTACGAAAAGCGCGAGGAGCTGTGCGGCTGTGGGGCTGCCAGTCTATGTCTTCATTTCCTAAATACAATGTTTGCCGATCCATTGCCATTGCCATCTCCATCAGCCAACTGCATTGGTGGCGGCGGCGGTTAGAATGAATTATTTATAAATTCAATTGGCTCTGGAAATAAAGTTGATGTTACATTTAACCAAATTTGGTTTGGTAGCTGCGGCTGGCTCTGCTGACGTTGGTGCTAATTGCCATGGTGAAACTTCCCATATGACAGAAACAAAAGACTCAAGACACAAACTTGACATGCAGCTACACACCGCCACCACCTCCCCCTCCTATGCCCATGCAAACTTAGGTAATGCATATTCATGGATTTGGCCAACAAAATTTTTCACAAAAAAATCTCTGTTTACAAAATTTCACTTACGGCCACCGGAAAAGGCAGCCCCATAGACGAAACTTTTCACCTAAATTGGCGACACCGATTTTGGCCTTAGTTCGATTTGTATTTCTTACTTTTAATATTATTTATTTATTTTTCATTTTGGAGTCAATCCAAAACCAAGGTGAGCCGGCAAAAGAAAGTGAAACTTTTTTATTTGTATTTCAATTTTGTCTCTCTCTCCCTCTCTTTCTCTCTCTCTCTCTCTTTGCCGGGTTTTTGGTTATGCTTTTATGATTGCGTAGTCATGCGTTGAATTATATGTGAGTGAGTGTTAGCAGTTAGTATGTATGTATGGGTGCAGAGGCAGTGACAGTGGCTTAATGCCATAGACCACAATTAGCTGTTAATGCCTATCGATTTCAACACATTTTGAAAAAAAAAAAAACATCGATGGGAAAAGCAACGGCTACGTGTGACCATGTTTTAATTGCATTTTCGTTTTTTCTGGCCGCGAAATAAAAGTGAACGAAGGGAGGGGGGGCAGGGTATTTCCAAATATTTAGAGCGTATTAAGTGCTCATATCCGGCATTTCGAATGGGGCAACAGTTTGATGGTACATAACAGTACGAGGGCTGCTACTTAAATATTAAAAGTAACGAACAATGAAGGGAAATTTTATACTTTTACCACTGAGGGAAACCACAAAAAATGTATTCTGATTTTCAAATATATTCTGAAGTGCCTAGAATGTGTTGGAAATGTGCAGTCCAACGAGATGTGTCTCTATTCGAACTTCACTTTGACAAATAACCTGGTAATTGTCCATATTTCCTTTTACGTTACCAAAACTTTAATAAAATTGTCAAGAATTAAGGGTTAATGTACTTTAATTTCCATGAGAGTTTAAGCGCAAATCATTCATTCCTGCTGACCAATTCTGATTGCCTCTTTCGTTATTTAAAAGGCTCCAGGTGAGAGCTCAAAGGTTCGGTAGGTTGAGATGGATAAGCAACGATTCTTAGAGGCTTTTTCAAAAGCTCTTTTTTATACCCTTAAATCTATTTAGGTACAGAACACTAAAGATACCTTTTACTTTAGCGACACAAAGGGAAAACCTGAGAGCATTAGACCCAAGACGAACACAAACGTTACAAAAAACAGGCCATGTCGAGCTGTATCACTTCTACAATGAAATATTAAAGTGTGAGAACGCAAAAATTTGATTTCTGCTGAAATGAGAACATTTTAAGCTCAGCAGGTTAAATAATATGATAAAGAAGACTACATTTTTGTCGGTCTTGTCGGGGATCGAACCCAAAACCTTTTGCAAGCGGAGTTCCACCATCGTAGAAGTTCGTCAAAATAGTTATTAATACTTTTCTGTGAGGCGGCTGAGTTGAGTTGAATTGAGCTCATTTCAAAACTAATTGGAACACGAGTAAACATCTTGTTCTTATTTTGAGTTGAAGGCAACTTTTTTTCTGTACAGGTTCAGCTGTCATCTCAGTTTTTAAGCTATCGAGCTACCGACGGCGGTACCTGCTTAAATATTTAAGACTTTTGTACCAGCATCAATTTGTATTGTATTTTCAGCTGAGATGTATTTTTAGCTTTCTTCGAGCATGATTTGTTCCCAGCTTAAGTACTTTTTGGAGTTCACTTAGCGAATTAGACCAGATATTACTAAGAAACTTCAAGAAAACATTTTAAAAACCACAACAATTACCGAAAATTATCAAAGAACTTTATTATAGAGCTCGGAAAGTTGTTTTTTTTGATAGAGAACAGCTTTAATCTGAGTAAAATTTACCGTTGACAAAATTCACAAAGCTTTCTAGTTTCTTAGATTTTGTACTCAAACAATTGTTGCATGTGAGATTAGTTATTTTAAATCTCAGACTTTATATCTAACATTCCCCATTTTATAATTCCCAAAGGTTTGTTTCGTGAAACTCTATAATCTGAAATATTTCAGTATCCTACACTCGGAAAAACAATTTATTTTAGAGTCGTGGTTTAACCATTTGTATATAAAATTTCAAGACAGTTTCGTTTTTAAAATTGCCTAGAAATGCCCATAGGCTCCCACAGTCGGATTTGCTTCAATACATAAGTATGGTCGAATATATTGATATTTGTAAACAGATCGAAACTAGCTTTAAGTATCCTGAATCAGTCTGTTATCTAAATTTTCGGTTTGTAAAGAGTCGATAATTAATGGTACAAGACCAGATGGTAAACCAACTAAATTTAGTAATCAAACAAAGGAATAAAAATATAACTTTGAAGTTAATTTAGGCATTTTCAGTTGATTGGCACTAGAACTGATTGCTCTTAAAAAGTTTTGAGCATTATAATATTGAGGGAATTTGTAGAAAAGGGAAGGACTCTAGACAATTACGGAGTCTACACCTTTTTTTCTTTTACTTATTTCCCCATATAGTCCCATCGCGTCATACACTTAGTTGACCTCTTTCCTTTGAATTTCATAAGATTCGTATTACGCAAAAACACCTATTGATCGTCTCTCCCACCACTCACCGTTATTAGTTTTGTCATTTTAAATCGTTTAAACACTTTCATAAGCTGCATTGTTTACTTTCACTCTATTGAGACACTCGCGCATACAAACACAACACAAGATACCTCCAATACAAATGGCAAATAGAAACTTTGCTTAAGGATTTGGACAATGTTTCACTTGAATTTTTCGATTGGATTTGGATTGTGGGCGGGGTTGCGCCCAGAGGGAGGCCCTTCTTATCTTGGAGCTGGTGCTGTTAACGGCAGTAGCTGGGACTGGACACACGCATTGGCAATTGCATATCTTGGATACGGGAAGCTGGCGAAAAAATTCATATTTTATTTTATGGATTTGCAAATAGTTTTTCACTTGTGATTTGGATTTGGCCACTGCTATCCCGTTTTCTGTGTGTGTTTTCTTTCTTTTATTTTGTTGTTTGTTAGACACCAAAGCCGAAACGAAACTCAAAATCACGTTCACACGCCTCGCACTCACGTCTGCAACTGCCGCGGCCGAGGCGGCAAAAGCCCCAACTAGCCCCAAACGAAGCTCACGACGCAGAAGACGCAGACGCAGACGCAGACGCAGACAGAGAGCGATCGGCACAAGCGAAAACTTATTTTTACGGCTCTGCTTGTTCGTTCGCTTGGCTGTTTTTTTTTTATGTTTTATTTTCGTTTGCAGGAAAACTTTTTCTTATTTATTATTCGAAACGGCGTCATCGGGTGGCGGAGTTAAAATACAAACATTGAAAAACGACCAAGCGCAGCAGCAAACACAGTGCGCAAAAAAAAAAGCGCCACACGCAACGCCAACGACGAAGCACAGTGGAACGAATTTGTGGTAAACATATTGGTAGATCTACAATAATTTCTCGCAGTCAAGCCCGACGATAATATGATCAAAAACTACGAAATTTGAAGCTGCATCGAACATGCTTTTGCTCATCATATCTCAAATATCATGCAATCTGTGCCAAACCTTTGGCGAATCGATATATATTCTGTATTTTTAAATATGTCTGGAAGATAATCCCTTAAAACTGTTGGAGACGTGGCAAATATTTAAAGTAAACTTAATCTGCCTACAAGGACAAGCATCATTTCTCCCATATACTTCAAACCAAGGCTGCAAAACTAATAACATTATACATGAGGGTCGGTCCGGGGGTTCGAACCAATTGTAAAATCCAAGGTTCGGTTGGAGGACCGGTTTTTGATACCCCTGAACCTAAGATTCTGGCTCGAATCTTGGTTCGCTTTATTAATGCGTTGGAAATGGAACATTTATACCTTCTATCCATATGCTTAATCATAATGAGGATCAGAAATCTATAACATCATTCACAAATTGTATATTTGATATTTGTTTATTGCTTTCAATTTCTTTCATAAACTTCTCGACTTCGCAATCAGACGCTGAGACATTTATTATCGAATTTTGAAAACTCTCAAGAAACATATTAAACTGATGAACCGAACCTCATTTTTCGTAAAAGTGGTTCGGTTCGGATTCAGGTTCGGGGAGTCAAATATGTAAGGCGCCAGGTTCATGGTCCGGTTCGCGAACCCCAAAAAACCCAAACCGAACCGGTTCTCAGGGGTTCAGTTGCGCACCGGTTTGCAGCCTTGCTTCAAACCTCTATCTTTTACCATCTGCAGGATATAATGTACGAAACTTAAGTCAAAAATTGGGTTAGGGATCGGCAGGGAATGGAACTTTTCCAAAAGTTTGATTTTCAATGCAGATATTTGATATTCGGTTTACAGTTCAAACCCTAAGTCGAACCAATCGGAAACTTCATTGATCTACAGTGTTTGTCAGAGCCTCTGTCTCTACTAGATAGTAAAGAATAATGGTAAGTTTAGTAATAATTTGTAATTGGATATTCACATTTACATCCAAAAAAGCAAATTTTACATATTTTTATCACCTTACAATTTCAAACTTTAAAGTTCTATTTGTCAAATATTCAAGGAAGGACAAGGCAATAAACCTGGAAATAATAGATAGTTTTCAGCCCACTGTGCGGCACGTTAAGAACGATGACGATGAGCCGCAAAAGCGGAGGCGAACGAACGATCAGTGCAGATGTGTGTGACCAAAGACGAAGATACTACTCCGCTGCCGTTGCTGCTGCTGCTGATGTCTCTGCTTTGGGGAAGTGGAAGTGGGAGAGCTTTGCGACGCGCCTGTTTAGTAGGTCAGTAGTGGACTTTGGCTTTGTTGTTGTTTGGGTTTTTGTTTTGATTCATTTGCTGCTGCTGGTGGTGCTGATGTTGCTGCAGCTGGAACAGGCTAGAGCTGGAACCAAAGTTGGGGGATTACACGGACAAAAGCTTGTTTTTGGCGCGCATCTTCCATGGATGGATGGCCGATGAAGCGCTTAAGTTGCCGAGGGTGGTATTATAGCAAAAAATATTTAAGGTTTTATATTTAAAAATAATGGAAATATTTGTTAAAACAATAAAATATTTATGTAACACAGAAAAAAAATAATTTTTTAAAATATCCATTGAATGACTCTTAATTCTGTATTCTTTTGGAATGGACATTTTTTAATATCCATTTTTGGATACGAACATATCTATTTAATGTTAAAAGGAGCTCAAATTTGCATCCAACAGAGCGGAAAATCATCTGAATGATGTGAAAAATTGATATTTGAATATCAAAAAAGCGAAAAACCGTCTCAAAATGGTCTCAAATGTTTCGAAGTAACATTTTCTCATGACAAGAGAACATATTTATGTAAGCAAAAACTTGATTTGAACCAAAATTGATTGATTTTGGAATTTCAATTATCATTGTACTATAAAAGTAAATTGAATCACACTTTGATGGGGGGTGCGAAACCACATAAAAACTTTTTTAATAGGGGTGAATGGACTTCAAAGCACTGATATGCTTTCTACGCCATTTCATTGTGATCAGGAGTCATTGTTATACAACCAACTTCACCTTATTTGGTTCATTATAGTCTTTTTGAATAAATAAGAACAATTTGTATGTCAGCCTTCCCTGGGACTCGAACCCAGAATCCTTCGCAATGAACAAACCCGAAGGGAATGGCATTTTATCGCCAATTTTCTAATTTCAATTATATGATACTACCTATTCCTTTTTATGCCATGATTGTGGGAAGTAGAGCTGTGCTCCATTCAAGCACTTCAATAAGATTTCTACTATGAATATTTTACTCAGAAAGCTTAGTTCTTATTTTGAATTTAAGCAAACTTATTTTCCGGACAGCTTTTCCCCCAGTTTTATCTATTATATTATTCTCTATATACTGTCTTAACCTAACCCAATGATCTTTAGATGAAAGCTTTGGTAGAAATTCCATGGCTCAAGTTAAATTACGATCAATTGAACCTTACTTTATGGTATGCTTCTATTTTGGAATTGAATATTTCTGTAATATATTTTTTCGGTTTTTTATACTAAAAGTTTTCAAAAAAATAAAACGCCAAATGAAATATTGTTTTACCACTTGCCTAACAGCCCTCGTTGCTAATTGGCCACAACTCTGGCGTCTGCTAATGTAACCTCAGTTTAATTATCTTTGTTTGTATTATGTCTTCCTCATCTTACGACTCTCACCAGGCTCCGCCCATTCAGCGACGCCCAACGCCCAGACAAGGCACAAAACACACAATTGGTTTTTTATTAACCGATCACCTCGGAGCCAGAGGAGACTCTGCGGTCCATTGAGTAAGTCTCTAACCGCACGTCAATGACTCCCCTTTGACCAAGTGGGAAACTGTCGAGAGTTGCTGCTTAAGTGGGTGGTCTCCGGTTTCAATTTCCCCCTCAGGTCGGTGTGTTATTTTTCTTTTTTTGTAGTTTTTGGCCAAATTTCGGAGAGCCTGTTGGAACGGGGGAAAGGGTTAAACTGGTTTACGATTGCGAAATATCTGCAGCCGATTTTGTGTATCTGTATTTGTTGATCCCTCTCCATGTAAGCATTTGTGTGTTTGATTTGCCACTTTTGTTAGTTTGTGTGGATTTTGTCTTTTGCTTTTTAGGGCGCTAAACGGCCAACCATTGTCGTCGCTTCCACATGTGCAATGTGATCGCCGATATATATATGTATATATATATTTTTTTGGGGTAACGTAAGTGAAAGTGCGAACATAAAAAAAATAATATAAAAATAAAAGAAATAACACCGGTTGCGGTTAGGTGAAGGCGACGCTAAAACCGGATCAGGTTCACAGCTATAGGCTATGATTATAATTTAAAAATTCAGAAGTCTAAACTAGGCATATATGAATAGATTCACATCCTTAAAGGGTCTTCAAATGTGAAAAGTTGTTTCTTTTTATCATAAGCGAGTCAGGTGAAACCGGCAGGGCCAGTTGCAGCGGTTGGTTCAACAGCCTGCGGCTTTTATGGAGAAGCTGTGGAGTTTGGCTTGCATCTTTTTTTTTTTTTGGCCCAGCAGCCATCAGAGTATTGCCAGAAATGACATGCACTGCTCATTATTTAATCATGTTCACTTTTTCTCACATTTAAGAGTAACTATATATCTGGAACTGCAAAAAAATTAACTGAAAAGGTTCTTAACTTCATTATCGTTACACAATAAATTAAAAAATATATTCCCAGTAATTAAATACTTGTTATTCGTTATGAGGATTAATGTTTAGTCCACATTTCTGGGTCACTTGAATTGGTGTAGCTTTAAAAAACACTTAAATATCCCTTTCGGACCCTGGTAACATGAAAAATGCATTTCTTTCATAATTCCTTTTTACTAAAAAAGTAATTCCAAGACTTAAAAAAGTTCCATTCACTTTTCTTAAGGGGTGAAACACTTAAAGAATTCTTCTTTGAGAAGGTGTTTGAGCAGAAGCACAACCCAGAGAAGGAATGTTTTTATGAGACAGGTTTCAGTGAATTTAAACTAATGAAGATTTTTTAACTTTAATCAAACTTAAACAATTATGAAGTGGCCTTTTCGTGGTAAAAGAAGTACACATTAAAAATATCATTCTCTTGGGAACCATATTCTTTTAAGTCTGACTGGAATACTTTTAAATTTTCATGTTTTTTTAAGTAGTACTCTATTTTATTTTGGTAATTATTATATTGATCCTTACCTTTTCTTAGTAATTTTATAAATAACTTTTTTTTTGAGGGTTTCTCCAATATTTGTGGGAAAAATTTAACTTAAATTTGTCTTCTATTGCAGGGTAGTCACAACCCCCAGTTGAGCTGTGGAGTTGTTGAATTGAGAAACTTTGTATACCCTTGCAGAGGGTATATTGAAATCGTCTATATGTTTGTAACTGATAGACCGAAGCATTTCTGACCACATAAAGAATATATTTTCTTGATCAGCAAGACAAGCTGAGTTGATTTAGCCTTGTCCGTCCGTCTGTTTCTATGCTATATCCTCCCTCAGTTTTAAAGCTATCGCCACCAAACTTTGCACGAATTCTTCTGGTACAAATATGCTGCTCATATGTCGGAACTGGCCGTATCGGATGACCATAACGTATAGCTGCCATAGGAACGATCGGTCGAAAAACTAGTTCTAGTGTGAAAAACTTTTTTGTCTTTAATGCAAACGTCTCCAAACTCCATATTTACTAATAGTCAATGCTTCTCCATGATTGTGCCAAGTTTGGTCGAAATCGGACATTTATATAGTGTAGCTGTCTTAGAAAAGTAAGGTTAGAAAAATAGTCTTAGTAAGAAAAACTATTTTGTTTTCAATGTAAACTCCTCAAAAATTGACAAATATTTATTTTATTAGCTTTCACACAATTCTTTAAAGTTTTGTCAAAATCGGATGAGTATAGGTTATAGCTGCCATAGGAATAATCGGTCGAGAAACTAGTTTTAGAGAGAAAAACTTTTTTGTTTTAAAAAAAAACGCCTCCAAACTTTGTATTTTTTAGTTTGCTATGCTTTCCCATGATTCCTCTAAGTTTGGTCTGTATCGTACATCTATATAGTATAGCTGTCATAAAAAAGTAGTGTCAGAAAAGTAGTCTTAGTGAGAAAAACTTGTTTGTTTTCAGTGGAAATGTCGTTCAAATTAGTTTGAAAAACGATCTACTTCGACGATCATTTTTAATAACCAAAGCCCGCGGCAAAAAGGGCCTTAAAGCTTGCCTTGTTATTCGCGCCTTTCCCACTGCCCCCCATGCAGCGTCATCTTCAGCTTCATCGTTCTTGCTGATCTGCTCGTTGTTGTTGTTGCTGTCGTCGTCGTCGTCAAAGTTGTTACACCGGTGAAAGTAGAACATTTATTTGTCTGTTTGCGAAAATTTAAAACATATCTGTCCGTCCGTCCGCCCCAACTGTCGGTCTTTACATCTACTTGCAAGCTACGCACTTTCCTTCGCTTCCTCCCCACCACCCCGACTCCTACCGCCGCCACGCAATGTTGACGCTAATGAACACAAGTTGCAGTTGCATTGGCATGGGAAACGGTCGCCATCCCCAGTGGGGCACTTTCATCTCTCTCTCCTCGGCAAGTGGCAGCGTAGACATTTCGGCGTCGCTCTGTGAAGTTGCAGCAACCGGTGAACGTGAACGTGTTTTGTGGCTTGATAATGGGACTGATCTTATTGCATATTTAAGTTATTATGCTGATCAATAGACATAACATGTTAATAATTACGATATATATTTGCATGGTGAATTTTTAAATAAAGTTTAAGTTTAAGGAACAGTAATAACTTTTATACAGGCCTGACCAGCTGGGTTAGGTTATATTCATCGTAGCACGATGGATTTTAAAGCTCACTAAAAACTTGTCATGGAAAACCAAAGGATATAATTTCACCCTAATACTTTCCTTTATAAAATTGACAGTGAAGAAGTCTGCAGAATTGCATACTTTACCATCTGAGCTTTCACTTAACTGATTCCCTTCAACATCTCTTCATAATCGGCTCACCGAAATTGTATTTTTTTGTGATACAAAACAATAACAAACTTTTGAATAATCTTAGAAACTATTGGGTTTTGATACTACGCGTCCGCCTGGCTGCCACCTTTTTCTCCTCGAATGGCTCCAAGCCCAACAGTTCACGTCGCTTTCGTTTGCCCCGCAAAATGGCCTCCTTGAACAGATTACAATACAGCTCCACTGCGGCGGGCGAATCATCATTACCAGGCACTGGATACGTAATTAAATTTGGATTACAATTACTATCCACAATACCCACAGTGGGTATGGCCATTTTGGCTGAGTCCCTTATGGCCGTATGCTGAGACATGACATTATTCTGTGTATTCAGGAAGATGCAAAGATCGGGCAGACGGGTGACCGCTTCGAATTGCACATTGGCATTGGTGAAGATGCCGCCTCGCCAGAAGCGTGTGTGCGAGAATTCACCGGCCTCCAAAGCCTTCTGCTCCACCAAATGGGCATTGAGTGCATTGCGATTGAAGAACAAAATGATGCCATCCCGAAAGGCTATGTGGGCCACAAAGTTGAGAGCATCCCGCAAATGCGAGGCGGTCTTGTCCAGATCGAAAATAAGATGGCCCAAGCGACTGCCATATAGATACGGACGCATGCGGTCATCCAGGGAGCCCTCCTTGTGTCCGTAGTGCACCCGCGCGTTGAAGAGATCACGAATTGTAAATAGATTATGCACCTGGAAGTAGTCGGGATGCTTCAAAATCTTTTCCTCTATGTGGGCGATGTCCTCGGGCTCTGGTGCATCTGCATCAGCTGTGGTGCAGATGGTAGGATTGGTGAGTGTGCTTTGCAGGCGCCGCGGCACACCGCACAAGTGGCGGAAGCTGGGCACTGTGTACGGAAGTTGAAGTTTGAGCATTTTCATTAAGGGTTTCTTTGATAACTTACAGTTATTTAAAGTTTTTCTCAACATTTTGCGGCTCGTGTTTTCATAATACGTCTCCTTCTTGCTACTTTTGCCAGTCACACCGAACGAGCGAATTAGTGGTGGGCAATGTGCGGCGTGAGTGAGCAGCTCACAGACACATAGATTATCATTGAAATTTTCAAGGCATCCTAGTCATTTTGCTGCATTATTTTAATATTTGTATTAATAATATAGAAACAAGCTTGCAACTGCCGCCGCGCCAGTCTCTATTTTGACAATAGTGCTAGTCCGATATATATATCGATATATCCGCCAGTGTGTCCACACTTCAGGAAAAACTCTTAAACATATGTGAGAAGTGAAGTCTTTGAGTATCAGTCTGCTCCAATGTTTACGCAAAGACAACGAAAATAAAACAAATTAAATCTATGGAAATTGAACAGGCGTCACTCAATGTGGCCACCTCGGACACGAATTCCACATCCGAGTATCTGGACGCCGAGGGCGAGCTGGAGGAAATAGAGGAGGCGGATCAGGAAGAAGAAGAAGAAACAGAAAAACAGAAACATAGTATTATCTTGGAATTACGTGATGAGCTGGGTACCAGAGCGTCAACACTTAGTCCAGAGCCGGGACAAGCCAACAAGGATTTGGCTGACTCTGTGGAATCACTCGCCCTGAGTACCTCAACCAGCCAGAGTAGTGGCCAGCAGCAACAGCTGCTGGATGATGAGCATGACTATCAGCATGATAGTGTGTGGCGCGGCCAGAAGAAACACATTTTCATACTCAGTGAGGCGGGCAAGCCGATTTATTCCCTCCATGGCAATGAGGATAAACTGGCCACGCTCTTTGGTGTGATACAGGCTTTGGTTAGCTTTGTGCAGCTCGGACAGGATGCCATCACTTCCATACATGCGGGAGGCATTAAGTTTGCCTTCATGCAGAGAAACTCACTAATCCTGGTGGCGGCCACGCGAACCAATATGAGTGTACAACAGCTGCAGTTGCAATTGGGGTGAGTTGGGACTGTAAATCCGAATGTTATGTT
Organism: Lordiphosa andalusiaca; assembly: GCA_035044965.1. Lineage (NCBI taxonomy): Eukaryota > Metazoa > Arthropoda > Insecta > Diptera > Drosophilidae > Lordiphosa > Lordiphosa andalusiaca. The sequence continues at coordinate 348,422 of JAWNNM010001643.1, forward strand.
TATTAACCTTTTTCCGTTTCAGAGATGTGTACAATCAAATCCTGTCCACTTTGACCTACTCTCATATGTCGAAAATCTTTGAGAAGCGCAAGAATTTCGATCTACGGCGCTTGTTGTCGGGCAGCGAGCGTCTGATCTTCAATCTGTTGGCCAATGAGAGCAGCAATGCTCGAGGTGAGTGCGGATTTCCGGCTACAAATTGTATATAATGTTCCCTCCCTTGCAGTGTCCAACAACATTTTCACATTTCTCACCAATTCCATCCGCGTCTTCCCCTTGGCAACTGCTGTGCGCTCCCAGATCGTCTCGGCCATACAGAGCAACTGTTCCAAGATCAAGAATCTGGTATTTGCCGTTCTGATAGCCCAAAACAAACTGATTGCCTTGGTGCGCATGAAGAAATACTCCATACATCCTGCTGATCTGCGTTTAATATTCAATTTAATTGAATGTTCCGAGTCGTTTAAATCCTCGGAGAATTGGACACCCATCTGTTTGCCGAAATTTGATATGAACGGGTATTTGCATGCTCATGTCTCGTATCTGGCTGATGATTGTCAAGCCTGTCTGCTGTTGATGTCGGTAGATCGTGATGCCTTCTTCCCCTTGTCAGAGGCCAAGGCCAAGATAACCGAGAAATTGAGACGAAGTCATTGCCTGGATGCCATCAATGAGGAACTGAAACAGCCGTTTAATGTTAAACTCTATCAACAAGTGCTGGGCGTGCCGGAGCTGCGACACTTTCTGTATAAACCCAAGGCCACAGCTCAGCTGATGTGTCCCATGCTGAGGCATCCGTATAAGTCATTGCCCGAATTTGGACGCCTGGAGGCCATCTATTGCAATCTGTTGCATCGCATACATAACACCGCAAGGCCTTTAAAACTTATCTACGAGGTGAAGGAGCGGGAGGTGGTATTGGCCTGGGCCACTGGCACTTATGAACTGTATGCCGTATTCGAACCGGTGGTGGACAAAGCAACAGTCATAAAATATGTAGACAAGCTGATAAAATGGATTGAAAAGGAATATGATGTGTACTTTATACGAAATCATGCCACTTTCTAAGGGCTAGCCGCCATTTGTCTATGGCTATGTGAGATATGTAACTATTTTGTATATTTATACCATTGCCTGCTTACTGTTTAAGTCAAACTTCATTGAGAATAATGATGATCTAAGCTAATCTGTTATACTCTTCAACACTGACTTATACTTTTTTAATTGATATATTGTATGTTAACCATAAACAAGCATGTACATTTGTAATTTAAGCAATTAAGTAAAACACGAACCACAAAATCAGCGTCCTTTCAATGAGACTGAATGAATGTGAAACGGAGCGAACAATGATTTGCTTGGACACTGCTGGGCCTTACTTTCACAAAGGAGAAGCCTATGAAACCCAAAATTGTAGAAGAACTTAACCGTATTCCCCCCTGCGGCGTTTATCTGTTCCCAAAACTAAAAATGGACCATGAAAGGACAACGCTTCGACCGCCACCACCACCAGCAGACTTTCCCATAAGCCAGGAGTGAGTCTGAGTCTGATTCTGTCCGACTCTGAACCGGTTTGCAGCTATGGTCATTCCTTTGATATTTTTTAACTATTTAATACAAATTTGTATCCGATCATCGCGCCGTAACTAACATTCAAATAGCTTTTGCTACAAAATTCACTCAACATGTTGAGCCCACCCCAAATATGAAACTCACCCAAAAACCATTGAGAGAGACAGAGCGAGAGTGAGAGAGTGAAAGCTCAATTGAGTCTCACATCCTGCTGCTGAGGGGAAAAAGTCGGCTGCTTCAGTTGAGTACAGGATATAGGCGTGAGCGGTACATAAAAAGAAATCGGCGCAAAAGCAAAACCGAAAGAGTGTGCGGTAAAAATACAAAACATACACACAATCACACACACGCACACACACACACACATCCTACCTACAAATGGGAGAAAAAGTTAAAAATTAAAATATTTGCCAAGAAATTGTACAAATTTCCCAAGCTCCAGTGAAGTGGTGAAAATGTTAACAACAAAGAGAAATGTAGAGAACTGCCAATATTTGGTGCTTCCTTTTATTCAACATGCGCCCAGCAAATTCCTTCTTTTTTTTGGGTGTTAAATGGTCTCGTCTACGTGTATCTGACGGTTTTTGCGCGCTTAGGCTTTTTGCGACGGTATTGAGACGCACACACACACGCACAGACACACAGGACTAAGAGCTGAACTCACACACATATATATCCCCGAGGTTATGTACTAGTGTATGTATGCCGGCGTGTCCTGGCGTCCCGCTTCGTTAGTTTTGCGCGCGTGTTGTTGGCTCGTTCCACTGTTCGCTGCTCTGGCCTATGTCTGGAGTGTCTAAATCACTTAATTTATTACTAAATATTTAGTTATATACGCATTTCTTGTGCATTCTTACGTTTCATTTCGTTTCCTTCCTTCCATTTTTCGTTCATTCATCCGACGTTAATTTGTCGTTCGCCTTTTAAGCCAAATTCGTACTCGTACAACAACAAGTCCTGCCAAAGTTTCACCTTTTGTGCCTTACACTCGCACACACACACACACACACACACACACAAGGCCGCAGCATGTCTTTTTGTGTATCCTAGAGTTATTTTGAAAGCTGAAAACAGAAGCGCGCGTGTTTTGCCGCGGCAGGACGAAGAAGAAAATTGTAGGAATTCTATTTTTGAGTAACAAAAGCTGAAAAGTTTTCAGCCGCCGAATTGTGGTTTTTCTGGTCTTCGCTTGGAAGTGCTGTGCGTGTTTTTTTTCCCCATAAACTTTGTCAAGTGAACGAACCACCGTAAACAATATTAATGATTGGCAAATTTCCATGATGATGAAATTAATGAGTAAAGTTAAAAGCGACCAATAAGTTGCCCCATTTTAAATTGCATACTTTTTGGGATGAAATAAGAGATGAAACAACAAAACAGTCTTTCACTGATTGCGAGTTTGAAAACATAATTTTTTTAAATAAAAATTTACTTCTTATTTGAGCTAAAAAAATCTTGAAAAATTGGTCCCACACCTTTGAACGAACCAGGCTGCAAAACTCTTAAGTTCTGCAGTAGATTTGGGTCTTTGATTTTGTACCCATATAAGAGTCTAAAATTTGGTTCGAGGACCGATTCATAGCTTCTTAGACCGATTAATTATTTTCTCTATAAGAGGACCTTTTAAAAGGCTAACTAAACGCCCTAGTCTGTGAAATTGTAAGGCAACGTCTAACTTTACTGTACAAAATATATCTAAATTTTACAACTATTCAAGGTTCTGCTAGGTATACGAACCTAACCGAACCTAGAATCTTAAACAGATGGAAGTCCTTGGCTTTGACAATTGTGTACTGCCCAATTAGTATATTGTATAAGCTTAAAGTTGTTTAATTTGCATATTTTGAACCTTTTTGAGAACTGTTGTTGTTGCGTAAATTTATTGAAACCTTTTGAGAACTTTTTGGAGGGAATTTTTATTAAATCTTTCTTTCTTTTGTCAATGGGAGGTACAATTGGCAATTTTTAGAATATTTATTCAAATATATATATCTTCGCTTCAAAAAATCCTAGAAATATTTGAGATGTTTCATTTTGAAGCTAAAATATAGTTCTTTGAAGTGATATCAAAGTGAGCCAAAACAAACGAAAAGGTTTCCAATAAAAGAAGCTTAAAAAGTTGGAAAATATGAATTTTAAGCAACTTTATGCTCAAAAGTGTCAGAAGACTTTCTCCAATTGTGCTCTTCTCTTGAAGTCATCAAACAAGTTTCCGTTTTTTTTAACACTTCTTAGAAACTCTCTAAATTCTCTCTCTATTCTCTATTCGACTATGAAATTAATTTGAGCTATGTGCGGTATCTTATAGGCCAGAGCCTATCATTGTGCTCCTTTGTCATTCTTTCATGTATGGGGACTAACAGTTGCATTGAATCCCAACATTATTTGAAATAAAGGACCTATGCAATTCTGTATAACTGTTAGATATTATCAGCTTTTTGAAATAGGGGATGACTTATTCCATTTTAGTTGAATGAACGTAAGGTATGATTCCCCAATTATTGTGAAGACAAGTAGGGAATGTCACCGTTGTCTTCTGGTAAACTTTTCAATTTCTTTCTTTTATATTAATCTTCCTTAGTTTTCACTAATCGAAACGCAATGCTGAATTAAAATCAAAATGCGCGACTGAAAAACCCAACTTATTAACTTACTTACTTTGCTATCCAAGCTGCAACAAATTTAACTAAACAAATACCAGCAAAACTCCAGGCGGCAATTTCGTATTAATTTTATTTGTGCGCGCTCATACAAATTTACATAGAAAGCAACACCAAGCGTTTATCAGCAACAACACAAAGCACGTACCACCACCCAGCAGCAGCACCACCACAACAGCAACCACAACAACAACAACAACAACACAAGGAACAGAACCATGGAAAAGGCGTAACTGCTAACTGCTGACCCATCCAGCCTATATACAACTTTAGGTTAGTATGTCTCGATATCATCTTTCTGACTTTAGCCTTATTGCAAAAACGGAAAATTCCTTTTTTACTCTCTGTCTCTCATTTTTATTTGCTGCGTTGCCTGAGCACTGTTTGCCTTCGTTTTGTTTATCCTTTTTGTCCTGATCAAATAGGCATCATTTGCCTGAAGGCATCTAAAAAGAAAAAAAGCGAAAAGAAAAATAAGAAAAAAGGTCACAGCAGCGACAGCAATTTAAACGACAGACAGTTGATGACTGTGTCGACATCAGATGGGGCGGGGGAGGGGGGCGGGGGGGTAAAGGGCAAACGTGGGGCAAGTCTTCTCTAATGTATAGTATGAATCGCTGCTGTGTGTGAGCGCTATATTAACCCTATTTTTGACATCAATTAATGAGCAAAGTGAAAATGAAAAATGGTTCATTTTAATAAAATATGAAATATTTGGAAACCCTTTGAAAGGATGTCAGCTTATGATGAATTGGGTGTCTGTGGAAAGATGTTGAAAGCAGAGTGAGGATAGTTTATTTCAAACTAATATTATTGAGATATGTCTTTGAAATCGGGATACATAATTAAAAACTGTACCCTTATTAGGGCAGTCTCATTAATATTTCAACCATATTTCACAGAGGTTGGCGACTTCCGGTTGTCGTTTTACATTGCCTATTTATGGGCGCCCCCTCTCCCCAAGGAAAATTGAAAAATGAATTATGAGTGGAACCTGGACACTGCCGTAAGTAGGCGAACGGCAGCGTCATCGTTGTGTCTAGCTCGTTTAACTCCACGTGCAGTTGCCCCACACATTGCGAGAATTGTGCGGAATTTATTGAATTTTTATTGGATTTCTTTTGCCGCGCCCACACTCACACACTCACACCACCCCCAGGGCAGGGCAGGGCAAGCTGGCTGCTGTGTACACTCGTTAGGCGTGGCATAATTCATTATGTTGACTGAAACTCCCCAACCCGGCATCCTCGTGCTTTGCATATTAATATGCATTCCTGTGCGCCTCAATTTATGATTTAAAGAGCTGCCAACGGAGCGCAAAAACAAAATCTCTAAGAAAAAACATTGAATTTTCGATATTGCTGGGGGTGTGAAGTGTTTTCAAGCGAGAATTATTTGGCTGCGTAGATCAAAACCATGTCGACATGACGACAACGTATAAGCTCAGCCAGCTTACCTTCTATTTTTTGTGTTTTTTTATTGAAGATATCAAAGCTGCCGATTCAATGGATTTTTGGTATATGCAATTTTATATTGGGTTGAATTTTTAGTCAGCCACCCGACAAAATGTTGAGTTAGTTTAACTATTCAAAAATATCCAGGTGTAAGCTTCGCTTCGCAAAACCCATTCACATGCCCCCTCCTGCATCTACATGGGCAAATGGCTTAATGGTCAACTCTCGTTCAGCTGTGGAGAGCTCTCTGGCAACGCACACAAATTGCACCATCAATTTACATATCCATGTGTTGACAGGTGTGAAGCTTATTTAGCATGACCTGCAGCAGTATCGACGCCATGTCATCAGCAGACATGAGGGGTTTGACATTAACCACAACAACAACACAAATGTCACCGGTTAGCCGTGTTCAATTTTAAATCTTCAATTTCTTATTGTCGATTTTACGATGAACATTTTTTGGTTTTGGGATTCACACTGAGCCCATTTTACATCCCACCTCATGAGTTAAAAAAGCTTTACAACTATTTGCTTTTTCAACATTTGTAACTTTTTCCGAATTGTCATATTATTCAGTTGTTCAGTGACTGATGGAAACATGCTACGAACATGGCTGGGCAAATATTTATGACTCTTGACTTTGGATGTTAGTTGTGTTTAGTGTTCAAATTTGTTACTCCATTCAGTGTTTTTCCGCTGGTCCTGGTATTTTACATATTTTTGTTACATTTTTCATCAAGTGTGGTCTTAATCATCTACGATTACTAGGGAGTTCTAACTCGGAATCTCATTTTTAACATTCTATGTACTGTTATTGAAATTATATTTCATTGGAACGCAAATGACCACAAAGAAACAAGGATTTCGCCTACCACATATCGGCCGGTGTGTATCGAATATATTCCTCAATATTTTCAGCTATTGCCAGCTTGTCGCTTTAGACATGAACCTTATCTTAATCCCACAAAATATAGTCTAAAGGCGTTATATCGCACAATCTTGGAAGCCAATTGACCGTCCCCTAACGTGATATTAACTGTTCTCCGAGCTCGCCTCTTAATTGCGCTCTCCATTTCGGTAAGTTTCCTACCTTGGTCATCTTGAAAAAAGTACATTCCAATGATGCCACCGGCCCCATATTTCACACCAAAAAGTGAATTTTTCAGAATGCTTTGGCAGTTTTTATAATGTTTCTGCCTCCTCTTCATGCCAAATACTGCAAATTTGTTTCTTCGCGCATCCATTCAACCGGAAATGAGCTTCGGCACTGAACACAATTTTCCGATAAAAAAGTGATGGAATTTTTATAATAAAATTCTATAAAAATTCTAAAGTTTAAAACTCTAAAGGTCGCAAATCAGTAAATTCTAAAATCTGCCAGCGTGGTTCGTTTTTAAGTCGATTCATGGTTAAACTTTCCAAACTGAATATGTTTGACAGTAAAAGGTGACACGAAAAAAGCTGAGCTGCCAAAACACAAGGCCACAAGGAAAGCTGCTAAAAAATTACTTATTACGAAACAGCAAGGGTATATCAATTTCAGGGAAACCGAAGCGAACTTTACCCTATTTATATTAATTGCTTAGCCGGAAAATCGAACTCGTTACCCTTTGCATTTTAAAACCATCACCCTTGTTGCCTAACATCCAAGATGTTACTTTTGAATTACTAAACGGTGGCTGTGTTAAATTTTGATCATTCACCTTTCATTTTTGAGACGCTAAGTTTAATTTTTAGTTCTTTATTCCTGATTTTTCTTCTTCTATGTGGGTTTACTTTTTAGAAAAAGACGGATTATTCTACGTAGTTTTTCTTAAACAGTGGGTAACACCTCCAAATTATGGAGAAGATTAGTTTCAAAAGAGCTACCCTATTTTTAAAATACTGCAATTAGCTTTTTTGAGCTTAACCTGTTTATAAGTAACTAAAATTTTGGTCTAAAGCAAAGATTCGAAGCGATGCGAAATAATTTGATATTTGGAATATGTGTCCAAAGGTGGGAAAATGGAAGTAAGAACTGATTTCTGGCCAACTTTTATTTACATTTCTCCTATGTTTTTTACTTAAATTATTAGATTTTAGCGATTTCGGACGGAAAAAATAATATAGTATTTTCGAAAATTCCAAAAATCGAAAAATAGCATAGGAGTTTGTCCCATTTTAGTGACTTTCCACTTTTAACTTCTAACGTTGCAACGTTAGGCAAGCTTTTCATATCAAAAGGGCCTTAAAGTCCACCGCTACTAAATAATTAATGAAAATGCACTTTCCCAATGCCACCGAATTGCATTCCTTCCGTCTTCTACCAATTGTATGGAACACATGTTTTCACAGATTGAACCCAAGAAATTGCATTACATATTCAACCCATTCAACTTGACCAAAAATGGAAAGCACAGATGCATATTTTATCATTTCCAGCAAGAGTTTAAATTTAAATTTTCTTAAATTTCTTCGCCTGCCAAACAAATACGTTAGGTTCTAGTTTCAGCTTCATTTGTGAAACGCATATGTACACACGCCGAGTCTATTCAAATGTTAAATGCTCTGCACATATCCGTTTTGTTTAACTCAAGTTTTGGAAAGTTTTCCGAAACATTATTTTATGTCGCCTGTCAGTTGCCTGCGCCCGCCGCTCCCTACTTTCTCTACGCAAACGTTTAATATTCACGCCTGAGCGCACAGCTCCGGCGAGAAAGAGAGAGAGAGAACGAAATGTGTGAACTGTTTGACGCTTATCTATGCCTTTGCTTTTGACCAAATTTTATTGCCTGTTTCCAGGCCAAACGTTTTCTGTTTCTGCTCAAGTGAGCAGCAGGGCCCTAATAATTCCCGTCCCCCGGAGCAGGAGCGTAAGCAGGAGCCGTGTGTTATGCAACATGAGGTCGGCCATTAGCAATTAGCCACCGCCCAGATCCGGAACCAAGGATGAATGGCGAAAACAAAGTAAAAGTTCATTACTTGGGGATGTAATAATATTAATCATACGTCATGGTGGGCGACTAATGAAGTCTCAAGCTAAGCATTTTAAGCACTTTAAATGCAATTTGAAATTACGCTTGTTTACATAGCCGGAACAACATTGGCCTGTGTTCCCAGACAGAAGATGTGGACGTGGATTGCAATTGCAATTCCTCTCATGCAACGTTCGTGATTTCCCAGCGACTTGCAAACTATCATTCAACTTTTATGCGAACATTTTACAGACTGTCCGTCTGTCTGAAGGAAGGCGGTGGTGGTGGTGGTGGTGGTGGTGTGAAAAGGAAGGCGAAAACTAAAGAAGAGCCGGTCGGTGTCTGTACAGCATCCCTGGGCCAATAGACAGTGGATGTGCAAAAAGTGGAAGTAGTGAAACTTTTTATCTTAAGTGTAATTTTAAACTTCTTTCCGCTCTCATGACAAAAATGGGTTTTTAATGCAATAAAAAATATGTTTAAATGTAGTCTGAGCACTATTTTTTTGAAAACTTTAAGTAATATTCAAACTTTTTATAGCTGATTAGGACTGATGGATAGCAAATAGTTTGACTTTTCAATAATATATTTATAAGAATTTATATTTTCAAGAAACCTAGCCGTTTGGGCTGTGCGTTGATACCAAACTGTGCTCTGGAATTTATATTTATGGTGGAAATATATTATAAGCAAGTTTTCTGGTTCAGAATTGGGGGACAAAGCGTTTCTATTTTTGTGATCTGCATGAGGGCTAACTTTACCAAAATCCTTAAGCCGCCGTTATATGTTTCCAAAATGCAGTCTTTTACTTGTATTCACTAATTCCACACTTCGATCCCACTGTAAACAACAATCATTGACAAGCCAGCTTAAACCTAGTCAGACCAAGTCGTCAGTCCAGTTCAGCGCTCCAGGCCCTGCCCAGCCATCAACGGAAGTGCTCGTCGCCATTTTTAGTGCACTTCTTAAAAGTGCGCACATTTCCGTTTGGCATCAATGACTCGCCCACGTAGCCCCGCCTGCCCCTACCCCACCACATTCTCTGCTGACTTGTGGCCTGGCCAACTGGCATTCGGGTTTTTTTATGTTCTCTTTATATATATGTATGTATGTATCTGTCTGTGTGTGTGTGCGATTTCTTTCTTTGTGTTGCCTCTGGCTGTTTGGCTTCAGTTTTGCTGATTTTAATTTTGGTAAAAGTTGTCACATTTGATTTTTAGCAATTGTTTGGTTTTATGTGTCTTCCTTATCCGTTGTCTTTACTTTACTTTTGCCTGACTTACTTTTTTTATGGCTCTTTTTTATGTTGTGTGTGCCATGTTGCTCTGCCCCCCACGAATGGCGATTTAATGGGTTTTGGTGGGACAGAGAATAGAGACTGTGATTTTGGGGGAAGGAGGCACATTTTGTGGTGCCTGTTGCTGGGATTAGTCGATGGCCACGATTTGTGTGGGTGTGTGTTTGGTTTTTTTGAAAATTTTAAAGATTGGAAAGTGACTAGAGAGAGGGCGTAGAAATGGGTAAAAATTACTAGCTTTTGCTTTTAAAGCAAGGGAAGGAGAGCAACAGATCAGTAGCACAAATCACTAATGTTGCTGTTTCTTGACACCTTTATGCTCTTGTAGGTCACCTCTGTATGAAAAGCAAAGCATTTTATACATTTAGTTATGGGGAAATGTCATCATTAATTATTTTAATGGTTTTCTGACCTTTCTGGTAAACAAAAAGTTGATACATTTTACCATTTTCTTACATCTTTTCTTAAACATTTTCTTTATCATTATCTCGCATTTAATATCTTATCTCTTTCGATGTCAGTCAATTTGCCATAATAATTTATTCTTATCCGAGAAGTCTTTAACTTGAGCAAACGCTTTTGAAAATATTCCCATAGACAATATTTCACTCTCTTCGTAGTCGGCCGTGTTTCTGTTTCCAAGTTTTATGTTTATTAATAGCTTTGTTGCCGTCCATTGACTTACAAAATCAGCCGCTTGCCTTATCTGCAGTTTTGGTTTGTTGTGCAAAATATGAATGCAATTTGTATCTTATCTGTTATGTTAATCTGATTGATGTCTACTGCTACTGCAAACCAATCTATTTTCCTATAAGTTTCCCGTTGTGAACCGAATCTTAGTTCTACTTTCGTGTGAATAAACTGCTAGTTGTCTTCCAAAAACACAAATTTATGGTGTGGCTTAACGAAAATTATGGCATTTTATTTGGTTTGTGGCATTTGTTGTTATGAAAAATTTAATATAAATTGAAATAATGTGGAGATATGTGAAGTTATTACCGTCTTCAAATTAATATGGTTTATTTTGAAAGAAGTCAATCAAACCCGACTCGAAACTCAGTATCTTTGGTTATTTGGAATAAGCGGCGTGTTACATACTCTGTACCAACGGAAGTGAGTGATCAGTTTGCATGCTGATAATGCAGTTGCAGTTGAAAGCTACGCTGCTGCAATGAACATTCTTTTGCTCATAATTCTGAAGGTACGAAACTTCTATCTATAAAATTTTTCTATATTGCGAGGGCGGAAGGTGGAATGGCACAAAATGAAAATATTCTAAATCTGTCCATCAGTATAAGAATCACATGTTCTATACATATCGAACCCACATCTCTTACCATCTCCGAGATCTGTATGTTCCTCCATATGAACTTGGCTAAGCATATCAACTCGCCTGTTGATGCTTATTAACAATACATACACTTTATAGGTTTGAAGATGCTCCTCTGGCTGTTCCATAGTTTATAACATTTTCTCGAAGAAATTGTGAACTATTCTTCTAACCAAAACTATTGAAAATTTGTGTTTGATTTTGCGATTGTGTTTTTAGTCCGGCTTTGGTACTTCATGGTACTCAATTCTAGTTCTTCTATATCTCCAATCGAACACAAAGTCTAAGACGCGTTTCGCGGATCGGTTCACTTACCTTTCGAACCTAAGATTTGGTTTCTAGTCTGGGTTAATAGATTCTTAAAACGATTTTCGTTAAAAGTTGAGACTTATATACCAGCTTACCAATCAATTGAAAATGACAATACATACTTAAAGAGACAATTGTAATTATTATCATTCGAGGAACCCTTTCGAACCAAAACAGATTTACTTTGGAGCGGTTTGCTACATAAAATGCTGGTTATTCCCTTGCAGAACGCCTTAAGAAACGAAAGGACGAACAGAATAGAACACTTAATATAATATAACAATAAACTAGAAGGGTTAGCCAATTTCGCAGCCAATGTTTTTAATATTTAGAGTAGTTTTAAATTCCTTTACATTTGAAACCCCGAACCAAGTTTAGAGATGGTAAAGGTGTGGCTAAAGTCGGTAATAAGTTATCTCAATAGCTAGTAAGCTGCTTACATTGGAAATAAGCCCAAGCTTTTGGAACTATGCACATTTGTCAACCGTTGCAAAAAGAACTCGACATGCTTTGGTAGCAAGGATTCTAAAATTTAAGTCTATTATCGGTGGTCGAATTTTTCGTAGACATTCATAGTGGCGATTTCAAGTCTTAAGAGTTCATATCGAGCAGATAACAACAATTTGGCTGGGTTCCAGAGTATCTACAATTATTGAAGCCGAATCGAACACTTAAGCTCGATGCTGCTTAATCAATATTCACCTTAATCTTCAGTTCACAGTCCTTAGAACGTGGCTGGGTTCCAGAGGTTCTAAAAATATTTGAAGCCGAATTGAACACTTAAGCTCCAGGTTAAGGTTAAGCTAAGGTGGATCAATATTCGCCTTAATCTTCAGTTCACAGTCTTAAGAACGTGCTAGTTTTGGGCCCGAATTTTAAATAAAGGATTTTTAGGAAAGATGTATGAGATATATGACTTAGGGCCGTTTTCTCATCTTCCATGTCAGATAAGCTAAGATTTTTCTCTGTTATTTGTTAGTTTATGTGACAGATAGCTCTATGTGGAAGATGTGAAATCGGCTTTTAGTATTATAAATTAAAAAAAAAATTCATATAAATAAGTTCACAACAGAAAAAGTTTTCATAAATTCAATCGTTAACTGAGAGCTTAGATCCAGATTCTCACCTGTTTAAAAAACACCATTCTACAATACACATTGTATATTGTTACTTCAAAAAGAGAGTGCTAAGTCTTGATATAAATTTAAAAATTTGTGCATAAGCCAAATTAAAGGCTCGTGACTATTCTTATTGACTATCACGACGAGCTGAGTTGTGCGCATATTTTTATGCCATCACTTGCCATACAAAACTTGTTTGTTTTTCACAGCGAACTTTATTTAAGTGCATAAAACTTTTGTTCATTTCATAGATGGCTTCCTTAAGCTTATCCTTAAAGAATTCTATTGGATTTCCACTGACTATTTTAAAAATACTTTTCAATCTACAATGTTGCTTATTAATCTGAAGCAAAGGCTAACTCGTTTACCCCAAAACACAGGCAAGCCCTTTGTTTGTCCAGTCTCAAACATGAAAGTTGAGCACCAAATTTATGGTTTTAGGCCGCCTAACGAAACTTATAACTTAATTAAGAGTTCAGCCATTTTATCTTAATGGGCGTTTAAGGACTTGAAAGAGATCCTTTGTCTAAGCACATGAATTTGCAGCTGCTGCCTGCAGGCATCTCTGTGGGCAATGACTTAAATGACAGCAAGCTGGTGATGTGTGTTAGTAAGTAAGTAAGTAAGTGCATATGTACGATTCATACATAAACAATGTGGCCCGCACGAACCGCCCCCCTCCCTCCCCTGCACAGCTGTTGCCATGTTGCGTTGCCGCTTGGCTGCATTTTAGATACTTACACAATATGCGAGAATGCACATGTTACGCCCAGGAGCAGCAGGATACACATGCTGCGACAAAAAGTGAAATTTTGTTCCATAGCCAAAATGGAAAATGTTGTTTTTCAAAAAAAAAAAGGAAAAGCGTAACACCATTTTTACGCTCTTCCAAGCGAAATAAACATGAAAATGTTTGCGACTATTTTATGTGCCTAAATATAGGTTCCAGCCGCACACACACACAAGCCCACATTTTCATACACAGCAGCGGCAGCGGCAGAAAGCTAATAAAAATCTATGACCTCGAAAAGTTCAATTTTTGTGTGTGTGTGTGTGTGTGTGTAAACGCTGCTTGAGTGTGCTTGACAATTTTTCACTTCAAGCAACAAATTATGCCATAGCATAACATTAGGCTCACCCACACACACACACACACACACACAGCCCCTCCGACTTTTTAAACATGCCAACACCCCCCGGCTCCCCCCTGCCCGGCCATTCTCTTGTGCGTGTCGAACCGCCTTGCTAGCGACTTTATCTAAAAGCGCACTTAGCCCAAGTAGGCCAAGTAGATTACGCCCAAAGAGTCTTCTGCATAAACATATGTACACATCGTGAAATGTCTGATGAATAGCCATGAGATACAAAATATGTATTTATTATTAAATATAAATTATTATTTTGAACGAAACATATATTTTAGGGTTGCACTTAAGCCCTTGTACACAAGCCTAAATCGAATGATTACAAAATTGGATTAATTTGGCTGAAAGACATTTGTGTAGAACCAATAAACCGAACTGCAAAACTGAACCGGAGTTCTATTTGAAAATGGTGAACCAAATCGAAAAGCACCTAAGAAAATGTTTCAGTTCAGTTTGGAATTTCTACGATTTATCGGAAGTTTGTAGAGGAGATACAGAAACCCAAGAGCTTCCATTAAGCAAGTATAAAATTTAAAACTTGTTGAGTTCCTTCAGCTGAATCAGCCCTGAAATGGAAGGGCTGGTACTGAGTTCATGGCATCCTTTATATGAGTTTCAGCCATGAATTTAACACAGGCATGTCCTACTACGTCATGACCTCTGCTGATTTTAGGCATGATTTCAGGGCTGAACTCATGGGTGAGTTTCATGGGAAGTACTGAAACATGCCTCAGAATTCAGGCATCCTATTCAGTTATTCCTAATGCTCTGGTCTGAATCAGCCCTGAAAAATACAGCACTGAGTCGTACAACTGCAGGGCATACCCCTGCCATTACACAAATAAGGATTTTAGGTTCATGCTTATTTCGTAAGACTGAAATCAAATTAATTTTAAATTTCATCTCTGTGTGCACTTTCCTTACACCTAAAGCTTTGGAAACCTTACCTTACCCAAAAAAACAGAAGACTGAAATCAAATTAATTCTAAATCCATCTCTGTGTGCACTTTCTTTACACCTAAAGCTATGGAAACCTACCTTACCCAAAAAAAAAACAGAACCCTATATTCCTTTTTTTGTAAATCCTACACCCAATTTAGGAAAAATTATACATAAAATGTGTATAATTTCTACACATTTGAATGACTTAAACACAGTTGGGCACTTCAGTAAATTGCGCCAGAAAGTACTTTCTCCCCTTCAAAATTTCCTACGAAAATGGGGACGCTAGACCCTGAAAAGTGATTAAAAACTTGTTGTACAACAATTGATGCATTGTAGTTCGTTCGTCTCGTCCTTGTAAGGGTTCCCAAAAAAAAAAAAATGTACTTACAAAGAGGAAGCATTTTGGGCGCTAAACGGTTGCAAGCGTTACTTGATTTCCTTCTTCTTTTTTTTTTTTTGTTGGTCCTAATTGGAAAAGTGTTTTGGGGCCGGCACTCGAAGCTTTTAGCTAAAATGTCAGCACAATGGTATCAAGGGAAAGCGATGATGTCTGATTTGTTAGCATTTGGAAGGGATGAAGTGGAGGGAAGAGGAGGTCTGGTCTGCTTGAGCTTATTTAAGCAAAAATCAGACAAAGGAACAATGGCACACAATTTGTCCTCGAACGTTGTCAGCGGGATTCGCAGCTAGAGGCTCGCCATGGCTGGTGCCCTTGTGCAAACGTACTTGTTGTTGTTGATGTTGTTGTTGTTGTTTTTTTGATTTTTTTTTTTCGCAACCATTGTCTAATTGTTAAGTTGTGTGGCATACATACATGTGTGGGCTTGCATGGCTACACTGTGGAAAATGATGTGGAGTTAAGTTGTAACTATATGCACTTACGAATTGTTGATTGACCCCTTGACAGCAATTTGAGTTTCAACTAAATCAACCAAATCATGGTCTAGCAGATAAGATGAATGTGTGTCAGTTTTAAAGATGCCATCATCAAAAACCAACTTGTTTTTCACACTAGTATGATCTTTATTTTGAAATGTTGTAAAATTATGTGAAAGCATCGAATATAAACACTCACCATTAAAAACCATAAGTTTCTAGCCACTTAGGGCCATTTCCCATCTTCTACGTACAGGTAGAAAGCTGTTATGCTCTAATGCTTAGAGTTAACTCTTTCGTTTGTTAACTTATGTGTCAGATAGCTCCAAGACTAAGGCCCGATTTCACCTGGAGTTATCTGCCACATAAGCTCACAAATAACAGAGTATTATCTTAGCTTATCAGACACATAGCAGCTATGTGGAAAGGGACCTTAGCGCCATTTTCTAATCTGTCACATTATCCTTCAAATAACAGAGCAACGCTTAGCAGCTATTTAGAAGATGATAAATCGCACCAAAGAATCTCTCTTAGACTAACATTCAGACATTTCTTTAGTGAAGCAGCTATATATATGTCCAATTTTGATCAAATATTGTGGAATTATGAAAACACTTAGTAAACAGTAAAAAACCAAGCTTGGAAATACGTTTTCTCACTAAAACTACACCAAGAACAACCATTTTCAGAAAATAGGTTGACTTCTTTCAAAATTTAAAGAAAAACAAGAAAGAAAGTCGTAATTTCAACGAAATTATACGCTCAGCATAAATTTTCATGAAAGCAGCGCTGCTATGGCGTATGGAGAAATGGAAATATATATCGATGAATAAGAAAAAGCTCGCATTTCTCTTGGTATAAAGAAAATCTCTGGAAATATGAAAATATTCGGGCAAGCGGGAGTCCCCCCGCCTCGTAGCCCAGTGACAAATTGTCCACTAATTAGCCTCAATACTTTATATAATAAGAAGAGCCTGGCTTAAAGCTCGTCTGCTGTTGGGAAGATTTCTCAATATTTAGAGTTGCTTAGCATTCTGCAAGCTTCAATTAATCAAGAAAGAAAATGTGAATTCAAAGGAATCATCATTTAAGCCCATTTGATTCCCAGAAAGTATTCTTTCACAATATAATCAAATCCAATTTTAGCTATTAAATGGATGCAAGAATACAAGAATGCAACAATGCTGCCCATACAAACAGTGTGTTGCATTTGTTCTATAAATCGTGATGCGGTTAACAAAATCACGGCGTTGAGAATCTAGCATAAGACATATCTTCAGATATCTTTCAGATATTTCTAGTCTTAAGCGAAGCTCACTTTGTTCCTAATTATACTCAAAAATAAAATCACGGGGGGATTCCAGATATTCTTAAGCTGATCCCGGTAAAATATTGATTTCATTTGCACTTTTTTGTTTTTAATCCCGAAAAACAGTATCACTTTAAGTCTGCCTCCGGGATTACGCTGTTTTTAATCCCTATTTCTGATTTTTTTTTCTGTATAGGTAATTTAATTCCAAATTGATATTGAAGTACTCTGATTCTCAGTACCCACTTTCGTGAATGATTTTCGTTGAGTGTAGTTATGAACATTGTTGGATTGTTTCACGCCCAGGCATTGTGGGCGAAATAACATTTGTCTAATGAAAAGTCTAGTCTGGCAGCTGTTTCTGCTCTTGTGTTGTTTCTTGTCTTGTATATTTTTGGCTTATTATTATTATTATTTTATGGCTTATTGTTTGCACAATTCTCTAAGAGAGAGAGAGATAGGCAGAGCAAACCCAAAAATAAACAGTCAGAATAATGCATTAAATTAGTTTTCCAAGAAATACCTTAACATATTTCACTTTTTGTATATTTTAACACCCACGACCTCGACTTTAGCTTGAAAATTAATTTACAAAATTGCACAAATATGGCAATTTACCATATTTAAGTCTCGACTGCATCAATTTACATTCGAAATTGTTTGGCCAGCCAATTGAAAATGTCCACATGGCCAATCTGTAATATCTGGCCACAAAAATTGCATTTATATGCGAAGCATCCGTTATGCAGTTGACACAGATACAACAAGGTAGCTGGCAACAGCAACAACAGCAACAACAACAATAATGCCACAACCGACACGGACACCGAAAAGTGTGCAACAACTATTTTGTGTGTTTAATTGAATATCGTATAAAGTGCAAAGCTGTTGTCCAAAGCCAAGTGAACACACACACACACACACACACACACACACATGTTCGTGTATACGTCCGTAGTTGCAGATACAGATACATTTACCCAGAGATACGTTGCCTTTTGCACATTAGCTGCAGTTGAGCGAGTGTCAAGGTGAGGCCAGGTGAGCTCAACCAGGCAGAAAACAGGCAAAATACTAGTTGGGATAAGGTCCTTTTCAGCAACACGGGTATGTATGTACCCTTAATGGTCTTTAGAAAGTGAACAATTTTTCTTTTATTTAAGTGAGAATGAATTAGGAGGATTGTTAGCTTAGATCCCTTCCATATTTACTTGGCCATAATATCTCACTTCCATTTCATATCATTTGTGTACCGCATACCAAAGTCCGTATACCCTTGTTTACCAATTATGGCAATAAACAAGTCCACTTCCTGTTCCACTTACTCTTTGCCTAGCTTCTCCCACCTGCCTTCTGCTGGCATTTGGCCAAATCACGTAAGCACCGCTTGTTTATATAGCGCATGTGCCAACTGTCCCAGAGATTGGCCTCCAAGAATAAAAATTAATTTCAATTAGCTGCAAATTGTTTCTACAACTGTTTTCCTTCACATCAATTTTTTAAATGGTTTGGCTAATTTGCAACTGTCGGCGATATTGTTGTCGCTAATTGTTTGAATCGGTCGGTAAATTGTAGTGCAATCATAAATCTGAAATGTAATGCAATTAAATCTGATTTAAAGTGCCGGCGAGGAGTGAAATATTTAAATTATACACTCGCCACCGCCAGGCGACACTTGAATACAGTTTTGCATTTCATTGTAGCGCCACACCCAGTGCCACAATTATTCCCCCCGGAGCAGCAGCAGCAGCAGCAGCAGGAGCAGGAGCAGGAGCGGACGTAACCAAGCGTAACTGACTGACTGAGTGTACGCACATATTTGCATTTGCTCTGGTTGCTCATTGCAGTTCGATTGTATATATAATTCTAGAATACTTAGTTGGCAACAACAACGGGGTACATCCCGAACTCTGTGGCCTTGGCATAAAGATGGAAGGGAACTCTAAGGACTCTAAATCCTTTTTCCACTTTTTTGTTGGCTGCGGAAAGCGTCTGCTTGGGTTTGCCATCAAACTCTCTTGACAAGCAGCTGAGCTCCAGAAAACACACTAATAAGTGAGTCAACAAGTTAGGCTCTTCCTGCTCCAAAATGGGCGATCTTAAACATAATTTTTGGCTTATCTAACTACTGGCATCAATTCATTTCAAGTTTCTATTAAAATAAAAAAACATTTCTTAAATCTCTCTAAGAGTTTCGTTGACCTTTATGGAATTATTTAGGAGGATAAGGGTTTTTTCCATAGATGGATCTATTTATCCTTGGTGTTGTTAGCCTTCACATTGATTATCCAGATATTTCACCCAGCTCACATTACAGGGCAAAGCCAGGCATCTCACAACCTCTTGCACTATCCACACACGTAAAAGCTCGTATCTTATTCCCATTCCAAAATTAAGACACAGTTTTTGGTATTTTCTTAATAGAAACAACGTAAAGTAGAATAAAAGAGTAACTGATTATTGAATCATCTATCTGAAATTGAGATCGATTGCTTGGAAAACATGTCCAAGACAGCAAGCTGCTTGTTTAACATCAATAAAACTCTAATCGATATAAAAATTTCATTACAATCGATTACAGAAAAAATGCTGTTTCTACAAATGCGACAAACACTCAGCTTCGATATTCTTCGTCGGCCTTGGCTCCATGATGCAAGGTTGTCGTTCGATATATCAGCAGCTAACTCGATTACTATAAAACAAATTCAAAACAGAGACCGTGTGGACCTAACTTTGTTTATTGTTTCATTGTTTTCAGATCTTATAAGATTCTATTTCAGAATAAAAACATCATAGTCCAAAAAAAGCTAAGCTAACTTCGTCTGTGCCGAAGTTTTTATAAATAAATATTAAATATTTTCAAAAAATACTCTATTTGCCATTTTCCGACCCATCGTTCGTATGGGAGCTATATGATATAGTCACCCGATTTGGCCAAAAATTTGTAAAATTATGTGAAACAAACAAATACAAAATTGCAGGATGCTACCATTAAAAACAAAAAAGTTTTTCTAACTAAAACTGTTTTTCAGACCTATCTTTTGTATGGCAGCCATACCATAAAGTTGTCCGATTTTAATAAAACTTGGTAAAATTATAAAAAAAAACATAGTAAACCTACGAAAACAAAGTTTTGAGACATTTCCATTGAAAAGAAGAGAGTTTTTCATACTAAAACTAGTTTTCCGACCGATTGTTCCTATGGGAGCTATGATATATAGTCCTCCGATCCAGTCGGTTCCGACATATTAGTAGTGTGCAGCAAAAAGAAGACTCTGTGCAAAATATCAGCTGGATAGCCTTAAAACTGAGAGACTAGTTCGCGTAGAAACAGACAGACAGACGGACGGACAAAGCTCAATCGACGCAGCTCATCACCCTGATCAATAAAATATATAGTTTATGAATATTTCTATGCGTTGCAAACTTCTGTGCAAAATTATAATACCCTTTGCAACGGTATAACAACGAGAGTCTAAGTTAAAGACGGCCCTTTACGACTTCGCTTTATCCGTTTCCCAGGGAAATAAGTGTTCAATACCAATACCTTAATGGGCTTTAGCATATATGCTTACATATTAAGCGGACTGTAAAATATTTTATGGTTTCGATAGGCTTTTTTATGGGTTATCTGGTTTAAAACTCCTTTCCTCAGTTATCATTAACTCTTTCGTGTAACTTCCCCCTATAGACTTACAGAAAGTGTACTTTTTATAGCCACCTATCCGATTCAGGTTTTCCAGTTGTTTGTCGCTCACAATTTTACACGTACACATACACACATTGCCACGGCAACATCAACACAAAAAAAAAACCATACTCTTCCCTGCCCTTTCAATTAAATTGCAATTTGCGCAAATATGAAATTGTCATTGGCATGGCAATGTGCGAGATTTGCTCCTCGCTCCTCCCCCATTCACTTATATAATGCACTTCAAATAGCAATCAGCGTATATTTTAACTTATTAAAAAAAAAAAAAATATAGCAGTTAAAGTTAATTGCTTTTAAATACATTTACACAGGAATGGGCACAGCGTGTACGGGCCAGACCGCAATGGGCCAATAAAAGTTTTATGAATTGGCAAAGTGGCAAATTTTTGTTTTTTTTTTTTAAGACTTTTGAAATATTAATGAAACAGCAAATTCTGGGTCATTCTACTGCTAATAGATGGCAACTATTGATCATAATGATTTTGTTTTCGAGTTTTCTATATTTAAAAAGATAGGGTTTAAGCTGAGATCAACTCAATTAGTGTTATACTTAGTTGGGATCCACACAGATTCTTGGTGGTTACATTTTGTGATGATAAGGAAGGTCAGTTTATTCCTGAAAGTTAACACCTTAAAGTTCCGGGAATTTCATATTTAGCATATTATTAAAATCTCTACTTGGCATTCTGCAATTGTTGCTACATATCAAGTCGCTTTGGGTTTTAATTTTGGATTGCCAATTTGCAGTATGGTTCTCTCAGCGTGGTGCAGGTTGGTCTTTGTGACTCCGGTGCATTCAACAAGAACTCAGCGGAATTGGGTTTCCACAACAAAATTAAAAAAATTTATAGCAAAAACTTAGCTTCTTAACTGAATTCTGCAAATCCAAAATCAAGCCAGTCCCATTCTCAAAATCCCAATACAATTCCGATCCGATTCTCTCATCAGCAGACTTCTTTTTCTCTTCTCCAACTTAGTTGACTTAAGTCAATAAATGCCAGCCGGGGAGTGGAATAGACTTCAGACTTAAAATACCATTAGTTGACTTATCCGGCTCGAAGGACCATGGGGGTAGAGTAGGGCTTGTGGTTTCCTATCTCCTTATCTCTATATAGCTATTTCAAGGGTCAAAATAAAACCAGAGAAATTTCAATGTAGTAAATTCCGTTATTGTTCAATCCAAACAAAATCTCAAGTAAAAACTTAATAAAAAAATATTTTAAACTAAATTGACCGCCTCTCTCATAGTTTGAAAACTTTTTGTGGTTTTTTTTTTTGCTAGATATTCTAAAAACTTTTCTCATTTTCAGATGAGTGCGCCGCTGTTCGCATTAACTTTACACCTTGCCGCTGCCACGCCCACGTCCAAGTCTCTAACTTTTGTATACAACTAAACAACCATAGCAGCAGCAGCAGCAGCAGCAGCAGCAGCAACAACACAAACAACAACAACAACAACAGTGATATGGAACTGTGCATAGCAACAAAGTCAAAAAACCAAGTCAAAGAAGCTCAAAATTCAAGCAACTATCAAAAATGCCACCAAAATCAAATGAATACTCAAGTAAAAACAAGTCACAAATGCGAAAACAGAGACCACCTGAGACAGCAACAAAACCATCGAAGAATAAAACCAGCAACTGCAACCAGATTCAATAACATTAGCTGCAACAACAATTATTGCACACAATTAAATACACTTTATTTGCTGCTTCTGCTCCTAGTCCTAGCCCTGGTCCAGCCCATCACCGCCTCACCATTCCAGAATGAGCGTGAGGCACTTATGGCCTATTACAAACGTGCCCAAATGCAACATGTGGCCCAATCGCCAGACTATCAGCTTAGGGAATCATCTTCGGGCTTGGACTTTGAGGATCTGGTCTCCCTGGATAGTATAGTCTCGGTTTTAAGTAATGCCGAGCGATTGCGGAAGCGTAGTGCCACATCAACAACAACAACAACACTGCCAACAACAGCAGCCACACACACAGCAACAGCTGCAACAGTGCCAACAACAGCAGCAATACTGAATCCCACGGAAGGTGGCAGCAAAATGCAGCTGGAGAAATGCGAGCCAAGAGTTTTGGATATAGTGCCCGATGAGCCGGTAAGTGGAATTTAAAGAATGTTTTTTACTTAGACATATAATTGTTCTGGTTTTGTGGAAGACAAAGCTTGAATTTAAACCAATTTGAAAGAATTTCAAAGTTCTTGTCTCAAAAGCAGAGCTAGCCCATGACTCGAATATGAATTGAAACTGGGTTATAAACGACTCTTCCCGAAGTGTCGCTGCTGGCGTACCATTTTCTCCCTACAAAAGTATTATTTACATATTAAATATCTATCTATCTTTAAATATCTATGTTAATTAGATCCAAAATTTGAAAAGGTCTCGAATGTGATCATAAATTTCACAAAAAGTTAACTTTCAACTGCAAGTGTGTATGGGTGCTAGTGTATTTCTAGCTAACATGAAACAGAAAACAAGAAAGAAGCTAAAATAAGTGTTGCGTTTTGAAAGTCAAACAGTCTGTTTAGTTTGTACCTGTCATTTTGGGGGTGCAGACAGCATATCAAAAATAAATTGACCCTTTTTTGGGGAATTTTGCCAAAAAACAAAGTAAATCAAAATTGTTCCAAACTTCTTCTAGTTTTCTTATGTCAAGTAACACTCATTCTTCTTACTTTTGAAGTTCCATTTCAAGCTTTTACTAGATAAATTTGAGTTCAATATTAAATATTGACGTAATCCCAGAAAGATCCTTTTCTCTCTTTCAAAGGGCATCGCTAAAAGTTACAAATTTTCGATATATTTAGGTATTATGAAAAGAAATATACACATATGACTGCTATTGCTGTGACCTTTCTACTGAGTAAACCTGCAGTTTTTAGCCGGTTTTTAATAGCAGTGGGGAGAGCATCTCTCAAACTAAAAACGGCAAGACCATGTGGACCACATACACACAAAGGCGACTGCCTGTTTCTTCGCTGCCTCTCTATGGTTTTGCGAGCATTCTGCTTTGGGATTCCCAAACGTTTATGCCTCCGCTGGCATGGAGAGACTTCTTAGACACGTTCAATTGGTAGGCATTGATCGCTGATGATAGAGGGTGGTTCCTCTTGAAACAGCTGTACGATCTACCAGCCTCCTTTGTGGTGTTGTGTCTCAGTTTCAAGTTGTGCGTAAGCATAACATGACCTCGAGCCGGCCATAAACTGCAGGTTTAAATATAAACATATCTAAAATCTATTGTTTTTAACTCTTCCTAGTCTAGTCTGGGAATTGAACCCACCCAAAACAACACCCAAACTACCCCGCCAACCCCTCACGGGGCTTACTTGCTGACACAAATCTTTGCGCAAATCTGCGCTAACGAAAATTCGCCCCCACCTTGTTGACTGTCGCCACAAAAATATTACGCATATACCACATATACTCTGACGCACATGGCTGTGCTTCTAGGAGGCAGGAGCAGTCGTAACAGCAGCACAAGATGTGTTGTCAGGTATTTTTGGGAAAGAGTTGACAGGCATGTCATATGGCTCCCTCGTCGTCGACGGCTGTGCAAGTTAATTAAAAGATGCTAATGAAGTGAGTGGAGACAGGCACATCCGGGCCAAGTTAAGTGTATTATTCACAATTATTTAATTGAATTTGCATGACAATTGCAGCTTGAATTCCACTCAACTGTTTTTCCAAGAGAAATAAATATTGAATAGGTAAGCAGCAAACTGCTTCCCACTTGAATCGATTCTGACGCAATTGTCCCACTCAAGTGCTGGGGCATAATTAAAAGACACACAGCAAATGAGAGTAGAAGAAAGCTAAAAAAAATAAAAAAAATAAAAAAAGGAAAAATTAAATGGCAAGCAAATTTGTAAATTGCCATCAAGAGCGATTTGAATCTCTCGTCGAGTGAGTGCCGGTGCCAGCAAAATGGAATAACAGCTGGGCATCATCAGTGCCTGGGCATCAGGCTGGCCATCCTGGCCATTGTTTTCTCTCAGTCTGTGGTCAACAGCAGGCGCTGCCGCTTTGTGGTGAGCAGCCTGCGCTTAGGTGTGTGTGTGTGTGTGTGTGTGTGTATATTTACTTTTGTGTCCAGGACAACGTTCTGGCAACAAAGCTATTAATAATAATAATTTATTTCATATTTACATTTTACTTTGATGCTTTTTTATTTTTCATTTACTTCAATCAAATATTTTGTTGCATAAGCGCCAGGCGCCAAACCGGAAATGAGTTTTGCATTTTCATGCAGGATGCATTTTGCAACACTGCAAAATCATTTAATTTTTTTTTTGGCATTAATAAAAATAGTCGTTATTATGCGATTTTGTAGTTAAGGCAAAATGTGGAAAATGTTTTAGGTTCGGAAAAGATTTAGGTTTCCGCTTTCATTTCTGAATAAAAGACAGAGTTTCGGGTTAGCTTTAAAGCAGGAGCTGCACTAAGTACAAATGGAAATCAAGTTTCGAGTCTAGGCTTGTACTTTTTAAACTAATTCTGGGAAAGTCTTTCTAAAATGTTTACTCACATAGTACTAATATTTTTGGACAATTTTGAGATAAGTATTACACAGTATGACACTAAAAAAAAAACCCGGGATGAGAACCTTAAATTCTGATAGAAGGGACTTCTGCAAGCAACACCTCATACTCAGTTTCTCAAGTGTACTTTAGGTTCGCGTTCTATGGGTACTTTAGGTCCTCTTCTGGAGGAACCATAACCAATTGTATGATTAACGCGATTTTTTATATATTACGTCCCTAATGACCCTGCCTGTGTTTGCTGATTGTAGATGTAGATTTTTATCTTGAAACATTAACAACTAAGTTAAAATTGTTGTCGCTGTGTGTTACTACTACAAAAGTACCCATAGATCGCGAACCTAGGGTACAGTTGAAAAACTGGATATGAGGCGAGGCTTATAGAAGTGCCTTCTATCAGAATTTATGGGTCTTATCCCAGGTTTTTTACAAAAGTTTGGAATTGTCGAACAGTGTTATGATTCATACTAAAATTATAAATCAAATCAAAGTCATCTTATTAAAAATAATAATGCCAAACTTAATAATAGTTCAGCACCAATCAAGAAGCAAAACTTGGCAACCCTACACTCAGATAAAAAATATAGAATTATATACTTGGATCGAGAATTTTCGAGATCAATAGTTCGATAAGAGTGAAAGTTTAAGAATTCCAAGACCGAAATTCTTGATACAAGTATGCATTTTTAATCCCGGTTTTCTTGATCCAAGAGCTTTAATACTTGATCCAAGTACGAATCATTCTCAAATCAAGCACAAGAGTTCTTGCTTAACATCCTAGTTTTCAAGATTGCTCATTCTTGAATCAAGGGCAAACAGCATTGTCAAAAACCGAGAATGTTCTTCCTATTATGAAGAGCTTATCACATTCAAGAATAAGATCATTTACTCTTAAATCAAAAGCTTCACAGATTCCAATCATACTACAATGCAAAATCAGTTGATTTTTTTATTAAATTTATTTCCTGGAAAACTAATTGTTAAGCCATGTTGCAAGTTTAAGCCGGCTTGGGGAATACAGACCTCAAAGCAGCATCAGTCTTTGTCTGCCAACTATCAGTCGAACAGAGGTCTCTCCATGCCAGCAATGCCATAACTGGTTAGTAATTCCAAAGCAACATGAGTGCAAAAATCCATTACGCTCTCCGCTCGATAGCTTCACCACACCCCTCTCACCCATAAAATACAAAACTGTAAGAGTAGACTCAACGCTATTCTCTCAAATGTGCTTGCTCTCCTCTCGCAGTTTCGATACCGCACTTCCCTCGCCTAAAAGCACGTAAGAACGTATTTAGCTCGACTTCAAGAGCGAAATTCTTGAAAATTTAAGAACGAATCAATTTTTTTTCAAGAGCGTTTGTTCTTAAATTATTCGTTCTACTTTTTTCTGGGTGTAGGTCCGTTTTTGGTTGTCAATTTCCCATATGGCGCTAGTTAGGCCAACTGAGATAGAGTAACAAGTCGGTTTTGGTTCATATGGCAGACTTCGGTTGGTTTTGCGAAAATTATTGAAAAGCAAAATTCAATATTCAGCATATCCATTCAAATAATGATATTTTCATTTTTAATATAAGTTTTTGCTTATTTAAATAGTCTTAGGGGTTAATTTAACTAAATCTCGAATGATTTAAAACCAACAGAGACAGATTTCTAGGACAGCGCGAATATGCTTTGGGTTGAAAGAAATTTATGGGACAGTTCCGATAGAGACGATACTATTTGGTGCCTTAAGCAATGCAAACGTTCTATGATTGTAAAATAATAAATAAATTATCATAATTAATGAATGAATCGTTGTTCACTAAAGTTCATGTTGAACCCCACAAGCTGGAAAAATTGTTACTGTAAAGTACTTTGATGAGTTAAAAGTTGGGTTTGCAGTTGGTTTTTTAATAAAAGCGATCCTTCCTGTAGGTTTCTTTGTAATGGACGAACCTTTATCCAAAAACGCCAAGGCTTCAGGCATTCTAAAGGGTTCGCTTAGCTTAGCTTATGTATTCTCAAAATTCCAAAACTAAATTAATATGCTTGCCATATTTTTTAAATAAAAAAACACTTTATGCTACTGATTCCCCCTTCGCTTTGTCTTATTGCATAATGAAATATGACTAAATCCGTATATAAGATTTACAAGTGTCAACAAGCAGAAGCAAAAGCAAATGCAAAACGGTGGCTGTGGCGGTGGCGGCGGCGGTGGCAGCGACGGCAGCAGCTGACATATTTTATTCATTAAGCACAAAAGTGGAGGGAAATAAAAAAAAAAGAAAGAAAAGAAAGGAAAACAAGGCAAAGCCAACAAACATGCAAATGGCAACAGGCAACATGTATCCACGTATATATATATATATGTATATATATGCATGTATGTGCCTTGTAAATATTTTTATGGTCATAAGTAAGAATTTGTAGTACATGCCAAACGCGCCGCTGACATATCCGAGAGTCTCTGAGTAGACTCAGACAGACGAACCGGAGGAGCAGGAGCATGGGCATGGGCATGGGCATGGGCACACGGACTTGGGCTGCAACATGGTCATTAAAATGCGAGTACAACGCGTTTTACTGATTTCATTTGAAACGTACTTAGGTGTGGGTGTGCGAGTTGCTGTTTTGCGGTGTGTCTGCTCAGCACTTGGCATAGTTACCCGCTCTATGTGCTCGTCCCTGTTCCTCCGACAAAGCATACGCACACACACACACACACACACACACACACACATATACATGCATAAGTACACATGTATGTGTTTGTATATGCATGTTTTATTGCAGACTCGGTATGTTTGCGGCTTTTGCTATTTACAAGTGTTTTCTCATACGTTTTATACCCGTACTCGGTGGGTGAAGGAAACATTCAAGTGGCTTAGAATTAAGAAATCAGTTAGTCCTGGGCATGGGCAGCTTTAAGGCGCAACGTTGGCTGTTGCAGGAAAATTGGTTAAGATTTCTAATTGTATTTTACTTTATTTACTCAAAAATATAGTAGGAAAGTCGCTCAAGTTGGCTGACAAAGTTGTGTATACTTGAAATCTTGGATATGTGGAGCTAATTGATCTGTCTAAAGCCATTGTTGCTGGCTTTGGATAAGGAAGTCTGTTTTCTTTTGCTTATAACTCGACTTTGGTTCATCTTAACTTTACCAAATTTGTTGGGTTGATATATAGTGCTGCTATCTTATAACCATCTTAAGAAAACATGCTTGGAAACTAGTTTTAAGCCTTTCTGTTGTCAGGACCAGCATTTAGTCTTCTCTCCGGAACTATCCGCAATGATAATATGGACTTATAATAATCTAGTAATCTAGCAAAGAGTAAAGAACTTATCGGATGACACCAGAGAAACTTTAAAGATCGAGAAGGGCACTAAAAAACATGTCGTAGCTCGTTGGTAAAAACTGCAGAAAGCTATATTAAACTATAAATCACCCTTATCCTAAGGTTGGTTTTTCGAGCCAGATGGTTCAATGGTTCACCTATTTGCTGCATCAGCAAACCAAAGCCAAAGTGGAAGACACCCCTAACTTATGGTGGGTCCTTTGAGTCGGATGGTTCAGTGCAGCTTAGTCACTGGTGCAACCCAGCTTGGACTTTACCAGCATTGAAGGTACCTCAGCGGATGCTTTAATAGGCTATATTTAGCTGAAGGATGTGACTCAGCGAGTTTTCTATGTAATGCATTATAAAATACATTCTTAGATCAAAAAGAGATGCATTTTTAAAATTTTCTTTTTTTAAGAGAAATGTGACCCAGTCAAGGCAGCTTGCACCCGTAATTCCTACTCCTGTGCGAAGAGTCCGTACAAGTGTGCAGCTTCGCTTACGCTATCAAAGTTGTACACAGCTTTGGTTTGCATACTTTATATATGTATGTTTCTTTTTCCGGCTTGCTCTAACTTCAATGTGTGCAACACAAACAAGTCATTTCGGTACACAATATGTTTGTTTCTTGTTAATAATTCATTGGGTTTTTCATTTGGCGCCCACACACACACACACACACGGACCGTAACGTATACGCAATATGTTCGCACTCGGAATCGGCATCACGGCATTTGCTAATGGGAAATATTTGTTTTAAAAGCCAAAGGTGCCTGTCGGACTACATGACTCACCCAACCCGAATGTCTCTATCTCCCTTTACCCCACAAGCGGTTACTTTTGTTTCCAAAGGCCATAATGATGTCATCAAAGTTACCTCCCTCCCCTCGCCACCCCCCACCATCTTCCCCCTGCGCTCTCTCTCTCTCTCTCTCTCTCTCTCTCTCACACTCTTAGCTCGTTGTAACGTGTAAATTATGTACAAGCATTTTGTCGGTTAAGGACCATACAAACAAGGATTAAAACCATTTGGCAGACCAGACCCAGCTTGGGCATTAAATCGCATTATTTCTACCCAAGAATACAACTTTCTGTACATTTCTCTTATATTTTTTTTTGCATTCTTTGGAAAGGTGTTGGTTTGTGCAGAAAGCGGAACGTGTGCCATGTGAATAATTAATAGCTAGAGAGTTTGTTGGTCCTTGTTGGGTGCATGTGGGAATCGAGAAGAGAAAACAATTTGGGTGATTGAAATCACGCGTCGATAATACTTTAATGTAATTTACGCCATTAACAGGTCTTAATTCAAATGTGTTGTATAATAAATCATGGCATATTCGGAAATACATTGTTGTTGAATAAATTATTTTGCAGATTTTGGGCAGCGAAAATTTAGTTTTGAAGAGCAATCATTTATTAACAATAGCAATGAAACTGATTGATTGACGGCATTGGAAAGAGGTTCTTGATGGCAATTTTTTAAATTCCAAATTTTGAAGGAACATTTTTTGGACAAACTTGTGTTATTGCTTTTACGAATTGGATGTGGTAATGCAGTTGCTTTCAAAAATCGCTAAACAACTGCTGCCACTTTCATCAAATATAATTTAAAGTACTGAAAAATCATAGTCCCAGAATTTCACATTTTTATTAGATTTGTTGTGGAAATACCAAACCGCCCCCAATTCTGGTCCATTGTGTGCTTTATAGTCTCCCACACAAAGGGAAAATAGGTAGAAAAAGTAGAGGAAAGTTCACGTCGGCTCGGCCGAAGTTTGTATACCCTTGCAGCACGTTTTTCTAACTATTTTGAAGGACATTTCCACTGAAAACCAAAAGTTTTTCTCACTAAGACACTTTTCTAACTCTACTTTTGTATGACAGCTGTACTATATAGATGTCCGATTTCGACCAAACTTAGTAGAATCATGGAAAAGCATAGCAAACTAGGAATTACAAAGTTTGGAGACGTTTTCTTTAAAAACAAAAAAGTTTTTCTCACTGAAACTAGTTTCTCGACCGATCATTCACATGGCAGCTATAACCTAGAGTCATCCGATTTTGACTAAACTTTGAAGAGCTGTGTGAAAGCTTATAAAATAAATATATGTCAATTTTCAAAGATGTTTGCATTGAAAACAAAAAAGTTTTTCTTACTAAGACAATTTTTCTAACCTTACTTTTCTATGGCAGCTATACTATATAGATGTCCGATTTCAAGCAAACTTGGCAGAATCATGAAGAAACATAGAAAACTAGTAAATACGAAGTTTGGAGACGTTTGCATTAAAAACAAAAAAGTTTTTCTCACTAGAGCTAGTTTTTTGACCAATCGGTACTATGACAGCTACATGTTATAGTCATTAGATCCGGCTTGTTACGACAAATGTGCAGCGTATTCGTACCAGAAGACTTCGTGCAAAGTTTGGTAGCGATAGCTTTCAAACTGATGGAGGAAATAGCATGGAAACAGACGTACATGGCACTATCGACTCAGCTTGTCATGCTGATCAAGAATATATATACTTTATGTGGTCGGAAATGCTTCCTTCTATGCGTTACAAACCTCTGGACAGTTTCAATATACCCCACTGCAAGGGTATAATAAGAAGATGTTCTTTTAAAGTGATTCATGGGTTTTTCGCTGACGAATATGGAAGGGTGGGTGGCTTTAGCTGTTTCGAAAATATGGTAATTGTTGCTCATAGTTGCTGCATCATTACTGCTCGGAAGAGCTATCCAGGTGCAATTTACTGCCTCTTTCAGTTCTTTTGCCTTGTTTTTTTTGCAACTGCTGCTTAAATGCCGCCTCACCTCTAACCCAAGTCTCATTTTAGGTGGCTCATAAAAATGCCAAATATTATCCAATTTTCTAAACTTTAATGCTGATTTCCAATTCAATTACTAATTGTTTGGCTAACCTCAATTCACACTATCATTTTAGTTTTACGACTTCAGCGACATTGCGGAGGATGCTGCACGACAGTTTATTGAATTTTTGTCCACAAAATTCCCAAATGCCAATTCGCCCATTACCATCGATGAGCAAACACGAGCGGAGGTTAGTCGACGTGCCAATGGCATTGCCAGCTATGCATTAAATGAGGATGATAATCTGTTGGCCTTTGCCATTGCGGCGCCCATCACGCAGACTGTGGTTGTTAAATTTAGGGACAATGTTACGGTAGGGAGGACACAACGAGCGGAGTACACCAGATTGGAAGGTGACTAACGAAATGAATCAATAATTTATTTTAGATACCACCCGATCAGTTGCATAATAAGGCATACCTGGGTTCCTATTGGAAGGAGTTGAGGTGAGTTCAATGAGCTGCCCGGATAAGTATGCTAAGTTTTTGAGCTATCCAACAGTGTGGCCTGGAACAGCACCGATGGCACTCAGGAGTGGGGTGCGCCCTTTCGTGACTGCAGCCTGCTGACACGACGCTGGCTTTGGCCATATCGCATATCATTCATGGAGCATAGATTCAAGTGAGTAACTAATGCCCAAATGCCAACTTTCATTATGCTCTCCTTCCCACGCTCTTCCACAGAATTGTGGCAGCTGCCTTTATTGCCGCTGATGAGGATGTATGCAACGATGGCCTCGAAGAGGTCTTCGGACGACGACATGGGTAAGTTTAGCCACAACATTTGGAGTGTTTTCTAAATGTCTCCCTTCCAGCTGTGATCGAAATACCACCTTCTGCCTGCTCACTGAGAATAAACCGGCCGCTACCCGCGACGTCTACACCTGTATTTGTCGCGAATCCTTCTATCTGCCAAATTCCACTCTGCAGGGCTTCCGCGGCGATCTGGTTGAGCTATCCGAGGGCTATGACAACTACTCGTGCATACCATGTCCTGGTGGTTGCACCAACTGTGATCAGCATGGTGTTTGTCTCACCTTTGAGGAGGAGGAGGCGCTCAATATGGATGCCATGCTGCGACTGCTGGTGGCCATTGTGCTGGGTGCCTGCATTTTATGCTGTGTGGTGTTGAGTGTGATTGTGTTTAGGCAAAGAAAGTGCAAGGCGAGTGCAATTGAGTTGGCTAATCCTTGGGCCACTTCTAACTAACTGTAATTCCAGGCCATTGCTTCGGGCATGTGGACTGTACTGGAGACGATACTGCTGGGCATTGTTTTACTTTATGCATCTGTAAGTCAGTGGGAGGATTGGAGTACCCCTTTTCTTACTAATCCCTCTCCCCTTTTTCCAAGGTTGCCGTCCATTTCTTTCCCGCCTCCACCGAGCGCTGCCTCTTGGAGCCCTGGTTACGTGAACTCGGCTTCATCACCTGCTATGGTGCCATCATATTGAAACTCTATCGCCATCTGGTGGACTTTCGTACACGAAAAGCCCATCGTTGGGTGCTACGGGATGTGGACTTGCTGAAATATTTGGGTACCATGGTGTTTGCTGTCCTCTGCTACATGGCCGCATTTACGGCCTCATCGCTGGATCTGCTGGAGAGTGCCCAGCTGGAGAGTTTGCGCGAGGCCAGCACCAATACCTGCCATCCCCTGAAATGGGAACTGGTGACGCAGGCCAGCGAAATGCTGATCCTTTGCTTTGGTCTGCACTTGGCCATTGCCAGTCGCAATGCCAACACACAGTTCCGGGTGAGGCGGACGCACATTAAATGGGGTCAAAATGGTCTTTCGAGTAATTTCCTCTTCGTTTTTAGGAGCGACAATTTCTGGTCACCGCTTTGACGCTGGAGTTCCTCGTCTCCTCGAGTTTTTATTTTCTGCGCTTTGTCTACCTGCCGGAAATGAGTCCCAGTGCCATTTTGCTGGCCCTTTTTGTGCGCTCGCAGCTCACGAATAGCTTTGCCTTGGGTTTGATATTTGTGCCAAAATTGTGGTATCAGCACAAGCAGGTAAAACCATAAGTTTTTCAGTTGGTTCTGTGAATTTTCCCGTTTAATTTTCTATTATTTGGTTTGCTTTGAGTTTTTGTGAGGATTCGAGTCCGTGTCCAAAGTCCACAGTTGGCTCGAGTACATGCTAGTGACAGTAATGCGTGCCATGCAAATAATCAAACTCATTGTGCCCAGTCATCATTTGGTATTGATATTGGTTGAGGAAACGATTTTTGTTGAAATTGAGTTAACAATCGAAAGACCGAAGAGCTTTTTGCTTTTTCCAAAGAAATTGATCCTAAGTTTGTTGGACATAATTGTATTTGATTTGGTTTTGTGGACATTTTTAGACCTAAGCTAACATATTTATCATGAATTTTAGTCAAGCTATGAAGTTGCTGCAAGTGTCTGTATTTCTTCTGTGTTCAAAACTTAACCTCTAATTTGCACGTCTACTTTTGGTTTGTTGCTTTTCGTTTACCAACACTTAGCCTGCATGTTTGACCAGCACTTGTGTAACTAACTAACCAGCAATGCATGTACTTTCTGACTCATTTGGCTCGAACAAGAAAATCAAATTAATGACAAAAATCGGTTTCCTTTAATGAAAATTAAAAACTATACCCAACATGCATACCAAACTTGCCTCACCATAATCGTAACTATCTCTGCCTTTCCTCTGACTATATCAAACCATGTACTGTCCAATCTAAAAGCTCTCTGTCTAACTAAGTAGTCTCATTTATGCTAAAAATTCAATATGATTTTGTTTTGTTTGAGTTTTTCTTGATTTATTTCTCTGATTTTTGATTCTTACTTTCAGCACAACATGAGACACAATTACAACCAGTGAGCACGAAATTATAGATCCTTACAATACTATTAGTTGCTAAAGGTGTTAAAATCTAAGAATATATGAGTCTCTTAATAAAAATACTTACTGAACGTTGCCTGAAACAATTTTAGCCGCCCAAAATTCACTTTTCGAAAATGCTCAACACTTTAATACTTCAGACTTGAGGTTGAAAGCCTTATGATTGATTAGCTCACCTGCCTAGAACTTGGTTTATTGCTTCACTCTAGGAAATTAGACAAAAAACTTATCAAATTGTAGCAGGGAATCACACATTTTAATGCCAATATCTATATTTAGACTCTTTGACAGTATTTTTGGCAGTGTTCCCCAGCCATGACCCGAGGGACCGAACACTTTCAGCAACTCACACCGAATGCTTGACGATGTAATGCATCAGTGAGTGTCAGAGAGAGAGAGAGAGAGAGAGATCCTCTCTTCTTGGGGAACACTGAATTATGGAACAGATGTACGATGTTTCGCACTAATATCTTAGACCATTTGGAGAGTCAGTGGCTAATTCGTACGATTTAAGGTTTTTGGAGAAACTTTCCACTAAACTTTCGTTGTTTGCTCCATTTTCAAATAAACTAGAAATGCCCACAACCTGCTTACGGTAGTGCAGTCTTCAATATGTAGTAAGAAATCAACAACCACAAGTAAGAAAAGAAGCCCACCCCGTTTCTGGGTATCTCGTTTGCGGATGATGCTGCTTGCTAGCACAACACTTTTCACCTGGAGCATAGGTAATTGTAAGCAAAAAAGAGTTGCATTTCTTTCTGTCTTACATTTCACTGTGGTCTTAGAAGATAAAGGACGCCCACTAGTCCGAAAATATATTGTTTGGGACAATTTATAAAAATAAAGGCAGATTTTTAAAGCGTTTGCTTTTGACAAGTAAAATAACATCCTTTATTTGAATTCATATTTCATAGATACTGGCCAATACAGCAGGAATGTACATCATTTGCGAAATACATTCCTCACAGAGCAGGAATAACGATTTTTGATCTATTCATAGTGAGATGGCAAGCCTTACTAAGCATTTTTGGAGTTGCCACATGTGACGAATCAAGCGAGAGATGACTAAAAATTACACTAAAAAGCCAAATAGCATAAAAATCACACTTTTAGCTTGTTAAAGACCAAAACTGCTTAATTTAAACTAAAAGCACAAGTATCAAACACTTTTTTGCTGTCAAAAAAGGGGCTAACAGGCAGGTTTTGATGCTATCGAAATGGGCTAGGCAACTACGTAGCTTCCATTAAGAAAGTTCACTCCTTAGCAACCCATAAACAGCTGGTTCACTGCTCCTTAATCATCACAGAACACAAAACGCACCCACATGTGCCTTTTTGTTTAAGTTTTTCACTCACTTTGTTTTTATTTTTGTGGTTTCAAGTTTTGAGTTTTTTGTTAACTTCTTCCTGAGTGTGGTTTGCGGTGTTTGTTGCATCTTCATAGCTTGCAGGTACGTTCGCTTGCGTATGATCTATCAATACGTTTACCTGTGGATGCTTTCAAGGGTACGTCACACGATGCGGGTCAGCGTTTGGGTGGCGGTTATGCTGGCCTATGCCTGGGTGATCCTGATATTGGTGAGCTGACCATATCCGAAATGAGTCCCGAGGATATACGTGCTGAACTCAAAAGGTAACTTAACAGTTTGCAGTATTCCTCACCATCCTTACTAAATCTCTGTTCCTAGACTGTATACACAACTAGAGATTATGAAGAATAAAACGCTGCGACAGGATAATCCACACATTAGTAAAAGACGAGGTGGACGGAAGGCGGGTCATCGCCGTTTCTCATTGCAAGTAAGTTTTGGTTTTAGTTAACAAAAAATCGCGCTCACTGTACATTACATACTCAAGAAACAATGCCAAGGGCTTTCCTACTTTGTTACTTCAACTAAAACTCCTTGTGCTGCCTCACCCCAGCTCCTAAGCTCTTTCTCTACTCCTCCACTCTCTCCTCTCTCTTCTCTCTTGTATGCCAAATATATTAATACATCTATAAATATATATCATTGTTCTTGTCATGACTTGTACTGTACAATCAAAATTCCTACCACCAAACCAAAACCAAACTCAATTCTCATATGTAGAAAAAGGGCAGCAAAGATAAGGTAAGAGCTCTTAGCCTGCTAAACTAACTAACATTTGTGTTGTGACTGTACCTAAAACTAAACAAATGCCAAATACAGAACTAAAGCCCGAAACAAGTGCAAGTCCACCCCCCCCTCCAAAACCCTCGACCCAACGAAATGCATGAACTCATGGCACTAAAATTAAACGAACAACGCACTCACCTCAGTTCCAACCTCAATCCAATCTCAAAATAAACTCTCTTCGTTTTCACAGGCTTTAAGTGCCAAACATCGCAGCAACAAACATCATCAGGATATTGAAATAACCGAGGCGGAACCATCGCGTACACCCGAGGACTCTGTTTGCAGTGCCGAAGGACCCACAGATACGTACGCAGAAATATCGGGCATATCGCATTCAATGCTATCCCATTCCATGGTCTCACACTCTGTTGTCTCACACTCCAAGTAAAGTCGCATTCGCAAAAAGGAGCGACCCAAATTTGTATATAGTATTCTATATAAAATTATAACAATATATGTTTGTACGGGCGACAGGACATGGCGCTTAAGGGGGTGGCTATAGAATTTAAATTCTGAATTCTGAATCTGAAAATTTTGCTGAAAATAACCACAGTCCGCACTGCAATACTCTCAAAGTCGACAGTAGCTTCCAAGGTAGGAACCTTAGTTCCTAGGTTCTTAGATTGTTCAATCAGATTTCATCAAATTTTTTAAAATGATGACCTGATCGTGTTCAGTTTTCTTGTTATTTAGCTATTAAATAAATACTTTAATTAGTAGTCAAACCATTTTACAAATTAAGGGATCCGTTTCGGGCCCAAATTTTGAGTAGGGCTGTCAATATGTTATCGATATATCGATAATTTAATTAGACGATATGCGATAATACGATTTGATGTTTTATGTGGCTTTTTTTGTTCTTGTATCGATATTTCCGAAAAAGGCACCATTAGATGGTCTTACTTGACGCGAAAATCGTATTTTTAATGATTCTGCACCATTCCGAAGTTTTTGACTTCTTTAAGTTTGGATCAGTGCTTAGAGACCCATTTAACAAATCCCTGCAAGGTTAATGAGTTCACCATTGCAATGACTTTATCTAGTTTATAAATTTTTGAAATTAACTCTGTGTTTAAGTACTCAAAATTTTATATCCGATCAGCATCCTCAAGGGCTACTTCCAACAGATCTTCTTCTCTTCAGGGATTTGAGATGTCTTTAGGGAATGTCGATGTATCGATATGTAGACTCGTTATATAAAATATCGATTTAGTGAGTTTTGTTTTTGCTATATTATCGACTATTGCAATAAGTCCAATTAAAAACCAGCACAAATAACTCTCATCTCCTACAAAACAATCCAATCTTCCCCTTGTTAAAATCGTATAAGCATATGTATCGCCTTTCACCAAAAAAACATACCGCCTTTCTATAGCTTTTCCATCCTATTGAGATCCCTAAAATCAAAGCAATATTTTATAATTATTGATTTTTAGAACCTTTTTTATGCATTAGGCCTGTTCCCGTTTCCGAATTTGAACAATCGGAACCAGTAAGAGTTGTAAACTCCAAGAAACCATTTGAGAACTTGGTTAAAACGATTTGTAATTGGGAGTTTCGAATAAAATTATGTGGAAATTTTATGGTAAAAGCCGAATGACTCAGTCATTTTTAGAGCTGGCCCCTTACCTAATTCCGATTCGAATTGAAAACGGGAACAGGTTAACAAGTTAAAACCTCTATTTGAATATTCCTATATTTATATATATTGAAGAAGAAAGCTGATTAAGATCTAAAACTATTTTTTTTAGTTACTTCTTTTTGAATACTCCGAACGTATTCTAACTTGATGATATTACCTATATATAATGAGAATACCCTGATCTATGATTTTGCAAGAAATAGACTGAATATAAAAAATTTAATCCGTTGCAGTCGATGGTGCCATAAACATCAATAATGCAAGGCAAAACGAATGGTTCTATCAGCACTACCCACATGAAATCAGAGAATTAGATCAAAAATAACACTTAGAAATAGACCCTAAAATAGTAAACCTAGAGACCTCAGTGAGTTCTCTACCATCTGAAAAACATTTCCATTAGCTAATCGTATCGAATCGAATTAAGTAAGCGACTGAGCTAGTAAAGTAAGACCTTAAACGAAGTTCAGTTCAAACTGTCCCACTCTTAATTTATAGCACCCGCCCTTGAGCGCTATGTCATGTCTCCCCTTTTGTATGATGTAGATAAATATATATATATATACATATAAATACGATATGTGAGTATTAAAAAGGTGCAGCATAGTCAAAAAAAAGAAATTACTTTAATTTTCGCAATAAAATGGCATGAGAAACCAACAGAAAATAACAGCAAAATACAATAACAAAATTACTTTATTTATGAAAAAACCAGATGAAAGCAATTAGCGAAAGAAGTAAGAAATGAAATTTTTGTACCATTTTGATACATTATTTAGAGCAGCGACTTTTGTTTTGAATTCTCTTCTGAATTTGTTATTTTTGAATTTTAGTTCTATGTAGTTCAAAAGCAAAAGTTGTATGAACAGAGCCCACCTGTGTAGGTAAATCGATGATAAAAACCATATTTAAGCAAAATGAAAACTATTCCTAAAACAAAACGAAAACAAAACAAAAAAACACTCTTCTTTCCCTTAAGTTCCTTACGAGTTACTAACGACAAAACGATGAGTTCGCCCAACTCCTTAGTTTTTTTTTCTACATTCCTGACCGATCTCCTAGAGTTGTGTGCCCTAACGCCCAGCCACATGAATCATTCCAAATCAGAACAAATAATCAGTTGCAAATTTTGAGCTTATAGGCAGTAATTTATATAGAAATTTCCTTCATACTCTTAACTTCACACTTTGACATCTGTGTAACTTACGTCGTATATCCAATGGGGAAAACTACCTACTAAAAAAAATATGTACTTGTATTATAAACTCTAAATTACCAAAACTAACTACAAATTTGCCATACTCAACTGGAGTAGTAAACCAACATTTGTAAATAATGAAAAACTTAGGAAAGAGATTGCAAAATGCTTAGCCAGGGCAAATACCAAAGAGAGGCACTTGTTAAAAAGAAATTGTTGCATAATTTTCAGTATGTTTATAGTTGTGTAAGCTGGATTTCACTTCTTAAAAAAAAAAATTCGAATACATTTCAAATGGATTCGATGTTTAATTTTTGGGATTACGAAGTCCAGGAAACGTACATGAAGGGCATTTATATTGGGGGTATACACAAAATATATACATACATATATATCTGAATCTGATGTGTGTATGGAAATGAAATGGATGGCAAATGGTAAAATTAGGTAAAACTGCAAGAAACCAAATAATAATAAAAAAAAAAAAGCATGCAACAAATTGAGCATTTAAAAATCCAAACAAAAACCAACTTTTTGATTGCGTTTGATCAAAAGTGTGTGTGAAAAAATATTGGCATATACATTAAACACATATATATATACATAACAATACTTATATTATATATAAATATATATACATATGTTTAAATGTATGTAAATGACATATGTATCAGCATTACAATAAAGACAAACCAAAAAAAAAACAAAAAAACAAAAATGAGAGAAGCAAACCAAATTAGTTGCTCATTGCAAACGCAACTACAGAACATTTAAAAACAAACAAACAAAAAAAAAACAAATGAAAGAAATACAAAAAACATTTTAAAAGTGTGATAGTGTTCATAATATTCGTTCATTGTAATTAACAAAACAAAAACCAACTAAATAAATTAAACGAAAATGATAATACCAACAAATAATTGGGAGTTCTTTTTAATCAAGGGAAAGGGCGAAAAATGTTGATTTGAAAAGAAAATAGGGTTTATCCCAATGAATAGATGTTGTATGGGGTTACTAAGAATTGCTTCCTTAATTAATGCTCTTCAGCATTAACTTTCAAAGATTTCAGACTGGTGATTTTTAGGTGGAGGACGACCACAAAGTTCAACCGACGAGCAAAATGTATTACACATAGTCACGAAGATCCGAGATGAAACAAGAAAAACAACGAGAGCGTAAGTTAAGTTAAGTTAAGTTATACCCTACACTCAGTGGAATTAATAATTAATAGAATTCTTTTATTTTAATCAACAGAGCAGAGCAAACAAACTTGATCTAGCAGCCTAGAGACTGATATTCATACGGAGAGATGGACGCACAGTGCAATATCGATTTGGATATTGATGCTGATCAAGAATATATAGGCTTAATAGTGTCGGAGATGCTTCCTTCTGCCTGTCATATACATATGCAACACTTTAGGATGCCTTTTTATACTTTTTATAATAAGTATGTGCAAAAGTAAGCAACAGCCAGAAGGAATCATCTGCGACCTTATAAAGTATATATATTCTTGATCAGCATCAACAGCCGAGTACGTCTGTCTGTCCGTATGAACGCACAGATCTCAGAGATGGTAAGAGATAGGAGGTTTGACATGTATGGGACATATGCTTCTTATGTCTGCAGGCAGATCAAGATTATTTGTTGGCCACAATTTCGTTGGTACAGAGTATGTTATAGTCGGACTTGCCCGACTTTCTTTCATGTTATCAGTTCATTTTGCAGTTGTTCACTTGCTTATCAACTATCCTCAACAATGTAATTGTACTCCTCTGTAGGCTTTAGAACCCTTTTTTTCTATCTGCCGGAAAGAGCAAAGAACATTCACTAAAGAAGAAACACTGAACAATAAGTCACTAAATATAAAGGAACAATGGGAAAAGAAGATGTTCGCTTAGGCAGCAACTCAATTATATCATTAAATCTGCTCGATTTTTTCTTCAAGATTATATACGCATCAAAAATAAAGGGTTCGAGTAAGTTTTTAAATACGAAAATTCTATAAGATTGATATAGGATTTGATAGTAATTGCTTTCTATTAAAACATAGTCACAAGAGCTTAAGTTTGGAGAAACTGTTACTTAGCCTTCACGCTAAAATCTAATTGGTTAATCCTAAATCTATTCAATAGGCTGACAAAATTCACTGCTCGGACTATTTTTATCCATGATTTTCGAAGAGTCAAATGTTGCTTCACTTACCCTTAAGTTTTTCGAGAACAAGATGTGTCTTTCTTTTGATTAGTGTAACAAATGGAGGCAGAACTTTTGCGAAGTGGGAGCTATGAACCCACTTAAAGCTGTATTTTTACTTGTCTGATATATCCTAGGAGTTTCGCATAAAAAATACCCAAATATATGAGAAGCTGCATGAGAAGTAGGCAAAAAGTGTAAACAGCCATCAATTTTGAGAACTCCGCATGTGAAGATACAGCTTAACCACTTTTATGTCGATGGGTGTAGAAATGAAACCATTCCTGATCCAAATCATACGAGTTTCTTTTTTTTCACTTTTCATTTTGTAATCTTTCTACATTGGTTGGACTTTATTTGTGTTTATATATAGTTCTTTGTTTTTTTTGCATGTATACATATATATGTATGTATGTATGTATGTATATACTTATATAATTGAAATATTGCTCGAATATTTACTAATTTTTCGTTAGATTGCAAGTACTCACACGCACACGCACGCACACACACACATCATACACACACACATCCTCATCATGTTAATTTCATTTTAATTACAATTCAATTTCAATTTTACTCACTTTTGTTTGGTTGCTTCGTGTTCGTTTCGTTTCTTTGCCATTCGCAAAGTAATTAGCTATGAGCTAGTAGTTAGAAATAGTAGTACAACTTAGTTAGTTAATTGGTATTTTAGTACGTATCGTTTATGCAACATGATTAGTTTCGGTTCGTTTCCATTCATTTTGTTTTATCGTTTCACTTAGCTTAAACATTACTTGGTTGCGGTTAGATAAAGCGGTTTCCTCTTGCTTTGTTTTGATCGTCTCAACTTGGTTTATTAAAACTTAAAAAAATTACAATTTAATTAGTACTTAGAGTTTATTTTGGTTTTTACATGCGCTGCGCATTTTTGTTGCTGTGCTGTGTGCCGGTTTTTTTGTTGTTTTGTTGTTGTTGCTGCTGCGGTTGTAGGTAGACAATTTGTTTTGAGTGTTTGTTGTATGCATTAATATTAGATACATAGTATGTGTATATATATATATATATATATATATGTATATACATATATATTCTTTTATATATTATGTATAATTAAATAACACTATTTGTTTTGTGGTAGAAATTTACATTGGTTTTGGTTTTGCTACAGTTTTTTGTTTTGTTTTGTTTTAGTAATTGTTTAAAAATTGCATTTTTAAGTAGGTAGAAATTATTATGCATTCGTTTGTTGTGTATATTACAAAAAACAATTTGATAAGCTTTCATTGTTACTAAATCTGTAAGTTAATAATTATATTATGCTGTTTTTTAAACTAGTTTGGCGCGTAAAGCTGTGTTGCGTTTTGCATATAGAATTCAATTTCAAAAATCTTGCTCTTGCGTTCAAAAAAAATGCAAAAACTTTCATCGCTCTGCTACGGTTGTTGTTGTTGTTGTTGCTGTTTTTTAATTACTATTACTTTTATACAATCTCACTGATTCTTGTTTTTAGTCGTAACAAAACGAAACTTAAATAATTTAAAAACAAAATTTGTTAAAAAGCTAAAAAACAAATTGTTTAATTAGTTAATAAAACAATTTTAAGATTAATTTAAAGCCAAACAAACGAGATCCTGCTCGTGTGCAAAAATGAAGTAAAGGATTTTTTGAGTTAAACAAAATTTCGAAGAATAAATAATTGAGTGTGTGGTGTTTGTTTGTTTGTTTTGTGGGGGTTTTTTTTTTTTTTAATAAAAAATAATTTAAGTTTTGCGCGTAGTTTTGTTGTTTTTTTTTTGTTGTTTACCTTTAAGACATTTTACAAACAAGTTTTGGTTTTGTGTTAAGAAATAATATTGCCACAATATGAATAGAAATTGTTCCTCTTGTTTACAAGGTATTGGTTTTTGTTTTTGCTTTCTATAAATAAAAAAATAGATGCATGAGTGTGCGCTGGTTAGAGACGCCATATAAAATCTCATAGATTAACAAAAAGTAATGATATGATATAAAAAATAAAATAGCAAACATTTACATAACCAAAAAAATAGATAGGTGAAGGTAATTAAACAAAAAAAACCTAAACAAATATTCTTGCTCAATTCCGCAAAATTTAGATATCAAAAACTCTAATTTAGTATCTAGCAGCACTCAGAAGATTTGCCAGTCGTTGGTTGCTTGGTTGGTTGCTTGCTTGCTCCGTCTTTGAAAACGTCTTTCTTGGATCCTCGTCCTGCTCCTGCTCCTGCTCCTCCTCCTCCTCCTCCTTTCTA
This sequence comes from Lordiphosa andalusiaca, assembly GCA_035044965.1. Taxonomy (NCBI): domain Eukaryota; kingdom Metazoa; phylum Arthropoda; class Insecta; order Diptera; family Drosophilidae; genus Lordiphosa; species Lordiphosa andalusiaca. The sequence continues at coordinate 392,164 of JAWNNM010001643.1, forward strand.
AGCCGTTGGGCTTGTTTTCTTTGGGTCAACAATGATTAGGCGCCCCCCGCTGGGCCTTCCCTAGAGCGGATGCAGCTTCGTCGTGTGCACGGTGAGTGCGCTACGTTGCGTGAAACGCTTGTCACAGTACGGACAGGTGTACGGCTTCTCGCCCGTATGTGTCCGTATGTGCTTGGTGAGATAGTCCTTCACACTGAAGGACTTCTCACAATAGCCACAGTGAAATGGTTTTTCACCTGCAAGAATGTCAAATGGAAATGGAATTGTTTTTGGAAGATTAGCAGATTTCACATTGCACCCAGCCACGTTAGCATGGTGGTGCGTGCAGTACCAAAAAAAGAAAGGAGATTTGATTGAGATTTGATGTAAGGTAGGTAGGTACAGTATATGCATTATAATAAAAATTTGCACGTAATAATCAAACTATATATATGTGTATATATTTTGTTGTTTGGTTTTATTTTTTTTTTGTTGATTTTTTTTGTTGATTTTTTTGAAGTGTTAAAATGCAATACGAGACATATTATTACGTAATGAGAGATGAGGCGGGCGATACGATTTGATTGGGTTTATTTTTAGATTTGATTGATCTGTGTGTGTGTGTGTTTTTTTTTTGTATACCCTGGTAGAAAGTATTGAGAATTATGTTGGGCATGCCCCTCAAAACGAAATTATTTACAGGTGGTTTGGTAATCTGATATGTTCGAATTGAAAGCTATTCGGGTGCGCATCTGTTTGGTAGTGTCCCCCCATTGCCCACAATTTCAACTCTTTGCTACTTTCCTCGGATTCTTTTTTGCAATAAAGGAATGCCCCAAAGCCGCCTGACCTTACTTCAACTGATTTTTACTAAGTTGCTTATTGTTATTCCGAAAATAAGAAATACTGACAACCCTTAGCAGCTGACTAATTCTGTGAACAGCCAATTAGACAACGTCAAAAAGCAATCACTAAAATGTAATAAACTGTTGACTTTAACATTTTAAGACAATGTTGTCTATAAGCAACAGCTTTATCATCCGATTTTTGATCACAGTTTGGTTGGAATATTGCTGTCAAGTACTTTAACTTCTAGAACAAAAGAGGCAACATACAGAGGCTTGTGCTCAAATAATTAAAAGGGGCAAATCAAAGGACTGTAAAGTAGATTATCTCTGAATCTCTTGGCTTGTGTGACGCCGAATCCGAATACTGGACTGGTTACTGATACCACCACAGTACAACACTACAAATAAAGCCGTAATATACCCAAATATTCTGATGCAAGAGACTTCTAGCATCACCCTATACCCAGTTTTTCAAATAATCCCTAAGTCCTCGATCTATGACTACTTTCGTACCAGCTACACACACGAACTGTTGAAAAATCTATTAATCGATAGAAAAATATTTTTTTTTGATTTTTGCAAAACTTTCTAATAATTTTGAAGAATCGGTTTATGTCGAAAAAAATGTGTACTATTCTCCGTAAAGTGTCGCTGACAAACCTAGTACTAAATCATTTAGGATAACTAATGTGGAAGCCAAGAAGACAACAAGAACATGTCACTTCTTTTAATGACATAATTTTAAACGCATATCGTGATATGCATGAATGATACAATAACTATAATATATATCAAATATAAGTGCTTAGTGCTATAAGGAAGCGCACTTCGCAGCTTCGATACTCTCAATCCGTCCTGGTCTAAAGATTGATAGGTGTAATTCCAACTTACAAGATCGCTTTCGATTTCCTGGTATAGCGAGTTACTTCTATCAAAAACTATAAATAAAGGCTGAGATTAACTGGATATTCAGTGTGTTTTACCCCATAGATTCGATAAATTCTCGATTATGTATAAAGGCACTTCGATGTCTTTTAGATATTGTAAAACTTGCAATTTACTGTGATATTTGTAAGTTTGGAATAGATTGCTCTATTTAGATGAGTGTTTTTCTAGGTAAACTTTTCAAAGGATTTAAATTGACGCTTATCAAAATCTTCGATATTTAGGGACAATAATGTTCAAGTTTTTTAAGAAAAATTCAAAAAAAAAATCAGGAAATACGGACTTGTTTTAGTCTTGGGGCACCACCAGCGTCGCTTCTATTAAAACAGTCTAGACTTTAGACCAGCGAAGGGCAAGCATTGGCTCGTAGTGACTTGACGACCGACTCGTTATTCTTTCCCAAAGGCCAAAAAGTCTAGGCATTCACAAAATTTAAACATTTGAAGCCACTTGATTTTGATTTAGCGCCTCTATAGTTTGATGATCTTTGGTATGTGCCTAGCTCTGAATATTCTTCAGTTTGCTCTTAGCATATGCCCACATAAATCCTCCGAGTTAGGGATGCTCACGCTATATACGCTTCGTGCGCATTTGTTGTTGTTTGGCGCAATGCGATTGCCGAGCGTATGGGACTCACGCATAATAAAATTACAGCAACAACTTCGTATGAGACTCTCTTCTATTTCTCTTGAGAAATTTCTCTTGTTATTGAAAGCAGTAACAATTTGAGTGCGCGCTGTCGGTGTGTCTGCACCGTTGATTTTGTTGTTGCTGTGTGCGTTAGACAGCTACACAGGACTCGGCAATTACCAGTTTCTCTTTCGTTTTCTTATGGTTGTTGTTGCTTCAAAGCAATTGATATGAAACTAAGTATAGGGAACTGTTTCATTACGTCTATATCGACACAAGCGTCTCTTCTAGCATAGAATTGGTGGAACACCGTATTACTGGTTAGTGTAAAGCTGTTCTATTGGTACAAATATCTTTAACGACGGACTTTTCTGTATAAATTCGAACAAGTTGGATAAATTTTCCCCAGAATACTCAAATTTCTGAACGGGTATACAAAAATTTCGGCCAGCCGAAAGTCGCATTACTATGTATATTAATTTATAATATTATTATATTTTAGCTTGGCTGAGCCTTGCTAGGACGAAGAGGATGGCAAAATGGTGGACTAACTACATTTTGGAAATCGTTTGCTAATATTTACCACTAGACGGATCACAACTTGGTGCTGTTTTGTAGTACATATCTTTTGCCATGATCTTCAGCGTTTAGAATATTTTTGGGCGCATGCGCTGCGGCGGCTCGTGTCAGTGGAGCGAGCGTGACCAGCGTGTGCGCGATTTTGGGTGAGAGAGCGAGTTTTGAGAGTATGACAAATGAGATGGGATTTGCATACAGCGTTTCTCTTGATTATACTGACGTTTTTTTTTTTTTGTGTGTTTGCAATTGAACTGAACTGATTGAGTCGATTGATTGAGAGTCGAGAGTTGATTGATTGACTGACTGATTTGATTTGAAAAATATTGCTTCTCACCCGTGTGAGTCGTTAAATGTTTGTTCAGGTAATCCTTAACAGTGAACGCCCTGCCACAATAGCCACATCTAAATGGTTTCTCACCTGTATGTATGCGAGTGTGCTGTTTTAGTGTATTCGATTGAGTGAAGGACTTGCCGCAGTAGGAGCACGTGTAGGGGCGTTCTTTGGGCGTGGCGCTGAAGTTGCGTGGAGTGGAAAGAATTTGGCAGTTGATAGATAGATATTTAGTTTATATAAATATATATATATATATAAATATGTGAAGAAAGTGGGAGAGATTGGAGAGAGAGAAAAAGAGAGAGAGAGAGAAAGAGCGCGCGGGAGAAAAGAAAGAAATTAGAATTATATTATTAGTAACATTCGATATACATATATATATATATATATACATAAAAGCAAAACAAACAAACAAACATCGAACGCATGGGCCACGTCCCAGGCACTTAAAGGGCGCGCCCATGCGCTCAGCTGGCCGATCTTAGGGGGAAAAACAAACAAAAAATATATTGTATTTAAGTTTAAGGTTAAATGGAAACTATCCAGCACAAATGGGACCACCAACTTTTGGGAGAATCTGTGCTGGATAATTGTTTCTTGATGAATGGCTTCGGCAATTGATAAACAACTTAACTGCTGGTGACAAGATTCCAGTTTTTTAGAGCAAAATATTATAAGATAGTTGAAGATTTCTAGTTTAATTGAATATTGCTATGTTCAGGGTGTACTTTAATCAAAAACCAACTCTTACTGCTTCAAAAACAGCTCCAGATAACAATAATTCTACTTAAAGAGTAGCGAACTCAATGCAAAACCTCAACCGGTTTCAATTTATGCCGAATTCCTTGGAGATAATCGGTGTTTGAATAACTTTGGAGATGGAAATGATTTATACAAGAAGATTGAACTATTTAACTGACAGAAAACTTTAGGAGAGGATTAAAAATGTTGACTACTTTAAATCAAAAGTAAGTAATCATTTTTTAAATAAACAAACATGACTTTTGGGACAAGAAAACCTTTCCCAATTAACTTTTCACTCGAACTATTGTTCTTGAACTAAGTATCTAAGGATCTAATATTCTATGCAATATTGAAAGGTCTAAGATTGATCTTAAGATCCTAAATACTAAGATTTAATGACAAAAATCCTGTCAAAGTCAAGCCTACATCGATCCTGCTCTGCATCTGGTCACCCAGCTCATCTTTCCTTATCAATTGCCGAATTTTTAGATGTACGCTTAGGTAGAATGATATCAATATAAATTGGATTTACTCTGCTTCGCCCGTGTGTATTTTGCGGTGCATGGCCAGTGTGCCGGGTGTTTTGAAGGTTTTGGGGCAATCCGGGCATTTGTGTCGTATTTTATGCGCCGCGGCCACAGTTTGTGTGCTAACCAGTACGCTGGTGGTGGCTCCAGGTGTCGACGGTGTCAGCCCACCAGGCAGTGCTCCTGGATTCGCTTGTATGGCATAGACGGGTACAGAGTTTACAACATCGCCGCTATCACTGAGACTGAGTGGTTCCTCCTTGATGATCACCTGAGGATGTGTTACGGTGGCTCCGTTGCCATTTTTGTTCAGCTTGACGGTAAGTGGAGGAACTTTAAGCGAAACCTGACCATCATTCAGTTCATCTTGGTGCTGGTGGTGTTGCTGCTGCTGTTGCTGCTGTTGTTGCTGCTGCTGTTGCTGTTGCTCAAGGAGCTCTTGATGATGCTGGTGATGTTGCTGCTCTTGTTGCTGCTGCTGTAGCTGCTGTTGGTGATGTTGCTCCTCCGGGGTCAGTCTCATATCACGCGGTGCTATGGCCGGCAGTTCATCGGGCGTCACCGGCGCCTCGTGCTGCTCCATGAACGATTGCTGGCCCGCTGCCAGCATGGCCGCCGTGCAAACGGATCCGCAGTGCGAGCATTTGTATTCGTTGGGATTCTGCGTGGCTGAATTCACACCGTAAATGCTGCAGACAATGCAACGAGCCAAGAATGCCGTGGCCTGATGCGTCATCCGATGATGCTCGTCCAGTTCCAGGGCGCTGATAAATTTCTCATCACAATTGACACAAGGATAACTGGGCTTGAGCTGTTGCTGCTGCTGCTGCTGGGCAGCCTCCAGCGTTGTGATGGCACCCTGGGCATTCAGTGTGATGCCATGGCACAGCTGCATATGGTCGGCGGCATGCTGGGCACGCTCGAACTGTTGATGACACATGGGACAATAGTGCGTGCTGATCACATTCGGATCCATGCTGAGATTAGGCAGAAAGGCGGTCTTGAGTGTATCCATATTTGCTATCACGGCGGCAACTTGATGCGTGGGAGGGGGCGGCGGCGGCGGCGGAGGCGTTGGCTGCGTCGTCTGTTCTTGTTCCTCGGGACGTGGCAGACGCTGTTCCTGTATGTTGGTGGTAGACTTTATCATTTCACTCTCGGTTCAACCAAAAGCGTGCAATCTGTCGTTTTGTTTTAGTAGCGGAATTTTGTTGAAGCGGTGAAGGAAGTAGCGAAAAGTATAGCAAAATGTAGCAGGCGGTTAGTGGGGATGAACAAAGCGTCTCTGTCCTCCAAGGATGGCGAGAGAATGGAAAAAAAAAATAAACAAACAGGTAATAATAATATAAATAAGCTTTGTGAAAATGTGGTTTTATGTTAATAGTATTAGGCCCTTAAGACAATATTTTATAGAATGCGTTTTCTTTTAGTGCGGTTTAATCGTTCTAAAATTGGTTCAAACTTCGATTTTCTTGTGTCTTTTAGCCGCGTGATTAGTCTACTCTAATCAAGTCTTAAGCAGGGATTAATCGCGTAACGAGTTTCGGTTAATGTACGTCGTCAAAAGTTACTGTATTGTTACTGAAAATATTTCGGCTTGCGGTGCGGGATTTATATATTTCGATATGCCGGTACGTACTGGTACTTCTAGTATCTTATATTTAAGGAAAATGGCCTCGCTTTTTCAATTTACGTTTTACGTATACCTAATTCTTCAATCTTACACTAGTTCCGAGGAATATATGACCTTCTAGGTGGAGTTTAAGAGTGGTCCTCTCAATCAACTGCCCTTAAACGAATTGGATATTTGTGGGAGATATTAAAAAGAAGAGAATTGGTGGCATTAAAGCCAAAAACAAAGAAGATTGTACCTCAATTTGTGTCAAACTGGTAGTATTCATGGAGTCCGTGCCTCTATGCATATTGAAAAATCAAGGTTTTAGTTCCGCGTTGTGATTTAGAACGGTTTATTTCAGTTAAAGGTTCCAGTTTCGGTATAAATCCGTGGTCTATAGTTAACTATTAAGCTAGAGCCGGTTCTTTTTTGAAAAACTCCCGAATCGTAGCGTCTGGAGACTGCAGACCGAGGTTTTCAAGTCGGTTCTAAGCCGAACCGAACCAATCCGCGCCGATTCGCTTCTTCATGCTCGTAAACTGAACCGAGAACAGAAGACAGAGAACATTTGAAAATGAAATTACAGGAATTTAATATTATATATTCCAATTTTGGAATATATAATGCTAAAATACTAAGAGTGAACTACTGAAAAGAGCCAGAACAGCTGTCTGGTGTACTTAAAACAACCATGTTAAAAACCGAACCACTGAACCGAACCAGACTTAATAGTGAAAAGACATAAATAGTAAGGCCGGAGAAGAGCTCTCCTGATCTTAAAGGGAGCCGGAGCCTCTTTACTAGAAGAGACCCAATGGCATATTCCAAGTGGAACTTTTAAGTTTGAAATTCAATAGCCTTGTGGAAAAATGGATTAACATTCACAAGTTCTGTCTAATGTTACTTCCAAATGAGGGACTTGCTCCCCCCAACTCAATTCCACAGCAAAACGATATGGTTTTGGTCCAGAAGTCTTACAGTAGGATACGAACTCCTCTCAATTGAGAGCAATCAGTTGGCCAGATGAGTCATCAGAAGACTATTTACCTTAGAAGGTAATCCGCTGTCCAAAAAGGGAGTGGCGGCAAAATCTCATGGGGATGATCCTAAAGGTATTTCCCCAAAACGGGCCCGACCCCGTTGCTTTCGGGGACTATCTGGCTGATCCTGTCCCCGTGAATGGACTCCGAACCACTTGATAATTTAGCACAAAGATTCACACAAATATTGCGCGCAAAAAATGAAAACAGAATCACAAAAAATCGGGAAATCAGTTGCTTTTGCTGCTGCTGTTTTTTGTTCTCCTCTCCGATCTTGATTCGTTTTCCCCCTCAAGTTTGACCCCCAAGTCCCCTTCTCCCACCACACGCGACGACGACAACGACAACGGGCGACGGCGACAGGCAGCAATGCGTTCGAAATGAAAATTTTTTTTGGTCTGTCATATTCTAAATTCGGAATTCTATTTTGATTTTTTTTCGTTTCGGTCGCATTTTGTATTCCATTTCCATCTTTTTGTTGCCTCTTACCAAGCGAATTGCACGTAGTTATTGCACTTTGGGTTTGGGTGTTACGAACGGCCGTGGCGAGAGGCGTGAATTTCCTTCTCAATTTCAATTTAATAACATTTTTTTTTTCTTTGTAGCAATATTAACAAAAAAAAGTTTTTTATTATTATTTTTGGCGAAAAATGTACAAGTACAACAAAAGTATCGCCCAGGCATCGATACTTTTGCACGAATTCCGTTTTGTGCTGACATTCCATTAGGGATGGGCCGAGCTCTGAGGCAAGGGTACTTATCGATAGTTACAAATTTCTGAAATAAGTTTTACTAAATTAAGAATACTATTTAGATGGAGTTTTCTGAATTTTACTGAATGCCCATGCCAGGGTATATTATACTATAGAGAAGGAATGTCGATAAACTGACTTTTTAACTATACTTATTAATACCTTAAGCATTTATATAAACAAATGTGTCACCCTAAATATAGAGAAAATATTCGATAGCTTTTGAATATATTTATGGTCTAGAAATTAATATTTTAACATTCTCAAAAAAGATTTTTTTTAATAAAACTCACTAAACAATTGTTTATACTAAATTTATCTAATGATGTGGTAAAGTACTCATCCTTCACTTTACTAATATGTATGGATTTTCATTTAGAGTAGACTTTGGTGTAAAGTTTTAAACCTCTGGTATTATTTCAAAAAATGCCAGGAATATGATTATTTTCTAACTATCGATAAGTCAATAAGCCTTACCTTCTCTAATCCAATGAATACCCTCAACATATCAATAAAGTTCACTTGATTCCTCCCATCTCTAATTCGAGTAATTTCATCAGATTGGTTAAAAACATTTGGATATTGTATTTCGAAGGAAAAGAATTGCAACATAGTTGCAATCCTTAGCTTGTTGGTATAAAACCAACCAAAAAACAAAAGAGCAGAAACAAATTCACCTGTGGCTCGTGTCTGGTGGTTGTCAACTGGCCACCAAGTAGTGAAGGGCAGGGAAGGTGTAGGCGTAGAATAGACATAACATAACAATTGACACCGCTTCAGACCTAGTGAATTCCCCTTCAAGTGCAAAAATTAGTCTTAACACAACCAACCACAACCATCCTCTCAGCATGTCTTCACCATGGTCAAAGAACAACGAGCCCGTTCAAACCGAAATCAGTCTGGCTGATATCATGTCCGAGCAATATGCACATCGACTGCATGATGCGGAGCTTAAGCGAATGGAACAGAAACGGAAACCAGAAAACCTACCAACAGAGTTCACTTCCTTGTGGAGTGGCAATCAGATGACAGCCTCCTACTCCGATATAGCTGCCACGTCCACCAAATCCCAACAGACTGTGTCCAACACTGAAGCTGAGGAGTGGGAGGATTACACGGACCTGCTCAAGTCTAGTGCCGCTGAGGCAGCTGCTGCCGTAGAGGAGGTTGTGCCTCCGGAGGTGTTGGCTTTGCTGCAGGAGGAGGCCAGTGGGGCTGAATCTGATGCGGTCATTGCTCAAATGCTGCAATCCCAATTTGATCATGAATACAACGAGGAATTGCGTCGCATTGAGCAAAAGCAGAATAAACAGTCAAAGGTCACGGTGACCTTGGACAAATTTCGCCGTAGTGGCGAGGCCGAATTCCTGCACGACACGGCCGATGATGATGATGACTATGAGGAGGATGAGGTGGCGCAGCTAAAACGGGACTGGGACCGTTTCGAGACGAATGAGAAACGTTTGGAGGCCATACCCAAGTGTGGCTTTAAGATTGACAAGGAGGGTGAAATGATTACCAAACACGATCCGCAATTGTGTGCGGTGAGAAATGCTCAGCGTGTAATGTCATTTCCTCCTGAGTTTCCCACCGGCGATGGAGCTGGATTTGATATGAAATTATCCAACAAGGTGAGCAATAAACTTAAACTTCTTTATCCCATTTGTTCTATAATTGCTTCCTTTATACAGGTCTTTAACCAACTGAAGGCCTACTCCCGGCGCGGCCGCTCCGATCGTCATGAAAAAGTGGCCACTGCTGAAATGGGTCTGGATGCTGCCACTCGTCTGCTGCTCTATAAGCTAATTAATAATCAAATCCTGGAACAAATCAATGGCATCATTTCAACTGGTAAAGAAGCTGTCATATTACACGCCAATTCCGATTCCAACTACACGGGCACCAATGAACATGGTCACAAGGGTGGTGTGGTGATGCCACCTCAACTGTTGCCCAAAGAGTGCGCCATTAAGATATTCAAGACCACATTGAATGAGTTCAAGCAACGTGATCGCTACATCAAGGATGATTATCGTTTCAAGGATCGTTTTAGCAAGCAGAATCATCGGGTCATCATTAATATGTGGGCCGAGAAGGAAATGCACAATTTGATGAGAATGCAGAGTATTGGATTGAATGTTCCGGATGTTGTGGTTCTGAAAAAACATGTACTGGTCATGCGGTTCATTGGCGACAATCAGAACGCAGCACCCAAGCTAAAGGATGCCCGCTTGAGCTCGGCCGAATTGAGCTGTGCCTATGAGGAAGTGGTCAGCGCCATGTTTAAAATGTACAATGAGGCCAAACTGGTGCATGCCGATCTAAGTGAATATAACATACTCTGGTTTGAGGGCAAATGCTGGTTCATTGATGTGGCCCAAAGTGTTGAGCCGAAACATCCGAGTGCTTTGGAATTCCTGATGAGAGATTGTGGAAATATTGTAAACTTTTTCGAGAAACGAGGCTTACCCAACATCTACACCAAGGAGCAGCTATTCGAATATATTACAAATCTAAATGCTGAGACACATAATGCAGCCATGCTGGAGAGAATACATACACGCGGCGCTTCCATCAACCAGGCAACGGTACCCAATCAGCAGGAGTGTCCCGATGAACTGAAACCGCTGGAATATCCCTTTGAGCTGGCGTGGGAGAAGTCGCAGCAGGATCGACTAGCAAAGAAGAACCTACCAAACGATGACAATGATAATACTGCCAACAACAGTGACTAACCATTTTCTAGTTGATATTTTTGATTCGAATTTGTAACAAATTCCAACAAGTAAAAAACAAAACAATGAGGCAGATGTTTACAAATCAATTTATTCTCCATACATCTTCTTAATGGCTTTGAACTTGAGTGGCTGTTAATCAATTTTAATTCCAAATGCAAATGTCATCCACAATGGGAACACGCCACGCCACGCCCAACCCATGGTCTAACCCAGTAATTGAACTTATTTGTTTCTGTTGGAGGGAAATCTTTCAATTGATTACGGAATAACAAATATTAATTCTCCACGCGCATGCATTTATTCTGTTTTTGTCTAGATCCGCACATCCAGTATTAACAGCTTTTGAGGAAGTTCAAGTAGCTGACAGGTGATACGCGTCAGCAGCAACTGCGTGATTGTAAGGGTTATATATAGACAACGCATGGACTTGGGCACCGTCGAATGGGTTGTAACATCAAAGTCTACGCTTATTTACAATATTATTATATGGTATTACAACAGATCGTAAGATTTGTATCAACAATTCCATGGAAACGTCATTAAGTTTAAGTTTAGCTATGATGATTAAGTCACGCTGAAAATGAATGCGATGAAGCACTAGAATCGCTCAGAACTAGGTCTATTATTTGTAGCATTTTTCTAGAAGAACATCTATAGAAACTTTCGAGAGAAACTTTTGTGAGATATCAGACAAATTAAAAACAAAGTTACGATAATAGCAAAAACTCCTTTCAGAACTAGTATTGGCATTGAAAGTTATTTTTTTCGGGTCTTCCGAAGGTAAAGCAGTCCAAAAAGTAGGCAAATCTCGTTTCTGTTAAGGGATCGTCCTTAATTTCGATTTAAAAATTTCCCTAAAAATATCTATTGCATCAAAAAACTTTCTTAGACGGGATCTACAAGGTGATGCAAACTTTATGATGATTTGAAAAAGCTTTCGTTTGTAGGAAAGAGGTGTAAAGGGGCAAGGGACACCTCTAAACCTCTTTTCTACAAACAAGAGCTCTTTGGAAAGCTGCAAGGAGTTTATTTCACCGTGAAAATTCAGTCTTAGTTGACAAAGCTCCTCTAAAATGAGTTTTCCTCGAACTTTTGCTCCAAAATTTTTCATAAAATGACTTTGAAAGTGAATATGTGACATTGTAACAATTGGAAAAATTAATTGCTAAAAAATATATCATCCTGCTCCTAACTTAAGTTGAATTGAAGGCTAAGAAGCACCACAGAATAATGAGAACGTGGTCTGGCAAAAGAATTCGGACTCGCACACAAATAGTCTGGTGAACTTGGAGATGTAAGAAACTAATTGTTATTATATATTTGGCAGGTACATAAATACGGCATCTAAAAGGCCTTATCTTAGCAAAACGATTCCAATTCCAAAATATTGTACAGCTTCAATCTCCTCCGTGAACTGAACCGAACCGTTTTGCTGTGTGGCTTTCGGTATGAGAAAACATTTTCGAAATAACGCGTGCTCGAATTGCGTTTCGTTTTATCAGCTGGATCTTTAATTGTGGGAGTAATCTTTCATAGCTTTTCTCGTTTCCCACTAGCACTGCCAACAACATTTTCCCTTTGCCTCTGTATAAAAAACAAAACTGCATCCACCCAATAAACATTACAATTGCAAAATTGTATTTCCATTTCATTTCATTGTGAAACCATCAATCAAAATTGAACTCTTCACTATCAGCAGTTGCTGTTGTCGTTGCCTTAAGTATGTTTTAATTCAGCATGTTTTGCTTTGCTACGCTTACAATTTTGTATAAAAAAAGTTGATTTTTATTATTCCCCATTATTAGACGCTGCATATTTGGCGTTGGCAACAGATACGCATGCAGCTTCTATTGCCGTTTTTTATTTTGTGTTTCTATTTGAAATTGTGATACGTTCGTATATATATTACAGTATATACATACATACACACTCATATATATATATACACAAAAGCAGCATTAGGGGGCCCGACTGGGGCTTTTGTACTCATTGCCGGTGACGCAAAGAACGACTAAAAACAAATAAAACAACACAACAAAACTGTAGGCATGTGCGCTTTTCGGGGGGAAAGGCCGCTGAAAATAGACAAAACGCAGAATGTAGAAGTACGTAGTACGTATACATGGAACGTTTTGTATAAAAATATTATTAAACAACAAATTTGTGAAAATTCTAAGCCAATGCAAAATCATGAGGCACACCACAAAAATGTGTCATTCGCATTTCGTTTACATCCAGGCGACTATATTTCTGTTACTTACCCACCTACCTACCTACCTACGTATTAAATTGCACTTAACAATCCATTAAACAAATAAATATTTATGTATGAGTAAGCGACACTTTGTTTGTGTCTGACCAAATAACATGACTTTTTTTAAATTATAACCCAATAAATGGCAATAACAAAACACTCGATGCACAAGTATTGAGGCAAAAGAAATTTCCGAGAAAAAGTAATGGTGGAGGTCAAGCAGCAGATGAGACAATCATCTATTGTTGGTGCTTTGTAAGATAGTTTTCAATTGTTGGAAAAAGAAATTCAAAAATTTGTAAAATAAAAAATGGTAAAAAGTGCAGGAAACTGCTGATTTAGGATCTTTGAATTTGAACTCGTCGAACTGGATGGTAACTATTTTGGAATGGAAAGTATCCATCACCTTGTTTGATCCGGAAACAGTAAACTGGCTTTTCATTGAAGATGAACGTTTTAGAAAATGTTTCAGTTAGAAAGCTAAAAAGCTAGAAGTTAGAAAGTTATAACTCTGGTCTGGATTTGGTCTTCACATCACAGCTACAATTATTTGCTGAGTTATGGCTCTGAACCACTTTTGAATCGTTTCAGCCAGCTGGTTCGGATCTGGAAAAATATATAACTATATACTACCAACCTTCACACCAAGTTTCCAGTTCATGGCCTAAATAACTTACGAGATATGTCTCTGAACCAGTTTTTGAACCGGTTTGAGTTCAGTCCTAAACCAGTAAAATATTGTATTTCTATACCCTTGCAAAGGGTTTTATAATTTTGCCCAGAAGTTTGCCACGCATAGAAATATTCCTTTCCGACCCCTTAAACTATATATATTCTTGATCAGGGTGACGAGCTGAGTCCATTGAGCTTTGTCCGTCCGTCTGTCTGCCCATCTGTCTTTTTCTACGCAAACTAGCCCTTCAGTTTTTAAGCTATTGAGCTGAAATTTTGCACAAAGTCTTCTTTTTGCTGCACGCTACTAATATGTCAGATCCGACCGGATCGGGTGACTATATCTTATAGCTCCCATGGGAACAATCGATCGGAAAACTTGTTTTAGTATGAAAAACTTTTTTTGTTTATAATAGAAACGTCTCCAAACTTTGTATTCATAATTTTTCTATGTTTTTTTATAATTCTGTAAAGTTTGATGAATATCGGACAACTATGTGGTATAGCTGCCATACAAAAGATAGGTCTGAAAAACAGTCCTAGTTAGAAAAACTTTTTGGTTTTTAATGGTAGCATTCTGATATTTTGTATTTGTTTTTTTCACATGGTTTCGCATAATTCTACATATTTTTGTCCCAATCGAATGACTATATCATATAGCTCCCATACGAACGATTGGTCGGAAAATGATTCGTTGTGGAAAAAAATTTATTTTTAAAAATATTTAAGCGAGCACTTGCCAAGGTATAAAAACTTTGGCACAGACGAAGTTAGCTTAGCTTTCGCGTTTTATATTAACTTTGAAGGTAAGGTATTAGCTTCGATAACTTTTAAGATATGACTTTGAACCCTCTATTGAACCAGTTCAGCCAGCTGGTTTGAAACCAGGAAAATATCTATTTTCGCATTACCATTCCAAACACAACAAATTTCCAGATAAAATATAAATGATAAGTTTCTTTTGATCCGTTTCGATATTGTCCCTAAACTGTTATTTGCAAAATATTTTAGAAATTTGAGGTAGATTATGTTATTTTTTAAACTAATTTTTCTTCTAAGCCTTTTAACTATTTGTAAGTTAATCCTTGTCAAGACGCACAGTCAAAATATTGAACATCTGACCAAGACATTTTGACTATAAAACCCAAAGACAGATAAAAAATCCTCATTAGGCTTTCATATTCGGTTTAATGAAGTTGTCTTAACTACAGACCCATCAAACACTCTTAAGCCGTGTCAATTCAGTGTGATCTTAATGTATCCATGTGGCATAATTGCTTAGAACTGTCGTTTTTATAACGTCTCTACGAATGTTACTTATCCATAGCGATCTCCAAGTAAGACCATCAAATTCAGGGCAAGATTGGCAGTAAACCTGCTTGCGGTTGGCCAAACAAGCCAAAGCAATAATCAAGAAGAGAGACAACGCAAAAAAGGAGCAAAAAATGCAAAGCAAAGCTCTGTGTGTTTGGCTCATCAATTAAAATGTTGCCAGGCATGTAATCAGCGCACAAGTGGGCTGACCTAGGCGTCAGCAAGACACAACCAATTTTTGCCAGTGTAGCCAAGAAATGTCCACACACACACACACACACACGCGTAGCCACTTGACAGCCCCCAAGAGGAGGGCTCGTCGCCTGGTCCATCGCATGCTGTGACTGCGCAGTCGCAGCCAGCCAATATGTGAAATCTCGTGATCGAAGTGGCCTCCTCAAGTGGCCGCTGCCGCTGCCACCGCCGCTGCCACCGCCAACGTTACTAACTGGCTGGAATTTTGCGCGTTTAACGTTAACAATTTATTTGCATTTTTAATTTTCATGTTCCCTGCGCGATTGTGTGTAAGTGTGTCTGTTTGTATGTTGATTTGTATGTAAGTACATGCCTCCAAGTTGGTCAAGCTCCTCCACACATGGCGCACGCATGCGAACCAAAACCCGATGGCTTCTATTTTAGGTCTAACTTGTTGCACGGCCAGTTAACCAACGTAGCCGGCAGCCAGTCGGTAATTCAAGCTGGGCTACAAAAATAGAACCTTAATTTATTGCCCGTTGCCCTTACATGGTCATATCATTTTCATTTTTCATGGCAAGAAAAACAACAACAACAACAGCAACAACAACGGCCATTTTAAACGTTTTAAACGAAAGTGAAATGTGGTGTAGTTGTTGTTGTTGTCTATGATGTGGCTGCCACATTCTTGATCGAAATCTGCATGGATAGTAGGATGAAACAGTGAGTGATCCTAACGATGAACCAGAAACAGTTAAAAGTACAAAAGGAACATTAATAGCTCCAGAAATAATAGTCCCAGAAATCTGTCAAAATACGAAAATATCTAAAGATTTCATTTCGTTCAGGTTTAAAGCAAAGTTAATTTAAGTAATTAAATATATTTTCCCTAAGTTGTGATACAGCATCGATGGTTTATTGCCCGGTTATAACAGAATTCGGACCAGTTTTGAAAGGATTATGGAGACTAAAGAACCCATCTTAAGCTGTTATCAAAAAGCTAGGAGTTTTACCTGTTTAACTGATTCCTTTAAAGATTTCTTATATCTAAACCGCTTAAGTTTAGCAACACACTTTAAATATAATTATAAAAAACGAACAGAATAGTTCTTAATTTAGTCCTATGTGTACTTAAAATATCATTCGACCTAAAAACTACTCAAATCGTATGGAAATCGGGTAGATTTTGGTTCGAAAACGGTTTGTGAAACACCTGGGAATACTAAAAATATAATTTGTTAATGTAAGGCCCTTGCTTTTGTTAGTCATTGCAATAGCTTTGGAGTCAAAGATTAAAAAAAAAGAGCTATTATGGGTGGTTATAAGTAGTTCTTAATTCAGTTCAAGAATTTTTATTACATTTAAGACTTAGTGGCTTAAAACAAACCAGATAATAGATGGAGTCGATAGCCAGAAAGTCTAGGGAAGGAAAGGTTCCATTTGGAATAGGTTCGGACTCAGCTTTTATTTCCAAAAAGTTTTGGTTCGCAATAAAACAAGTGTCGGAATTCGGTTCAACACCGGTCTTATAATACGGTACAGAAACAGACATCGTATATTCAGTGTGAGCCATTGAACCGAACCAAACCAGCTATTCAGTTAGCTTTGAGTACCGTGCGGAAACCCGATCCCGTGCTTTAAAATGTTTGTAAGTCACTGAACAGTATGATTCCGTTTCCTAAACGGCTTGCATCTCTGAGCTTTATCACTTTATTCGGGGACTTATCTAAAATTCTCAGTATTTAACTAATGTGCATTGTTTCGTAGACAGAACTCAGTTGATAATCAGTGTGCATTCCGAGGAAAAATGTGAAGAGATGCTATTTGTTTACAGGGTGTCCAAAAACCTTTCGTCAGGATCTTAATAAAAGATAGCTTTGTCAATAAAAATATTGACAATACATACATGGGTCTCATGTATGTACTAGTTAATAGTAGAGGAAACCATTAAATTTCAATAACACTGCGGAGAGGTAACTCCTGGGTAGGTAACCTCAACTTTTTATTGACTTGCTAAGCGCAGATTTCTCTTCTTAGTACTTAGGTATGCTTTCTCATATCCTTCATGCCACTATCTATCATATAAACTATAGTTATACTATGCTATAGCATATAAAATTACAGAGTAAGGGCCGATTTCTCATCTGCTACATAGCAGCTAAGTGTCAGATAAACTCAGACTTTGCTCTGTTATTTGTAGATTTGTGTGACAGATAGCTCTATTTAGTAGATTAAAAAACGGATCTTAATTGTGAGTTTATCTGGCACATGCCAGTCATCTGCAAGATGTGAAAATCGGCCCCTAAATTTTGATGTTTTATCGGTAGGTTTATGTGACAGATGTGACTGTATGTAGAGGATAAGAAATCGACCCTAAATAAATTAGTAAATTTAATCTAAGAGCTCTTCATAAGAATGAAACAACCTTTAGAATTTTCCAAGGATTCGAACCGCAAAACATACTCGATTCAAAAACTTACCAACTTATTTCACTTGGAAGCAATCATTAAAAAAATTCTCATCCCTCCCATGCACATTTAACTGTTGTCCTTGCAGAGTATCCTCTGTCTGCTGGCGCCACTATATTTAGAATCTATAGTTATCAGTCATAAATGTTAATTATTTGGTGCGGCAGTAGTAAGTTCATCATAATTATACACAAATCCCCGCCTCTCCCCGCCACAAGGGAAACCGGCTCGGCTCAACAGTTTTGGTATGCAATTAGCAAGTCCAGGCATGGGGTGGTGCGCCTCTTCTTCTACCATGGTGTCATGTTTGTGTATTAAAAACTGCTAATTGCTTAGTTCCGAAATGAAATGTTCGCACTCTGTACCAAAAATATACACAAAAACACAAGTGTTAACAAGCTAACTAAATAAGTTTGAATTTGAATTTCGAAAATGTTTCGGAATTGGCGGTGACATTGCAAACTTAAGACGAAAATCTTTTGCAAAAATAAACAAAAAGTTAACACATTTATGTTAATGAAGGCAAAGCATTCACCGACCTGATGAGGTTTCTAAAGCTATTTGCTTGATTGCCGAAAGCAGAAGGGGAACAAAATAATAATAAAGTGTTATAAAAACGTGTTTGAATATTTACCAATAAAAAAAATCCCCCCCCCTTAACAAAACACGACCGTCACGTGAGGGTGTTGGAGGGTCGGCAAGTGTTTTGTGTTATGACTCATTAATAAACGGCAACAGCGGAAAAATGGCCGATGCCGTTGCCCTTGACCATGTTTTGACAAACGCCACATTAGCGCACACGGACGGACTGAAACCAAAACCGTTAGCAGAGCGGTAAGCAGATCTATTGACTACCTGGGCAATAACTCACTTATGTGTTTCATTTGACATGTGCTGATTGCCGGATTGACAGACAGATGTTTTCGAAACACCTTTACCCGCATAGATCTCTCAGAAATGATCGTCTACCTGGATAATGCCAGATTCGGCCGGTTGTTGACGGAACGGCGCAACAAAGCGTGACAAGCAAAACGGAAATATGAGAATCTCGAACGAACTACAGTAGGCCCCGACCCGGTACACACTCACACACACACACACACAAATACTTCGACTCCACTGCTTGTAAAGTATATATATATTTATACAAGTTTGTATTTTATAGAGACAAATTTCGGACCATGCCCTATTTGTATGGCATCGCGGATACCAAGTTTCTGGTAAGCAAAAGCATCAAGAAGGTACACCATGATGTGATACCCTTAAATTTTCGGCGCCAAGAATTCCTTAAGGGACGTCCGAAATTTAATCATGATGATGTACCCATACAATTTCGTGCATCGCCAACAACCCTTGTGGAGTTGTGTGTTAATGCGGTGGATAAATTGCCGTTGCCATCGGTTTTCGAATGGAATGATATGGATGTCAGGCGATGGATTAAGCAATATGGTTATCCTGAGTATATGGTGAGCATAGCTGGCGGGCAAACCGACTTCTTCGATGTTAGCAACGGGAATGACAAGAGTTTTTTTTTGAAAATTTGTGAGGGTATTCCGCATTTTATTTCAATACCAATCCCCAGAAAAGGATCTCCCATAGCTTCCTTAATGGCGAAAAAAGAGTGGGAGAGGACTCAAGATTGAAAACACAGTTCGTTTTTCTTAAGTTAACAGCAATTATTAATTTATTAAATTAATGTAGGTCCTGATAATTGAACTCTGTGACTCACCTTTAAAAAACTTTGCATACTTTTCGGGATTCCCTTGAGAAATATGTGAAACGCAGTGGTATCTACCTCAAATGCATTTTTAATAGATGGTCGATACTAAAGGAACATGCAAAACGACTTGCAGTGGGTTCTCTACTGTGTCTCCTTATTTAGCTCCGCAAGGAACCTGATTAGCTTGAGTATTGCTGAACACTTAGCACCCGAATATGCGACAATGCCAGAGTATAGTCTCTCGCGCTCTCAGCATTATCTCTGTAAGGTACACGAGTCCAACAAAGTGATATTTGATCACCCCAACACCTACAAATTGTTATGTAGCAGTTTTTACTTGGTACTTTTGCTATGCCATAGAGTAGAGATGATCCTAATGAAGGCTCAAATTATGAAGTCTGTCAGCAGAATTGAAGTCTCTTCAATAATATTTGAGGTTAGTTCCAGCCCTCAATTCTTATCATATTTCGCGAAGCTCTTATGCATTTAAGACGCGATTCTTCCAGAAAAATCTAGCGCTTTTAAGTCATTCCGGCTTCATTTTCAATCTAGACCAGAGATCGGCGAAAATTACCCCTTAGCAGAGCATTTTTTATGCACCTTAGATCGAGCAGATCGAGTGTGATTTGTAAAAGTCGTTCAATAATCATACGTTAATTCATTAAGCAGCTTCATTTATTCTATTTTCTGAAGAATTGTTGACTTAACGATTCCAATGACAGCTTCATTGGTGATTCCTTGGTACTTCATAGATGATGCTTACTGAAGTGCAAGAAAAAGTTGTCTACGAGCTTTAAAACTCTGTACTCTCTGTCAATGCTTCTAGCTTGGGCAACCTAAAAAAAAGTTAATTGAAATCATATTCAGCTCTGGTATTTTCGCAGTTGCCAGTGGTAACTTTTCTGCTCACATTGCCGACCCCTAACAGCTATCTTGTCAGCTACAGACATTAGAAAATATAATCTGCGCAGATTAAAGAGGGCAGCTCTGTGGAGCTTACTGTTCTATTCTGGTAGTCGTCGATATTACTCACCCCGTAGTATTCGCAAATTGAATTGGAAATATTCTTCATCATATTGTAACATAAGTTCGTCTTCAAATTGGCATTATTTGATTCATTAAAACCGCAATTTCTTCATGCATCTTTCTAAAAAAAACATGCTTGAGCAATGCTATATCTTCAATCCCTTTCTGTTTCTCAATTCTGATGAAAGATGAGGCATTCGTACATGAGATTTTTCTTTGGCTCGTGGAAATCTCTGAACTGTTGATATTGTTTAGGAATTTCCTTATCCTTACAAAAACCTTCCCCCCTTTTCACAGAACACCTTTCGAGTGAATATGATAAGTGGTCGGAAGCTACTGCATTTGAATGCCTCTGCCTTGTCTGCCATGAATATCAAGGACTTTGATCATATACGGCATATAGCCTACGGCATACGTATGCTCTTTCACTTTGAGATGACCAAATTTTCGCACAGTATTTCGCTGCCCGATGAGAAACCCAATGAATTGTATCTACTGTTCCATACCCAGACAGGACTTCGTTACAATGCAGTGCGCCGTTCGGATTTGTTTATGCGCATGCAATTGATACGTAAACGATCCCTTAATATGGATCACTGGGAGCTGCTGGATGAGTGGTTGCTGCGCGAACGAGAACGCAAAAATGTGGAGCTTATAGGTCTGATACCGCGCCACAGCATGTACCGGTGTGAGAAGGCCCAGCAGGATGAGCATCGTGTGGAGGTGCATATGGATGAGACCATGTGCAAGACTTGTATACCGCCCTGTGATTGTGATTGGACGGAGAGGGATACAAGGCTGCCCTGGCGCCTCAAATGCATCTCTCCCGCTCTGGCCCAAACCAACAGCAGGTGGATTGCCATGGAGGCGCGTTGCTCACATTGCATACCGCCGTGCGAGTGTCGCTGGCCATCGCGCTATTATCTGACCGGCACGGTCATCAAATGTCTGCAGCATAAGTTTCCCGAGAAGTTTTGTCCCATCTTCGATGAGCGCATGCGCGCCACAGCACGACCCAGTCTGGTGGAGCGTTGGACACGGTTCTCTATCTGATTTGAAATTTGCAATTATAGCAATATATACGATCAATATATATCGATGCACTTTTACTTCAGCTGGGGCGTACTTCATTATTGCTTCCCGAACGACTGGATAATTACAGTGATCGGAAATCGTTGTGACAATCGCGTGTGCATTGAAGAAAGTAACACAAAGTAAATGAAACACACAAAAAGCAAAAGCAAATAAACATAAAAAAAAGAAAAAGGGTAGAGCATAAAAATAAAATAAACGGCGAAAGAATCTGAATTTTTGCATCCCACATCCCGACGGCGACGACGATGCCTCGCCACGACATACCGTTGCACTGTGGTTCCAAATGGCAAAATTCAGTTAAATTTGAAACAAGCTATTGAAATTTGAAGTGGAGAATGATTTCACATGGGTAACTTGGTTTAGAAATGGGCATTCCAGTTGCTGGCTCTCAATTCACCATGGAAATTCCGTGACTAGGACTCATTTTAGAGACCACATCAGTAAAAACAAATAAACGCAGGACGATTTACATGAGAAAACCGTGAACTGTAAGAATTAGTTACAAAGGAACCATGAATTGTCGGCAATTACAATTTGTTTAATTCGAAAACCAAGGAAAAAATTATTCCGAATTGGATCCCGGTAACGCCAAAACCATACCTGATAGGGTTCATTCAAATACGGAATGAAATACGATTAGGAAAGGAATTAGAACGAATTTGACTTCTGGATTTTATGGTAATTTTTCTCCCAAAGAAGGTGCTCTTAAAACGGACTTTTATTTACTTTCCAACCGGAGGTTTTTAGGTAGCTAGGTGTACGGAAATATATCAAAAGTTTCTCGGATATCAGAGGAGTGTTCTTTATATCGTATTTTCCTTAAATTGCATAGCGTCTTCCTCTAATTACATTTTTGGCTTGAACTGCATAATAGGAAAAATATAGAAATAAACAATCATTTAACTATTTGTTAATTAACAAATAAATTGGTAATAATAGCAATTGAATAACCTACACATCGTAAATTTCCCCAGGGCTGTTGGAATCATTTGTATTTAAGACCGGGTTTGTCAAGAAACACAAAAAATATTCATGAAATTTTGGATCACAGCGTCTTTGTTGAGTTCCCGGTCTGACTCATTTCTTGGGAGAAAATTGTATCTTATCAATGACTCTACTTGAAGAGTCGTTTACAACCCGCTCTTCTGATCAGTTTCGATTAATTTTTGAGTCATTTGCGAGTCTTTTTCAAGAAGTAATTAAAACAATTACATTTTTAGCATATGCGTGAGTCATTTTTCAGTCTTATTCTATTCGCACATATTAGTAATCTCTTTTAAATCCTTATAAGGGTTCGATAAAGGCTCATCAAGGTGATCTTTCAAGGGGTGAGAGGGGAAGAGCGGTGCCAAAAAGTGAAATTTTATTGGTGTGCAAAAATAAGACTCCACAAACTAGCTCTGACCTGCCCTCATCGACCGTTGGTTGCTCTCTTCCACCAAGCCTCGACAAATGCTGGGCTCGTGGTAAAGTAAATACAGATTTAAAGTCTTATTGAAACTATAGAACCTTATAATGTAAATTTGAATGTGGTAAAAAGGTTAAACAATTCTGGAATTTGAAAATACCGACTTAAGGTAAAGGTAAACATAATTTAGAGCATTGTACAAACACCAAAGACATAAAACAACAAGTGAATATCAATGAATGTTGCAATGTGGACTTTTGTTTTTACATTTGTGTGCTGTTTGTGTGCAAAGTATTTTTATAAAAGAATTCCCACACGCTCATATAAAACCGAAGGTCCGCACTTACATTTCTACTTACCATTCACTTCTAAAGTGAACAAAAAAGACTGGCAACAAATTTTAAAAAACTTTGGAAAAGGCTTAACAACAAAGGAAACCTAACAGAACATATTTAACGAATTACAAGTAAATGAGTTTGTCACGGTTGGGGTATTTTATTTGCCTGACATGACTCGATTCACAGACAGTTGTAGTCAGAGACATTTATAGAGCTAACAAAAAAAAAAAAACTAAACCTGGCACCCATATTGGATATATTCGCCCCTACTCACAGTCGGGTATGGTCTGAAACTACCCTGGAGATAAGTATAAAAGTATGATTTTTAAGCAGTAGAAAGAGAGACAGATCTGTTGAGAGCAGGTGATAAAGATCATTGTCATAAGGCCCGAAATCAATTGTGCTGGGCATAACTAGTGGTGCATATAGTCTATGCTAAAGGTAAATAGAATGAAACAGACAATTTAGTTGCTTAATTCCTGCCTCAAAAATATAACATTAAAATAAATAGTCTATATATTCAGGCTACTCCAATTCCAATACTAAGCAATCGCACACATTTTTGTATGAACTGAAATAAAAATGTATTTGGCAGTTCCCCCTAATTTCCCACCACTGTGCAAAGTCGCGTCACTGTAAAAATGGCCCCATTGAACTGAAGGGGACTGACTGACTGACTGAGCGCCAAATGCTGCCGCCAACGCAGCTGCGTCGCTGTCGCTGTCGCTGACGCTGTCGACGCACCGCTCGTGTTTTCTTGCTCGTGCTCGTGATACGCAAAGAAAAAGCCGCCGTCGCACAGGCAACATTTTCAGTTCAGTTCCAACACTCGAAGTGAGCAGCAACAGCAGCAACAGCAGCCGCTGTAGCAGACTTTGAAAACCAAATTCGAAATTTAGTTCAGAAATCAGAAACAAGTATTAACGGCGCATGCGCTAAAAGTTTTCTTTCGAATAATCAACAGCTGTCTGTTCAAACTATATATTAAAATCCAATTCTACATTTTCCAAATGGACGTTTGAGGCGCCGTTTACAAGCAAATCGGAAAACTAACCAAAAGTGACAACACACAAAAATTTGCCTTCAAAAATACTTCCGCAAGGCGGCAATTAATAAAGATTTCGCGCGTTTTGGTCTTGTTGTGTGCATATTTCCTCTGCAAAATCGTTGTAAATCGCGAATGTAAAATTGGCGCGTGTTTTAACAAATTATATAATTTGCTGTAAAGAAACTAATTAACTTAGGTGTTGTTTGTCGCTTGCCGCAAAGAGTCAAGTACAAGGTGGGTTTCGAATATGGCCAAGTGTAAATGAATGTACCATACATTGTGGGGTTTGGGGCGGGGAAATAGCCAAGTGAAAACAAATTTCGCTGGACAACAAATTCAAAGTGAAGTGTGACATTATAAATTAAGAGTGGGTCTACAAATGAAAGATGTGAAGTTGCATAAATCATTTCAATGGATGTCATTGACCATCATACACACACACACGCATAAGTGCTACCTCTTTCGCAAATGTTTAAAATCATTTCATTGGCAGTTATTTTGATTTAGAATATGATATCAATCTACCTGTTACTTTAGCTCATAAACCTGCTAGAACTAATTGTTCGAAATTATAAATGAAATATAATATAAATACATATATATGGAGAGTTTGACAAAATATAATTGTGCTCAAAGTGTGTGCCCCAGAATGGGATTCCGATTGGGTTCAATCCCCTGGTTCGTCCGCTGGTCGAAAAGTAAGTCTTTTAAACCAGTTTTGCCCAAACTTTATGCTTGCGGGCAATTAACGGTTACAATTTTTTTTTTGTTGCCACATTTAGAACATGATTCCCCATGGGAGTTCTTTTTTTGTTGTTTTGAATTTTCAAATTCAAATATTAGTTTTAATTGACTACCAAAACATTTGTCTCAGTTTTATGCCGAGTTCAATGTTTCTCACTTTTGTTCAAATAAAAAGAACCTTCAATAAAAGCTAAGCCATATTAATAAGTAGGTATTAATCATTGTCAATATTTTCATTTTCATTTTACTTATTCAAATAAGTAACCAAGTACAGTCAAACCTAATATTGTAAGACTATGTTAAAATACTAAAACTGTACAGTTCTTTCATCCAATGTTTAATCTAAACAAATAATAAGAAAAGCTGGTTTCTAGTGCTTCCAAAAAGTACTTAACCTAGGTCGCCATCACAGTGAATAGAACTATCTTTTGCCTTCCTCAAGCTAATTCTCTGTTTTTAATCCATTAACTTTGCCCTTGACATTCCCTGAAACTTCTCACAAGTTTCCAAAATCAGTTTCTAGATTGTGAAAAAAAGGTCGGAACGTTCCGAAATTTTTCTAAGCCCATCCCTATTCCATTTCTACTCTGTATCGAAACTCGAAATAGAACCTTTTCATAAAGTTTTTTACAACTTTTGTCTCAAAAGCTTTTGATTCATTGAAGTACATAGAAAACTGACTTAGTTAAATCAATCACAGATTGCTTTATCTTCTTAAAGTATAATTTACTAAGGATAAAACGCTCATAAAACATTCGCCCATGAAAATACGAAAATCTTCTATGAAATTTGTCCTAAGGCGATGCACCCTAAAATTAAGAAAAATATTTTCTCAATTATGGCAAATTTTTCTGAAGCTTAGAAAATTTTCCATAAATGAGAAAATTATTTTCTTAATTTTAGGGTTAATCGTCTTAGGCGGGATTTCAAAGGAAAATTTCTAGTTTTCGATGTTGAAAAGTAAAAGCGAGTTCAAACTCTAAAAATTATCTGTATTTCTTTACTTATTGAAGTGATATTTTAAAGCCAAGTTTTTAACAACTTTTCAAAGATTAAAATAAAATTTAAGCCAAGAATTTTACAATTATTTCTTATACAATTGAAAAGTGTATTATAATTTATACCATAAGTTTGGAAAAACTTAGAAGCAATCAACTACGAACACGCAATGTATCTATAATCCTTGTCCGCCCATCTGTCTGTCTGTTTCTAATCGAACTTGTCGCTCAGTTTGGAGTCTTCTGATAACTTCACACTGCTAAAACCGCGCGAATCGGATGACTTTCCTTCTATCTTCTATCTGTTTCAAGCTTTAGCTTTGCTTTCTGGTTGTATTATTTAACTTCAGAATTATTACTAACAACTTGAAAGATGGTAAATTATGCAAATTTGTAATGAAAAAAACTGTTTCCCAATGACTAATTTGCATATTTATCAATCGCCTGGCTATTTTGGTTTTACAGCCAAAACAAAACTGACCCCTCGCTCCATGGCTAAAACACAAATTGAGCATGTGTGTGGAAACCGCGAGAAAAGCCGCGTCATGACGATGAGTGTGTTTGTTGTTGCAGTATTGTTTCGGTTTTTGGCATTAAATATATATTCTTAGTTTAAATGTAGTAACCATATGACGTACGTACTGAACGTATTGACGCCTCTTGAATGTGACCATATAGAGAGGACATGTGTACATACATATGTACAATAGGTATTAAGCCAAAACACACCACACCCATCGCATATTGACGCTTTTCATTCGGCCTAATAACATGGCAACATGCAAAGGCTAATCATGTCAGGACCAGGATAACAGTTTTTGGGGTGTCATATGTATGTGTGTGTGTGTGTACATTTTGTTTTTGTTGCCAAGACGCCCGCAAATATTTGCACTACAAATTGGTTAAAGCATTTCATGACTTAGTTAATTGATCGAACTGTTTCTGCATGTTGCCAGGCCCTGACTTGGGGTCTTGGGTCTGCTGCTCATTCATATGCAATGTGGAATAATATTAAGCAGTCTGAAACAGACATACACGTGTCCACTACACATTTGCATACAACAAACTTCTATTGAAATTCGAATAATTAAATTCCGAGCACTTGTAAATGTTACGTTTCTGAAATGAACTCTATTTTGAGCCTAAAAAACAGGGAAACAAAACTTTAATTGTGAAACAAACTTTGAAAAAACCAACTAAACTTATTTTCAAAAAATTCATTAGTAATCAAAATCATTTTACGCTTTTGTTTGACTTCTATTTTGTCTCTTGTGCACTTGAGTTGTTTGTTGAATGTTTGAGTGCACATCTGAATTAGTATCTGTGTGAGTGTTTTATATTTTTAGCATTTTAATGCTATCTTTTTTGTTAATTTTTTTTTTGTGTGTCGGCAACATTTGCCTCTTCAAACGGCAGACAGTGGCAAACGGTAAAGATAAGAATTTATCTGGTGGGAATTTTGGTAAATGGGTGAGCGGGTATAAAAGTTATGAATGAGCTAGAAATAAAATTAACTAGATTTGCTTTGAGTCATGGGACGGAACATGCCTACTTTTTTGTGTGTTATCATTTGGGTACTTCCGAGTACAAGCACGAGACGACAGGCGAGAGATAAGATAACCTATCGTAAGGTCTATCATTTTGAAAGTTCTTATGGACTTTGGAAATAGAAAATCCGGGCCTCACACTTATCATCATCATCATCATTCCCCATATTGTTTCCCAATTTTAATTTTTTTGTTTATTTCTGGTATATTTCCATTTGCAGAGGGAACGGCATGTCGAATACGGAGAAAAAAGGCCTACACAGAGTCAGAAGTAAGTAGTTTTTAATAATTTTGTTGTTTTTGATTTGTTTTTTTGTATCAAATTACGTCAACTGTGTCACACTGTGTGAGCAGTAGCCGGGCCGAGCCGAGCCCCCTTTTTTTTTGTTTGTGTAGTTTCTAGAAGCTACGATAAGCGACCGCAGCCCGTCATGGTCAATAGTTGTGCTCAGTATTTAAGTTGAATTGCTGACTTGATTGGGGGGGCCCTATTCGATCTAGGGGCCTGTGTTCCATATGGTCGAAGTTGACAATTTGATTGGTGTCAAAGCGACAAGTTGAATTGAGGTTGCAAATCAATTGAATGCGCACAACGATTCAATTTGCGTTTCCCGACAATGTGACCCTTCGAACTGTCAATAAGTGGAAAAGTCAAGTTCCATTTGTGAAATAATTTATAAAAGCAAAATGTTTGTAAACAAAATCATTTTATTTGCAAGCAAACAAATTGGCACTATAGTTCTGCGACATATTTTTTTTTCCACAAATGTTACAACCATTTGAAATAATTTTTAACGATTTTTTACTTTATTCAGGAAATTGCGCATATATTTTTGACAAATTTATTAGCATACAAATTTATTTACACACAAACTAAAGCGCAAATAGCTTTCATTTACAGTAACATAGTGCAGCATCTTAAACTTTATTTAATTACATACAAATTTATTTGTAATACTTAATTTTAAGAAGACAAACTTATTTGCCTAGGAATATTTAGGCAAATGTGTATTTTAAAATCATTTCTAACTTTTTTTTAGTTTATTCAGGAAGTTGCGATACCTTCTTTAAACAAATTTATTGGCACACAAAAAGGTTTGCAGACAAATTTTAATGCAGATAACATTCAGAAACGTAAAAAATTATTTTAAAATATGTGTAAATATTATTTGAAAGCAAAACATCTTCAAGCTGCACCTTAATTGAAAATAATACTATGAACAGACTAAAAAACTGGACAAAAGGGCGAACGATTTGGTTCATAGACATATGAGAGCCATTTTAGTAAAAAAAAAGTGTTGCATTCAAATTAAATCTTTTTAGTGACACAGACTTAGGGCCGATTTCACATCTTCTTCATAGCAGCTATATGTCACATAGAACATAGATTTTGCTCTGTTATTTGTAGGTTTATGTGAGAGATATTTCTATGTAGAAGATTGGAAATCGGACTTAATTCATTTGTTGTTGTTAAACATATCTATTGCCGAATGTAAAAATAAATTTGTTAGTATTTTTTATTTGTAAAGTTGTAGATAAACACTTTGAAATAAAGCAAACATGGTGATTTAGGTTTTAGCAATTAGCTCACTTCTCTGAATTGATTGCTCATTACTTGAGTCCATAACTTGTACTACATTTCTGGTACGTGCTTTTCATAAATCAAAGGTTTCCAGGAAACTATTATCTGTAGAACTTTTATTCTGGGAAATATGGGTATGGTTCGACGGATGGTTTTTTCGATAGAGTTATGTTGTTTAGTATTTTGATTGTAAAAAACAGATTTTTAAAGACCTTACTTTAATATCCAATACTGAATCAAGCTAGGAACATTTAATAGTAAATTTAAACAGGAAAAAACCTATTTTGAATACCTTAATTTACCCAGAAAAAGCGATGAGTAGAACATGAATAGTCCGCAAAGCGAATGAAACGTATACGAATTGAAATTAAGTTATAAGCAACCTTTTATGCAAATTACTTTCCCTGAATAGCAGCAAAATCTTTTGCACGATTTATTGTCCTGTGTCATTGAAGTGTTGCGGACAATTTAGTCATTTATAACAATCTCTCACACCTGCTGACCTCAAAGCGACGTTCCTATAACGCTAATGCCGTGACAATTTCAAAAAAAAAACTCATCAAAAATATATTAGCAAAGTCACGCTAACTGAACACTAGACACT
This sequence comes from Lordiphosa andalusiaca, assembly GCA_035044965.1. Taxonomy (NCBI): domain Eukaryota; kingdom Metazoa; phylum Arthropoda; class Insecta; order Diptera; family Drosophilidae; genus Lordiphosa; species Lordiphosa andalusiaca. Next base: position 421,908 of record JAWNNM010001643.1, read on the forward strand.
CACTCAACAGTGGGTTAGTCCATAGCAAATAGTTAAACAAGTTCAGTTCTTGGATCAAAGCTGGGTATGTATACATTTCTCAATTAAAGCTACAATTGGCGTAATGGCGCGTTAACAAATTACAAAAAAAAAAACTATTTAATTCGTACTTTGAGCTAGTTAGCACTTTAATAGTAGATGACAGATGATAGATGCAATGCCTGAGTGCACAAGCCGACCCCGACTTTGATAAAAATATTATATGGTAACCATACTTCTCGTCGTGATTCATGTTGGCAATATGATCCAGACATTTGGTTTAAAATATGTGCTAATTGAAAACACTTCCCATGCACAATTTTTTGCATTTATCGGTGTTTATTATTGCAGTTGATTGTTCAAAAAAAAAAAAAAAAAACTCGTGCATAATTTACACCTACACCTGAGGCGGGAGATACTTGGTGTACCCAGCGACTAACCCACTAATCAAAATTCACCTGGGGAAGCATGAATCAGTTTATATATCATTTTATTACACGACATTGTAGTTATGCAACTCTGAAGGTGGTTAATAAACAATAAAATAGTGAAGGACTTTTAAAATGTTTATTCACACAAATCTGGATTTAACTGGATTAAAAGCTATCAAGTTTAATTGAATAGAAAATAAATGGAAATACACCCTTTGGGATGTTGAGGCCAAATTTGAATATATTTTATATTGAAAAATGCCTCAGGCTTATCTAAAACTGTCCTTAAGTGCACTTGTACTTGTACACATCATCACGTATCTTCATTGAGTAAGTACTTCTCGAACGTGCACGTGTTTTGCCAATGAAGAGCTAATTACATGGGGGGCCCACAGGTTGGCAACAAGTTGTTGTTGTTGTTGTAACAGGCAAGTCAATTAAAAAAAGAGGGGCCCGTCAAATGCCTAGCGACAGCATTTGTTGTTTTTATAGCTTTCGGAGGTAATATATATATATAATATAATGATCTATCATAATTTTCCATGAAATATTCCTGTCCTCTGGTCGAAAATTTAAATAAATACTGAGAATATTTAGTCAGACACGCGTCGCAGCCGTAAAGATTATTAAAAAGTAATATTCAATGACTATTTATAGTTGTATTAGCTGAGTGAGGCCAGACAGGGGGCTTGACCATATAATAAGTATTTCCAAACTGATCTGCTTATCGTCACAGACGGTTCAAAGTCAGCCAGTCGTTGGACATTCTTGAACCTATTTTTTTAATTTCTAGTTTCAGCAGCCTCGAAAAAAAAGTGTGCCACATGGCGCAGCGGAAATGGCAAATGTGCTCGTACTTACTTTGTGGTATGAAATTATTAACAATCAACATTCTTGGCTGGACATTGCCACAATCGATTCGTTGGTGGTGTTCCATTCAAAGCAAGTTCCAAGAAATTAATTAACATCAATTAAAAACGTTTTCGTTTTGTCGCTACTTGACTTAATTAAGGCATATTAAAGAATGAAAACAACAGAAACTAGACATAAAAACAAGTGAAATTGTTATTAAACAATGCTAACATGAAATGTTAATTGAATAAGACATTAACTTTGCAATGAAGTCGGTAAGCTTTTAGTAATTAATAATTTATGAGTATGAGTAATACCCACAGCTTTGATCAGCTTGATTTATAAGTGAATACCCCCAACCCCCCAACACTGTAACTAGGCGGTGTGCAAATTGTACATGTGACTCTTTTATATAGAGTGTATAGGTATGTGTATGTAGGTATGTAAATATTTACTGAACATGTGTTTTTGATTTACGTTGAGTGTTTTTGTATAATGATAATATTTATTTAGAGTGCCAAAGTATGGATGGGATTACCTTTAATGGGGGTTTTGGTTTAAAACTAACAAGCAAAAAGTTAATAGCTTTAAAAAGGTTTTTTTTTTGCCCATTTAAATTAAAACAAGCTGAATTATTTACATTCCAAGAATGAATCAGTACATCCATACTGGAAAGTCTTTACATAGAGAGAAAATATGGTCATTATGAATTCCACATATGCAGTCTTGTTCTCAATTCCACATCCTTAAAAATTTATGATTTACAAAACCTTTTATTGGACTTGAATTGGTCTTTAAATCACAAAACTGTGTGCGCAAGTGAAATTGATACCAAGGCTGTTAAATTAATATTTTTCACTACCCATAAATCAGTCACTTTCTCAAAAGATTTAAGTGTGTACTTATTTTCTAAGTGTGCTCATATTGCGCCCAATTAATCTCAGCTCAATCTGCTCACAGGCCACAACCGGATGCCAAGATGCAGTGCAATTTTCTGAAGTCGATTTTCAGATTATGCCAAATAAGCAAAATAGTTTTCTTGTAAATTCTATTATATAGGTTATATATAGATTTATTATACAGATAAAACTTTCTTAAGAGGAAGAAAAGAAGCAAGATTTCAGAATATTTACCAGAACTTTATATATATAACTTTCTTAAATCAAGGAAAGCATGAACTTTTAATTTTGAAGTTTAATTTTCCTTAATATACTCTGCATTTCTTATAAATAATTTTCTTCTTATAATAACAAAGGTAATATGTTCTAATAAAACGAATTTTCTAAAAATTGTTTTAAGTAAAGTCATTTTCTAAAGACGAACACAAAGAAGATATTTCGTTGTTATGATTTCCGATGAGAGAAACAAACGAATCTGTTTTACGATAACAGCTTCAAAGGGATAAGCTGGGCATAAGTAACTGAGCAATACCTGCCAAGTGTTGGCAAAAAAAATTATTTTTGTTACCACGCATACACACTTGCAGTTTCCCATACTCACAACACACATACTATACATACGCCAAAAACTCTTTAGGCAGTTTCTGTTCAGCAAAGCTTCTAACGAAAGCAAATGTATAAAAAACCGAAAAGAATCTCTCGGTGGTTGTGCAAAGAGCTGGTTGAGACAACGCAGAGGTGGAATGTTATTTCAGTTTCTTCTTGCATGGTGTCCTAGGGTAATTGTTTTATGTATTATTATGCTTTTTGTGAAAAGTAGGGTAGCAAACCGGTTGTGAACCGAACCGAAATGCTGCACCGAAATGAAACCGCAATTTAACAAGATTTGGTTCAGTTCATTTCAAGGGATTTGTTCACAATGTATTCGATTTTAACGGATACAACTTAGTGTTAAATCAAATAGTATCGTACACCTAGATTTATGGGTTTTAACTTTATTTCGGATTTATCACAGCCACGGAGTTCCAAAAATATGACTATCCGAGCAGATTAAAGGGTAACTCACGAAAATATACTCAAGCAAGGGCTTTAAGAGTTGAGATAGAGTGAAAGTAAGGGTGATCAAAGAACAGAAATGAGTTTTTTAACATTTGGCGGTCTGACTTATCTTCGAAAGTATGCTGATTTTAGGCTTAAATCAAGACTTAAGACATATAAAGGGTTTATACTTATTAGTATAATACTTAGGTTTACGGAAAGATAGCGATTTTCTGTGAAAACGGAAACAGGCCTACAAAACAAAGATAACAAATTGAGAGTGAACCACTGAACCGAAATAAAAGCGCGGTTCAGCTGGCTTCAAAAACCATATAACAAAGATACTCCGTGAACCACTGAACCGAACCAGCTCTGCATTCCTGGAATGAGAGCTGTGGAAAACGTAGCAAATTGAACCTGATTTCCGATTTAAGGTACTTAAAAATGGTGCCTGATATAAGAAAATTCAACTGCAAATGTTTTTGACACTGTCTGTAGTCATCGCGAGTCCAATGCTCTCACTTGAGGCTGTCTCTGTATAACCAAAACAGCTCCTGTTCTTACTTTTGACATTATCTGGATATATTTTAAATATTACCCAAACCCATAGTCCGATTAGAAAGGACTAAACTAAACAAAGACCCTCCGACTCATTCCAACTTTTGATTGAAATAATAATTTTACAAAACTCAGACAGTTTCTTAATACTATCAGCAGTGGAAATGTCACTTCAATGCCCGCTTAAGTACTTATTTAAATACCAAGCTAACAAGAGATTTTCCCATTGCACTTTGTACTAAAGCGCAACAAGTGCTCACAAGAGTGTTTCTTGTAAATTTCCATGCCACATTCCTACTTACACTCTCTCTCTCTCTCTCTTTCGCCGTCATGGAATTTTTTTTGAATGCCAACCCAGGAGCATGAAACTAGGACAATAAGATGCAGTCACTGAAGTTAATGTGATAAGAAAAGATTGATGCATAAGAAAAAATATACTTGTTGTATAAATTAATAACAATTGCCCCCGGCGCAATGTTGTGGGCAATTAATCAATTTCAATTCCAATTCCAATTTTGAAGTGGAACCAGTTGCAGTTCTATGAATGGCAAGTGCATTTAACACAACACACACACACACACAGTCCGGCAAGGCCAGTTCCGTACAATTGTGCATTGAAAATCCAAGTTAGTAACGGAAATGTTGTACAACAAAAGGCAATAATTGTGGCTGGAAGGCAAGTCAACAATGTCATCTATAGCTACATCAAATCAAATCGACTTATCTGGCCAACAAAAACAGTTGCTTGGATTTGTAACTGTTTGGTGTGGGTGTACAATGCATATCTGGAAAGTGGGCTCGTGATTTGGTTGACGTGGCGCGCCTTCTAACGTTTCTCTACCCGCGTGTTGGCACCTTGACAAAAAAAAACAAAAATACTAAGCATTGGTATGACGTCGAAGTGGACTTTTCACTTGACTAACGGCCGTCAAATGATTTTTTAGATATTCCGGAAATCAAGAATGAACTCATGTGGAAATTCTATATAATTAAGTTACCCATCTATAGGATGTAAAGTGTCCAAGCACCAAGGCTTACTGGGACGAAATTATGGCATATCTTCAACTTTCACTAGACACCCTGTTTATTGGTTAAGCAAAATTTTTTGAAGGTCAGTAATCGCGTACAAAAGAGAAAATTTAAACGAATGAATGAGAATGCGAATGCGAATGAGATGAGGGTGTGTGTACCCAGTGCCCGCATTTGCAGAGAAATTATAAATAGAATTTCATACATTAAACAATCTTAGACCCAAGATGTAGCAGCGTGGGAATTGTATCTAAAGTCCACAACCTTTCAATATAAATCTGCCGGATATTACACATCTCTTAATTGCTTTTCAAAAAATCGAAAGAAAAAAATTTGGAATATGCAAATTTTCATTGATTCAATGAACTTCTCTAATGACTCAGCCACAACTCGTGTTGAGATTCACATGTTCACATGTCTGACACTGTTCGAAATTACCATAAAAAATAATTTAAGTATCACGTTTGCCCTCAAAAAAGTAACAAAAAAATAAAGTTCGCTTGTTTTTGTTTTTTTTTTTTGTGGTATATTATCTGGTTGATCTTTGTCGTTTACTTTGGTGGCTATTTTTAACATATTTTCATGTGCATTTTATGATTTTTTTCTGTAACTTTTTCTTTCAAAAAATGTAAAGTTCTCTGTGTGCAAAATTTAAACTAAATCTAAATGTGAAGTTCTCAGAAGTTTGACCGGGAGAATAAAGAATTAGCAGGTTGTCTGTTTGGGTTTCATTTTTCAACCTTCAACTAATTAATGGCCCAAGAACAAAACAAAACCAAAAACAACAATTCTTTGAGTCGACAATTAATCAAGAAGGTCGCTCAAAGTTAAGACATGCTTTTGATTCTCTGATTCTCAGAAAATTAGCTGCAAAAATGATGTTAGTCAGATCAAAAACATAACTTCGACCAGAAGTTATGTGAAACTTTAATAGATGTGTTTTCTGATCAGCTGCTATGGAACCTTAAATAGAAATTGCCCATCCAACTTGTATCAATTTTTTGTACAATAAATTTTAATTTATGAAAATAGAGCAGCACGTTTTTCTAACTAATTTGAAGGACATTTCCACTGAAAACCAACAAGTTTTTCTTACTAAAACTACTTTTCTGAGTCTACTTTTGTATGACAGCTGTACTATATAGATGTCCGATTTCGACCAAACTTAGTGGAATCATGCAAAAGTATATCAAACTAAGAAATACAAAGTTTGGAGGCGTTCTCTTTGAAAACAAAAAAGTTTTTCCAACTAAAACTGGTTTCTCGACCGATCGAGCCATAGGAGTCTATGGCAGCCATAATCTATAGTCATCCGATTTTGACAAAATTTTGAAGAATTGTTTGAAAGCTTATTAAATAAAAATATAAAAATTTTAAAGTGGTTTTCATTGAAAACAAACAAAAATTTACCTTACTTTTCTATGGCAGCTATACCATATGGTTGTCCGATTTCGACCAAACTTGCCAGAATCATGGAGAAGCATTGATAACTCGGTAATACAGAGTTTGGAGACGTTTGATTTAAAAACAAAAAAGTTTTTCCTACTAGAACTAGTTTTTCGACCGATCGTTCCTATGGCAGCTATATGTAATAGTTATTCGATCCGGCCATTGCCGATAAATGTGCAGCGTATTTGTACCAGAAGACTTTGTACAAAAATTGGTCGCGTTAGCTTTAAAACTGACGGAGGCGATAGCATAGAAACAGACGGACAGACGGACGGACATGGCTATATCGACTCAGCCCGTCATGCTGATCAAGAACATATATTCTTTATGTGGTCGGAAATGCTTCCTTCTATGCGTTACAATCATCTGGACAATCTCAATGTACCGTCTGCAAGGGTATAAAAAACTATCGTAAAATATTTTGACTTTTTTATGGGGAAACTTTTTTGCCAGTTCTGCAAGAGCTTCAGAACGCGCTTAAAGATATGCGCATAAAGGCTGCACCGTTTTACCAAGGGTATAATGGAAATTACTTTCGGAAGGGTCTTCCCTTGTTTGAACCACTTAAAAAGTGTCACAAACTTGAGTGGCTAAAACAAAATGAATTTCAAAGACTGCGGAGCTATCAGGTAGAAAATGTTGACCTAGGATTGTAAATCGTCTGCTAATGACCGCTGAATAGATGTACAGAGAAGATGCTGGACCGCTATGTTCAATCTTTTGAAACTAAGCCAAGATGTTTTGAAAATCCCCACCCTTCATCTTCAACCAATCTCCATTAGACAAAACAATAACAAAACCTGATGTAATCCCTTGTTTTCATTACATGTCACACACTCAACGATCACTAGCGATAAGCGCATTAATTAGGCATATTAATGAGCACGAGACGATAAAAACTCAATAACAATAACAAAATACTAACTGTCAATGGTTTGACCTCAATAGCATAAAAAATTGCCCATCAATTTGATTTGAGAACGCGGCTGGGATGCAGGCAAATACGGATTGGCTGATTCACAGCACAAGCCGATGGTCATTAAGTGGCCACATCATAATCGCCCGAACCTGAACCTGATGCTGAGGCGCAGACCTGCTGCCGGTCGTCTGAAGTGTCTTGCGTTTGCCATGTCTGTATGTAGTTATTAAGTGGCAAAGTGCATTGTGCTTGGTGTGAGAGAGAGAAATATGTGAATTCATTTCAAGAGCCATTGAACCCAAACCCGACAGAAGCAACTTCAATTTGTCATATATATATGTACATATATACGCGCGTGTGCAAACATATTTAGGTGTAACCAGTGTGTGTTTGTTAGATGTGTTATCAGGGACTGGAAACACGCCCACCACCACCATACCATGCTGTACGATTAAAGCCCATATCAAATGTTAATGTCATGCTACGACGACACTCCACTTGTTGTGTCTAGACTGGGGGCCATCAAAACGGGCTGGCATTCAAATTAGCACTCGAAGAGCATCCCCAGCCACTTAATCTAAATTTTTGTATGCCAAAATAACCAGAAAAACGTGCACAGAACAAACGTTTGCCCAAAACCAGTTGCTAACATTTTTCAATAAATTAATTTGAATTTTTTGGGAATATTTCAATTAGCATTCATTTTGATTGAGGGAAATTTTGTAGATAATGTCGCATTGTTAATTTTGCAGACACATGTCAAAGTATATATAATATATATACTGACATATGACACCTTTAAATCAATGCTAAGAGAACGTGTGAGTTGAGTTATTATACCATAATGTACAGATAAAGATTTGATTTAGAGATAGGGGCATGCTTATAAATCAAAGAATATATTGAAACATTATGAAACTTGTTAATGGGTTGATGAGGAAGTTATAAATATATTGTCTATATGACATATTTTAGACTTATAGAACCACTTTGGAAGAACTTAAAGCAAGTTTTTGAGCTTTGCTTTTGTTTTTAATATATTTTTGGGGAATTCGGAACGTTTGCATCAAGGAAAAAGATGCTATAAGTGCTTCGAGCTCGTAGATATAGCAGGTCTATAACGGCATTGCTAAGTATGGATCCACATACCAAGGTCTGTTGGTAATATATTCTGCATACAAACAATCTGACATCTACACTCACAACAATATCAATATCAAAAGTTCTATAAGAATGCATATTCTTAGTCCAAGAGCTTTATTCTTCATCCAAGTAGTCATTTTGGAACCATTTTTCTTGTTCCAAGAACTTCTATAATTGTACCAAGCACGAAACATTCTCAAAACAAGTAAAAAAGTTCTTAAGTCAAGTGTTTAACGTACTCAAATATAAGATTGGTCATTCTGTTCTTGGTTTTGTTCCAAGAACTTCTATAATTTTGCGAAACATTCTCAAATGCAGTAGAAAAGTTCTTAAATCAAGTGCTAAACGCACTCAAATCCCAGAATGCTCACACTTGAAATCTTGAAGAGCATAGAGCATTATCAAAATCCAAGAATGTTTGTACTTGCCTTAAGATTTCATCAGGTTCAAGAGTAAGATCGTACACTCTTGAATCCATACCATTCACAGATTCAAAAGTTAGTACAATTTCATAGTAAATTTTGGTGTCAAACTATGTAGCCAGCTTTAGACGACTCAAGAAACACACAACAACACCAAGCAGCATCAGTTACTGCCGTCTCTTCATGCCAGCAATGCCATAACTGCTTGAGAATTCTAAAGCAACATGTTTCTTCGCAGGCTTATTTCCCCGTGAACTCTGCGAGCTGTAAGAGCGGTTTGAAAGCTATTCTCTCAATTGTGCTGCCTCTTCTCTCGCAGTTTGATAAGCATCTTGATTTTAAAAGGGAAATTCTTGACAATTCTAAATTGAACAGATTTGTAATCAAGAGCGATTGGAATTAAAGTATATATTCTGCTGTTTCTGGGTGTTCCACATTTCCGAATCCAATTCCTTCTACTAATTAATAATCTACTAAAAATCACTGACAGTATCAGTAAAGCGGTCAGTCGCCTGATTTGATACACGCTCCGCGCTTGGGGAATATTCCATGGGGCTTCCAGTTTCGAATGTCTAAACTTGGGTCATTAAATTATGTATTTACTTGTGAAGCATCTAATCTGATACGATTCTCGTTTGCTCTTCCCTTACAGACGCTCTATCATGTCGCCAAGTGTTGAATCTCCTGACCATGCTCGGTTTCATGCTGAACTATGCCTTGCGAGTGAATCTGACAATTGCCATTGTGGATATGGTGAGGCCGAATGTCACAAACAGTTCCAGTCTAACGGGGAATGGCACTAGCTTAAGCAACAGTTCCTATGCCACGCCAGATGGCGTGGATGTGTATGAGGAGCGTTTCCCCTGGGACAGCTATCAGACCAACTTTGTGCTGGGCTGCTTTTTCTGGGGCTACATTCTCACCGAGCTGCCTGGTGGACGACTGGCCGAGCTGATCGGTGGACGTCGCGTCTTTGGACATTCCATGCTGTGGGCCAGTCTGTTGACTTTGATAACGCCGCTGGCGGCGCATATCAATTATGTGGTCCTAATCATTGTGCGTGTGGTGCTCGGCTTTATGTTGGGTGCCTCCTGGCCGGCCATACATCCGGTGGCCGCTGTCTGGATACCTCCCATGGATCGTTCCAAGTTCATGTCGAATATGATGGGTAAGCTTTGAAGATGGTGTGTAGTTTGACAAAGTTTTACAATCATGATTTTCCCCTTGTAGCTTCCTCTTTGGGGGCGGCCATTACCATGCCTGTGTGTGGCTACCTCATCTCGGTTGCTGGCTGGGCCAGTGTGTTCTATTTGACGGGTGCCATTGGTTTGGTTTGGTCAATGTGTTGGTTTACTTTTGTATACGAAACTCCTGCCACCCATCCTCGCATCACAGCCGAGGAGAGACGTGAAATTGAGGAAGCCATTGGCACTTCCACATCCAAAAAGCGTCCCAGTCATGTGCCCTGGGGTCAGGTGTTCAGCTCCTCGGCGGTGTGGGCCATCATCATATGTCATGGTCTTTCTGTGTTTGGTTTCTTCACGGTGGTCAATCAGTTGCCCACATTCATGTCGCAGATTCTGCACTTTGATATCAAACAGGTAAGCATTGCCGTAAGCAAGGTGTGGGCATTCCTAATCTAATTATTTTTCAGAACGGCCTCTTCTCCTCATTACCCTATCTGGGCAAATATGTAATGGCTGTGGCCTCATCCTATCTGGCCGACTATCTGCGTCAACAGGGTACACTCAGCACCACAGCCACGCGAAAGCTGTTCACCGCATTTGGTAAGTTCAGTTTGATCCTTAAACCTGGAAACTTTACTTAAACGGCTTTCATTTTGCAGCTCTTGTCACACCCGGCTTGCTGATGATTGTGCAAGTCTTCTATGGCTATGATGCCACCTGGTCTGTGACCATCTTTTCGTTGGCTTTGTTTGCACATGGAGCAGTTACGGCGGGCTATTTGGGAAATGGTCTGGATATTGCACCCAATTTCAGTGGAACCATTTTCGGTTTGGCTAATACCCTTTCATCGTTTGGTGGCTTCCTGTCCACCTGGATGGTGGGTTCCCTGACCTATGAAGATGTAAGTCCACACAGAAAATATATACAAGTAGCAACTTTTTAATTTAAACATATTTCTCTACAGAAATCCTTCCACTCCTGGCAAATTGTGTTCTGGATACTGGCATTCACCTATATCTCAGCCGCTGTGGTCTTTTCCATTCTGGGCAGCGGTGAACTGCAGCCCTGGAATAATCCACCAGAGCGCAAGAAGATCAGTGATGTTACCCAAGAGGAGGGTGTGCCCCTGAAGAGTTCAAAATAATTCAATGACAAATCGCATTTCGGAGCATGTGAATTGACCATCCCACCACAAATTCAGATCATCATCCGCACAAGTTATCGTAGAATGTATATTTCTACAGCACTTTTGAGATTTTTAGTCAACAAATTGATAGCAAAACCGAAACAAAAAGCAAAAAAAAAAATGGGAAAAATCCAAAATCGACAGTGGAAAACAGAAATGAAAGACATTATTTTTACAAGCGCTGTAAAGTTTCTATATTCATACACTCATACACACATAGACACCATTGATGGAAATTGACTTTGCTGATAAGTAATATTTACTTTTTTTAGTGAGAAATATTTAACAATTTACATTGCATGTACATCTCTAGCTTAAACGATTTATAGTATTCTAAATGTCCATGGAGTGCACAGAAGTTGGACTCGGAGTGTGTGTCTGTGCATGGAAATGCTTATGTTTAATTTATTAAGTAGAAGACATCTCTGATTTAGCTAAGTTACATCAAATAAAATACATTTTTATTAAATAGAGCATCTTTATGTTTATGTACTTTATTATTTATGTAATTTAAATTATAGATTTATTAAGCTTTTAATAAAGTTTATCACACTTAGAGAAGAGTTGAAGTGATTTCTGAATGTGAAAAGTTGCATAAGCTAGGGCAAACAATCCTCCTTGATGAGGGAAATATTAGTTTTACTTCCAAATATTTTGGAATAGAATAAGGGCTCGCATGTTCATTCATCTATACAAGGAAGGCATGCTGAAACTGAGAAGTAGACCATTGTTTTGATATTCTGAACATATCTGTTAATTATTTGCTTAAGTCATTAGGGATCCATGGCTAATCTAGCCCAGAGGTCGCAGAAAGATACTCTTCAGTTCGGCTTAGTACTGACTGATAGATGAATCAGTCTTGAAATGACAAGGATGCGACTGAATTCATGGCTTCTTTTATGAGAGTTTCAGCCATGAATGTAACACTGACATGTGATACTTCGTAGAGACCTTACCTGATATTAGGCATGTTTTCAATGGAAAATTTATGGAAAAACCTAAAAAATTTCAGAATTCAGGCATGTATTTAGGCATTCCTACGTCTCAGGTCTGAATTCAACCACCGAAAACTCATTACTGAAACGTAAAGCTGCAGGTTACTAACTTTACACAATAAAGAACGCTGAATCTACGTTTATACTTGTCGAGATCTCAAATGAGATGACTGAAAAATACCTCAGTTTACTGTGATTTGGCTGTCATAGCCTCATAGCTGTTATAGATAGCCTACTCAATCATTTTCTCATTTATGTTTGTGCTTTATAGTTCTACTCTTATCAGATATTTCAAATGGGAAACTTAAACATTTAGAAGTTATCCAACAAATTCACCTAAAATAAGTAAGCGATATACATTTCTACTTGTAACTTTCTTTTCCATATATGGCCCACTTTTGGGCTGAAGAACCAAAACATTGTCGAATTTGTAGCATACTTATTGAACGTTGACTTGGACCTCAAGTAACTAAGCATTGTCTACTTCTAGGATGATTTGGTCAACTATCATTGGGTTATTTTGTGTCTTAACGATTGAAAAGTATAAAAAGTATAAAAGCCGCGCCACATTCGGCCACTACCGTTGACCTTACAAAACTCCGTTTTCGGTTCAGGTTCGGTTCCATTGTCGGTTCAGGTTTCTGGCTATTTTCTGTAAGGTTTTAACTCGATTGTCATTCATGCAACTTCTGAGAGTAAGTTGGAACCCGAATGGAAATGTTTTGTTACTTAAACTTTACATCTGATGTCAATAGGCGAGATGAAGGCTGTAAAAACTTCTTAATAGATGAAAATTGCGCGATAGGGCGGTCCTTGACTCAGATTTATAACCTGACTTTGCCAACCAAAGAGAAGGGTGAGTATATAAAAGGACCTGTCAAATTCAAATGTTCCTCCATTCGAGTACTAATTCCTCGATATGTATACATAAGCTATAACTCACCTCCTTGGACAGCTTTCACATACCAAGTGCTCTTCATTGTAAAACTTCTGACCTCAACTCAGGAAAAGTCAGTAAAAGCATCACTTTCGGAATCAGAACTCCCATTCCTTTATGTATGAAAAATGTTATTTATTTACAAAAGCAGCCTGTGGTATGCAGTATCATCTCTCCCCCGCCTTAAAATATTAAAATCTACACAGTTAACACAACCTAGGACTCAGCCTCCAAGCTCACATCCATTAGCTCCTTGGTAATGTCAGCCGTGGATTTGAGCGGTTCACTGTTATTATTCAAAGCATTTGTGTCCTGTATTAAAGCAGGTGGTGGCAACTTGAAGCCACTGGGCTTACTTAATTTGAGACCAGCAAAAGGAACAGAAGAAGAATCCGGTGCGGGAGCAGATGTGGTTGAAGTGGTGGTGGCCATTTTGTATAGCAATTGCAGTCGCTCCATTGCATTCACGGGCACTGATGGTTGAGTTTTCTGATTAACTTTGGCTGGTTTCATGCCATTTGACCAATTCTCCAACCAACTGGCCGCATTTCGCTCCGTGGAAGACATCAATTGTAGTGCCTCCTCTTTCAATTGCTGTCTAAATTGTTGACGTAGAAGTGCCTTCTGGTCGCTGGAGCTCACTTGACGCTTATTGAAAGATTGATCATCTTTGCTGGGCTCACCAATGGGTCGTGTTTCCTTCTGTGGTCCCAGTTCAACGAGAACCTGGAAGTCAGCATTATCGCCCAGGCGAAAACCAAAACCGAGACGTGAATCGGTGCCTTAAAATAAACAGCTTTGAATTGAAACGAATTTGTGGAAGGGTGTTCTAATTGTGCTCTTACCTTTCTTAATCGGTGGTATGTTGGAAAAAACTAAGGATAATATGGTTGGTAGTTCCTGTGGCACAACGAATGTGGATGCATTTGGGGCTGGGAAGAGAATATGATTGTTAAAAAGATGATTCAAAATGATGAAGTGCTAAGCCAGATTGTGGGCCTGCTTCTGATGTAACCATTTTTGTGGACGGCGTGAGACAAAGATAATGCTGCTGTACCGCTTAATTGGCGATTTCACTTTGAAGGTCGCTTGACCTGTGTGAAAATTCACACATTTCTTGAGTCAATTAACTAGAGTCCCAGGTGATCGTTCATTGCTTTTAGACCCCTGCTGGAGATGGTTGAAACAAACCGAAAAACAAGAAAGAAAGTCGTTCAAGCCCGACTATAACATACTTTGTACCAACGAAATTTTGGTGCTGCAGTAGCAGCTGAAGGCAGCGCTGCTACTGCGCTGCAGCAGCGAACAGTCTTTTCATCATAACTCGACAAACCGTTCTTCCGATCTTCACCATTCCTTTGACGGATCGATAAGTTAACCTGATTACTAAATATATCTAGAACTAGAACGAACCATCTATCTTTTAAACTGCGGAAGATATGACGTTTTTTCCAATTTGAGGGGGGCGGGAGGTGGCGTGGCCAAAATTGAAAATAAACTTGATCTGCCTGCAGACATAAGAGCATATGTCCCATACATGTCAAACCTCCAATCTCTTACCATCTCTGAGATGGACATGGCTATATCGACTCGGCTGTTGATGCTGATCAAGAATATATATACTTTAAGGGGTCGGAGATGATTCCTTCTGGCTGTTACATACTTATAATACTCTATGTACCACGGTACAGAGTATAACAAAAAGATGCTCTGTAACTTTAGATAGATAGATCAAACTAGTCCATGAAATGAACCGAAACTCTATAATTTGCGTCTTACGGTTCGGTGCTGCATTCTTGGTGCGTTACCAGCACGATTTAGTACTTCTGTTCGGTTCGGTTCGCACGATTTAGTGCTTTGGTTCGGTTCGGTTCGTTTTCATCCCTGCTTTTAAAGGATGGGAAACAAAAACATTGCCACAGTTTCCGTTTCTTTTTAACACACAAGCTGCCAGATCTTGAATCCTCCTATATAAAGTGCTCTTCTTAAAGAGTCTATTTGAAACCATGTCACAAAGCAATTAACAATGATATGGTCAAACAAATAATGTTTTATAATTAGTTTTTAAATACCAAACAAAATATAATTGCTTGACTTGGGTTCGAGACGAAGCTGTTTCAATTAGATAAAGTGTTTCTCTCCCTTCATGACCGATTGTATGCTGAATTCTTCAGTTGAGAATGGTCAAACATTGTGGTTGCACAGTTGTTATATAAATGGTATATAGAAATCTACGAATTCGTGTGATGATGCTTAAGGCATTCGTTTGAACAAGAAACTTTCCGGAAATCTTTCGAAAAAGCTCCATTACTTTTCTCAAACCAATGATTGATGTCAATAATCTTGAAATCTTGTTTGTGTTTAATTTCCTATCATCCTAAGTGTTACCACACATCTTAATAGGGTTATTCTTTTAAATTACTTCAAACGAACTTTGACTAAAGTCTACATAATAGGTGTCTATCAACTGCCCCACAGGTAGAGTCACAAACACGTCAAACTACTACAAAAAAACTGCGGACCGACATCAGCATCACTAGCATCTCGCATCTCGCACCGACGACGACCTTGACACAAAGACCGGCAACAACTTCAAAAACGCGCCTGGGCTTTTGGTGCCCGAACCAAAGTCTACTTCTGCTACATACTTTGGACTCCTCAAGCCATTAGACGGTTGTTGTTGAGTGCGGCCCAAACCGGTTGTGAAGTTAAGTTAAGCAAATTAAATTTGTGGATTTTTTACTACTTACTATTGTGGAGCAGACAGAGAAGCAATGGCAGCCAAAGGCTAACAGAGCCCGGGTATTGCTTTGGCCAAAACATGATCAGCGGTTGGACAACTTGTTGCGCGCATTTAAGAAACAAAAAAAAACTGCAATGAACACAAACGATTACAACATTTACATTTTGCGGAGAATTTTTGCGCAAGTCGAAACCGAAAGGAGATTTCGCAATCCGCCGTCTGGGATTGGGGTGGGTCAGCAACGCAGTGATGCGTCATTTGTTTAAAAGTATTTCAAATATTTCGATTCCGACTTGATTATATATGTGCATATGCATATGTGTATGTATGTAAATATTTTGTCTCTGTTTAAAAATGAAAAGAGTAAACAAAAAAAAAGTAAGCGACTGCGACGGAGGCGACGACGACGTCGTCAACTGTTTGGAAATCACTCTCACTTTTGTTCAATGAGGTTTTTTTTTTTAAAGGTTTTTAGTTTTGCTAACTCAACGTCAATGAGCTTAGTTTTTTTTTTTTTTGGAATTTTATTTTATGGTATTTGAATATTTCGTTTTTCTGATCTTTGGCGTTGGCGTTCGGCCTTGTCTTAGTTTGATTGTTGTTTTTAGTAAAATATCATTTATTTATTTTTGTTAATAAACAAAGCAAACAAATTGTTGTAAAAATGAAAGCGAGTCTTGGCTATATTTGGCACCACATTTTGATCAATTTCAGTTTCTTTTCTTTTTTGTTTTATTCACAACACAAAACTCATACAAACGGCTCAATTACATTTCAGTATTTTTATGGACTAATTTTTCTATATATATTTCTAAAGCAATTTTGGCCTGAGAGCTTCAGACATGGGACAACTTGCCCGTTTCGCGTCGGCTCTGCAACTGAAATGGAGAGTGAAACGTTTTGGATATGCAACACGCGCCAAGTGAGCTGGGGAGTAAATCACGTAACGTGGCGCATGCGCCGCTCCGCTGAAGCTGAAGAGTTTGAGAAGACAGAGACCAGCTGATGGCTGTTGGCTGCCGCTGATGCTGGCTGCTGCTGCTCCATTAACGTCAAGTCTGCTCAAAATTGGCGCACTTGAGTCTCGCTTTTGCTTTAGTTTTTATCTTATTTTTTGGCACATCAATTACGTGTGTGGATGTATGGCCTGGGCTTGGTCTTTAGGCCATGTGAAAGGTTGCGACAGTTTTTTTTTTTTTTGGTATTTTTGGGAAACAAAAGTTGTTGAGCAGGCTTAAATTTATGACTTTAGATGTTGCGATTAAGATGAATTGTGTGAAAAATGCTCAGAAAATGAAATATATTGGTAATTGGTATTCCATAAATGAAAGGTCATTCTGCTAGATCAGATCAATTAATTAAATATTGGTTTTAAAGTTGAAGACACAAGTTTTGAAGCTCTTCTCTTGACTTCACCTTTCGATTTCCAAGGTATAACAGCATTGCTAGTTAGTGTTTTATTTGATCGACAAGAATAGTTTTAAAAGAATGTCCCAAAATGGTTAAATTCAATGTGGTTTAGTAGAATTTTTCCCTTAAAAGTCAAACTCAGGCTTAATTCAGGTATTCTATATGGACTACTGTACAGACATCATTCAAAAGTGAAAGGACTGTCTTGAAGAGGAAAGTTATGGAGCATATATTTCTTGATTTTTCATTCTATGAGCAGAAAAACTTTTATTACCATACAGCCACTTAGTAGACTTAATAGAAGATGGTATCAAGCGACTGCGATTGAAATTCATTGCAAAAATAGAGAAAAGGTTACTTTGGCTAGGCAGAAGTTTGCAACAAACACGTTTTTCTCACTAAGACTACTTTTCTGACTCTACTTTTGTATGACAGCTATACTATATAGATGTCCGATTTCGATCAAACTTAGTGGCATCATGCAAAAGCATAGCAAACTAAGATATACAACGTTTGGAGACGTTTTCTTGGAAAACAAAAAAGTTTTTCTCACTAAAACCAGTTTCTCGACCGATCATTCCTATGGCAGCTATAACCTATAGTCATGCGATTTTGACAAAACTTTGAAGAACTGTGTGAAAGCTTAAAAATTAAATATAAGCCAATTTGAAAGAGGTTTACATTGAAAACAAAAAAGTTTTTTTACTAAAACTATTTTTCTAACCTTACTTTTCTATGGCAGCTATACTATATGGTTGTCCGATTTCGACCAAACTTGCCAGAATCATGGAGTAGCATTAAAAACTTGTAAGTACGAAGAATCGAGATGTTTGCATTAAAAACAGAAAAGTTTTTCTCACTAGAACTAGTTTTTCGACCAATCGTTCCCATGGCAGCCATACGTTATAGTCATTCGATCCGGCCAGTTTCGACAAATGTACCGCGTATTTGAACCAGAAAACTTCGTGCAAAGTTTGGTGGCGATAGCTTTAAAACTGGCGGAGGAGATGGCATAGAAAAAGACGGAAAGACGGACATGGCTATATCGACTCAGCTCTTCAAGCTGATCGAAAATATATATACTTTATGTGATCGGAAATGCTTCCTTCTATGCGTTACAAACATCTGGACAATTTCAATATACCCTCAGCAAGGGTATAAAAAGAATGATTTGATAGCTGCAGCGGAATTGGCCTCTTTCAAAGAAAACTATTTCTTTTTGCATTTCTTTTTTCGAACACTACTCTAAATATTATAATTATACAATTATAAATATTTATGTGATTGTTTAAGTTCATAAATATCGAATCGATAAGAGTAAAGGCTGCAAAATACTTATTTCCCTAAGTAAATCGAATATGAAAGATAGACATAACATAAACTTTAGCTTTTATTTATAGTGCCACTTTTACCCAGCTGGAGACGGTTTCATCTTTTCAAACTGCTTCGTTGATTGTGTCCAATTTTAATAAACCGATATGGGTATCGATAATGGTTAGAATAAATACATAAATAAAATATTATCTTATTCCTTCTTCAACTTCAACGGCGGCTTCTTAAACCAACGTTAGCTAAAATATGTAGACATACCTCTAACTCAACAATGACTTAATATAAACTAATATCAAGAGTCATCTAGACTGTTTTTATCAGCTCAATATAGTTGTACATAATTGGAGAGTATTTCATGGAATTTTGATCCTTCAACTAACATATATACACTGAAGTATTTAGTAGGTTTTTCTTTAACATAGTAAACAGTTCAATGAACCGCCATAAATTATGCCTAATGCATAATGTCACCATACTCCTCCCACAAAAACGATAACAAAACTGACATATCACGCCACCCACAAATAATATTTTTTCAGGTTTTTGCATAGACTCCACCACAACGCCGCCTCCAAGTTTAATGACAACGTCGACTAATTAACAAAGACACACGAGTTGACTTTACCTACATGGTGCATGCATGCATGAGATATGTTGGGCCTAGTGTTTAATTACCACAGCCATCGATTTATGTAATAAGTAGGCGTTGCCCCCCGCCTCAGTCTGTCTCCGCTTGGTGGCCATTTAAGGTTCACAAATATTGGCCAAGACGGTGAAGCGGTCAATGCATGAAGTGCAAATAGATTTTGGAAAACTGCTTAGGCATAATTGTTGATGCGTTTTGTTTGCTTACCGAACGCGAAAAGTTTGGGCAATTTTTTTTGTTGTCATTTTGGTGAAATTGGAATTGCATACTTTGGGGCTCTGTGGAAAAGTTCGAAATAAGTTAAACAATTGTTTCTTAAGCTACCAATTGATCTTTTAAGCATTTAATTTTAGTTTCATTTTACATTCATACATTTAACATTTAACAAATTGTTTCACAGTTCAGCGACGTTGTTATTTTTAAATAATTAAATTAAAATATATTTATAAATTGTTATTTAGACTACACACTACACTAACAACGATGTGTAAAAATATATTTATGTATATATTTATGTATGGATTTGTATAATAATTTTGGTTTTATTTTTAATTGGTGGTAGAATTCATGGAAAAAATTCTTAAAGTTTACCTAAAAGATATGGAAATTCATTTATGTTTCTTATTTTTTTTCTTGGTTTAATGAGTGTCGAGACAATGTTGACCGGTTTTCTTTAGATTTGTTAGATTTTCTTTTTTAGGTAACGAGGTAAAGTGCGCCTTGTTTCGAAATCGCCTAAAAACTGGGCGTGTCATTTTGATCAATGCCACGCGAATAACGAATGCGAAAGCAGCAAATAACCCGTGGCGACTATAATACTGCCAATCATAATGGGAAAGCCAACTCTGAAAAGGAAAAAGGAAAAGGAAATCGTCAGAGAAAACCCAAGTGGTGCCAACGAAGATAACTTACTTGAAAAACTGTAGAAAAGTAAATTTATAGCCATGTTGTTCAGCTACGCCCGCACAAACCACATTAGCCGAGGCTCCAATCAGTGTGCCATTGCCTTCAAAAGAACAACATAGAAATTAGTCTTAAATACTCTTAAATCTTACACGTCCACTTACCACCCAAACAGGCACCCAGAGCCAGAGCCCAAACTAAAGGTTGTAAGGGTAAATTCAAAGTGCTATTCTGTGCTAATGATATGGTAATCTTAACCATCATTGTGGTCAGTGGAATATTGTCAACGAAGGCCGAAGCCACAGCCGAAACCTAAAGTTGAACCAATGTCCATTATTATTATTATAATTATTCAGTTAATTCAAATTTAAATAAAACTCACCCAGAGTATTATCAATATGGCCACCATTAGACGCTGATCCTCACCCACACCCAATATAATTCCCTCAGTCATGTTGCCAATCCATTCGATTAAACCCAATTCGGTTAAAGCCTCCATCAGTATAAACAAGGCAGCAAAGAATAACAATGTGGACCATTCCACTCGAGCCAATATCGCTTCCATATCCTCAATATCCGCAAGAATTATCAGGAATATGGCACCCAGGAGTGCGGTCCAACCCAAAGAGAGTCGTTGGAGTTCTGGCACCGAATGTAGAAAGAATAAGCTAATGACAAAGATCAAAGCTGCGGTGCACTTGTACAGCAGCGGCTTATTCCGAATGGGATACTGCAAAGGAAGAAGATTGAATGAAATTGTAGATGAAAGAGATGAACTTTAGCTGGAAATAGTGTTAAGTAAATTATGGTTCACATTTTCAATGAAATACATAACCTTAACCTTACAAAGAATATTTTTTTTACTGTGATGCGAATTTTAAACCGAACCAAGACTCGAACCAAAGTCTTCACCCAAATTCCTCGACCCTGAAATTTACGTTCGAAATGGTGCGTCGAATCGACTCAAAGCTATTTTTTCCTGTTTAGAAACCCAGAATGTTAACACATTCCTAACCAGAAAAGAAACAAAGACTTCTAAAGATGTCCAAAATAGTTTTAAACAAAACCATTATAGTCTCTTTCAAGAAGATGGAATTTGATTAGATATGCTTAAGAGAAATCTTGTATCCGAATGATATTAAGCCACATAATTACAAATCCGGCTACCCTTTGTCGACTTTGATCAAATCATGCAAGATCGGAAATTGAAACGTTTCCGAATCTATTAACTTAAAATATCCCATTATCTTTATTCGACTTGATTGTTGATTTTTGGGGCTCAAAATTTTACCTAGTTGATCAATTGGATACGTAAAAGAGAACAGGTCTGAAGAGAAATAGGTGAAATAGATGCAATTTTATTTAAAATATTGAAGTGTTTTTTAGTGATTCTAGACAATATCCATAAATCTGTATTCGGAAATGGTCCGTCACGTCTGTAAGTTGCGGTAAACTTAGTAATGAGGCATATAGCTAGAAACGAGAGCGTAAGCTAAAGAGGGCCCTGCCTGACTTCGGTATACCCATTACTCAGGGGAGTTAAGGGTAAACAGCCTCAACTTATGTTAATGAAGAAAACATTAACATAAATGTGAACATTTTAAAATTATGTTAGTCAAAAGCATATGCAACGGGTTTTATAAACTTAATAGCTCTTCCGATTATCCCATCTTTATGAAATTTCAGAGATTGTAGATATTGGGAGTGCGAAATATGAGCTTGATATCTTCCAAATTGTGGGAATTGAAAAAAAAAAACTGGTCTGCGAGATCTAGGTGCGCACGCGGAAGGACGGAAGAAAAGACAGAGAATATGGGTATATCGAATCGGCTGTTAATGCTGATCAATAATATATGTATACCATATGGTATTTTTTTGTAAGTTTAAGTGGAAATTTCCAAACTTATTATACCCCCTTCACTCTACTACTAACAGGTATAAAAAGATGACAAATTTCAAATTAGCAATTGCTGTAAACTGCAAGCGAGTCGTTAAATGTAATCATAATAAATAGATAAGTTTTACTTGGCAATACAAATGTAAATTAGTACACACCTTGCTCTAAAAAAAAATCTATATATAAGCACAAAACTGACCGTTTCGCTGTACAAAACCTTTAGTAGTCGTTCGTTAGCGTCAAAATGAACTTGTTTCTTCTAATTGCTTGCCTACTTGCATCCATTTGCATGGCCCACGACACCAAGGAATGGGGTAAGTAATAACTTAGAATAAGAATGCAAACTGTCTAACTAAATATCTGTCTTGTTTTGAAGGGGCTTGTTTTCAAAAATCTGGTGTTGAGGGACCATGTCGTGCCTTGTTTCCGATGTATACCTATGTGGCGGAGAAGCATGCGTGTGTCGAATTTGAATACGGTGGATGCGACGGCAATGATAATCGATTTGGAACGTTAGAGGAATGCGAAAATTCATGTGTCCTTCAAATTTATTAGATGAAAATCAATTAAACTAAGAACATGCGCAAAAGTATCTATGAATTTAAAGAATGGGGAGTTGTGGCTAAGATAAGTGGCCGATACATTTGCTTATGTTGATGACTGAAGATACGGATCAATGTTGGTAACAACACTCGCCTGGGCTTGGTATTGTTTTCTCGACAAAAAGTTAGATCTACTGACGTCAAATTATTGAATTGAACCGATTTATACCACTTGCTTTGTGCTGAGTGTAAAATTAGTGCAAAATTATGCAAAAATTTGGAAATTGTGTGGAAACACTACAATCTTTTTACAATATCAATATCAATATCAATATCAAGAAATGAAATGATTTTTATTTGAGAATAATGTTGAATGCCATAACAATGCTTGTTTTCTAAAGAGAAAAATTTGATCCGAGCAGAGCAAAAGCTCCACAAAAAACCTATAAGTCCCAACTGAGCATAAAAAAATAGAGGAAAGTCTCTACCGAAGTTTGTATATCCTTGCAGCACGATTTTCTAACTATTTTGAAGGATATTTCCACTGTAAGCCAATAAGTATTTCTCACTAAGAGCCGATTTCTCATCTTCTAAATAGCTGCTATGTGTCAGATAGGCTTCGATTTTGCTCTGTTATTTGTAGGTTTATGTGACAGATAGCATTATGTGGCAGATTAGAAAACGGCCCTAAAACTATGTACTTTTCTGACTCTACTTTTGTATGACAGCTATACTATATAGATGTCCGATTTCGACCAAACTTAGTGGAATCATGCAAAACCATAGCAAACTAAGAAATGCAAAGTTTGGCGGCGTTTTCTTTGAAAACCAAAAATTTTTCCCACTAAAACCAGTTTCTCGATCGATCATATCTAAGGCAGCTATAACCTATAGTCATACGATTTTGACAAAACTTTGAAGAATTGTGTGAAAGCTTATAAAATATATATATGCCAATTTTAAAGAGGCTTACATTGAAAACAAAAAAGTTTTTCTTACGAAGACTATTTTTCTAACCTTACTTTTCTATGCCAGCTATACTATATAGAAGTCCGATTTCGACCAAACTTGGCACAATTATGAAGAAGCATAGAAAACTAGTAAGTACAGAGTTTGGAGACGTTTGCATTGAAAACAAAAAAGTTTTTCTCACTAGAACTAGTTTTTCGACCGATTGTACTTTACTAGAAGAAGAGCACAATCAAGCACCACTCACCTTTGCCTGCAGATTGGCCAAAGTTTGTTCATAATTTGGTGCTGGTTCAATTACAGCCGTCATCCGTTTCTTCAAACTTCGCTTCAAGCGATTCACCTTCTTCATTAACGTCTGTCGTACCAATTCCTCATCCTTGGAATAAGCAGACAAACTGGCTGCGGCCCGTTTCCATACATGGATCTCATGTCGCAGTTCCTCAACTTCCGGTGAGTCCTTAAACTGTAGATCACTGATATTGCGGAATTTGTAACGCAATTGGATATAGGTTTGGACCATAACCAGAAGAACTCCGGGCAGCATGTGCAACGTAAAGACGGCGAAGTTTACGCCCTAGATAATGAATATTAATAGAGGCTAATTACAAAATAATTGGTCCACCACTTACATTCTTGGATATGTAACTGTTTGAGGCAATG
Source organism: Lordiphosa andalusiaca (assembly GCA_035044965.1). Lineage (NCBI taxonomy): Eukaryota > Metazoa > Arthropoda > Insecta > Diptera > Drosophilidae > Lordiphosa > Lordiphosa andalusiaca. The sequence goes on from JAWNNM010001643.1 coordinate 446,076, forward strand.
ATTACATTGGGCGGATCACCCACCGGGGTCAAGGCTCCTCCTATATTCGAATAGATGACCATGCACATCAAAATTGGCACCGGATTAAGGCACATGACCTCACACAGACGTATCGTGACGGGTGTCATTAAGAGCACGGTGGTGACATTGTCCAGGAACGAGGAAAGAACGGCCGTAAAAAGGCAAAGACAGTTGATGAGGGGCCACACATGACCATTGGTGATTTTATAGGCATACACAGCCAGATAATCAAAAACGCCCGTCTCTGAGAGTATGGCCACCAATATCATCATGCCAAAGAGCAGCAACAAAGTCTCCACATCAATCCAACCCATGATAGTGGCCATGGAGGGTCTTGAATTGAGAGCAGCCAATATGCCCACCGACAGCGTGGAGGCTATGATGGCAGCAAACGTACGATTCACAATCTCCCAAATGATCATGACATATAAACCACAGAGCACTGCTGCTGCGTAAAGGACTCCATCCTTTTTATAAATGGGTGATTCATCAACATTCAGCTGAAGCGGCAGCTCTCCTTCAATGCTGCTCGTGAACTGGAAACTCAATTGTGTGCCATTTAAGGCCAAAGCCGCTTGAATGGGATCAATGGGACTTAGCTCAAAGGTTCGCTGTTTCTTGCTATCCCTGGTGGCATCTATTAAATCCTGATAGACCACATCCAGTTGCCACACTTTACTGGCATTCTCGGTATAGATTTCCGCTCCCCATGAGTCATAGTAGGTGCGCATCACCTGAATCTGCAGCACAGGCAAGGGAACACTGTCATTGATGACCAACTCATTCTCCTGCAGACGGAAGGGGCCGCGCAGGCCCAAACCGATGCGCTGCAGTGTGGCGGTGGTAATGGGAAAGACTGAAAAACATAATTTGGAATTTAACTTCAAGAGTTTTCAAGACGCCTAATAACTCACCCTTGATGGAGCCATTTCCCGGCACACTTATCAGACTCAGCTGATCCACATGTTCGTTGTTGGACATAAGGAAAGCAGTGAAAACACACCAGACCACCACCAGCACCGCAATCTTGAACCAAATCAAATACTTTTTGAACTAAAAAGGAGAAAAACATTGAAATATTTTGTATTTTCCCTGAACATTTCCATTTACCGTGCTCTTGCCATGCGTTTCACCCTCATCCTGCTGATCCTCATTGTTGTTCTCCAGATCCCTAGGAATCACAGAAAACTGGTTGCACTAATTACGTAACTGGCACTCGAAAGGCACAGAACTACGAACCTGCCATCCAGTACCCTAACCTGTCCCACCTCATTCGTCACATTGATGCCAATCTGTGTGAAGCCGTGGGTTGCCATTGTGGTTTCATCCTCCTGATCATTATGGCTATGCGGTGCTGTTGTCTGCTCTTCGTCATCCTGTTCGGGCACATCCTCAGAGGGCAAGGGATCGACATCTGGAAAAAAATGGATGTATTATTATGCAAATATTTGTGCGTAAATTGTGTCATTAGCAGCACTCGCCAGGACAACAGACTGACAATTGTCGCAACTTTGGCTTGGAGGTTAACATTTACTTTGTCTTAATGTCGCGTCGGTTTGCCAGCACGCGGAAGTGTGCAAAATGGGCTATAAATATGCCAGAATGGCCATGAATATGGCTAACCCCAAGGATGTGAATGAGACAAGTAAATTTCAATGGAAATGAAAAATTACAAGGATGGGGGAAAGTACACTCGGAAAAATAATCAAGAATTTATGGACTTGAATTAAGTATTTGATTCATGTATGAAATTCTTATTTTAACTATATTTTATTGATGATGAAATACTTGATTAAATACTGAGTCGCTTTAGTTTTAGTCGAAAAAATCATTTTTAACACTTAAAACAAGTATTTTTTTCTTACTTTCAAGTCTTAATGGTCCTTATTAACACTTAAAACAAGAATTTTCTCTCAAAACAAAATTACAACATTTTCATCGTAAAGTCTAAGTATCTTTGTAGTCGTAAGAGGCATTATTAACACTTAGTTTTAGTCGTTAGAGTCATTTAAACACTAAAAACAAGATTTTTTTTCTTACTTTTTAATCGTAAGAGTCATTATTAACACTGAACACAAGAATTTTCACCCAAAACAAAATTACAAAATTTTCTTATGAGTTCTCTATAAAATCCTTTTACGAAAACAGAGTTCATCTGACAAACATTCTTGGTTTAAGATTATATTTCCATCTATATTTTGCTGCAGTCTTTAAAGAAGTTGAGATTACCATAGACCAGAAGGTGTAAGTGCAGACCACAAGCAAAGGGTTAGAACCAGTTGGGAATTTCAGGTATTAAAATTCTTCTCCTCTTTCATGGCGTCTTCTTGGCTTGGAATTGTTAAATACTTAAACTAGGAACACTCTTTTATAATTTTTCAGACTGACTGTAGATATGGAAAATTTCAGACTTAAGAATTTATATTCTTGTTTATAATATGAAAGTCTTTAGTCTTTCAGCTCTGACAGACTTTCCTATGTATGTTCTTCCTCATAAAATACATGCAGCTACCTGCAAGCCATTTCATAATCATGAAATGGAAATCTTCATGGAGTATTAGCATAATTTGTTGTCTTCCAAAAATAGTAACGTCTATTAAACAATTTAGAGTGATCAACAGTTGCCGCCGTATGCAAATAAGGTGAGCCTGAAACGGACTTAGTCCGCATGTTTAGCAGTCCCGCCCCCAATGTCAATGCCGGCGACCACGCAAATGGCAATAAAAAATTCAACAATAATTACGGCAATAAAAAAAAACAACAAATCCAACAACAACAACGCACACACAAGGCAAAACAAATAATAACGCTGAGACACACATAAAAGCGGAAATTTGCCGAAAAAGTTTCCAATAGACCAAACACTTACCGCCATGTAAACGCTCGTGCTCCTGCCGAAACGATGCTAGGCTGGGATCCTGACGTATGCGCTCGGGTAGAGTGCGCCAGACTTGTAAGGCACCTTCGGTGACTTCGCTACATGTGTCGAGTGGTGGTCGGAGGAGGATTTGCGTTTGTGCGTTTTGTTACGCATTGGGGAGTCATGAAAAGAAAGTGGGGAAAGGCAGAAACAAAAACAGAGAATAAAGATTTAATAAGATTACTCGACTTTAGAGCCAAATATATGTATGTATGTTCTAAATACAAATTTGTTTATTCAGGTGCCTGTGCGTGACCCTCTCGAAAGGAGGGCACGTGCAACGCCCACAGGCTCAATTCAATGAATTTTTGAGCGTCTCTATATTGATTTTCATTCCCGTGACAATCCACAGTATTTGTTTATTTGATTTGATTTAAATTCTTAAAGAGTTTTCTCACAGCTTAAGGCATTTGAAAAGAGAAATTTAATTCTCTTAAATATTCTCATTGATTGTCGTAGCAAAATAGTCTTGAAGGATACAAAAATAAAGAAATATTTTGAATAAATTAATTGTTTCACTTGTAAAAATATAGGAAAGTTAACATCGGCTCGGCCGAAGTTTGTAATACACTTGCAGCACGTTTTCTAACTAATTTGAAGGACATATCCCCTGAAAACAAACAAGTTTTTCCCATTAAGACTACTTTTCTGACTCCACTTTTGTATGACAGCTACACTATACAGATGTCAGACTTCGACCAAACTTAGTTAAATTATGGAGAAGCATGGCAAACTAAGAAATACAAAGTTTGGAGACGCTTTCTTTGAAAACAAAAAAGTTTTTCTCACTAATGCTAGTTTTTCGACCGATCGTTTATATGGCAGCTATAACCTATAGTCATCCGATTTTGACAAAACTTTGAAGAATTGTGTGAAAGCTTTTAAAATATGTATATGCCAATTTTAAAGAGGCTTACATTGAAAACAAAAAAGTTTTTCTTACCAAGACTATTTTTCTAACCTTACTTTAATATGGCAGCTATACTATATAGATGTTCGATTTCAAGCAAACTTGGCAGAATCATGGAGAAGCATTAAAAACTTGTAAGTACGGAGTTTGAAGACGATTGCATAAAAAACAGAAAAGTTTTTCTCTCTAGAACTAGTTTTTCGACCGATCGTAACTATGGCAGCTATATGTTATAGTCATACGATCCGGCCGGTTCCGACAAATGTGCTGCGCTTATGTACCAGAAGACTTCGTGCAAAGTTTGGTAGCGATAGCTTTAAAACTGACGGAGGAGATAGCATAAAAACAGTTCAGCTCGTCAAGCTGATCAAGAATATATATACTTAATGTTGTCGGAAATGCTACCTTCTATGCGTTGCAAGCATCTGGACGATATCAATATACCTTCTGCAAGGGTATAATATATAAGAAAATACTGTCCGAAAAGTGAAGATCTAAAAACTAAAAAATAAATTTTTTCAGTGCAGGACTATTCAGACTACTATAAATATCTTTTTTCACCATTAAATCTTAATCCTAATCAACGGAGTGGCCTCAATTGCTTGTTTAACCAAGCAACTGATTCATTTGTTCCCAACACAATCCCTCTGCATACAGTTTCTACATTCACTTCGTCACGTAGCTTTCCTTTTAAAATCTAAAAATCATTGCAATTCTCATGCTAATTTCTATGCTAAATCTCCATCCCCCACACACACACACGCACACTCACATCGTAGCCCAATTTTCAAAGTCAGGCCCAATTTCATCTGGAGAAGCGCTTTATTAGTTGGCACTTAATTAAAGCGCTATTGTTGGCGACGCAATGTCAGCCGCTTCACTGATTGAGATTTAGACTCAAGACTCGGAGGCACACTTTAAGGTCAGACCTGGAGAAGACCAACGTTATTTATCGCAGTCGCAGCTGGAGGCAAGTCCCAATTCCCTGTCAAGTTGTTGTTTTCAATTTGATTGCAAAAGCTTATATTCATTTCAAATGCTAGTTTAATGACTCTTGGCTATAATTAGCAGGCAGAAGAGGCAGCTGCGACTCTTCTACTAAGTCTTCAAGTATAGGTACGTATGTATGTAGATTCCCATGTCAGATGCATCACGTGTGCGCTGACTAATAAATGCAATTTGTGCACTTGACTCAAGTGGACACAAATCTTAGTTGAGATTTTATTTAAATGTTTTGCTTAGAACGCTTAAGAAGTGGTCAGAATAAATGGAATAAGTCATAAATTATATTTAGTTAAATTTAGATTAGGTTTGTGCACGAAACAAAGCCAAGACCGCTTATATGGGTACTTATCATCATGCATACGGGGGGTACATGCATATACACATATGTACACATACATACATATGTACACACACATGTGTTTATATGCACCGGGGGATATGAGAATGAAAAAGTCACGACACTTTTTGCTTGAACTTGCTAAATTGCTGAGACAGCTTAGACATTTATAAGGCAGGTCCATTTATTTGCCTGAGTTTCTGTGGGTTTTTTGTGTATGTGTGTGTGTGTGTGTGGGTGTTGTTGTGGCAAATTGAAAGTCAAATTGAAAGCATTTGTCACTTGGGAAAAGGATTTGCTGTTGAGTGAGAACAACTACTTAATATGTTTAATTCAAAGTGTATGCCCCAAGACTAATATTATTTATTTAAATTTCTAAATATTTTCAAATTTAATAGAAAGAAAGATAAGAACTAGTAAATTGTAAAAAGAATAATAAATTTGTGCAAATATATGGATACTTCCAATATGATGAGAACTTTGACATTTGTACAAAAAGCTTTTTAAAAGACTTTGATTTTTTAGTTTTTTTTTATATTCGTTTAGTTAGTTAAGAAGCAATAAAATCAGCATAAATTATGACATCAATTTATCATAATTTCTATAATGTCTTGAAATGTAAATGTCAACTTTGCTTAAACACAAAATGAACCCAACATATTATAATCTGACAAATTGTCATTTCACTCGAAAACAATTATTGACTTTGATTTTGAATTTCAAATACCAGTATAACGAACCTTGTCACATGTCTATAAGTAGCTAAAATTGACCAAATCTAAGATCCCATATTCGTCTGACTTGTCTGCGGCTTCATTTATCATGTTCTTTAAATCGCATTCGACATAAAAAATACACAGAAAATACACAGTATAGGAATCGGGTAGTTTTTGGGTCGGAATCGGTTATTAGCATGCATGAAAATATTCAAAATATAATTTGCTGTTAAGAAAAATTCCATTTCGTAGTTTTCCTAGAAAAATATTACCAATGTTATGTTAGACTCTTGCTTATAAGAATTATATAAAAAGATTTATAGTCGAGGAGCTTTAAAATCAGATGCTAAGGATTTTATAAATAATTCTAATCGTTTTTTTTTTTATTTTTTGTTCCACTTTTCTGCTCATTTTTGGTGTCAATCGCACTAAAACCATCCATATAACGAATGTAATCTCTAGGCAGATGATCAAATATCTGTTGTTTACCATTTTTGTTGAACCGAACCGAAAGTTTAGGTTCGTAACATGTTCGGGCTCAGCTTTTATTTCGAAAGAGGTTCAGTTCAAGGTTCGGTTCACAGTAAACTAAACGTTGGGATTGCAGGTTCAGATGGTCAAAAATTCTGTTGTTTACCATTTTTGTTGAACCGAACCGAATGTTTAGGTTCGTAACAGGTTCGGGCTCAGCTTTTATTTCGAAAGAAGTTCAGTTCAAGGTTCGGTTCACAGTAAAATAAAAGTAGGAATTCCGGGTTCAAACCGGTTCGGTTCGAAACCGGCTTTGAATATTCTTGTTATTCGTGTACCAGCACTTTGTACTTTTACTTCCTATTTGTAGGATTTCTGTTTTGAGCAAGGAGTTTTAATTTAAGATTGAGCTACGTATACCTTTCATTCATTACTTTCAAAGCTGCTTTAAAGAAGACCCAGTTTGAGTCATAACTTAATTATTATATTTATTTTTGCATCTTACTCAATCGTGACCATTTTTATTTTCGATATCTTTTCATCAAAATGTCATAATCTGCTTTTGCAGCCCACATAGCAATTGTCTTTATTTACAAAAATTTAACAAAGTCTTATCCATTGACTCAAATCCAAGTACCCATACTCAACAGCCACTTCATATACATAAATATCCACCCTCAAGTGGCCGTGTCAAAGATTGACAGCAAAGTGGCCATTACACCTCACACAACCAGCCCTCTACAGGTTATCATTAACAAGGAGTCTTAACGTGTTTTCTGCTCGACTGCAGCTCAACGGAAATGAAAATTGGTTTCAGGTTGCTTGGCATAGATGACAACAATTCACTTTCACATACTCATCCTCAAATGGGTAATCCTCTGCTCTGTTGCTGTAATTATAGGACATTCTTAGGCGACAGTCAGGTTGCTATGAAGCAAAAAAAAAAAAAAAAATGGTATGACACGCGCGAAATGAATGCCCGACGTAAGTGTTATTACGTAAAATGTAATATTTTGACGATTTTTCTTTTACACTCTCAAACTTTGGTCAAAGAAAATATTCAATATTTCCTTGTTGAATTGCCATTGTATTGAAATTAACTCGCGATTGTTTTATACATTTTTTTTTTTGAGAATTTTCTTATGATTTTCTTGATGATCGATCGTGCCTCACAGCATAGACTGAAGGCCCTCACGTTACTAACTAGCATGCACAAATTTTTACCCTATTTTGTAGGTTTTTCAAGTCGCATTCGCAGCAGCAGCAGCAGCAGCAGCGGCGGCGGCGGCGGCAACAAAAATTTCCTGATATTCATATTTTTCACCAGTTATCTCTTTGCTGTCTGCGCTTTGCTCATTATTCGCATTTATGCTTTCTCTGTGTACAGAGTGCAAAATGCACTCCAGAACTAGAACTGTCCGTGTCGCTGCTCTCATGCGCTCAATTTTTGGGGGGCTTTGGCTTAACCCGAGCTCTGCATCGGCATTAAAAGCGGTTTCTTTTGTGATACGTTCGGTGTGGCCGCTCTGCGTGTTTACTTTATCAGTTCTCTTTGGATCGGTTGTTGTTTTGTTGTTTTCTGGTTTTTTTTTGGGCTACTCAGTAGTGCTCTTCATCAGGGGGTTCTGTTGGCGTGTTGGCTTATTTGCACTTCTTTCAATTACACTTGATTTATCACATTTGACAGTTATTATGCGATGCTGGTGATCTTGCAGGCGCTACAGTGCATAGATGGGGCATATTAGATTTCGATTGGTTGGCAGTTGACAATGGCTTTGGTTATATAATACTTTTCTTTCTTTTTTTTTGGCCCAACTGGCTATTACGTTTCCTCCACTCCACTAGACCAAGCTGACGTCATTAATGATTCGTTTTTCACTTTGGTTGCATAAATTCGCTGTAAGGTAATTCAAAACGCTCCACGTTGGCCCAATAGATTACAAAATCGAGGGAAAGCCACAACAGTTGCATGTAACTGACACCACAAGGGCAACTTAATGATAGCAATTCTTTGCTTTTTTCTAAATGAAAACAATGTCGCTGATGTTTACCATTATTCCTATTACTTCACAAATGTTTGTTATAGCAAAAAAATAAAGAGAAAATGCAATTTAATTGAAACGTTGCGAAAGTTCTCACATTACAATTCATAATACAATATGTGTGATAAAAATAATTCTTTTGCCAGCGAACAGCCCTGAACGAATTTCCGTGGAAAATGAATTGCTTCGAACCGATGATTACATGCCTGACTAACCAGAAGAATACTGTGACAATTGAACCGAAAATTCATTGACGACTCGTTCCAATATAATTATAAATACTTTAGCTAATTGCTGCTAATTCTAAGATAATTACATTTTTATTGTGTTATGTAAATTAGAATGGAAAATAAATCAAGCTTGTGCAAGTTTGAGTTATTGTTGAATTGAAATGAGGGAATCTGACTTAATCAATATGTGAAAATTGTGTATGATGCAAAAAAAAAAATAAGAATGGGGCGCTACTCATGTTGGCAAGTGCACTTTCTATGAGATTTAGTTTCTCCACAATGAATTACAATGGGTTCATAATGATTAAGATCTCACGTCAGTCGGAACTTCGGCCTTAGACTTCATATCGGAGATTAAAACCGCATTTGAATTCATATTTATTCAGTAAGACACATAAGCTCATAATTGCTCAACAGAAGAATTTTCTATATTTTAAAGTTGCTCACCACAAGATGCTGTCAAATAAATTATAACTCTAAGTATGAAAAAATCTATGCAAACACCTGATTAACTTGAGGCCTGGGTCCTAGAAGTGGTGTATAAAGAACCAATACGATATTCAATTGACTATTATGAATTTTTATACCCTTGCAAAGGGTATTATTATTCTGCCCAGAAGTTTGCAACGCACAGAAATACTTATTTGCGACCCCATAAACTATATATATTCTTGATCAGGGTGACGAGCTGAGTCGATTTCATCCGGAATACTAGTGTTAGTGAGAAAAACTTTTTTTATTTCAATGGAATCGACTTCAAACTTTGTATTTATAGGTTTTCTGTGCTTATTTATAACTCTGCCAAGTTGGATGAAAATCGGACAACTATATGATATAGCTGCCATACACAAGATAGGTCCAAAAAACAGTCTTAGTTAGAAAAACTTTTTGGTTTTTAATGGTAGCATGCCGAAATTTTGTATTTGTTTGCTTCACATGCTTTTACGTAATTGTACAAGTTTTTGTCCAAGTCGGATGACTATATCATATAGTCCTGATACGAACGTACGGTCGGAAAATGGGTCGTTGTGGGAAAAGGATTATTTTTGAAAATATTCAACTGAGCACTTGCAAGGGTATAAAAACTACGGATGCTAAATTATCTTAGCTTTCTCGTTTTCTTTCTTAAAACAACTTAAGAAATCTGAAAAAATAAACATTTAGTGTTCAATAATATTGAATCTATATCCCATAGGTGTACTCAATGACACCTACTGCTCACGTAGTCACTAATACAAATAAAGAAAATTGTTCTAAAGCAACATCAGCCACATGAAAACGAAAGAGAATAGCGGTTATTCGGTTATTACCGGTGCGATGCCCACGAAATCATTCCTTGCACAACAACAAATATTTCTTAAGCATATCAATATAACAATCAGAACCAGGCCTGCAAAACCTTCTTTGAACCGAACCTTATTCAAATTCTTGATACACATAAAGAGCTGAGTTGATATATAAATGTTTATCTGTTCCTCTGGTTAGTATGATATATAATCCCTCAGTTTTTAGGTTATACAAATCTACGACGAAATTCTTAAGCCTTAAGCTTTTTTCTATTGACTTAACAAATCACTTGCACTATATCACAGGCAAATAAACTAAAAAATCGTGCAACAGTGCTCGTAAACCTCTCACTACAAATTCGTTTGGCATTACCATTTAGACCAGTAATTAGCCAGAAGCTACTTCAACACTCTCCCATGACATGCCATGTTATTTAAATGGTATTTCGAACCACTTAAAACTGAGTTATACTACTAAACCGTTTGCTCCCATTTGTCAAGCCCAGTTCGATTTATGTCCAGTGCCTACGTGTGACTATGGTGGCAGCAGAAAACGTGTGCAATTTGCAATTGGCACATGTCAGACAATTTGCGCGTTTTTCAATTAATTAACTTACATTTTTTGCACTGGAAATCTACAGCCGCTGCGGCAGATAAAACAGATTTAACCTGCTAATTTAAGGTTGAGAGGAGGCTGGTCGCCGCGCTTGATATATATTACTAAAAAAAATAGAAAAAATAGCTGTATGTCATTTGAGACCCGAAACTTGAACTAAACTTGATAAGTGCTCGGGCTTTGAATTTTTCTGAAAAAAATTAATGAAGCGTGTCGCATTGAAAGCGCCACATGGATGACTTGCCCGGCTAGTGGAACCAAACCGTACGACAACTGGACACAATTACGTTTTATTTTTTTCGGGTCTCTAATTTTATTTTATTTTATTTTCTTTTGTCATCAAGTATGTCGCACAATGACCCATATAAAGATGTGGGAGGTGTGTGTGTCTGTGTAAGAGTGTTGTGTGTGTGCTAAAGTTACTTTTGTTGAATTAATATGGCCGAAGAATAAAGGCAAGTTGTTTGATGAGCGCGTGATCATTTCATTTAGCAAATGGACAAAGTGCGTGTATTATACAATAAACGATCTGTATAATAGAGATATTATCTTGAATCATATTTTTTTTTTGCAAAATTTTTGTATTTATAGATTTTATTTATAGACGCTGCAAGTTAAAAATTGCAAAGACAATTAATTCAATAAACACACAAAATATATTGAATGGCTATTTCAGGGGGCTTGTCACTCCAATTAAAAGCTTACTTAAGGCTGGATTTCGATATCTCATAGGTCCTATATACTTTAAAGTAGATTTAAAGTGGGTTTTCGAAAACTTTAGTGTCTTCATTCTTATTCCTAGCATTTAGCATGAAATATATATTAATAAAACAGCCCAACCTGTTTCTGAATTAAACTAAGACTTGGTGCTGCGGTTCTGCATTTGGGTGTGCCGAACCACTGTACCAAACCATATTTTTGATGATCTCCAGAATCTAAAGCCCAACTAAACTTACTTTGGAAAGTTTAACAAAAGGAGTAACTTTTGCTAAGAATATTTTGTGCTTCTTTTATAAAAACAGAAAAAAACTGAGTGGAAAAGTCGGTCAAGCCCAACTATAATATACTCTGTACCAACAAACGATAGACCTCTATCTCATACCATCTCTTTCGGACAGTCGGGCAGAGGTACTTGGATATATAGTCTCGTCTTTATATATATATATTATGGGGTAGCACATGCACTCAGAAAACATTCGCCCCACAAAACAAGAAATTCTCCTATGAAATCCGTCCTAAGGCGATTCACCCTAAAATTAAGAAAACTATTTTCTCATTATTGGAAAATTTTCAAAGTTTCAGAAACTTTTTCCATAAATGAGAAAAAGTTTTCTTAATTTTAGGGTGAATCGCCTTAGGACGGATATTATAGGAGAATTTCTAATTTCCAGGGCGAATTTTTTAATGAGTGTGCTTCCGTCTTGCGTACCTTTGGCACATAGAATAACAAGTAATAAAGACGATCAAGCCCGACTGTTAAATACTCTGTACCAACGAAAGTCTATGATCAGCATAAATTTTGATGCTAGTGCACTGCTGCAACTTAATTGGTTCGGACAACGAACTGACACACATTTACCATGTAATTATTGGATTATGTGTGGGACAGTCATCGTGATGAAGTGTACGAACTGACACATTTAGCTAGGCTTAGCTCGATGTTCTATCGCTTCCGCCATCTGCTGAAGCAATCAAAATACTGCTGATCTATGCACAGTGGGGCCTTTTCCCAATACACGTTGCAAAAATCATAACTTTTGAACTGTTTCAGTTATAATCTAAAAATTTCAAAGATTTTTTGACATAAAGTAATCTCTAACATTCGACTTTTTTATAAAAATGATCGATTTTTATGAGAATCTTTAAAAAAAATTCGAATTTTTTTAAAAATTTATTTTTAAATACTGAATGTGATCGTAATTAAAAATTTTTTTTTTTTTAATTTTCAGAAATTTTTGGCAAATTTTTTTTTTAGCTTTTAGTAACATTTTTTTTTTGAATTTTTGGTAAAAAAAAAAGTTGAAAAAAATTTTTTTTGTTTTCTACATACATATTCAACTTTTTTTTATTGTAAGCTGACTAAACTTAAAAATAAAAATATGTATAATTTAGTTGGGAATATTTCTCTATTGGGAAAAGTTAGCATCTTTGGCCAAGCGCTGCAGTCAAATAACTGAATTATTTTACAGGGTACTTATCACTTAGCACCATTGCCACTAAAATACCCTTCACATTTTCAAAATTTTAATTAACATGATTAATATTTTAAGCTTCCCTCAGCCCATTATGGCCAAAAATAGATATAAGCTTTGACTTTTGTGCAAAACAATTTAAAAAGGGACGAAAAATTCCTCTGGGCCTATCTAATTACACGGCCTTCTCCATGGCATTGGCTAAGAGAAGTCAATGCTGAGAGGGCGTCACCTGTTTTGTAGTTGTTTTCCCAACCATTTTCATTTCGATGCACAAACAGACCTACTTTTATATGTACTTAAGCTTCTATGTTAATGGGACACGTGCCTTTGGGCAGGACCCAGCAGCATAAATATAAACATGTATAGAATAAAGGGCCAAGCCAAGGGGCAAAAACATGTGTCGACCACAAAAAAAAAACAAATAAATGGCATACATTTAATTTCCGGGCAAGACAAATAGACAGACACTCTCGAACTTGCCAAGGAATTGAATTCGAAAAATATTTCTGCTATTTTGGCATATTTCATTTGACTCGAATCAAGGTGTACACAGACATTCAAAACAACCATCAATCAGACAGAAAAACGTGCTGGGAAAATTAAACAAAGTTTGTTCTTATCTTGGCCAAAGACAAACACTAATTAATTTGTAGAGCAAAAAATCAACAAGAGGAAACCTTTTGCAAAGCAATTATTTTTCAATTTAATGTAGGGGATGAGAGAGGGGACTCCCCATAATAATAGAACACAATGGCCGCAGGACAATTGCTTCAAATTTAAAGATTCACCAATTTGGGTCAACAATAATTGGGGCGACCTCGTCAGAAGCGCCAAGGTCAATGGTTAAGTGCGGCACACGCTTGTTTTCAACACATTAAAAATGTGATTATGAGAATGGCAGAGGCCCCAGAAGTGGAGGCGTCTGACAAAGCTGTTGCTGCTGTTGGCCCAAAGTGTCACACACACACACACATGCATAATTAAAGGACTTAATGCCAACCAAATTGGGTTAGAATAATTGCTCATGACACATGGGACCAAACTGGCGGAAAGGCGGCAAAAAAATTATACGCAAAAATTTTAAAACACAAAATTTAACTATTTTGTAGCTTCAAGAAGTTAAGCCACATGAAAACTTATCAAGCCATCAAGTGAACAGGTTCCAAAAACGCGAATTTGTTTTAACATTAACCGGTGAAAAGCCTTTTGTTTCTAAATCTTATTGGCTTATATGGACTTGGATATGTGCCAGAATTATGAGGGCAACAGCGCAGAGAGAAAAATTACATCCTTAATCAGAAATAAAAAATCGAAATACCCGGTCTAAAATCCATCCGTAAAGTTGTTAGAAAACTTTGTAGTGCAGTGGGTAGTGTGCGTGCCTGCTGTGGTTTTAATCCAGCCTCGGAATAACAAAGAAACACAACCGGTCACCTTCACTAGCTTGTGGAGTCATCTGAGTAGTTAGTTGTCATGAACATGGAGTTCTTGCGGTATTTTTAAGCTATTATTGCAATAGCCCAAAACTTTGGTTAGATTTATCTTTGAACCTGCATTGTTTTGGACTTTGAATAGATCACACACCCCTCTACTTAAAACTAAACCATTAAGTTGACACAAAAATAAAACACTTACTTGGGCTGTGGAAAATGATCGCTTTTGTTGGACGCCCGGCGTTGTAACCAAAGGCGTTTGCTCACTTTCACCCGCATTTTGAATGGCCAAACGTTGCGCTTTTTATGGCGATCAGGTTTCTGACCACTGCCACGCCCACTTCCACTTTTGCGCCTCGTCGAGGATCTAAGTGAAATGGCGCTATGCCCCACACTGTTGCCTTGGTGGGAATTCGTGTTGTTGTTGTCAGAGCTGTGACTGCTGCGTCGGTAGACTCCGTAAACACGTGTTGCGTCAATTTTGAAGGTAAAGTTGTTAAATGTATTTGACTTTATTAATTATTTTTATCACAAATTCACAATTTTCCGGCACGTCCTTTGTGTTCAGTTTGAACGTCACTCAAATTACGCATACGCACTGCTGGCTCCGAAGCTTTACAAGTGAATGTGAAATGTGTTCGCCTTTGTCACTCCAAGCTCATCCTGATGCGTCACGCAGAGTGGCGCCGAATAAAAAAATACGTCATGGATTAATAATGCAGAGTCGCACTATCCAAAAATATATTTGTCTTGGACACGACACGACCGACAACTGAGTGCTAAGCTCAATTGATTAGAAATCAATGAATCAATATTAATTTAGTTTGGTCTCAAATCATTGGACGCAAATAAGTTCACAGAACACGCCTCGGCAGTTGGGCTGTGGCTTTGATTATCTTTTTGGGAAACTAATTTAGATTAATAATCCTGCAGTAAGCTTGACACTTAATTAAAAAAAAATACAAAAATTTACCCTTTCAAAATGCCCTTTCCGACCTCGTTTTAATTTATGCCAGGCCCATATGCGGGTGCCGGAGCATTGACTGGACACAAGCAGGATGTGGAGGGTGTGGCAGATATGTATACGCACAGCAGACACGTGTCCTTCGCTTAAATAAAAACAGAATTGCTAATAATATACGCATCGTCCAGCCATAAGCGGAAATTGCTGTCATAAGCAGGTCAGGGATATTAGGAGTTTGCAAAAATTGGAATCTCATTTAACCATCAATGTCACTTGTATGACAAATAGAACGCCACTAACACCTTATGGTCTAATAAACCAAATGAATTCCCTTAGAACCCAAATATTTTGAAATTCACTACAACAACTAATCAATTAATTAGCCGAACATTCTTTTGCTCATAACTGGACCAACTTTAGTCCGATCTTTGCCAATCCTTTGACAAAGCGATTTGGCAGGCGTGGCCAAAATAAAAAATAAACTTGATCTGCCTGCGAATATAAGAACGAGTGTGCAACCTTTATCTGCCATCTCTGGATATTTTTTGCTTCATACGGACGAACATGGCTATATCGACTCGACTGTAACTGTTGATCAAAAATATAATATATATAGTATTTATGGGGTCGGAGATGATTCCTTCTGAGTGTTACCAAAGATGTATAGATATTATAGATGACGCATGTGGAACAAATCGAAAATTGGTAGCCAATGTCAGCTACCAGGAATAATCGTGTTTTGTTACACATCTGTCATCTTTAATATCTAGTAACCTATGGTAAAACACTTATTGCGTTATATCAAAGTTATATAGATATTTATAGATGTCGCATGAGGACCATATCAGAAATTAGATGCCAATGTTAGCCACCAGGAATAATCGTTTTTGGTTTCACATGCGTCATCTATCATATCTATAAATCTTTGGTGTTACATACTTTTGGACAAACTTAATATACGCCATGTACTTTTTGTATACAGTTTACATAGAAGGCTTCTACACAGAAAAAAATATCCATTTATAAAAGATGTGTCTTAAATATTTTTTTAATCATCCAGCGGAGCTGCAAAATCATCCAAATGTTCATAATTTGTCATATCCTTTGCTCTTCAAAAGGCAAACTAATGATTCATAACCTTGTCCCACGGTTCTCAAAGAAATCAGTGGCAACGTTGACCAGTTTATCGAAAAGCCATTTCTGTTTCGGTCCCATTTGCATAGATCCTTGATTCGTGTCTCTAGGCGATCGAGGCTAAATATGGTTCCAAAGATTAAGATAACTTGTTTTTTACACCGAATTGGGGAAATAAGTGGAATTATTAGTTACTATAATATTTATACCCTTGCAAAGGGTATTATAATTTTGCCTAGAAGCTTGCAACGCATAGAAATATTCATTTCCGACCCCATAAACTATATATATTCTTGATCAGGGTGACGAGCTGAGTCGATTGAGCTTTTTCCGTCTGTCTGTTTCTACGCGAACTAGTCTCTAAAGAATCAATTGTTCCTGACACAAAAATGTAAAGCAAGTACGGAACTGTAATGTCAAATTGAAAAGAAAACCGAAAAAAATTAGAAAATCTCTTTTACCAATACAGTGAGGCTGAATGTGCACAGTGTATACACACATTTATGTGATTGCAACCAAAAAATGTTCGAAATTATATTTCTAATAATACTAAAGGATCAAGATCAGAAAACGAACCTTCTGTTCGGCCCACACCTAAATCATAGCTGAATCAGCCATGAAATGGAAGGGCTGGTACTGAATTCATGGCATCCTTTATATGAGTTTCAGCCATGAATTTTACACTTGTCCTACTACCTCATGACTTCTGCTGATTTCATGATTTCTTTTTATAGTTATACTTGTGACTAACTTTACCAGCTATAAAATCAACCCATACAGCACATATGTCATTAACTTATTTAACATAATCCTACACTTTTAACAACTTTAAATATCTCCATACATGTTGAGCTGTGTGCTTACACATTTTATATGTAAACTCCTAATTGATTAAGCCTTTTGAAGCTTAGCCAACGACACATTAGTGCCTAGAGGGTCATTGATACCACTTTGTTGAGGGGAACAAAACGAAAGTTTGCCTTTTTCTCCTAAACCAAACTTCCGCAGACATCTTTCAAGTCCAAAAAAGTTGTTTATCCCCTCCAGCAAAGAAATGTAGAAAAGTTACTTTCATTTGTATGGCAAAGTTTGAGTAGAAGTGAAAATGAAAATGAACTTAAGGGATGTGTTTTGACACTCTACATGCAAACGGAGACACATAAACATTTCTAAGCTATAAACATAAATATTTAATAACTTTTGGGCCAAGTCAGCGCACAAGTTTAAGGAACCCCCCAACAACACACACACACAGTCGGTATCTGTGTGCGTGTGAATGATAACATGACAGATTTTTTGTTGCCTACTTTGCTGGGCTCGGCTGCTTATGAAATATTTCCATTTCCTTTGAATGCTTTGTCCAACATTTCTTAATGAAGATGATGACCCACTTGCGTGAGTAGACCGCATTGTTAATAAAATGTAATTAAATAAAGTTAAGGAAACAACATTTTTCATAAATATTTCACCGTCGCGGCGGTGCATCAACAGCTGCAAAAGTTTCTTGAATTAGAATACTTAATCAACCTGAAATGCAAACCTCTCCTAATTAGGGGAAAACTACGCGCAGACTAATTACACGCATTTTTCCACGTATATATTAACTTCTGTCTGCTAGACTAACGATGAAAAGGAAAGAAAGATAAAAGGAAACTTGGGATAATCTTGAAACTTGATAAGTTTTTGGGGGTAAGCTAAATTCTGTGGTGAACTCATTTGTATCCATACATTCAAACCAAAATGTTTCACAAATGTTCTCACTTTGCTTTTGTTTAAGTTGTTTTTTTTTTTTGTTTTTTAAATTATTGTCTGCCACTCGCTTTTAAGTTGTTATTTAGTATGTTGTTTTCTTGTTCAAGTTTATATCAACACTCGCTCTGTTCCGCACGTCCGTTTCAAACGAAAGTTGTAAACTGAATAAATCTGTGATGCCGTCGCCATGTTCCTAGTCATATACCGGTTGCTGCGGCTGCTCGTCGTCGTCGGAGGCTTCGGCGTCGTTGCCATTGTCTCGCTTATCGCAGCTGTTGTTTTTCGGTTGAATGCCGCATTGAAAGCAATTGAATGGAACACTTTCAATAGGCTTGTTGAATGCTAAATCTCTCGCCCGCTGCTTTTGTCTGCCATTTTCCCATATTCCAGTGACCAAGTAGGGAAAAGGCAAGCTGTGAAGAGACTTGAACTTGAACGTGGTAGAGGCCCGTGTGGGCCCTTAACAAAAAAAAAAAAAAAATGCTAATGCATAATATATAAAGCAACTAATAGACCTTGACTTAAAAAGTTTTCAATGGGAAATATCAATTATTTAAATGTGAATTTTATGTTAGTGGGAACCCATCAGCTATGAGGTGTTGTTAACCGGTTTGGATCTACTGTGTGAGTTGGGCAGTAGTTGATCTACTGTGTGAGTTGTTTTTAAAATTATATAATAATAAACTATTATGTCAGATTCTTTATTAAAACAGTAAGGGACGATTTCTCATTCTCTCATCAGATAAGCTTAGATTTTGCTCTGTCATTGCTAGGTTTATGTGACTCTATGTAAAAAATTTAAATTAACTGACATTTATTGTATAAATTAATGTTCGCCTTTTACATGCCAAGCTGCATGATCTACTGGCAGTACCTCCCCTTTATAGACACTTTTGGTGATTTATTTTGTAGAAAAATGCTAAAATTGTACAATCTTTAACAAGAATATAAACAAAAATGAAAAATTCGTTGCTTACCGAGGCCAAACACATCTCCTGAACATTGTCTAATACAGTGAGCTTAAACTTCTTCCTAAACTAAACCCTTTCTGTAAATATTCTACGCCCTTGGCTACACCTTTTGTACAGTCAACAGTTCCTATTGCAGACATCCGGATATGAAGAACACGTTACGGCAGCCGCTCAGATCTGAACTTGAAGATTGTATGCCTTTAGCTAAACTCATGAAACAACAATACAGGTAAAGCGTGATGAGTGTGATGAGTACTTTTGCCAAAAGCTCACGCTTCAACGTGAAGGTACTATGCCGAGAACTCATACTGACCCCGCTTTACCTGTATTGTTGTATCATGACTAAACTATAACTATAAGGCAGCGATTTTCACCCATAGCCCCTAGGGGGCCGAACACTTTAGGCAATTCATGCCGAATGCTTGCCGAAGTAGTGCTTCAGTGAGTGTCAGAGAGAGACAGAGAGCTACAGAGAGCCTCTCTTCTTGAACATCGCTGCTATAAGGTAAGATAAAGCTCACTGTTCGCTCTCAGCTCAGTCCGTAAAACCTTTATTTGTCAGTTAAGAGCAAAAGCTCACTACAAAAAACCTCTGATTTCCTCACCTGCAACATTTGTATTATGGCCAAGTTCCACACATAATACAACGAAAGTGGTATGGTAAAGCTCACAGTGAGCTCTCAGCTCATTCCGTAAACGTCAGGGCTGACACTTGGCTTTTCGATAACAAATCGATAGTATTTCTAGGCTTTTGGTGGAAAAAGCCAATGTTCACCAGCTCGAACATTCATCTTCTATAAGAATAAGAATGCATTTTCTCTAGAAGATACATGGAACAATGTTTTAAGTCGTCATTTTTGAGATTAAGGATATGTCCACAACATTCAAATTTGTATGCACTTTTGAAAAATGGGATTTGCTGAAAAAATGCGAACATTTCTAGAGAATTCGTTGGAATAAGGCGGCAGCAATTTCCTAGGGCTGAAAAGATAGCTAAATTCATAAAGTCGTGATCTATACAATTTTATTGTGTACTTTTTTATTGCCGTTAACAGATTTAAGGTTGATTTTTTGTATCCTCTACAAACTATAACGCAGTTTTATCCATATACACTACGGCGGCGTATCTGTGGCAAATAATTGCAGCTGCTTGAAGACAACATTTTAGTTATCTCTTTGGGTAACGTTTTTGTTGTTATCTTTAATTTTTTTATGTTGTTGGAAATTTGTATGGTAGGGTCGATATTTCTTGAATGCACCGGAGTCACATCGCTGTGCCACGCTGAGTGGAACATGACCCCGTTTTCTTATTAAGCGCCTTTGCATCCCAAAATAAGATGAATGGAAAAGCAATAATATTGAGATTAAACCAAAATTTGATAAACTTAACTTCATTTCATTGTATACTTAAGATTCCTTTATGCACAAAAAGCAATTCATCAGCCAGATTTTTACAACCTTATCAACACAATTAGCAAGTTACAAAATTAAGGCCATAATAAAAACTTGTCGTCACTAAAAGAAATCTCCTTAAGTAAATCAAATAAAATGAGATTAGCTATCTGAAACAGTTAGCGAGTTCCGCCAAAAATGCCATAAAATATTTACGTAGGCAACGACGACGAATCAAAGCAAATTTAAAGCAAAGTAAATGTTTATTTATAGAAGTCAACACATGACAAATGCCCAGAAATCTAAGCTTAAAAGCAAAATGTCCTACATTTTCTACAACAAAAAAAAAAACAAATTCTATAAGTAGACAAAAGGCAAATTTGCGAATATTCCCAAGTGCGTGTGTGTTTGTGTGTCTCAATTTTCTAAATTTCTTTGCATTTTATACCCAATTCCCCCAACCCCCCCTCCGCAAGTGTTTATTGAATACACAAAACAGAGAGATAGAGTCACATGCCAGTGCTCAATATTAAGCTGGCTGTCGGGGCGTATGCGCATTATTATTATTATAATCTAAAATTTTTTTATGCTTGCACGAGCCATTTGAAAGTTAAGCGGCCTTAAAATGGGACTTGGGATGAGTTTTATTTCTATCCATGACCAAAAACCCAATAAGGTTTCACAAAAAAGCACACGCAAAAAAGTAAGTAGGGATTTGCGAGCATATTAAACAAATCCATTAAAGTTTTTCAAATATTTTTCTTAATTTTTGCTTATACTTTATGCAACATTGAAATCGTGCAGTGCATATTTATACATCTCCGTTGGCTTTCTATTTAAAGATTGTAATTATGAGCTATAAACTTGTTTCAATATAACGCAAACTCGCTATCTCTTAGAGTTTTTAATGACATATTAAAGCACCATTGTAATGCAAAGACTGTGAATATGTGACGGAAAAGTTCAAGCTTTTGTCTGTGAATATGATTAGATATAGTGTTCAGGGGCAGGTGCCAGACAAGTTTAATTGCTTTCAACTAGAATGTCGGACAACAAGTTGCTGCAGTTGAGCATCATGAATCTATTGCAGCTTAAGTAATAAGTTGCAGAATTTACAATGTTAGCTTAGTTTAACACTAATCCCATGATACCTCGGTCAGGAGACACTTATGCCATACATACATATATTCTTGCAAACCGGAAACTTTCAAGCCCCCCCCCTGCTTAGTTTTGTTTTGCTTGACAACAAATAAGTGCATATACATTTTGTATAAAATTCTTAGCAGAAAACCCACATGTACACTGGGCCCTTAACCACCAATCACCCCCTAGCCTGACGGCTTTGACAAGTTTCCGCAAAAACTGCCACAGCCACACCTCGTTACCAAGTTGGCTGGGTTTTGTTGCTATTGTTGTTCCTCTTTCACTAGTCAAATGGATCACGTGGGTATTGTTTGGATCAAACAACTTTTTGTATGCTTCAATTAATAGCAACACCCTTTACAGTGTCAATACCAAGGCCGGCCAATCAACAGATGTGACCTTTAACCTATTGCCGATTGTGCGCCTGGCTGGTGTGTGTGTGTAAAGAATAATTAATCCATCTCTTAATTAAATGCAGCTTGGATTAATGCATGATTATTTGTATATTCTTCAACTTCTGCCAGAAGTTCAATTGTATGTACAAATGGCGCAGTTCATTTGTAGTAAATAATTATGGAAATCAAACAAGAAATGTGCATATTAAATAAGAAACAATGCGTCATGATTGCATATGCAAATGCAATACATACAGAGGACAACTGCAATCAGTAGAAATTCTATAAAAAGACGAGGAAGATAATGATAATTATTTTATTTTTAATGATTTACTTTTATAATAATGATGATATGGTGATGATATTTATTTTAGAGCCAATAAAGAGGAGTAGTAAAAAATAAGAATAATTTATTACTTTGTTCGATGTGTATGGAATTCCAAGTTTTTAGTAGCAGCTCTTCCAAACCCAATCACTTCTTAAGGAATATTTCCGTACTGTGATCAGATAAAATCAAAACATTTTCGTGGCTTTTCTTGTAAGCCAATTTGTGTCTTAATGTTGTATTTTGTCTTTTTGCTGTTGCTTTGGCTATTGTGGTTAACAATCAGGGGCTAACAATATTGGGGCTGTCCCTGAAATCTCTAGAGATTTTCCCATAAAAATGTAGATGTTTTAGATGTGAGGTGAAAGGAACAATGCAGGCTGCTAGTTTATATAGAAAGAAAACCCGTACGCTTCAATTCCACTTGTCTTTGAATAGTCGTCTTAATATCTCTCAACTTTTGACATCTAATCTATGAGAACAAAATTTTGGCGATAGTTCACATTAGCGTTGACAATATTTGATCGATATATCGATATTTTTCTTTGACGATAAGGGTTATTCTGAAAAGATTTTTTTGTATCAATAAATCGATATTTATAGAAACGATATATCAGAATAGAATTGACTAAAATCAAATATAAATCGGCCGTTCAGTACATTTGTATATCATATATGGTATACCAAGACCGTAGCAATGCTCGTTGCCTTATTGGCAGATAGGGCCCAATAGGGCCATTGATTGCCAGTCTCTGAGGTAAGCAATATACGCTCCTATACAAAATCTACATTGTAGAATCATTTTATGCTTTAAAGAACGAGAGCCTCAATGAAAAGAAGTCTGACCAACACACCAACGTTCTTTAATAACTTTTCAGTTCTTGTTTTAGCTTTAGAAAACAACGAAATTATCTATATATTGTTGTTTTTTGGACTCGAAATTTCAAATATCGATATTGAAAATTTAAATTATTCGATAATTCGGTTTTGATATGTTGAAATATATCGACAGCCCTACTTTTGGGACATCCTGGATAATGATTCTTAAGTTAATCACTTTATGATTAATTAAAAATATCGTCCTATCAAGGAAATGGTATGCTCAGGAAAGTAGTCTGATGAAAGGATTATTAAGCGGTATGTGGGCAATTGCTCTTGAAGTCCATCAATGTTAATTCAAGGATTGTCGGGCGGTTCAGTCAAAAACAGAGTGTTGTTTCCCATTCAAAATGTTCAAAGGGCAAACTACAAACCTAATATTTTAAGGCTCTCCAACAATTGGCAATAGTTTTACCTTTTAAGATAGAAAACCTTCAATCAGCTAAATTTTTTATTGTAATTCTACAACTTTACAATAATCAATCTTATTTTAAACTATTCTTACTTAAAGATAAATCAGATCTGCTGCTTAAATTCATTAATTTTGTTTGAGTTTGGTTTTTATTCCACTCAAAACGGTAACGGAAAAATAATTTGATACAAGGGCACTTTCAGTAATTTCAATTAGCTGTAAGCTGATATATGTATCTGCAAGATTGCCATTTACAAGGCGGAACTCTTAATTAAAGACTCACTTTATTCTAATTTGTGAATGTTTTGATTCACTGATAACGCACTTTAGTGTCTTAAATATTGTACTTAATGCGTGGGCGGATTTCAAATTTGTGCATGGAATTTATTAGAATTTTTTGATATCTCAATAACGCAAAAGATATAGGTAGAATGAGTCAGTATTCTGGGTGAGGCTAAAGAGTTTAAATGCACTGTTTTTGTTGTTGTGTTGAGTAGAGCAGGAATTAAACATGGGTATTACCAAGAACCGACTTTTTTCATTGATCCTAATCATTCTGTGAAGTAAATAAATTATACAAAAAAATCACCTGAACGATGCAATCATTAAGTAACGTTCCATTGTTTGTATCATTCATATAATTCTTACTTTGTTGACACTTCAAGCTTTACTTGGAATTGTTACAAACAATAACAAATATCAATAAGTTGTAAGAAATCAAAATGCACAGCTTAAATGTGCTCAACTTAATGACACACAAAAAACGTCAGCATCTGTGGGAATTCCCAGAAAGCTTAGAATATGCTTCAAATGAATTCGAAGTAAATTGAGAATTCCCAGTTTCAACAAAAATTAAACTTTTTTCTGTAGATTTTATGAGGCTTACCTTTTGTGTCGACGCTTGGCATTAAAATGTAGCAAATTAATTACTTCTTGCAATTTCGAGTGCCTGTCCTTATCCTCATCCGGATTGTAATCATCATTCACGTTTTCCTGTTGCAAATGATAGGGATCCTGGGAATGATCGGTTATCATAAACGTCGGTTTCGTATATGCATAAGGAGAGGACATTTTCACTTCAAGCACTTGAGTAGGAAAAAAATTAATTTGATCCGCCCATCCTTTAGCCAATTTTAATATGGTTTGAAATTAATTAAAATTCGCTGGCGCCTTTCATGCGTCGTTTTGTTTTCTTTTCCGTCCCGTAGCTGCCATAAAACTGCTGTTGGCTCAACCGTCTCCACATGACGCCCCCCACTGCTTTGAGTGAAAATTTAAATATACAAGGTTTGGTTTGGAAGCGTGGAAAATGCCTTTGGGAAGAAAAAAAAGCGCAATCGCTATCATTTACTCAGCTTGTGCTTTCGTTTCGTTGTGCTGTTTTCTGGTTTTCCTTTCATTAAATGGCTGCTGGTCTTATGTATATTGATAAACACTTGTGCTTCCATGTGCCTGTTCCTCTATATACATAAATACTACTTAAGTGCTTATACATTCGTTTGCACTCTGGGAAGGGTAGTGTATTCAACTAGCCAGTACGGGGGTGAAGATGTCAGCTGGTTCGATATGAATTTTCACTTATATGAGGGACGATTTCTTATCTTCTAGATAAATAGATGCCAAATTGTCTCACAATTTACCCTGTTATATTTTAGTTTAGGTGACAAATACTTCCGAAAGCGCATATGATATCAAACAAGGCCAAGTGTAGTAAAATTAAGACCATTTTGGTCCGTAAAGTAAAGATTCTAAAATTTTTTTCAAACCTCAAATTTGGGGATAAAATCATTCTCTTAAATATTCACATTTTTCATATATTAATCAACATAATAATATCTTAGTAATCAAAAGCAAACTTTAGGCTTGATTTTTGGTGATCGTTGTTCATCTAAGTTTACTTATAAACAAATTGGTTTCAATAGGTTAATAAATATGTCTACCAGTACCTAGAAACCTAGAACAATCCACGTTTAACACACGTTTATTCAAATATCTCATAAACCTGACATGCTGTGTCAAAACGAACAATTTATTTGAATTCAGCACCCGAAAATGCATTAGGAACATTTGCTATCATTTCTGATTAAAAATATGCATTTTTTTGTAAACTTGTGTTATCAAAATTTTTTAATTTTTTGAATATCAAATGAAAAATTAAACTCGAAAAAAAATATTTTCATTATTTTTTTTTCAAAATAATTTTTTCATCAAAATTTTAGCATAAAAATTTAAAAAATTATAAATGGGAAGAAATTTTGCTTTTTATATTAAAAAATTATTATATTGCCGTTTTCTTTATGAAAAAGCTATACCTGTTACGCTTCTTGGTTTATTTGAGTTGAGAGAATGTTGGCTTTTTATATTTCCGGAATATTGAATGATAAACGTTTACTTCACTTAAACTTTTAGCTATAAAAGATTTTATTAACCGGAAGTAAGACAATTCCAATCAGATATTAGAAAATAATACATCATATATTACAAAGTTCATCATTCTATTGTAGAGCAGTTTTTGGCGGGCAAGAAAGATGCATAAGGTTCGGGTTTGGGGACCATTAACCGATTTTTTTTTAAATTTTTAGTATTATTGTAAAGAATCGCTAGACTTGATAATAAGACATGAGTTTAGTCATTAGAATATTAGAAGCCTTTGCAGAACACCCAAAAGTGGAAAGAAGTAAGGTCCTTTCGATTAATGATTTGAAAAGTGGAAGACTTCTTCTGATTAAAAGTCAATGCTAAAGTCTGTTTGCTATAATATCTAATAATCTACATATAAACCCAGATTCGAACCAATTCCATAGTTTCAATAATTACAGAATTCCATCATTGAAGAGAACCCTAAGCTTTACAAAGGGTTCCGAACCTCTGGAACGAACACCCACTATAATTCCAAATCGAATTAAAATTTTAAATATTTTTCCTCATAGTACTCAAACTACTAAGCCGATATAAAATCAATGTTGTACCTGAATATTGTAAGTTAATCACCCTCGATTCATTTCTTGATCGACTTCTACTAACTTTGCTGAATATATATGATATAGGTTAAGTTGTAAGTTAATTGTCACAAATAGCTGAGCTTAAAGAAATTTTAAATTAGTTTTGAAATTATATTTATTTTGACACATTGTTATATTGTAGATATTATGCAATATCTTAGATAAATTCCTAATTAAATGTAAAATACAAATTTCAACACTAAACACACCAATAATTTAGTAGGAAGGGTAAAAAACTACAGTAAAATATACACAGATCAAATTTTTAAACACATTTTCATTTAAATTTTATGATTATCCATTTTGTCCTCTCAATGCCAATCGAACACAATGTGAGCCACCATCAGATAGATGGTCATTAATGTAACTTGTCCCAGCATCATGGGAAACACTGTCCTCAGATAACGCGTAAATGATAGCTTATAGCCATGTTGCTCGGCAATTCCCGCTGCAATGACATTAGCCGATGCCCCGTACAGAGTGCCATTTCCGCCAAGAGATGCACCCAAGGTCAATGCCCACACCAGGGGTTGAAGGGGTAAGCCCAACGATTGTTTGGCCACCAAGGAAGTGACCAATTTGACCATCATTGCTGCCACCGGTATGCTATCCAAAATCGAAGAAGCCAAAGCCGAGGTCCATAGTATCATAAAAATGGCCATGGCCAGCCGATGGCGCTTGTCCACAGCCAGAATGACATGCTCCGTGAGTTCACCAATGCAGGAGAAGAGACCCAAACGCTCTACACACTCCATCATCACAAACATGGCGGCAAAGAATAGCAAAGTGGTCCATTCAATGCGATGCATTAGGTGATCCATATCATCGCGATTAAGTATAATCATCAGCAGTATGACACCAAGTAAAGCCACCCAACCCAGGGGTAAAGTGCGCCAGTGTGGCACCGACTGAATGAAGAAGCAGATGATGACAAAGACCAGAGCTCCAGCGGATTGTAGCAGCAGTGTCTTGTTCTTGATGGGATACTAAGGAGGAGTAGCAGGAGTTAACACTCAGATGCAAAAGATTTATCTCAATATAATAACCTTCTGTTTAAGCTCATCCAGGGTGCTGGTATACACCTCTGTGGAGCCCACACCACGCTGTTTTCGTCTCAACGTTCGCTTCAGTTGCTTCACTTTGCCCAGCAAAGTTCCACGCACCAATTGAGCATCCTTCGAACAGGAAGCGATGGCATTGAGAGCACGCTGCCAAACCTTAATCTCACGTCTCAGCTCACGCATCTCTTTGGGCTCGTTGACGCGCAGTGCATCTATATTGTGATAGTAAAGTCGCAGGTAAACACAACTCTGGATCACGGCCAATAAGACCCCCGGCCAGGTATGAGCCACAAATGTGAGAAAAGTAACGCCCTGTGGGTAATAAGATTAAATCGAATTAGCTTAGAATTTTTTCTAGAAATCTATCTAAATCTTCTATTCAATCCCATCCAGTTGAAAGCCTTAAAGTGTGACAACTGACTTCAGCAAAGTTCGTTTGTGTTCTTCTTGCCCCTAACTAATATCCGACTCGAAGGACCTCTTGAAATTCTTCGCCCTCCTACAAATCGTATATTACTTTTGAGCATTTTAAAAGTTTTTTGGAAGTAAAATTTTAAATAAAAATATAAAATGTCGGACATTTGTTTTAAAGATGGCATGGTATTGTATTTGGACGTTTGAAAGATCTCTGTCTGTTTTGTAGACTCCAATTACTATATTTCAGATAATTAGAACCAATTCCTGATGAAGATTTAGGACCGATTTCTCATCTTCTAAGTGGCTGCTATGTGTCAGATAAACTTAGATTTTGTTCTGCAATTTGTAAGTTTATGTGACAGATAGCTCCATGTAGAAGATGTGAAATCGGCCGTTAGATGAGTAATCTGAATTGTTACCTGGAATTATGGTAGTAAAGTGATTATTTCAAATTATAATTACTTTTACATTTACCTAAAAAACTATTCCTTCTCAAAATGTAATTATTAAGTAATTGTGATTAAAATGTTTAATTATTCATGAACTTTAAAGTGAAAACTGCAATAATTCACTAGTTACTTTGGTGTTTTCCCAAATTGATTGTTAAAGAATCATAATTTTCAGCTACAATATCAACTTTTCAAGCAGAATTACTCAATAATTCCGGCTTTACAGATTTTATTATTCAAGTAATTCCAAAAGATATTATATGTTACAATTACTCAAATAATCGTAATCAGGAACTGGTTTTTCATTATCTAAATAGGCGTGATTAATGTAATTAAAAGTAATTAAATACGGAAAGTAATGATTACATTAAAGCTCTGCTGTATAAGTAAACAACATTTTTCTCAGTTGCCAGTGGCAACTTCTATGCTCAAAATGCTTTAGCGTTTCTGCTTGCCCGACTACTTTGTACGAAAGAAAGATTTCAGTTCAAGAAAAGAATTGTAAATATACCCACAATTACTTGCCGTCGATCCACTACTTACATTCTCCACTATGAAATGATTTGTGCTGGCAATGATGCTTATCGGATCTCCAATGGGTGTCAAAGCTCCTCCAATATTAGCGTGCACTATAATACCCATAACCACAGGCAATGGATCCAATTGCATGACTTCACACAAACGAATAGCCACTGGAGTCAATAGCAAGACCGTGGTCATATTGTCCAAAACACTGGACACCAAACAAGTGACCCAGCACAAGCTATAAATCATGGGCCAAATTTTGCCACCCGAAATTTCAAAACAAAATACAGCCAAATAGTCAAAAACTCCAGTCTCTGTTAATATCAGAATCAGTAGCATCATGCAGAACAGCAAAGTCAATAGCTCCATATCCATCCATTGAATTATCTCATCCATATTGGGACGATCTGTTAATTGGAAATTCAAAAACAATGAAATTGTCTTAAACTTTTAGCTAACTTACCATTGAAACAGGCCAAGGCTGTGATCGAAAGTATAGAACATACCATGGCCACAAATGGTCGTTCAAATAGCTCCCATACCAATAAAGCATAGAATATGAGAAGTATAACTCCGGCTAGAATACTGCCAGTGCGGGCATTGACTATAATGGGATTATAGTTGAGAACTATGGCCAGATCTGTGGCCACCTCGGAGTAAATATGTAAACGCAGTTCACTATTCTTGTGACTGAGTAAATCACTCAATTCGCTAGTCATCTGATAGGTGTGATTGTGTGAGATGGCTGGTGCATGATCCAGTTGATCTTCAGGTAGTAGAGGTAGATGCCAGGCAGATAAAATGTTCTGCAGGGGGAGGGGAAAATGAATGAGAATGTTAGTTCGGAAATAATAAATCCTTTTTAAAATATCAATTTAATCTTTAAAACCTTTCTCTTATTTCAAAATAGTCTTAGATCATGAAACATATTTCTATCTACATTTAAAGCAAGAATTTGTATTTTAAAAATCGAAACAGAATGTAAATCAGAGTTCCAACAACACTCCATAACCAAAGTGTTAGAAGTAGTTGAGAATTTTGTGACCAAAATAATAGAATTTTCTGCTGCCTACTTGGTGGGATTGCCATTAAAAGTCTATTTAATATAATAAGGCCGATGTCTCATCGTCATCGTTATCTTAGAGAATATCTTAGCATATCTATTCAATTCTCAACTTCCCATTTCACTGAGGTTTTCGAGTTCAAGAAAGATTCAACTTATTTGAAATACTTTCAAACCGCTGTAATCTCCATTCCTTCAATACTTGAACTCTTAAAAATCACTTAAATAAACACAGAAATCTTACCTGAAACACCTTGCTCCGATTCTCGCCCCTGAAAGCCGATACTTGCGGTTGCACTATCAAATAGCTATCGCTGAGCGTATCATTCTCAATGTCCAACAGCAGCTGTGTGGCTGTTTCCTCAAAAGCTCCTTGAATTTTCAAGCGAAAATCTCCAGTTGGCTTTTGCCTTAAGTGGAAAACTAACCCCAGGCATTAACAATTGATTGTTATTTATTATGCTTCACTTACATTTCCCATCCGGACCCTGCGGCACCTGCAGAGTCTTTTCCAGCAAATGTTTCTCACCCACCGAAATGAGTACCACAGCGGCCATTGCCCAGAATAGCAATAGGCCACATCTCTTCCACAGCTTATCCGTTTGACGCTGCTCCTTGGAACGCTTGGACTTGTGATGGGTGCGTCGTGCCAGTGACTTGGCATTGCCTGGCCCTTGAGTTGGTTCGTGATCGGAGTGGGTGGTGGTGGCCTCATCATCGGTGCTTTTGTCCTCATCACGATTAACGGTTTTCGGTTTGATGTCCAGATAATCGGAGCCAGCAAAACTAGAGCCCGGCTGATCTTGTATATGATTAACATTTTTAATGTCTTCATCCTCATCTTCGTCGTCATCGTCATCATCATAGCTGTCACCGGCTGAGGAACCTATAAAGGGATTGACATTGGATTGTCTTAGGTGGGTTAGACCAAACAACTGTGAACACATGTCAGCTGTCTGTCTGCTTTATTGATTTTAACTGTAATTGCCTGAATGTTGAATTACATAGCCTACTTTTAGGCTTAGTTTATTGATTCTAAAATAAGATAATGAGCTATAATTAACACAAATAACAGAGAAATCAATGATATTTTTCCTTATAATTTAACAAAAGCCAAGCCAGGAGTAGGCCAGAACTCATAAAGCATACATGAAGTAGCTTACAAGCAGTAAAAGCGTCTGTTTGGTACCAAAATACTGCAGTAACTCTTGAAATCTAAATCAAGGCCCTACCCCTAAAAAGCACTGAGAATGGACACATCACTACTAACTGTTTTTATACCCTTTGCTAAGGGTATTATGTTTCCCAAAAGTTTGCAACGCATAGAAATATTCATTTCCGACCCCATAAACTATATATATACATTCTTGATCAGGGTGACGAGCTGAGTCGATTGAGCTTTGTCCGAACTAGTCTCTCAGTTTTAAAGCTATCGAGCTGTAATTTTGCACAGAGTCTTCATTTTGCTGCACACCATTAATATGTCGGAACCGACCGGATCGGATG
Organism: Lordiphosa andalusiaca; assembly: GCA_035044965.1. NCBI lineage: Eukaryota > Metazoa > Arthropoda > Insecta > Diptera > Drosophilidae > Lordiphosa > Lordiphosa andalusiaca. Next base: position 477,648 of record JAWNNM010001643.1, read on the forward strand.
ACTATATCTCATAGCTCCCATAGGAACAATCGGTCGGAAAACAAGTTTTAGTGAGAAAAACTTTTTTGTTTTCACTGGAAACGTCTTCAAACTTTGTAATCGTAGGTTTTCTATGTTTTTTTATAATTCTACCAAGTTTTATTTAAATCGGACAACTATAAGGTATAGCTGCCATACAAAAGATGGGTCTGAAAAACAGTCTTAGTTAGAAAAACTTTTTTGTTTTTAATGGAAGCATCCTGCAATTTTGTATTTGTTTGTTTCACATGCTTTCACATAATTTTACAAATTTTTGACCAAATCGGATAACTATATCATATAGCTGCCATACGAACGATCGGTCGGAAAATGGGAGAAAGAGTATTTTTTTTAAATATTTAAGCGAGCACTTGCAAGGGTATAAAAACTTTGGTACAGACGAAGTAAGCTTAGCTTTCTCGTTCAATATGTATCAGAAATCACTCAAATTATTCATAAAATAGCAATTGAACAACAAATTAGCTTTCAAAGAAACAATGGGAATTATTAAATGCGAGATACACAAACTTTTTCAATGAGATGCACAAATCTTCCAATTATATTAATACACTTGAAAAGTGTATTAGACTTTTGCGCAGAAGTTTGGAATGCATAAAATATATATATATTCTTGATCAGCATGTAAAGCCGAGTCCATTAAGCTTTTGTCATTCTTGTTTCTAAGCGAACAAGAATGTCGAGCTAAAATTTTGCAGTTGCATACTGCTAATATGCCGAATGGTTACTTCTTTTAGCTGCCATAGGAATGATCTGTTTCAAAAGTATTAAAACTTCAGCTTTGTTCCTTGCTGATTCACCTCGGCCCACTTTGCTTGAACTGACAATTTAACTTAACAATTCTCACCATGAATACGCTCGTTCTCCATTTGAAAGCTTGCCATGCTGGGATCATGTCGTATTTCCGCGGGCAAGGCTCGCCAAACCTGCAACGATTGTTCGGTGACCTGGTCGGGTGCTACTGTTAACTGATTGGCTACACCAATCTGATTCTGATGACAGTTGGCAGGATTACGACGCTGTAGCTCAATGCTACACTTGCCACGCGATGGGCTGCCGGGACGCAAACGTTTCAGGGTGTCACGTAAACCCATGACCAAAACTAAATTTACGACCTGAGCAAAATTGGTTTTCAAATTTATGTGTGTGTGTATGAACTGAAGCAGGCAACAACATCGACTGAACACATGGGAAACTGGAGACCAAATGAGTGAGCTACTTTTAGGTTGATTCGTATTTGTGCGGCTTCGTCACTTTCCATACAGCCAGCCGAGTGAGGCTTTCAATATTGAATGATTCTTCCTGCTGTCCGTGGGTTAACTTCCAGGATTTCTGGGCGCAGGCGCTGGATTTCTTTTTTGCCTTTTGTTGTTTTGCTCGTCGTTTTCGTGTGGATTTATCAACAAGTTTGGAACTTGTCAACAGTTTGCCTAGCCTTGTGTATTTTATTCATAAGTTTTCAGTTGACCCATTACAAAAATTTGTTCTGTTTTGCCAATGTTAAATTGCTCATACGACTAGTGGCCGGTGTTTTGTGTTTGAGTATGCATTAGTCATGTACTGGGAGTTTGATGAAATGTTTTTAGTCAATCAGTGGCAGATAATAATAAAGATAATGCATATTTAAAGCTAATGCAAATCAAGAGCGATATACTGAAGATATGATCAGTTTTGGGGGACAAATTGAATGAAATGAAAGAGCAGAATAGTTAATATAACCAGCATTTTTAGTTATTGTGGCGCTTCTTGTGAACTACTGGTGCCAGCTCGCACAAGACAGACGCTAGTGGCGGCCGAGACCGAGAGGAATATTTCACCTCCACGCAATGGAAATGGATTTCGAAAAGGCAGAACTACTACTATAAATAATGCGAACCAGTACAGCAAAAGGCCTAATTACTTAACTGATCTTATAAGAAATTGGTCCTAAGTCTTCCGTTCTGGAATAAAGTCCAAACATTTTGACTGACAGGACTTGTTTAAAGTTTTTTATAAAACTTTTTAAATGAATGAGAATATTTTAACAAAAAATATTTGGAATGAAATTAATTTATAATTTAAAATTCCAAATTGTTCGCGAAGAGTAATCATTTTTCGGTATGCCTAATATATATACAAATTTTTCCAAAATTTATTTATTATTGTATGCCAGGACCCACACACAAAAACACTTCTAATCTAACACGTGCGCTCCTTCTAACTAAGCCTGTCAGCCTATAATTTGTTGGTAATTTATCAAAACGTAGATATTTATCGTCGCTGATGGATTATGCTTTGGGCGTATTACTAACTAATTTCTAATGGGGTTGGGGCATGGAGGCAAGCAACATACCAAAAACGTGCTCCTATGTCCTTCGTTTTCTGTGGGCTGTGGGCTAACATTTTGATTCATCCATAAAGCAGCTGTTATAATTTAATGTTGTGGTTCGTGTTATTACTGTTGTGGTTTGTCAACAACTAGTGAAAGTTGTTTTTGAGCCAATTCACAAGAACAACATGCTTTCATATGCAGGAAAACAAATACCAAACAGGACGACACATATACTCTTACAGAGAGGTACAATGGGACAGGGGCGTAAGGAGAAATATTATATACAAATGGGGATTTCTTCAAAGAATTTATTGTAATTTTGAGCCAACTTTTGTGACGAAAAGAGCTCATAGCTTGGGTTTTGGAACCAAACTCCTGAATAAGAAATGAAAGTTTGAAAGGGGTTCGGTACGGTCCAAAAAAAACCCCAGTATCGATGCGGATCCGAAGGATTTCCAGTCTTGATTAAGAAGGAGGAAAGAATTTATAGCAATGCACTTTTTTTATATATTTGGTGGGAAGCAATTTGTTAGCTTAGTTGTAAAAAAAATGTGTGAGGGGGGAAGTTTGAACCTCCCCTTTGGTCAACCCCATTGGACTTACTCACTCACCTCCCTGGAGAAGTTACTCAGCAACTGGCCCCTAGTGAACGGAGGGTGGGTGGTCGGTCATAGTCATATATCGCGCAAAAACTTTGTTGTTTTCCATCATAGCCTGACCGCAGTCAAGTAAAGTGGTCAGAACTGAAAGCTCATTCTGTTTTTGACAGGAGACCGTGACGGACGTAGCAATTGGATAAATAGTGGAACCTTCGAGCAAACTTAATTGTGTAAAATGTCATCATCATCATTAACATTAGCCGTTTGCGTGGAACTCATTGAATGATGGGCTGCGGTTCGTCCATGGAGGCGACGCCACCGAATGTAAGCGCTAATGCGCTATTGCGATTGCAACAAAATGGCGTAGCCGGTGTAACGGTAATTTAACAAATCAATATGCGACCTATACTTATTCACACATTCCCACCTCCCTCCCCCACACAGAACATAGTCCAGCAATATGTGCATCTGGACGAACAGATCAGCAAACTGGAGGGCAGTTGCCCGGGTCCACGAATGGCCACCGCCGAAGCTTGGATTGAGCATTTGCAGGCCAAAAGGGACGCCATGTTAGGATTGGAGGGAATGGCAATGGAACAGACTCAGACTCAGCCAGCCAAATCCGACGAGACCATTCCACTGACTATCACTAATTACCCCTTGAGGGGTGGAGGAAACGAAATTGTGGCCAATACACCCACCAAGGACCTGGCTCAGGTACGTGCACGGGGGCGGAGGGGGTATATAAGCAATTATCACCTGGCACAAATGATTGAAGGCCAATTGACAAGCTGGTTGGCGAAGGGTGTGAATTTGAAATCAGTAAACTGTGCAAAGGTAAATTGATTGCCGCAAAACAGCCCTTCCCAGGGATTTTCCGGTAAAAATCTATTTGGGCAAGAGTTTGCCAGTACTCGAAAATCTTCTTCTTTTTGGGGTATCATTTTTCAAATGTGAAGGAGTGCTTCAACGACTAATAACAAAGAAAAAATTCTATATAGAATTTTTTTTTTACTACAGTTTAGGTTAAACATGGCTACTCACACGATTGTTTCGCATTGTAATTAAATATTACGATTTTATTAAAATAAGGAAAACAAAATTCAAAAAATTCGTTACGTTACGTTACAAAAGTACGTTACTTTGAATGGAACCAGTGCAGCTCAGTATTTATGATTGTGTCAGTTACGGTCACACTGGTCTCACAATGGCCTAAAATTGTTTGTTTACATTTGTAATTAACTGAGAATTCGTTGAGAAATGGCCCGCAGAGCAAATCGACAAGTTGTGTCCGAGCTATGCTACGTTTGTATGGCCAGCTCGGAAGCTGGCACGCCTGACACTACCTGGATGAACATATTCACCGACCAAAACTCTGATGCGGAACACTGCGGCTTGATCTCCATGATAGAGGAGGTGACTGGAAGCCTGGTGGAACCTAATGTGGAACTACCCCAAAGGATTTGCCCTTCGTGCCTGCAAACAGCAAAAATTGCGTTTGAATTCAAGCGGCGATTTCAGGAGAGCTTTCAGTGTCTAAGCGAGCAGATGGAACAAATTGAAGCAATGAGCGACGAGGAAATCATCGATGGCGAAAGCAAAGACGAATCTGGCAAAACACCATTCCCATGTTTACACTGCTCCAAAACCTTTAGGAAGAAGTACGGTCTAACCAGACATATGCGCACCCACACAGGAGAACGACCCTTTGAATGTGCCCAATGCTCGATGACTTTTACCGAGAATAGCAGCTTGAAGAATCACCTTCGCACTCACACCGGCGAACGACCCTACCAGTGTTCAGACTGCTCGCAAACGTTTAGCCTAATCAGATCTCTAAAGGATCACCTTCGCACTCATACTGGCGAACGACCCTTCAAGTGTTCGCAATGCTCCAAGACATTTAGCCGAAAGGGCATACTGATGAATCACCAACGCACTCATACTGAGCAACCACGACATGAATGCCCCCTCTGCTCAAAGACGTTTACCCAAAAGAACAGTCTAAAGAATCACCTTCGCACTCATAGTGGGGAACGACCCTTCGAGTGCTCCCACTGCTCGATGACATTTTCCCAAAGTAGCACTTTGAAGAATCACCTACGCACACATACTGGTGAACGACCATTTCAGTGCACAGAGTGCTCTATGACTTTTACCCAAGTCATCAATCTTCAGAATCACCTTCGCACTCATACTGGAGAACGACCCTTTAAATGTACCCACTGCCCGAAGTCCTTTAGTCAAATGGCAAGTCTAAATAATCACCTTCGCACTCATACAGACGAACATCCATTTGAATGTTCGCTGTGCTCGAAGACTTTTAAACAAAGACACGGTCTGAACAATCATATTCGAAGTCATACTGGAGAACGACCATTCGATTGTCCGCAGTGCTCGAGGACCTATACGCAAAAATCCGATCTAACAAGACACGTACACACCCACAACATGGACCGGCCCTTCAAGTGTTCCTACTGTTCGTTGACATTTTTAAAACATTTCCAGTTAAAGAATCACCTTTACACTCATACCGAAGAACGACCATTTCAATGTTCAGAGTGCCCGAAAACCTTTATCCGAAAAGACAGCCTAACGCATCACCTGAGGACACTTCATCAGCTCTGAGTGTTTTCAAAAGTGGTTGTGCAGGGGACATCCGGTACGCGGAAAGAAAGATTTTATAACTAAGCTAAGATGCATTTTAAGTCGCGGGACGTCTTTAGTTAAGTTGGCGAATTTAAAATAAAAAGTTACTATGTATGATTATACGATATATTATATCTGTTTTCCCCAATAGTTTTATGGTTTGCAGCGAAACATTATTTAAGCTATATTCACACAATTTGACCAAAAAATTTAAGTTTGAGGCCATCATAGCACAATATTCATCAAAATTTGTGTAAGTTATATGTTTTTTTGAACTAAGCCTTAAAGTTAAAGTTAGATTTAATAATGCAGCCAGAATTTTCAGAGTATTAGGATCACTTTCAAGAATTGATTTCAAGTCTTGAATAATTATTTTCTTATCGTAGAAGACTTCTCATAAGACTGCACACCTTGCGCTGGTTTGTTTTGAAAATTAATGGAACCAGTTCAGTTCAGTATTTTTATACTTGTCACTTATGGTCACACTTGACTTAAAATAGAAGAAAATTGTTTGTTTTTGCTATTCACATTTGTTATTAACTAAGAATTCATTGCTGAATGGCACTTAAAGGAAATGGTCAAAATGTGGCTCAGCTATGCTACGTTTGTATGCGCAGTTCGAACGTTGGAATCACGGACACCACCTGGCCAAATATATTCACAGACACAGACTCCGACCCGGAACAAAAAATAAGCTTGATGTCCATAATGGAGGAGGCGTCTGGTAGTCTTGTTAAACCAGATGAGTGTCTCCCCCAAAGGATATGCCCCTCATGCCTGCAAGCAGCAAAAATAGCATTCAAGTTCAAGCGGCGATTTGAGAAGAGTCTTGAGTGCTTAAAGGAACAGATGGAACATTACGAAACTCCCGCTGCTCTCGAAACTTTGGATGACGAGAAGATCTTCGACTATGAAACTGAAAAACGGAACTTCCAGTGCTCTTACTGCTCAAAGTCGTTTAGCCATAAGACCAGTCTACACAATCACCTTCGCACCCACACTGGAGAACGACCCTTCAAGTGTACCCATTGCACCATGACGTTTTCCCAAATTACCTCTTTGAAGAATCACCTTCGCACGCATACTGGCGAGCGACCGTTTAAGTGTACAGTATGCCCGAAGACGTTCAAACAAGTCATCAATTTAAAGAATCACAGCCGCACTCATACTGGAGAACGACCCTTTAAATGTACCCACTGCCCGAAGTCCTTCGGCCAATTGGCAAGTCTGAACTATCACCTTCGCACTCATACAGACGAACATCCATTTGAGTGTTCACTGTGCTCGAGGACTTTCAAAATAAAGCACAGTCTGAAGAATCACATTCAACACCATACGGGAGAGCGACCCTTCGATTGTCCGCAGTGCTCGAAGAACTTTGCACGAAAGGGTGGTCTTCGAAATCACCTACGAGCTGTTCACCAGGAAACGAATTTATAAGTGTAGGATAAGGATTCAGTTTAAAAACCATTGTGCTGGAACATTGAATGACGCTTCCCGTTAGCACACTTTAAGGCCGATCCAAGAATAGAAATGAGTTCTTAAACGATTTGCGAGCTACCTCTCCTTTGAAAGTCTACAAAAAATGAGCAAAACTTTAGAGCTTATCCTAAAGTATATTCTTCAAGTGATGAGATTTGAATGAATTTTTGGTCGACCCAGAAACAGATTTAGGGAGAGATCATGATTTTCCACGAAACTGAAAGCAGGATTTCTAGAAATACCTGAATGAAACCGCGGTACAGTTGGCTTCAAAAAATATCAGTATGTTCACAGGATAACGACAAAATAAGTAAATCTTTCTAGCAATTGGAGGATTCAGCAGTTCAACGGAATACTTGAATACATGCTCAAAACTGAAATTCAGTTTAGGACAAATAAAATATTTTGAACGCGTAGAAGAAGACTTAAACTGTGTTTAATACAATCTCTAGTTGGTTGTTGTTGTAACGGTTGGGAAGTTTCTTGTTGTAAAAGGTGTAACTGTTGACTTCCCATTGACCGGAGTTGGCAATCCTTGGGCAGTGTGCTGGACACTGCGTCGGTTCCGGGACGAAGACCCGACCGCCGTGGGAACCGAACTCTAGTTGGTTATTGCAGTCTGTGCATGTCGAAGTGGATCAAAATAAAGTTCTTTTTATTGCCATCTGAGCTACTGGATCGTTAAGGATCGGTAAACTAGACCAAGGCATTTATACAAATTGTGTTCTCACGAAAATATACAATTTTTTAAAGTGAACGGAACTAGCTCGATTCAGCATTTTTGCCTGGTGTCACTAAGGTCACACTCCTACTGAAATAGTTGCAGGTGTTTGTTTTGACATTTTCTTTTGTAATTAACTAAGACTTCGTGGAGAAATGGCCCGCAGAGTAATGGAAATAAATGTGGCCGAGCTATGCTGCGTTTGTAGGACCACTTCGGAAGCTGGTTCAAACTGGCTGAATATATTCACCGACCGAGACTCTGTTGCGGGACACTGCGGCTTGATGTCTTTGATAGAGGAGGTGACTGGCGGAGTGATTACACCTAAAGAAGGACTGCCCCAAAGGATATGCCCTTCTTGCCTGGAAACGGCAAAGATTGCATTCCAGTTTAAGCGGCGATTTGAGGAGAGCTTTCAGTACTTAAACGAGGAGATGTCCAATTGCGATGAGCTCGAATTTCTCACCGAAGTCGAAAGCCTTAGCTCAGGAAGCGAATGTGAAGATCAGGGTACTCATAAGGGGAAACATGCATTTAAATGTCCAAGCTGCCCCAAATCATTTGTTAGAGAATCACTTTTAACACGACACCTCAGCGTTCACACTGGAGAACGGCCCTTCAAATGTTCCCAATGCCCAAAGACCTATCGACTGAAAGAGTGTCTAACGAGACACATTATCGTGCACACCGGAAAACGACCCTTTAAGTGTTCGCAATGCTCCAAGACATATAGCCGAAAGACCATACTGATGAATCACCAACGCACTCACACTGAGCAACCACGACATGAATGCACCCTCTGCTCAAAGAGGTTTACCCATAAAAACAGTCTAAAGAATCATCTTCGCACTCATACTGGGGAACGACCCTTCGAATGCTCCCACTGTTCGATGACGTTTTCTCAAAAAAGCACCTTGAGGAATCACCTTCGCACTCATACCGGCGAAAAACCCTTTAAGTGTCCAGACTGCACGAAGACTTTTGCCCAAGTCATCAATCTTAAGAATCATCTTCGGACTCATACCGGAGAACGACCCTACAAGTGTTCCCTCTGCCCGAAGTCCTTTGGCCAATTGGCAAGTCGTAACACTCACCTACGCACTCATACTGGCGAGCGACCCTACGAATGTTCGCAATGTCCGAAGACTTTTTCCTCAAGTGACTCTTTGAAGAAGCACCTCCTCACTCATACCGGCGAGCGACGCTTCCAGTGTGATGTCTGCTCAATGACTTTTAAGCATAAAATAAGTCTGAACAGTCACTTGCGCAATAAGGCTGAACGACCCCCCTATGAATGCTCGCAGTGCACGGAATCCTTTTGCCATGATGGAAATCTAAAATATCACATACGAACTGTGCACAAGTAAGCGATCCCATATTTGTGGACACAATTCTAATACATGTACTACAAACATTTGTCTTTATTATATATATTTCTAAGGGAAATAATTAAAAACCCCAAAAGATGCTTGTTAAAAATTCATTTTGTCTTTGTACTCAATTCCTTCAACTTTGTTCTTCTGGACTTCTTTGATCAGAAGATTCAGATATAGTGAAAATGTGCGTTTTTTCTGAGTCAAAACACTTTCCTCGGTAACTGTAGGTAAATAAATTCAGTATTTTTGCTCTTGTCGCTTAAGGTCACACTCGCCCCAAAATATCTTAAAATTGTTTGTTTTTGTTATAAATTCGTCTTAACTTGCCATATTACACTGAGATTTTGTCCAAAATATCTTAAAATTGTTTGTTTTTGTTATAAATTCGTCTTAACTTGCCATATTACACTGAGATTTTGTTGAGGAATGGCCCTCAGCGCCAAGGCTCTAGATGTGGACCACCTTTGCTGCGTTTGTAGGGTCAGTTCGGCAGCTGGTACGACTGACACTGCCTGGATAAATATATTCGCCGACCAAAACTCTGATGCGGAACACTGCGGCTTAAAGGCAATAATTGAGGAGGTGACTGGATGCGTGGTTAAGATTAGGGAGGGACTACCGGAATGTATATGTCCTTCTTGCCTGCAAGCAGCAACAATTGCATTCAACTTCAAGCGGCGATTTGACGAGAGTTTGAAAAGGTTCCAAGCCTCAAGTTCATTAAAAGTTTTGACTAACCATGATAACTTTGAAACCCGCAGCTTAAGCAGAGACGAGAGCTACAAAGCGTCTGCATCCCTCACGGCCGACGAGAGCTACAAAGCAAGCGAAACAAACGAGCTCAAGACTGACCCTGGCCTGCCACCATACAAATGTTCACATTGCTCGAAGGTCTTTAGCTGCAGGCCCCAGCTGACAATTCACTTACTCACTCACACTAAGGAGAGACTCTTCAATTGTTCCCACTGTCTAAAAACCTTCAAAAGACAAAGTGCTCTAACCGAGCACCTTCGATCTCACACTGGGGAACGACCCTTTAAGTGTTCGCACTGCCAGAAAACCTTTAAAAGACAGAATGCCTTAAACGTTCATATTCAAACTCATACTGAGCAACGAACCTTCCAGTGTCCGGACTGCTCAAAGACGTTTACCACGCACTGCACTCTACAGGATCATCGACGAACTCATACCGGAGAACGACCCTTCGAATGTACAGACTGCCCAAAGGCCTTTACCTCGAAAAATAGTCTCAAAAAACACTTGCCCATACATACTGGGGAACGACCCTTCAAGTGTTCCCAATGCTCAAAGTCATTTAACTATAAAGGCGATTTAAAGAAACACATGCAAACTCATACAGGAGAACGACCCTACGAATGTACCCACTGCTTAAAGACTTTTAGCAACAAAGTCATTCTAAAGGGGCACCTACAAACTCATACCGGGGAACGTCCTTTTAAGTGTGCGAAGTGTTCGAAATGTTTTACCCGAAATACTGGCCTAAAACATCACCTTCAGGCTCTTCACCGCATAACAAGCCTAGAGGGAGAGACTAGTAGCAGTGGAGCAGACGCAGAATCATCAAAACTACAGGAACCGGTGAGCTGAAGCCTTTGGAATTCAAGGTTTCACAACAACCACAATCTGTTCCTGTTTGTAGAAAGCCATAACATCTATAATAAATACCAAACAGTGCCAATTTTCACGATATTCCAAAAATTGTGATTTTTAATTACGTTATAAATCCATATTTCCATCCAATCCAATCCATATTTCAAGAATGTTCCTTCTTCATTTACTATCTTAAAAAGAGAGATTCAAATTTTTCGTCAAGCAGTCTGAATGATTTGAATTTCTGACCAAAAAACAAAGGAACCAGTTCAATTTAGTATTTTTGTTCTTGTCACACCACGGTCTCACTCGACACGAAATTGCTTACAATTTTTCATAATTGCTATTTACATTTGTTATTAACTGCAATTTCATTGCTGAAATGGCTCTAAATGTGGCCGAGCTGTGCTGTGTGTGTATGGCCAGTTCGGAAGCTGGTACAGTCGACAACACCTGGTTAAACATTATCCTCGACACAGACGACGACTTGGGACATGTTGGCTTATTGCCCATGCTGGAGGAGGTGACAGGAAAAATTGTTAAATTCGATGAGGAACTACCCCAAAGGATATGCCCCTCATGTCTGCAAACAGCAAAAATTGTATTTAACTTCAAGCGGCGTTTCGAGGAGAGTTTCCAAAGTTTAGGCGAGCAGATGGAACAGAGGGAAACTGCTACCTTATGCGAAGCGTTGAACGACGCGGAGATCTTAAGAGTAAAGTTCGAAAGCGAAGACTCTGATTCCATCACGGAAGACGAGAGTGGATGGATTGTGCTCGGCATTCAAAATGACAAGTTAACATATCAATGTTCATACTGCTTGAAAACTTTTACACATAAAGGCGCCCTAAAGGATCACCTTCGCATTCATACCGGCGAACGGCCCTTCAAGTGTTCCCATTGCTCGAAAAGTTTTACACTCAAAAGCACTCTAACGACTCACCTTCGCACTCATACCGGTGAACGGCCTTTCAAGTGTACCCAATGCCCGATGAATTTTACGCAAAGGAGCAGCCTAAACTGTCACCTTCGAACTCATTCTGGCGAACGTCCTTTCCAGTGTTCCGAGTGCTTGATGACATTCACACAAAACAGCTCTCTAAGGGATCATCTTCTCATTCATACTGGCGAACGACCCTTCGAATGTTCCCACTGCTCGAAGTCGTTTAGCCGAAAGGCACTTCTGACCAAACACCTTCGGAGTCACACTGGGGAACGGCGACTGCAGTGTTCACAGTGTCCAAAGACCTTTGGCCACAAAAACAGTCTGAAGGATCATCTTCGCTCTCATACCGGAGAACGACCCTTTGAATGTACCCACTGCTCAAAGACCTTCACCCATAGAGCAAGCCTAACGTATCACGTTCGCACTCATACTGGCGAACGGCCCTTCGAATGTTCCCATTGCTCGATGAAATTTAATCAAAATGGCTGTTTGAAGAAACACCTTCGTATTCATACTGGCGAACGACCCTTCCAGTGTTCGGATTGCTTGAGGAGTTTTATCCAAAAGGGGCACCTGACCCATCATGTCTGCAACCAAAAGCCACAAACCACAAATCGTATGTTTATAGTATAAACTTTATACTGCTCGAAAATATTTAGTAACAATTATGATCTAACCAGACATGTTCGCATTTACACAGGAGAAAGACCCTTCGAATGTACCCACTGCCCAATGACTTTTAGCCAAAATAGCAGTTTGAAGAAACACTCTTATGTTCATTCTGGCAAACGACCATTCCAGTGTTAGCAGACTGCTCGGTGACTTTTAGCCGATTGAGCTCTCTGAAGGATCACCACCCACTTACGCACTCATACGGAGGAAAAAAGCTTCGAGTGCCCTGAGTGCTCCAAGTCCTTCACCCCAAAACGGCATTGAGTGCATCTAGATTCATCCCTGATCAATACGATAACGGAGACCAGCATTATTGTAAAGGAAACGAATATTGGGCAAAAGACTATTAAAGATTAGAACTAATAAAATATCATTGTTAATTATCGATTTTTGCACTCATGTTGCTCTGGAATTCCCATCCAGTTATGGCATTGCTGGCATGGAGCGACGGCTGTGCGACTGCCAGTTAACAGGCAAAGACTGATGCTGCCTTGAGGTACATGGTTTAACAATTAGTTCAAATAAAATGTAAAAAACAACTGATTTTAAATTGTTGTATGATTGAAATCTGTGTAGCTCTTAATTTCGGAGTAAACTTACTCTTGAATCTGATAAGCTCTAACAATTTCCTTCAGGAACAACATCGCTTCCTTCTCTATCGGACAAAGTCAAGAAGGGGGAAGTACCAAAATAGCGCCAGCAGCTCGGTCTGTTAACCGCATAGTTCGAAGCATGTTGTAGCCATCGAGCTATATACTAAATCTGAGACAGCACACGGTTTTTCAGCATTGTAATTATATGTTAAAATTTGATTGAAATAAGAAAAAACAAGTTTGAATCTCTGCACGGCTTGCCAGTGTTTTTTTTTAAGCACTGAAGCTATGCGAACTAGTTCATTTCAGTATTTCAGTTCTTGACTCCTACGGTCACTCTTAATTCGAAATAGCTTACTGCTGTGTCAAATTTGTTTGTTATTTCTGTAATTGAAAGAGATTTGGTTGTGGAATGGCCCACAGTGAAAACGGTCTACCAGTGGCCGGGCTATGCTGCTGTTGTAGTGCCAATTCGGAAGCTGGTACCACCTGGCTGAACATATTCACCGACCGAGACTGTGGCTTGATGTCCATGATGGAGGAGGTGACTGGCAGAGTGATTCAATTTGAGGATGGATCGCCTCAAAGGATATGCCCTACTTGCCTGGAAACAGCAAAAATTGTCTTAAATTTCAAGCGGCGATTCGAAGCGAGTTTTCAGTGCTTAAGCGAGAAGATCTTCAACTGCGAAGAGCCGGACTTTCTCTTGGATTTGGATGACAAAGTCAAATGCGATAGCTATAGCTCAGGGAGCGATTGGGAATCTCCATTTCAATGTTCAGACTGCCCGCAATCCTTTATGAAAAGAAGCCATTTAACCAGACACATGCTCTTTCACACTGGAGACCGACCCTTCAAGTGTCCCCAGTGCCCAAAGACCTATCGACTTCAAAAGTGTCTGACAACTCACCTTCGCATTCACACGGGGAAGAGACCGTTCGCATGTTCCCACTGCTCGAAGACATTCTATCAAAAGGGACATCTAAACTATCACCTTCGCTCTCATACTAGAGAGCAGCCCTACAAGTGTTCCCAGTGCACAAAGAGCTTCAGCTATCAAAACAGTCTAAAGGATCATCTTCGCATTCATACCGGAGAGCGGCCCTTTGTATGTTCCCACTGTACCAAGACATTTAGTAATAGAATCATTCTAAGCGGTCACCTTCGCACTCATACCGGAGAACGACCCTTTAATTGTACGAAGTGTTCGAGATCGTTTGGCCGGAAAAGCGCTCTCAAGCGTCACCTCAAGGTTGTTCACCAGAAGTAGACCCTTTAAACGTTCGGTTTTTGTTTTTTTTTTTTAGCAATTTAAGGATTCAACAAGGAAAATCACAATCGTCAAAACGACAAAGCAACTGATCCCATGGAACAACGAGTTTTTTCTAATTTTTTGAAAACTAAACAAAAATGATATTTTACACAGGGCTCCTGCTAAGATCCAGGAGTTCCTGGATGGCTTAAGTTTTGGTCTTTCGTTGCGTTATGTACTCCTTGGAAACAAGGCTATCAACATGCCTTCCATGGACCTTCGAGGCTTAAAACTGTATAACCCGCTGTAAACATTCCGTACTGGTTGACCAGCGGAGCTAATCCTATACAATATAAGTACTCCTTGTTAACTATTTGCACTAAGAAACAGTTCTATGCATCAAATATTTTTTTATAACAAAAAAAAAAGCAAAAGATATATATATATAGAGACGAATACTTTTTATGTGCTGAAATAAAAACGAGAAAGCTAAGCTAACTTCGTCTGTGCCGAAGTTTTTATATTTTTTCAAAAAATACTCTTTTTTTTCCCATTTTCCGACCGATCGTTCGTATGGGAGCTATATGATATAGTTATCCGATTTGGCCCAAAATTTGCATAAATTTTTGTGAAAGCATGTGAAACAAACAAATACAATTGCAGGATGCTACCATTAAAAACAAAAAAGTTTTTCTAACTAAGACTGTTTTTCAGACCTATCTCTTGTATGGCAGCTATACCATTTAGTTGTCCGATTTTCATCAAAATTGGTAGAATTATAAAAAAAAACATAGAAAATCTACGATTAGAAAGTTTGGAGACGTTTCCATTGAAAAGAAAAAAGTTTTTTTTATAGTCATCCGATCCGGTCGGCTCCGACATATTAGTAGTGTGCAGCAAAAAGAAGACTGTGCAAAATTTCAGCTCGAAAGCTTCAAAACTGAGAGACTATTTCGCGTAGAAACAGACAGACGGACAGACAAAGCTCATTCGACTCAGCTCGTTACCCTGATCAAGAATATATATATGGTTTATGGGGTCGGAAATGAATATTTCTAAGCGTTGCAAACTTCTGGGCAAAATTAAAATACCCTTTGCAGGGCTAACATGAGCGCAAGAAAACGACGAGCCGTATTATTTTCTCGGGATGAGAAAACTAAGCTAATAGAATCTGTAATTGTGGGTGGACATCGGAGTGTTAGACCACCGAAAACAAGCCCAGAACGGGATCAATTGCAAGAGTTGCAGAGACGGTGGCGATGTTATCGCCATGATTGCCGTCAGTGCTAATTCGTCCATGACAGCGCTAAATAGAATCCCTTGTCTTCTTTTGTTTTCTTTAGAGTTCATAAATTTATTCAATAATTCAAATTCAAATTATACAGTTGGCAGTGTGACCATGAAGCATGCGGGTATCTCGAATCTGGACAAACAAGACCAAAACAAAACAATTGCCGCTTCTGGTATTTTGGTTTTGGCCGCTCCTTTTTTGGTGTGTATACTTAGTATACCATACCAAGCTTATAGCTTGAAAATAAATGGAACTAGTTTAATCCGGTATTTTTCATCTACACTCACTACGGTCACACTCATCTCGAAATGGCTTAAAATTTTATCTGTTTGCTATTTATAATTGTTTTTAACTGAGATTTGGTGGTGGAATGGCAACCAGAACAAAGGGACTAAATGTGGCTAAGCTATGCCGCGTTTGTATGAAAACTGCTCCCTCTGACACCAACACTTGGCTAAATATATTCACCCACATTGGCATAGTGTCTCTGCTAGAGGAGGCGACTGCTGGAAGTGTGATTAAACCTAATGAGGGACTACCGGAAAGGATATGCCCTTCCTGCCTATCAACAGCCAAAATTGCAGTTAAATACAAAAAACGATTTGAAAGGAGTCTTCAGTATTTAAGCGAGCACACGGAACAGAAAGAAACCACAACTCCAGAGGAGAGCTGCAAGCCCAAACCGCAACCCGAATGTTCACATTGCTTAAGAAATTTCCAGTCCCGTTCCCAGCTAGAGATTCACCTACGCACACATACTGGAGAGCGTCCCTTCAGGTGTTCCCTCTGCTTGAGAACCTTTAATTCAAAGAGTTCCCTAAACGTTCACATTCGATCTCATTCGGGGGAGCGGAACTACAAGTGTTCCCAGTGCCCAAAGGCCTATTTCCTTAAAAACAATCTAAAGGATCACATACGCACTCATTCGGGAGAACGACCTTACGAATGTTGCCATTGCCATAAAACCTATGCCCATCGTAGCATTCTCAGGGATCACTTGCTCACTCATACTGGTGAACGACCCTTCAAGTGTACGCAGTGCTCCAAATCCTTTACCCGCAAATCCCATCTCAAGTATCACATCAATACACACCGGAAGACAATCTCCAGTCGAACATTTGCTCCGTTTCGAGAGGAGCAACTCCCTGCTGACCGATTCATTAGGATGAAATCCAACGAATCGAAGTTTGGGGAAGTGTAAAATTCAGGTTGTAAGTAATCAAAATAGTCCAAATCAAGGGGCATATGAGTGGGTATTCTTCCTTTCTTTCATCTGTAACTTGATCGTCTTTAATTGCATTTCGTGAGAAAGAAGGTACTCGTCGCATTTCCCTGCCAAAACTTAAGACTATATAATATTTTCTTCCATTTTGTATTTCCCTTTGCAGTTGGCCCACAATCTGGGTGTGGTTGGTGATTCAAACAAGGCTTCCATGCACGAAGATTTCTTTGCCAATCTGAGTGAATCTGCACTTTATTTGCTTAGCATACGATACTATAATGAATTGCTGGATCACACCAGACAGCGCCTGAAGTCTTTGGTGGAGAGCTATGCAGAACTGAATGAGCTGTATGTGAATCAGGATGGCATAATAGCCTACATTAGTGGTGGCACATATATGACTCGGCTGGAGGAGAGCATAGATGAACAATTGGAGACGGCAAGGGATGTGCGGGATAAGTTGGGCAGCGCTTTGGAGCAGTGGCGTATCTGTGGATTGCTTTTACGAGCAGCGGCCAATTCCTCGACACAAGCACTAAAACAATGGCGCCAGCTTAGCAGATTAATGTGAGCGAGGAATATTTGTAAAAATTCCATAACTAATTAATCTTCCTTTAAGTGATCCCAAGCAGAAACTGCAGGCGGCTTTGGAGTGTCGCAGCCTTTTGCATGCCTCGATGATCTCTTTGGAGGCGGCTCAGTTGGCTCTGCCACATGTGGAGCTTAAATATATGAGTCATCGTCAGGTGTTGGCTGTCAAGCATTGTAATACCTATTTGATAACTGATATTGCCAATAAGCCAAGGTAATTACCACCCCAAACAATTTCCAGCATTTATTCCCTATGTCAACCTCCTTGCAGATATGAGCATACCAGTCGAGTATTCAACAGCTTCGAGGCGAATATGTCCAAAACCTGCACTTGGCTCTATGAGACATTCAACAAAACTTTGCGTAACGATTTTGACAAGGCCGAGCAGACGGTACGACGCTTGGCCAAAACCTTAAGGGAACATCGAGAAGAGATCTTTAGTGGCGCGGGCAAATGATGTGTCGGTTTTTTTTCTATTAATTTTATTATTATTAAACAAACAATGTATGGCAGCTAGTACCAATAGCTCTTGGCTGGTGTGCGCTCTTCCTTGATGCCCATTTCCTCCATAATGTCCATTTCAAAAGTGGACAACTTGGGCTGAAACGTTATCTCACCCACCACAGCAGCTGGATTTGAATTAAATCAAATTAAACTCAACACAAAGTCTTTGATTAATGCTTACCTGGCGTATCCTTTTCCCTTTCGATGTAAGCATTTGGTGTCTTGAAGTCAATTGTTTGATTATTCGTCTCGGGAATGGGTATAATTCTGCCAGAACGCATGGAAACACGAACTTTTTCACCCTCCTCCGTAAAGCGCCATTCGAAGTCGGTGCCCTGCAGATCGGAGGGATCTACCAGCCGAATATCTTTGGTCACATGAAGTGGAGCCTCAGATTTGATAATGATGCCCGGAAATTCCTTTTCCGCTCCCACACGTCGGTAATGCCAATTGATGCCCTCGACAATGACCCAATTGCGTTCAGGTATCACTTGGTTGATAATGCCTTGTTTGCCCTTGTCCTTGCCCACCAGAACTTCAATGCGATCGCCACGGAAAAAGCTCCATTCCTCTAAAGAAAGCAAAATTGATTGAATACATGCTTGGTAGAAAGCAGATGAAGCTATGCTTACCCACAGGCTCCACAAACACCTTGCGACGCATGGTGCCCGGCATATTCTGTTGCCGAAATTGTCCCGTCCATGGCCGGTTGGTGGTATAACGATAACGCTTACGTTCAACTGTGCGTGGCAGGTAGTTGGTCTCCCTGGGTGTTTGCCAATATACCTAATTGTGGGATTGGGATCAGAGAGGTTACGTGAGCGCTGAATGAAAACTAGTCTTTATCTTGCCTGTTTCTTGCTGCGCTCAATGTATTCCTTGGGCAGATTGGAGAAATTCTTCAATTTGCTGGTCAAATATTGTGTTAAGCGCATTTTTAAATAGATAATATATCTTATTTAACAATAATTAACTAAAAGTAAATTACAAAATGCGGCTGGCGAACAGCTGACTGCTGGTTGTTTGCCATTCGCTTGGCAACGTCAACAGATTTAGCGGTTAGTTAATGTTTACACGTAGCGAAAGACATGATAAGCCAAAATCATGTTTTGCATTTCGATAATAATTTTTAAGAATTTTTTGAATATAGGGGCTTATAGGGAAAAATCCATACATCATGTTTGGTGTTTTCGGAGCTGATGGGATGCTAGGGTTGTCGATTTTGTATCGATATATCAATATTTTTCTTTGACGTTAAGGATTATTCCGATATGATATTTTTTGTGGCCACAGAAGCTAAAAAAGTCTTATTGCCAAGATTTCAACATATTGATCAGATAATCCTAGAAAAGTTTTCTAACGGACTAGCAGTAGATTGGATTAAATTTACAGAAAATTGCTCAAATGGCCATTTGCTTAAAATATCTTATTTTTGGTTATTTCTGGGTTAAATTACACATACCAAAGTCTTATATAAATGTAAAACTATTAATGATTAATCAATTAATCAAAGTTCATGTTCTCTGTTCATGCGTCACAAATGGCAAAAACGTCATGATCTGCCGCTACGTGTAAACACAGCTTCCCTGCGAATGGCAAAATCGCCAAGCAGCTTCGCCGCAGTTCTGTTATCTCTTTGCTCTTGTGTTCTTTTTTATTGTTGTTCTCCCCAATTGCTGGAAATTACAATGCAAACCGGCTTATAAACAAAAGAGGTAAATTGCTAGACTATTTAAATGCGTTCGCGTGTGCGTTGCACAGTTATTGAGCAGAGCGCATTCGCTCCAAACGGGCTGTCTCCGCCGCCGCAATTAGTCATATCACAGAACACACACACACACACACCCTCGCATACTGATAAAAACAAGTTACAGTTCCTGGTACCAGTTGAGTCAATATACTAAACCATAAACAAAATGTCCTACCACATAGATATGGAAGACGCCATTGCGCACGAGCCGGTGCTGCTGTCGAAGCATGCTAAAAATCTTTTACGCTTCCTGCACTTGTTGCCAGCCAGAATGGCCTCGCATGATAACACCAGGTGAGTTGCGGGGGCGGGGTGGAAGAGGTATCAGGATCAGGGTAAATTGAAACTCTCCTTCTTTTTGATGTAGGAGCACCATTGTATTCTTTGCCGTTTGTGGACTAGATGTGCTCAATTCCCTGCATTTAATCTCACCCAAAATACGTGAGGATATTATCAATTGGATATATGGTGGCCTGGTCGTGCCACGCGACAATGAGAAGCATTGCGGTGGATTTATGGTGAGAATGAATATCTTAAAATTTCATTCATTTGAAATGTAAACAAATAACAAGGTGCGTCTTATCTTTTTACGTGGCACAGCTACTGTCTCATTTGCCGCAGCTTCCCTGAGTCGTCGCCAATATTGATATTTGTTGTCTGCTGGTGAATGAGATTTACAATCATATTTTGTAGGGCCTGCAAGCTTCAGAGTTTCATCAAGGCAATTCAAAGCTGTTGATAGGTTTGCATGTTGTTTCTGAGGCGGTTTCATCATTTCTCTACACCCCAGAAGGGACGAGGAAGCATGACAAGGTTGCCTCTCTACCCGGAACATTATTTCCTTATCTACATTTCAAATTTTTATCAGCCAAACATGCAAAACCACTTTCACAGATCATTTTACAACCAATTCTCTCAATTCCCCTTTTGCAGGGCTGCCGTGCCATGGTTCCCAAAACCGAGGACTCCGAGGTGCTGGAATGCATGCGAAAGTATCAATGGGGCCATCTGGCCATGACCTACACCAGTGTCGCTGTATTGGCCACTTTGGGTGATGATCTGTCCCGTCTGGATCGCAAAAGTATTGTTGATGGTGTGGCCGCTGTCCAACGTCCCGAGGGTAGCTTCAGTGCCTGCATTGATGGCAGTGAGGATGACATGAGATTTGTTTACTGTGCCGCCACCATCTGTCACATGCTGGACTATTGGGGGGATGTGAACAAAGAGGCCATGTTTCAGTTTATTTGGCGTAGCCTGCGCTATGATTATGGTTTCAGTCAACAGTTGGAGGGCGAAGCCCACGGGGGTACCACATTTTGTGCACTGGCTGCACTCCAGTTGAGTGGGCAACTGCATCGTTTGGACGCCAGCACTCGTGAGCGCATCAAACGTTGGCTCATCTTTCGGCAAGTGGATGGATTTCAGGGGCGACCCAACAAACCGGTCGACACTTGCTATTCCTTTTGGATTGGTGCCGCTCTCTGTATACTCGATGGCTTTGAGCTGACGGACTATGCCAAAAATCGCGAGTATATTTTAAGTACACAGGATAAGCTGGTGGGTGGCTTTGCCAAATGGCCACAGGCCACACCAGATCCATTTCACACGTACCTGGGCCTGTGTGGCCTGGCCTTTACCGGTGAGCCGGGTCTAACGGCTGTGATGCCCAGTCTAAATATGTCCATGGCTGCTTATGCACACTTGCAGCATCTACACGAACTGTGGCGTACACAGCCGCCAACCAGTGACCTTGATCTGGCCCAGTTGAAACTGGGAAAAGAGGCAACGACTACCTCAAGTTCCGCCTTGATATCGGCACAATGATGGGAGTGAAGGAGAAGTTAATGTTTTTAAGCACACAATTCTGTTTATATGGGCCGCATTTTTTAGCCACGCTTTTATAAATTTGTATTTATTTTTATGGCGAAGTTTGCAATTAAAGGATTAGAGTTGATTAATGAGGACGACAACTCCAAGAAGGATCAACTTTAAGCAACGCTTATTGACTACTTACAAATGATACGACCACAAAATATATTCACTTGAAACGAAATTGAAGAAAATATCTTAAAATATTTATGGTAATGCTGAATGGACTGGCCAAAGAAGGACTGCAGGACAGGCTGTGTGGTTGCAGTCCCAATTTGGTAAGTGGACTTCTTTTTGGAAGCTGTCGAACTTCAACTATTCTATATTCGAATGTTTTTTTAGGTCAGAACGGCCTCCTTAGACTAACTCCCCTCCATAAATTCGTCTATTTTAGTTGAATTTTAAGTACAGCTTTGCAAATATTTAATGATTATTTTTTATAGACTTGAAAAATGATAAATTAAATTACATAAACTAAAGCGTCCCATAGAGTAAGCAGTATTTATATACAACTAACATACTTTGGTGTTGACGTAGCCTCGTTTTAAGCATTCTCTTAAAAGTATTTCAGTGATATTCCAGTTCTTCATTTTGTCTTCATACTTGTAGAAAGAGACGATGTTGCATGGCGGGTAGATTATAGCCCATGCTGGGACGATCGATATGAACACGTCCGCGTAGAGGGGCCAACACACGCTCGGTGACCAGAGGGCAACGTTGGACCATCAACGACTGCAGCTGGTGGCAGGTCTGGGTGAGAGCACTAAATGGGGTGGAGAATGGTAAAGGCTAGTAAACAAGAAAATCGGTGGGATAGAAATCATTCAGATTGTTCAGATTATTATTATTATTGTAGGCAATCATGTCCTGCGCTGGTCGATCAATGAACAGTCGTCGCTGACGTAGGGCGGCCAGCGAACGTTCCGTCACGCGAAAGCAACGACGGATGTGAAGCGACTGAAGACGCGAACAGTGCACGCTGAGTGCGCTGGAACAAAAGCAGATGCAGATGCAGATATGTGCACAAGATGTACAAAGCCATACAACAACAACACACAATCACATCCCAGCCAACCAGCGGAGTCCGAAAGGTGCGCTGAGCCTCTCAGGGAGGTCCCAAAGCAGCTTATCCGCTGGAAAAAAAGGCCTTTTCAATATATATGAAAAAGTGTGTCTAAGGGACTCTTGAAAAGAGTGAAATCGGCTTCCCAGAATGCTCTCTTAGATAACGCGCAAAGTCTCCGTGAGAACTCCTCTGTTCCTATAGATTTTTTTTGAAAACTCCTTCGAGGTGCTGCTTTGGGAGTCCCTGCTTCGGCAACGCTCCGCATATGGCTGGCGGGGATGCTAACTAACAGTACACCATACAAAGCACAACATCAACTTGGTTCAACTTACTGGACTCCATAGTCGGAAATTGCCGCACAGCCTATCAAATTGATGTGCTCCAAGTCGCGACAGTAATTGCCAATCTGTATGAGCACCTGATCTGTGACGCTCGGTGTGTTGGCCAGCGACAGGACAGTCAATTTATTTAGCTTCCTAAAGAATATGATGAGGCAACGTTCGCCTATGGCTCCACAATGGGATATATCGAATTCCACCAGTTTGCTCTGATGCAGGGTCAAGGCATCCACCGCACCGGTGGTTAGCCACTGGCATTTAGACAACTTGAGCACACGCAAATCCTTGCACTCCACTATGATGGGTTGCAGCGAAAGGGCCGTGATATTGACACATTCATTCAAATTGACGGCCCACAATCGCTGCTTGTTGTTGGTCAACAGTGGCAGCAACAGCTCGTCTGTTAACCATTTGCAGCGGGCCAAGTGCAGCACCTCCAGTCTGCGACAACAACGGGCCAGCACCTTGAAACTGTGTTCAATATTCTTTGAGTTGTTCCCTGACAAGTGCAACTCCTGACGCTTCTCCAGAGCCGCTTCGGCAAAACGCTGAGCCAAGTGTGAGCAACAGCGTAAATTGAAGAGATCCTTGAGACTGAGATATGTGGACATATGAGGGATGAGCACATCCTCCCAGCAGATATCAAACAGCTTGAGCGGATCATTGTGTGACCTTGGCCTTGGACTGGGCGTGCGTGAGCGACAAATGCCGCCCATGGCAGCCAAATGGGTTTCCTCGTCAATATGGAGTGTGCACATTACACTGGTTCGGTATGTAATGCGATTACGAAATGCTAAGTTATAGAAATTCTAATTTATTTTGCTTGTTGTTGTTGCACTTGGCATTGTTTACAAGCGATCAGCTGTTGTGTGCTAGAGATGGCCAGTTATGGTGTTGTTACCGAGTCACTGTGACTGACAAGTGCAGTGGCGGCCACTGCGAAGTCAGTTGTTGATCGGTAATACGGAAATGACAAAAATTCAAGTCACTTAAATAATTCAACTGAATTAGGTTCTATGTGTCACAAAAACTTACAAATAACAGAGTAAGTTATCAGTTTCTCTGATTTTTTGCAGCTATATAGAAGATGTGGAAAATGTTATAAACTGCTGCATGACTTAAAAAATATATATATATATACACATACATATTTCTTTTAGAAAATGTTAATTTTAATAATGTATTTTTTAAAGTTTTAGTTTGATTTGTATATAAACCCAATCATATTTGCAATAATCAATGCGAGTCACTTCTGTCGCTGTAACTTAGAATTGAAATTTACGCTCCTCTCTAACTGCAAGTGCAACAACGTTTCGACGTGAATGCTCGCGCCATTTATCGATATCAACAACAAAACTGCATTTAAAACAAAAATTAACTTTAATCATAGAAATGTCGGCCTGCAGTGCTTCTGAGATAGCAGAAAAGAAACGCATAGCTCTGGCCAAACTCCAGGCCAAAAAGGCCCAACTGGCAAGTACTGCTACGAGCGGGGGTGGTCCTTCAAAGTTGGAATCCAAAGCTGCAGCAAATTTTTATAGATCCCCGCCTGCAGCTCAGGGCAAGGCAAAACCCACTCCCGGTCCCAGTTTAGTCAACAATAATAAGAGCTCCTCCTTCCTGAATGCTTTGAAAGCCATTAAACAAACAACTGCGCGGGAATTGGGACGCTCAGCCGCGCATCCCTACCACAGACCCACCTTGTCCCTCAGCCCCGAGAAAGAGAAGCCTCCTCTCGCAGCGGTATTTGTGCAAGCCATCACCTGTCGCGTCTATATGATTGGGCCACAACGTTTTGCTGTTCACACTTCGGGCTACCACGAAAAGCTCATAGCCGTGTTCAAGAATATGCCAAGCAAATCCTATGATAGCAACACCCGTATATGGAACTTTGCACTAAAAGACTACCAGCTGCTGCAGCAGCATGTGGCTGATCTCAAGCCACATGTGCTTATTGGACACATACCAAAAAAAGTCATGGATTTGTGTCAGCAGCCAGCTAAAACATTGGAACGCAGTGTGCTAGCCTCCATAGAGCCCACACTGGCGGACAAGCTGATGCCCTTCCAGCAAGAGGGAGTGTGGTGGGTAGTTCAAGCATTCCTAAAACATACTTTTGGTTATTTCATGAATTCTCTTTATGCTAGCTTTTCCATAGCCCAAAAGGGCCGCATAATGATTTGTGATGAAATGGGTCTGGGCAAAACATATCAGGCTCTAGCCGTGGCAGACTACTACAAAGATGATTGGCCTCTGCTCATTTGCACCACAGCATCCACTCGCGACACTTGGGCTAGACAATTGGCTGAGCTGTTGCCCTCCATTCCGTTGCATTTTGTACAAGTTCTGAGCAACAATCAGCAATATGTGGGCGAGGCTCGTGTCTTGATCACCAGCTATAACATGATGGAACGGCATGTGGATAAGCTGATGCAGCGTAAATTCGGCTTTATTATCTTTGATGAATCGCATACATTGAAAAGTGGCAAAGCCAAATGCACCACGGTGGCAAAGAGGCTTACGGATCAGGCCAAACGTGTGGTACTTTTATCGGGCACACCAGCGCTCTCGCGTCCCTTGGAGCTATTCACACAACTTCAGCTAGTCGATAGTAAATTCATGAGTTTTATAGAATTCAGTAAGTAAATTTGAATGATATGGAAGGAAAAAGAGGTGTAATTGAGATTCTTTATGTTCCAGCTACCCGCTATTGTGATGGCAAGCAATCGCAATTTGGTTGGGATGCACAGGGACAATCAAATTTGGATGAACTGAAAGTGATATTGAAAGTGAAGTATATGATAAGACGCACCAAGGCGGAGGTGTTGCCCGAATTAGCTGAGAAAAATCGGTAAGTGACTTGATCGTTGATAGTGGGTTTGCCCTTTTGTGGTGGATATTCGGCTTATTAATGAATGCAGTCATGCCTTGACGATTGCTCACCCAGTAAATGCCATTGGAATAGCACAGAAAAGGCCTTGGCGATTGAGTTTTGAAATGTGATATTACTCTATATTACTCACATCTTCCTTTTGAAATATGATTTTATTTCTTACCTATTAACTAACATTGATTCTGAGTATTACTGATCCTTGTGTCAGTTTTTCAACTGACTTAATCTCATATTCTTGCACAAAGCTCAAAAGGTTAGCCGTTCTGTCAAGGGGTTTATCGCCAGTCTTCCCGGTTGAAGTGATGCTGCTCCCAGAATGCTTGTTAACGATGGCGCATGCTTCCAGCTTCCTGTCCGTTTTGGCTAATCGTGCCGCCTGCTCCACTGATTCAATAGGTTGCTCATCGGTGGCATTTTTGCAGCCGCTGTCGCTGATTCCCATCCATAACTCATATTTTGTAGGAATTGTACATAAAGTTAGCTTCTATGAAGCTGGTATAGTATGCGTGCGCAGGTGCTTCGTTAGATTGCCTTGTTGGGCAAAGGTCCTTGGGCAATGGGAACATTCGTAAGGTCGTTCACCGGAATGAATGCGTAGGTGTACCTTATAGTTGAAATATCGTGTGAACGACATCGAACAGTGGACACATTCGTAGGGATGTTCTGCGGAATGAATACGAAAATGATTATCTAGATTGCTTTGATATTTAAATGTCCTTGAACATTCGGAACATTGAAAATTTAGTTTTCCCGCATGTGTTCGAAGGTGAGATTTTAAACTCGAATTTTGGCTAAATGTTTTTGTGCATTGGGTACACTCGAAAGGTCGTTCTCCTGTATGTTGGCGAAGGTGATCCTTTAGACTTCCGTTATGGGTGAAGCTCTTGGTGCAGTGTGAGCATTTATAGGGTCGTTCCCCCGTATGAGTTCGATGATGATAATATAGACTGCTTTGTCGGCCATAGCTCCTGGGGCACAGTCGGCACTTGAAGGGCAGTTCCTTAGTGTGACTGGGAAAGTGATTCTTCAGTTCGGACTTGTACCTGAAGACCCTTGGACAGTTTGGGCATTTGTATTTAAGTTTGGCGGCGTTATCTTCGTCTTTCACTTCAACGATCTCCTCGTCGCTCAAGACTTTCTGTGAGGTTGTCTGTTCCAGCTGCTCGCCTAACCACTGAAGACTCTTATCAAAACGCCGCTTGTACTTAAATGCAATTTTTGCTGTTTGCAGGCAAGATGGACATATCCTTTGGGGTAATCCTTCATAAGATTTAATCACTCTGCCAGTCACCTCCTCTATCATAGACACCAAGCTACCATTTCCAGCGTCAACGTATGAGTTGGTGAAGATATTTAGCCAGGTGTTGCCTGCTGCACCAGCTTTCGAACTGGCCATACACACGCAGCATAGCGCGGCCACATCTTGTCCCATTGCTGTGCAAGCCATTCCTCGACGGACTGTTAGTTATTTACAAATGCAAACAACAAATGAAGATGAATGGACCACTTTGAGTCATTTCAAGACAAGTGTGACCGTAGTGTGTGTAAAGAAAAAATGCCAAATTGAACTAGTTCCGTTTTGTTTTTTATAAATGTACTGAGAATAACAGTTATATCTCGAAAATTCGTTCTCTGCTGAGAAAGTGTCTAGTTTAAAACCAGAATTAAAACCAGTCCATAAAAACTCGCAACTGGTAGTACTTGGTATCCAAATCAATGTATTGAAGACGTCCATTTTACACAGGCAGGTCATAGGCAAAAGACAATTGTCCCCGGCAGCAGCCATTTGCAACCAGTTTAAAAACAACTGACCCTGCAGCAGCCATTTGCAACCAGTTTAATACTAGTTGGATTTAGATTTATTGAACTTACTTCCTAGTGCTATACTGCTATACATATACTGTATGTGCTTTACTTTACAGCTAATTATGTTATATTTCGCAATACATTCATTGTCTTGATTGACATTGACTTTGATTTAATCCTTGTTTTCTTACACTTTAGATTCATTTTCACTTTTTAGATCTTCCGCACTCGCATCGGTTCTAACATAATTGGAAAATAACCACCAAAAACTTCACCATCTGCCGCTGCTCACTTGCCCAACTAACCCGCATCTAGCTTTTTTGTTACCAGTTAAATTCTAGTTGCTTTACAACTAGGTGTAGGCCAAATTTTGGATATTAATACTTGACAACGCGTTTTTCCACTATTATCCGTAAATTCTAATTTTCGAAAAAAATCGTATGATTTCCCCGCAGTGAAACTGTTGTTTTGGATCCCGCCCTCGTCTGGACCAACGACGAAACTAAATCCAGCCTAGATGCCTTCAACAAGGAGCTACAAATGTGCAAGGGCAAAGCCATGGAAGAGATTTTATTACGTTTCTATGCACGCACTGCAGAAGTGAAAACCCGTGCAGTATGGTAAATCAATTTTTTGAAATAAATTTTCGAATGGTTTAACGGCTTCATTTCTCTCTCTACTGCAGTGCCTATCTCAAAACTCTGGTGAAAGAGAAAATAAAGTTCATCATATTTGCTCATCATCGTATAATGATGGATGCAATCAGTGATTGTCTGAGCAGTATGAAGGTCCATTATATACGCATCGATGGACAGACACGTAGCGATTTGAGAGCTGATTTTGTGGATACATTTCAGAAGAAGAGTAGCTGCCTGGTGGCTGTGCTCTCGTTGAAGGCTTGCAATTCGGGAATTACTCTAACGGCAGCCGAAATGATTGTCTTCGCTGAACTGGACTGGAATCCAAGTGTGAGTTCATTTGCTAGGATGAGTGTTGTGTTGTTTTTTTTTGAAAATATTCGTATGTCATTTTTCAGACCCTAGCCCAAGCTGAGAGCCGTGCCCATCGTATTGGCCAGACCAAGCCCGTGATGTGTCGCTATTTGATGGCACATCAGACGGCCGATGATACCATTTGGAATATGTTGAAAACTAAACAGGATGTATTGAGTAAAGTGGGCATCTTTGCCGAGAATCTACAGCAAGCCACTCACACATCTGCACCCACTATGGTTAGTGTCAGGGGAGTAGTGATTCTTCTTACATTTATTACAAATCTTTATCTTGCAGTCTAAGAAAATCGAAGAGTTCTTCTCACCCACAAAATCTTCGACCTTACCAACGAAATCGAACTCCATCAAACAGTATCTATCTCCAGTTCCCAGCGGGCCAATTAACAATGATAATAAGAGTTTAAATCATCCCATGGCCACTAAAGATGAGACAGATATGGCAGCCTTTTTCAATGATGAAGATGATGAGGCATTTTTGGATTTGGTGTTTTAATTATTGAATGCTTGTTTCTTTCTTAGAATTATTGATTATTTTTATGAATAAATTTTCAGTTACAGAATTTGATTGGTGCGAAGTTTCTAGTCGGAAGATGATTTAAGATTGAAGTGCGCTTGCGCTCAGCCCCAACTCATCCTCATCCCATGGCAACTGACTAAACAAAACATTTTGTTGCTTCAGCAAACCTTTTGAAATTATATCAAAAACTCTAATATATATATAAATAAATACAGAAAGAATATGGACACATCACAGCCCGATGACACCGATTATGAACTGCCGGGCGAGGAGGAGGAACTGTTGGATGATGATTTGGACATATCATTTATGAACGATATCATAAGCTTGGAGTAAGTAGAAAGATTGACAAGAGATTTCATATTATTTCTAATAATATCTTTTCATTTTTCAGACATTCCTTTGGCTATGACTGCAAACGGCTGTTCAATCTAGTTCTGGTGGATCCGGACACTTTAGTGTTTGCTTCCGGTAATTATTTGCATTTCTTTAGCATCTCCCGGCGTGAGGTGACCTTTCAGGAGACTGTGTTTGGCTGTGGCATTGGATTTATAGCAGTGAGAGATATGTTGGCTTATGGCAGGGATGCAAACCGCTGGGGACTTATTTTCTATATTAGAACAGTCTGGCGGTTTGCATTCCTGATTTGATTTTTACTTACATGTTTTCTCTTGCAGAAAAACGAACATCCTGACTTTGTGGGTCTGTTGACGGTGGCCGAGAATGGACCCAAACCCACCGTATTTATCTATGAATATCCCTCGTTTGAGGTGCGCATCAAATTGTTGAATGCGGCCAAGGCACGCTTCACGGCCGGTTCGTATAATTCCACGGGCGAATTGTTTGTCTCACAGGCAGGCCATCCGGATTTTATTATAACCATCTGGCGTTGGGAGACAGCTGAGGTCATACTTAGAGCCAGATCCTTTCAGAATGATATACTATTCGTACACTTTTCGGAACACAATCCCATACTGCTCTGCTCCTCGGGTCTGAGTCACATCAAATTCTGGAAAATGGCAAATACTTTTACGGGTCTGAAGTTGAAGGGAGATCTGGGACGTTTTGGTAAAACCGATTTTAGTGATATCTATGCCATGTACATGCTACCCGATGAGAATGTCGTCTCGGGTTGTGACTGGGGCAACATGTTGCTGTGGGAGGCGGGTTTGATCAAATTCGAGATATGTCGCAAGGGACGTAAACCGTGTCACACAGCGCCCATCACACGTATAACCATGAAGAATGGTGAGGTGACCACCGTGGGCATGGATGGTTATGTGCGAGTTTGGTATTGGGAGACCGTCGATCTGGCTGATCCACCCGAAGATGATCTTTATGTGGAAATTGATCCCATTTATGAGTTCAAGATTGCCGAAGTGGAGCTGCGTTGTATGCAAAAGATTAAACCCTTCGAAGAGAAGGATTTCACTTACTATGCCCAGGATGGCAAGGGTGGCATCTGGTTTTGTGATATCAATACCTACGATGTGCCAATGAAGCCACAACAATTGTATTCCTGCATCGGTGGGAAAGTCCTGTCGGTTCAAATGTCTCCCGTATCTCCACACTTTCTGGCCCTGTCCGAGAATGGTAAAATCTTTGTCTATAACTATGCTGAAAGGCGTCTACTGCTGGAGAAGCAATTCCAGGCGAATGGCGTGGCCTTGCTTTGGTTTGACACACAGATCTCTACACAAGGCATGGAATTGGTGGCCGGATTTGAAGATGGTATACTAAGACAACTTTTTCTGGATCTAAGCCAACCCCAGCGACCGGCCTTGCATTTGGTACAGGTCTTTAAGGCCCATACGGCTGCCATAACATGTCTAACCGTTAACCGAAAGAGCTCCCTACTGCTCAGTGGAGCCGCCGATAAGAGCATGTTCATCTATCAGCTAACCGGAACAGAACAGAATCTGGTTCGGCTAGTACCTCTGGGTTTTGTAGAGTTCAAGGCCATACCCAACTGTTTCTACTGGCATGAAGTGGACCCTTTACTGGTTTTGATTGGTTGCCAAAATGGTGAGGTACTTGAGTATAATGTGCGTACCACTGTCACCGAAGAGGAGACCTATTTGAGCTACAACCTGACCGAGCAGAGTCGTACGCGTCGCACTCGTTTTGTGTCGGTAAAAAGTCGCATACGACGGGATATTCGAAGAGAGAAAACCAAAAAACGGAAAGATCGTAAAAGGGAACGAAAAATGCACGAAATTGAGAAACTAAAGAAGGCTAACCCGGGTCTACAAATTGATATGGAAACGGCATTGGCTGATTCGGAACCCGATGAAGAAGAGGAACCATTGCATATACCAGCGGTGCCCAATTCCATACTCTGGATACGTTATACAGAGAGGGACACCATTTGGGTGTCCATGGGAGGCTATGATGCCGGCTATATCTATGAACTGAAGTTTGGAGCTGCCGAACCCTCTTTATGTACCATCATAGCGGATGCTGATGATACTGAAATACATTCGTATTGTGTTATGTGAGTATATAGAGTTCCAGGAAAAATAATGATCCATACTTAAAGCACACAAATGAACTGAGGAAAAGAGTTCTTAATACCAAAATGCACTTTCTTATGTTAGGTAGGAAATATAACTATAATGCTAAGAACCAGGGTTGGGTTCAGAAGCATTGGGATCACTTCTCATGTTCAAAGTCCAGTCCTATATAGTCCTATATTGACCAATTTCCAATCGAGAGGTGAGAATCTGAACCACTTTTGCTCTAGTTCAGCCAGCCTTCTCACCAAATATAAAGTTCATAGCTTAAAATAGCTTCTGGGACACAGTTCTGACCCATTTATGAACCGGTTCGAAACCGGTAGTAAACCAGTAAAATTTTAAAACTAGTTACTGTCAACCAAGAGACCAAACTTCAAGCTTAAGTAACTTTTAAGAACTGGTTCATAAATGAACCGTTACTACCAATCTACCGACCAAATTTAAAGTTTATTGCTCAAATTCCTTCTCAGATATGGATCTGAACCATTTTGAAACTAGTTTGGGAGCGATTCTGAACCAGTAAAATTTCCAACTCCATACTATCAACGTACAGACCAAATTTTAAGCTTAGAGCTTAAGAAACTTTTGAAATATTGCTCCGAACCATTTTTGAACCGGTTCATAATCGGTTAAATACACAACTTCATACCTACCTATCTACAGAAACGATGTCAAGCCTAAAGTTTTTGAACCGGTGCAAGCCCCGTGCTGAACCAGTAAAATTTCCGACTCCATATTAGATAAAGTAGCTTCTGAGATATGGCTATAACCATTTTTTAACCGGTACATAACCGGCTATATACCGGTAAAACTTTCTACTCCATAGCTACAAACGAAATTTCAATGTCAAAGCTTTAATAACTGAAAAGATATGTTTCTGAATTGCCATTGAACCGGTTGGAACCCGGCTCTAAGCCACTATCCATTTCCATTTTATCAACCTAAGTAAAAAACTATAAGAACTGACTCCAAACCCATCCTTAACCGGTTTATAGCCGGTTCTACATCGGATAAATGCCCAACTCTATACTTAAAACTTACAAATCAAATTTCTTAAGTTCATAGCGTTAATAACTAGCGAGATATGTCGCTGAATCACTTTTGAACCGGTTCGAAGCCGGTTCTGAGCCAGTAAAGAATATAACAGACTATATTTCAAGTTGCTAGCTTGAATAACTTCTAAGATATGGCACTGAGAGCTTTGCAAACGGTTCACAGACATGACATATAACTGCTGACTCTTTTATGATCAGCACTAATATACTTTAAAAATTTAGAAATTTATAGATTACTATATCTTCTGTAATTCGTATCTCTTTTAACCATTTAGCGATGAATACCTCCTCTTTGGACTAATTAACGGACGCTTGCGTATCAATCGCATTAATACGGACAACTTTACCGATCTATCCGAATATCGCATTTATCCCATGCACGATGCCTTCAAGGGTATCATACCCAGCATTCAAAGCAGCTATGATGGCCGTCACATGATATCCATAGGACATGATGGCAATGTGTTTCTATACAAATGGAATGGTCCGAAAATTGTGAAAAATGAGTTAATGCGAAATCTTCCCACACTGCCCCAGGGCGTTGCTTTAGTTGAAGATATAGTGGATCCAGAGACACCATCTTTAGAGCAGGAGAAAATTAATGCTGAACTGAGACGTCAGCAGTTGGCCGCCGAGGCTCATGATCGGGATGTACTCGACAAGATTGGATTATTGCAGAATGATTATTTTAATATCATCAAACGTAATGATGAGCTGCCACCTGGTTTGAGGGTGCAACATAAGGATCTGTTATTAGATCCGCGTATAACGCAACAAATCCGTGAAGAACTTCAGGCCGAATTGGATGATGTACGAGATGATTTGGCCTATGATTTGGAATTTGCTCAGGTGGGGCATACCAAATTGTATAATAATTTTCTCAAGGAGCTGGATCATATACCCTTCACTGTGGCGCCCATAAGGTGAGTGGAGAGGGTGTAGAGGGTCCATTTAATTAACCATAACAATTTCTTCAAACCAGAGACAAAATAGATGGCGTTTCCACATTTCGTCTGCAGGCACTGGGCGAGGAATTTAAGCAAATCAAACACGATATTGAAGAACGTTTGCGGCTAGAACAGGATCAAGGGTAAGTTAGTAGACGGTTTGGTTGGGTGGAGTATACTTTAATCAAATTACATTTCTGATAACTTTCCATTGAGCAGCAGACGCAGCCAGCAACGTATACCAGAACAACCAGAAGTGTAAGACTTAACTTTAGCAGCACTTTAAAGCACTCCTTAGATAAGAGGCGCTCAAGGCCTGTGCACTGTCCAATGCGAAATACACAAAAAATTGTATCTTATTTTTTGGTTAAATTTACTTATTTGTTCAAACATTCAAAAATGCCAGCAGCTTTTAGCCAATTTTCTACTAATTTGCGCTACAAAATGCGAGCAGAAGCCCTTTTTATACCGTTTTAGTCTGTATCCAAAAACCCTCTAAAACAGAAATGCCCGAAAGGACCTATTCCATTTCTAATTCCAAAGCAAAGACAAGAACACGATAGAGAAAACGGTAATTGCCTTTTGCATTGCTTTTGGCTGTCTGTTGCAAACGCAATCATTCCACGCACAACAGCCAATGTTACTTATAAAGAAAAGAAAGACACACCAAGTTTTGAAGATTTATGCATTGGAATGGCTATGTGTTAAGCAAAAACATATGCGTTTAAGCCCCAAATTTCAAGCTTAAATAAAATCTTAGAAATGTAATCTCCTCTTTGGATTGAATATTACTGTTTTGCCGAGATTTCTAGTGAATTTTAGGTAAAGAACGACCGATTGAAGGACTATCTTCTAAAAATTCTGAACCGAAACAGTTTTAAGAAGTTCGTTAGATGGAAATTAGATAATATTTTCAAGCATTATCGAGTCTGACTGCAGATCAGTTCAGTAGCTTTGAAAGTTTGATACTCCATTGCAAGAAGAATTGCATTATCATTAGCATTTGCTTCCATACATGCATAAAAGCCTGCCAGCGGCAGTTCTTGTTGACTGTTCCCCTAATATTTTGAGGGACTGCCTCAAATGCCTTTAGCAGGCAAGCACACATGTATGCATAATAACGGATATCAAACTATTGTTATTAAATTTCTGAGGGTCAAATTTGGAACTTTCGTTAACTTCTAGTAATACAACTTTTGTTTATTTCAACCTATTTTCCATTTCATTTGTAAACTTCTGCTAATACATCTCTTGCCTTACATCTACCCATCCAGGCTGCATGATCTCGTTGCCGCGGAGGATAAGGAGGATTCCATAAGTGATCCACCGCCGGAAACTTTCTTCTTTGGCCGTGATCCTCGGAATATAACGCCACGTTTTAGTAAGAAAATGATGCGTCTACTGCAACGCTATCGGAAACGGCAACTCTATGAAGTGCGTCGCATTTTTGACTGGGACAAGCTGGAGCGTCAGAAACCCGATCCGAATCGTAATCATCCCGACGATGATGCTCAAATAGCTGAGGCTATGCGTAATCTGGGCGATTATAAGCTAAAAATTGGTGCAGACTATGAACCCAAATCGTCGGAGACATTAACCTATAAGTATATCGAAATTGTCGAGTGTCGAGAGCGACACTTTGAGCTTATAGATTCATTCAATCAATCGGTGATGCTCTTGCGGGATCGCAAAAAGGAACTAATGGAGTTTATACGAAAGAAGAAAGAGCGCTTGCATCGCATACACGAGTTCTTGCCGGCCGAGGATCGTTTGCACTTAAAGAATATCAATGAGGTGAACATGGATTTGGAATATCCCGAACTAAATCTCAAAGAACACTCCGAGCCGGGATGTGGTGTGAATATAGATGATATTTTGTATTTGGAACAAAGTGTGGATGAGGTCATTGCCTCCAAGCAAACGGAGGAACCAGTGGATACGATTAGTCTATACAGTATGGCGGCCTTGGATCTGCCCGAATTGCATGAGATGACCAATTTTAAGGCCTTGGAGGTGGGTAAAATCGAAAGGGTATTGAATACACTTGAGTTGGTGCAAGAAATCTTGGATTTGCCGCCACATACGGATCCAGCCTATTTCGAGCTGGATGAAAATGACAATGCACCCATGCTGGTGGAAATGCGTCATCGTTGGCAACGTATGATGCTGCTGGAACAGTCGTGCATTAGTACCGAGGTGAATGAGGAGATACGGCTATTCGATAAAGATCTGGAAATGTTGCAGGCGCGACGATTTCATGTTAAAATGGATGCAGAGTTTATGGCCTCGTTTCTGATCAGTCTCAATCAGGAGTTGTATATACTACGCGACAGCGAGGAGATAGAGAATCAACTCCTACACAATGCCAATGGAGCCATGAGTACACGCAATGAGCTGCAAACGGTGATCAATACCACCAATCGTCAGTTGGATGAGCTACGAAAGAATATTGACAAACTGAATGAACAAATTGCGGCCCTTCAGTTGACCTTTATGAGCACAGCAAAGGGTCATAAGTTTTACGATTTTCTACGACGCATATTCAAAAAGAAATGGCGTCCACCCAAGCGGATCAGGGGTGATGATGAGTCCTCGTCCTCATCATCAGAATCATCGTCCTCCAGCGAGGATGGTGATGCAGATGCCAAAAGTTTGGATTCATTGGATATGACTACAATACGGCTGGATGAGTCAACGTGTCCCAGTGGCTTGGAGCGTGCACTTTATGAATTGACCTTCGCCATGCGTGCCGATCGTCATGAATTGGAACGTGCAGTACAGGAATATCAACGAGATGTGGAGAAAAAACGGAAGGAGATTGCTGAAATGCAAAAAAAGATGAAGTATCAAGAAGAGGTGTATCAAAGGGAGAAGAACACGTTGCTGGAGTTTAGGGTAGGTAGAGTGTCAGGTATATGTAGAGAAAGGAAATGATCCTTTGGATGATTTTGGTAGCCATTTGGTTACAATGATCTTTGATTTATAACCAAAGGATATTAAGATCAAATGGATATGATTTTATACCCTTGCAGAGGGTATACTTAAATTGAACAGATGTTTGTAAAGCATAGAAGGAAGTAAAGCATATATATTCCTGATCAGCATGATGAGCTGAGTAGATATAGCCAGGTCCGTTTGTCCGTATGTTTCTATGCCATCTCCTCCGTCAGTTTTAAAGCAATCGCCATCAAACTTTACACGAAGTCTTCTGGTACAAATGCGCTGCACATTTGTCGAAACCGGGCATATCGGATGACTATAACATATAGCTGCCATAGGAACGATCGGTCGAAAACCCAGTTCTCATGAGAGAAACTTTTTTGTTTTTAATGCAAACGTCTCCAAACTTCGTATATACTAGTTTTTAATGCTTCTCCATGATTCTGCCAAGTTTGGTCCAAATCGGACATCTATTTAGTATAGCTGCCATAGAAAAGTTGAGTCTGAAAAGTAGTCTTAGTGAAAAACTGTTTTCTTTTCAATGTAAATCTCTTTAAAATTGGCATATATTTATTTTATAAGCTTTCACACAATTCTTCCAAGTTTTGTCAAAATCTGATGACTATAGGTTATAGCTGCCATAGGAATGATCGGTCGAAGAACTAGTCTTAGTGAGAAAAACCTTTTAGCTTTCAAGGAAAACGCCTTCAAACTTTGTATTTCTTAGTTTGCCATGCTTTTCCATGATTCTACTAAGTTTGGTTGAAATCGGACATCTATATAGTATAGCTGTCATTCAAAAGTAGTCTCATGGAGAAAAACTGGCATGCTTTCAGTGGATATGTAGTTAAAATTAGTAAGAAAATGTGCTGCAAGGGTATACAAACTTCGGCAGAGCCGAATCCGTCTGCCCGTACAAATCAACAGATCTCAGAAATGAATAGAGACAGAGGTTCGATTCGTATGGCACATAAGCTTCTATTAGTTGTAGGCAGATTATGTATATTTTCAACTTTTGCCACACCCCCTGCTGCCAGCGCAAAATCGAAAAACTATCATATCTCCCACAGTTTTATACATAGAAAGTTCAAACCTTTTGCATATATTTAGTAATCAATATTATTTGACGAGCGACCGAAGAAATGGTAAAGATCGGTTGAATGCTAGTCAAGTTGTAAGAAAAACAAACAATTTGAGGGGCAGCACCGACAGTTTATCTGATGGGCAGCACTTAACAAAACTTAACATACACATTAAGAGATACAGAGTCTGGCTGAACCGACTTTCTTGCTGGTATTTCTGCAGTTTCTCTCTCTCTCTCTCTCTCCTGTCCCCATCCCTTAGCGCAAGCGACAGCAGGAAATCAACAAGGTACAATTATGCGCCGTCTTGCGCATGGATCAACTGCAGCATTTCTATGAAGGTGATGACTATCGTGATCTGTCCAAGGCCATACTCTTCGATGCCGATACTCTGTTGGATCTCAGACGTCGCGTAGAGAAACTAAACGACGAATCTTTAACCACACGACGTTGGCATCGCATTAATATCGTTCACCTGCGTCGCATGAATAAGGATATTAAATTTATGCGCTATGAAATCACCAGATTGGAGGAGGAAATCAAACAGGCAATGACCAAACGATTTGGTCTCATCATTAATTTGGATGAATTGGAGGAAGAGGTTTTGCGACGTTACATTTTTGAACTGGAATCCACAGCCGAAGAGGAATTGAGAGCTTTGGAAAAGGAACTGCTGGAGAGACAGGTGAGTCCTTGGAAAAGAGAAACCAAACTGAAAGCCAAGCAATCCTTATCCATGAACTATATCTCAGCGTGAACTTTCCCGCTGTGAGGAGGAACTGATACAGGAAACTCAAAACAATACCGAAAAGATCAACATACTGACCGTGCTGCGTGAGGAGAAGAATATATTGGATGTGGTGCTGGATACACAGGATCGTAACTATGCCAAATGGACCAGGCCGCAGGTGCTCAATCTTTCGTACGATATTGAAAAGTTACGCAGCATTGACAAGCAGCTGTTGGATCAAATCGAGGTAGGTTGGCCAAACCAAAAACAAACAACACTATAACTACATTCTGTACTTTACCACAGTGCCTGGAACGCGAGATTTGCGCCTTGCGTCTGAAATCCAAACCACTGCAAATTAACAATGAACCCGAAATTGATCCCATGGAACCTCCCCCAGTTACCACTACCGAACTGTTGCCCAATGATGAGGCCTTTGTGTGTCCCAGCATCTTAAATGTGGATACCTTTATGCTGCCACCCATGCCGGATGATTTCATTTTGGATCGCGTACACACCATTGTCCAAAAGAGCTTCAATCGCTTCTTTGGTCGTCACACAAGTGTGGAGAATGTGCGAAAGTTTGCTCAACGATCTTCGTTGTATCTATGCCAGGCGGCCTACAACTTTCAGGTGAGTCAAAGTTAACCATTCCCCTAGCCTATTGATATCCCTTCTTCCCATATTCAACAGGGTCGTTACACGGATCGCATAGCGGAATGCATTACGGAGCATTTGCAAACGATTGTACCCAAAAAGTATTTCATTCACATTACAGCCGATGAGCTGCGCAAGCTCTTCAACGAGGTGGTGGCCGTCTTTGATTACGAACGTTCCGATGTGAATACGGAAGATCTAATCTCTGGCATCTTTGAGCATGCCAAAGATTCACTGTGTGCGCATGCTCATATGGGTGATACGGTGGACATGGTGAATCGTACACATTTCATTGTTACACATATGTTTAAGGAGCTTATCGAAGTCTTGCCCCTGGAGGAGTTTCAATCGGATGAGACCTTACGCTTTATAGTGGATGTGCTTGAACGTGAACCCATGGTAGATCCACGTGCCATTGGAGTAGAGCTACTCATAGAGAGCACACTCAAGCATGCCCGCGAGAATTTACTAGATGGCATTACGGCTGTGCCAGTGCGCAAGCTGTGTAATAATATACAAAGGGATCTGCTGAAGAGGCGCCAGTACAAGCCACCCAACTGTCAGTCACCCATGTCGGTGCGCATAGCTAGCAAGAAACCCACCGGTTCGGGTTTGCCCTTTTAGGGTTTTGTTTTTCTAGATTTATTTTAGCTAAATAAAGTTCAATTTTTTAGGCCAATCTCGCTTTGACCGTTTCTATTTTGAGCGGCAGCAGCTGTAACATTTCGCGCACCACACCAACTTCGCCCTGCAAGGGCTGAGCCGCCTCCTCATGCTGCTGACAGCCCACATTGAAGCGATTGTAGTAGAGCAGGCATTTGTTTAAATGCTCCAATTGCTGCATCGGATGGGCGGTGATCAGCTTGTAATAGAGTCTGCCTATGTGGAAGTGTGCATAGAGCATTAAACGCTGTTCTTCTATATCCATATTGGGTAGCCATTCCTCTACTCCGGCCTTCAGATATGATTTCACATAACTTTCAAAATTCTTTATGGCCTTGGAACAGCTTTGGTTTACCTTCTTAATCTCGTCCGGTGCGGGGGTGTTCTTGGATTTGATAATATCTAGACGTACATCCAGCACCGCTGCATGAGCGGTGCCTGCACCATACCAACATTCTCGACAGATTTTCAAATAGAAAACATGATCCAACAGTTCGAGTAAATCTTCCAAGTATCTGGCCCGCTTTTTTTGCATCTTGGCCTGATTATCGGGGTTGTCTTCAAAGAAAGCAATTAGCTCATACGCCTCGGCATAATCTTGTATGATCTTGGCATATTCCGTGGCCTCTGTCTCGGCTTTGTAGTAGTCCTTGGCCACATCCAGCCATTCGTTGACGAAATGAAACACCAATTTGGCATCATCAAAAGTGAGACAGGGTTCGCAGGGTATGCGATTCTCACCAGCACTCAAATCTAGTCCCAGAAAACGATAATCCTCTTGGGCAAGTTTTAGATTCTTCAGGGCTTTGGCTGCCACTCGTTCAGCTTCTTCCTCCTCGTCGCGTAGCAAACGGTCTTTGGAGGTTTGCAGCAGGAATAGACCATACTTGACCCAGCATCGCGCCACATCAGCATGTCGATGCTTGAAAGTCTCAATCACATCCTGACGCTGTTGCTCCGACATTTCGGGTTTTAGCATGGTTGTCTCATGCTCCGCCATGATGTGGGTGGCTGCGGCCAAATGATGCCGCGCCTCCTTGAAGCGTTCCTCGCCTATATAATACTGCGACAGGGTGGCCGTATTCAAGGCAAAATCTATGGCATCATACGATTTCTGTTCCAGCTGACGGCGCAAGGTGCGATGACAGTATTCGGCCGATTTCTCGTTCTCATCCAAATGACCATACATTTGGGCCAAATAGAAGCAACACAGCGTGTACAGACTCTCCAGTTCTTTGGGACCACCTCCCTCCACTTCGCCGGACGACTCACTAAACACATCATCTATGCTTAAAGCCACTTTCCCGCTGGCCTTGAACGACTCGTATGTCTTGTCCGCCTCCAAAAGCAAATCCTTGGCTCGTTTATACAGCTGACGTGTGGCCATAACCAGGCTTAATTCATTGATGGCGCCCACATAGGGTATGACACCCTGACTACTCAGCTTCTCGGTGTCTATCAACTCCAGGCAACGTCTGAGCAGTTGCTCGCCCTCGGCCGGCTCCTCTGTGTACACATAGATCTTGCCCAGATCGCGGCACACAAAGGCGGTTATCGATTTGTAGCATAACTCATCCGGTCCACCGTCCTCCTCGCTGGCCTTGATTGACCACAACTGGTCCTCCAGTTGTTTTTTCAAATCCTTAAGTACATCGCGGGCTTTGTAGTGGGAATGGAATGGATCGGTGGGCGGATCGTGGCGACTCTCCTCTTCCACCAGCTTGATGGCCTTCTCGTACAGCTCTTTGTAATCGCTGAGTATTTCCTTTGGAATGACCATTATATGGTTTTGGAGCTATACAGAGTTTTGGGTATGTTTACGAATGAAAATTTTGGGTTGAACAGTTGGTGCTGTCAAAATGCAAAAAACGAATGTGGTCTCACTAATCGGCAGTGATTCCGGGCTAGCTTTTTTAGCTGAAAGTGTTTAGTTATACAATACGACAAGCTTTTTACTGGCAAACGGATTTTAAGTGAATAGATTACACGGAAATGACTAAGCGTACGTTATAGAGCAGGTTGCATGTAGCATTTCTGCATACCTGATTTTCCTTAGGGGTTCCCATATTCAGAATATTTATATATATTTATTTTATTATAAATATTCAGAATATTTACCCCAACAACCGTTAAGCTTCCCATTCAATTAAATCAAGAAAATAGCTAAAAAAAAGTAAATTCAATTTAATAGCTGCTATTTTGGCATATATTATTAAAATAGGTTTCTTGCATTAACCCAACAAAATAGCTAAAACTGGCGGCAAAAGTAGCTAAATCAGTAACACTGACCATGTCCAAGCACTGATTCATTTACAACTATTCAGTATTTTTGCACATCTCCCTTCACGGTCATACTGCGAAATTTTTATACCACTTTCCATAAAAATACTAGAAATACAAAAATCCGACTGTTTAAAAGTTTATTTTTAAATGTACAGCTCAACGGTTAAACAGGAGACGCACCGGATTATGAATAAAAACACAAAGGTAAAGCGACTGTACCATCAGAGGTACCGTACGGAATGGGAACAAATTCCAATATTTGCACCCTGGCTTCAGTCTGGATCAGGACGTGATGGTTATTCGGCGTATTGTAAGATCTGTGATGTCAATGTACTGGCAAGATTGGCTTCCATCAAGCAACATCACAACACGAGAAAGCACCAGGACAGTTTGCAGTGCAACGAGTTCTACATACAGGTAAGAGGGAAAGAGACGGGGAGAGAATTGTACATCATAGACAAAATGTTAAGTGGGTGTTCCTAGCTCATTTATGTACAAATCTGTACGTGGGATAGCTTGCATCAGGCCTAAGGAATCTATTTTTGTGATCATACATTTTCTAGAATTTTCCTTAATTTATTTCTAGCAATTCAATGCAAAGGAAAACCCAGAAGCGAGCGTGTTGGACGAGCCGGTATTGCCGCTGGAGCCATATTTACCCGCGGCAAAGCAAATCAAAGCAGAAAAAGTCACCATCAAAGCCACAGCGAAGCGTAAAGCCAAAAAATGTTTGCCCAATTTGGAAGAAGAGTTCTTGTCCAATGATGATTCCATATTAGACACTTTAATAAGCCAAGAGGAAGAATCCTACGTCTATGAAGAGGAGTTGGAGGAAGAGCCAGAGCAGGAACCCGCCAAACCGCTGATTCTCAAACAGGAAATCAAAATAAATCCCGAGGAGCTGCACGAAGATCTCATCACCACCAGCAACAACGAGGAGGAGCATGCCATGAGCGAATTTGATCTCTTTGGCAAGAGCGTTTCGTTGCAGCTTAATCAAATGGAGCTGGAGGATGCCTTGATGTGCCAGGAACGTCTTCAGGCGGTGCTAACCGTATTTCGTTTGAAGATTTTAAAACGCAAAAGGGAATTCCTTAACAAACGCAGTTCTTAAAAACTTTATTATACTCACACTACCTACTTCGCCTCGATTTCATCTATAAAAGAGCGACATTTCTTTTTCAACACTTTAACGGCTTCCAGGAAGATCACCTCTGGTTTTAAAGCTCCCACGGACTCGACCGTGAATATGAAATGATC
This sequence comes from Lordiphosa andalusiaca, assembly GCA_035044965.1. NCBI lineage: Eukaryota > Metazoa > Arthropoda > Insecta > Diptera > Drosophilidae > Lordiphosa > Lordiphosa andalusiaca. The sequence goes on from JAWNNM010001643.1 coordinate 520,889, forward strand.
TCTTACTCGTGCCAAGGTCACTGCCTCGGACAGATGTGGATGTCGATGCACATTTCGACTGCAACTATCATAGCGTGCATCCTTCACATAGGCACACTCATTCTCATCGATGCCTATTACGCCGGGTGAGAAGCAACTCTGCAAGAGGTACGCATCCTTGCCAGAAACCTCACGATTCAGTTTAATTTGCGGCAGCAGACGATAATAGGCAGTGGCCACGGGTGAGAATTTGGCATGATCACACCCCAGACCCTTGACGGCTATCAGGCGCAAGTCCAGCTCATGTCCCGGTCTCAGCTGGGCTATCAGGATATCCTCGTGTATGCAGGCCACACTGCTCTCGCTATAGATCTGCGACTGTTTGCCCTTGGGCAGCCATTTCAAATGACCCGAGTAGACTTTGTGATTTTTATAGATCTCATCGAAGCTCGACTGCTCTTTGCCAGCGTCCTTGCGCCGTGTGCACTTGACCTTAAGCTCATATTCCAAGGTATCCTGCTCGGTGCCTTGCTCGGGAGTTTCAGCGCTGCGGTAGGCAAATAAGCGAGGATCTGCTTTAAGCGGCAGCAGACCCATCCGATGGGCCAGCACTTCATCTTGTATGATGGAAGTGTTGTTGTAAATGTAAACCTTCTCAATGGCCATGCTGGGCACCTCGCTGAGCATGAGCCGTCGAAAGGCATTCGCTATGGCTGGATAGACGCCAATTATATCGAATTCAAGGCCATCCTCATCGTTTCTACAAGTGAGTGGATTGGGATTATTATTGTGGGTTTGGAGATGTTCACAGACACCGCTGTCTCCTACCTGACAATGATCACCTTCAGTTTCTCTTTAAACACCTCTATGTTAAACACCACGTCGGCCAGGCCATAGTCTTGCGGATCCTGCTTGAGCTTGTACTCCTCCATGTACAGCAAAGGCTGGTTGACTGCACCAGGCATAGTAACTTATGTATAATTGTTAAATTAAAGCCGAGAAACCCGAAAACAACCGCACGTGTTGCAGTCCAAAACAACAAACGAAATTACAGCTAGGTTGGCAGCCCCCCAGCCGATACTATCGATATGTTGGTGAGTATATTATTTATCGTTATCGATTTGATACTGATAACAGTATCAGGAGCGGCAAGTTTGAACTTGCATTTTTTTTTCGGAACGCATATCTCAGGTCTCTGCAAGGAAAATGGGCAAATGATGGTTCTAGATAATTTTTGATTGCTAAAAACACATTTGTTTTGCAATTTTGTTTTAAAAAAACGTCTAGAATTGTGGTACTTTGAGCTTAAAGTGGCTGAAAATGCTTATTTTGGCCAAATTGTCTAGATGATTGTAACGCAAAGAAGGAACCATTTCCGACCACATAAAGTATATAAATTCTTAATAAGCATGACAAGCTAAGTCGATATAGCCATGTCCGTCTGTTTCTATGCCATCTCCTCCGTCAGTATTAAAGCTATCGCCACCAAATTTTGCACGAAGTCTTCTGATACAAATACGCTGCACATTTGTCGGAACCGGCCGGATCGGATGACTATGACATATAGCTGTCATAGGAACGATCGGTCGAAAAACTAGTTTTGGTGAAAAAAACTTTTTTGTTTTTAATGCAAACGTCTCCAAAATCCGCATTTACTAGTTTTCTATGCTTCTCCATGATTCTTCCAAATTTGGTCGAAATCGGACATCTATAGAGTATAGCTGTCATACAAAAGTAGTGTCAGAATAGTAGTCTTATTGGCAACTTACTATTTATTGTTTTTTTAAGCGTAGATATACAATTTTAAGTGCATATTTGCAATATTATTATATTACAACACATATCTTTGCTTAAAAAAATCGTAGAAATGTTTGGAGTTGCTAATACAAAAGCTAAGAATCAATATTTTACGATTATATCAACAAGAGTCAAAACAAAACTATAAAACTATAAAAAATTGGTATATATAAGCATTTTTTAAACAACTTTAAGCCTAATATACCAAAAATCCACTTGTGATGAAACATTTAGGTAAAAAAATTCGTGTTCGTCAAACGAAAACTAAAGAAAACAATCACCACACCTTCAATAAACTGAAACGATTATGTTTGTGGCCCTGTGTTGTTGTGTTTTTCTTGCTTGAATCTCAAAACGAATCTGATTCAATCTTGAAATTAGTATTTATATTTCCTCTATGACTTTATTAAAAGCCCTCCCCCAAATACGAATACCTTCAAATTGCCAAACATTTATGTATTTAAGAAAAGTGCACAAAAAGTTGCAAATTGACGTAGACTTTCTCCGGGTGCGTCTTACTTGATATCAAAAAACTGTATGTGTGTGTGCTTATCTTTTTAGAAACGTGGCTTAAATGTAGCCGGATATTGATTAAAACGTGGACGCAGCGCCGCATTCGATTTCTCAAACTTTTCACCCGAATGTCCCATGATGACAGCATCGGCCAATTTGCCTTCCTTGAGATTTGTATTCGTACGCTGCTCCATTTGGGCCTCGGTAACATCAATAATGCGAGGATTCTTGCGATAACGATACCACCAATACTCAAACACCAAGGTAACACACGCCATGCCGATGCCCACAAAGATGACTATGAAAACACCGCCAATATTTTGTATGGAAATGCCATCGGATTGATCTTCCGGCTTATCGCAGGTGGCCTGAGTCTCATCATTCTTCCACCACTTCTCCTTCAGCTTCTCCAATTGACGCTTGTTGAGCAGAGTGAGTATGCTGAATTTAAGAATTAAGTTTCAGAAATTTAAAATTTCGGAAAAAAAAGATGCCAACTTACGCATTATTAAACTGATCCTTTAAGTGGGAACCCTGCTGGACGGCTATGGCATAGGGTTTACGTGAGAACTCCTCACCGACCACCTGTAGATCACAGTTGGTCAACTGCAGATAACGTATATCGGTGGCATCGCCCAGAAAAGCAAATCCCGTCGCCGTTGTAGAGTTCCTAACACGAGACACTGCATCATCCAGGGTGCTGGGCAGCTCTGCCTCCTGCATGGCCTGCCACATTTTGGTATATTTATCACTAACCGGATAGTCCCAGACAGCCAGTTTGGAACGTTCCAGCGGTGTTAGTGAATCATTTAGTGATAAATCCTTCCAAATCTCATAAAACATTTGCTCAATATTGGCCATACGCTCAAAATAGGTCATGGCCGAGGAACCATTAAGCGGAGCATATAGAATTTTATATTGTTTGGCCAAATCATCCAAACTCTCAACGGGTGTATCCAAACGGGAAACGGTCAAAAAGGCAGCCAAATTGGCGGTGTATGAGGCAATTATGATGAAGCTAGGAAAAAGGGCATAAAACCACTTTCTAGCCAACGTTTCATTCAATGTCTACTCACCCGAATAACCACCAAGTGGCCGCCACCAGTCGACCAGATAGATTCTTTGGCGCCTCACCGCCACCCTGAGGCGTCAACGAGGTCATACAAAACCAGAGACATTCCTTCAAATTGAACTCACGTTTCTCCTCATCATCCTTGTACTTTTCACGATTATTTTGATAACTATACGGACTCCAGCGATCAAAGACCCACATAAGAAAACTGGTAAAGAAATATGCAGCCAAAATGCAGAGCCATACATTTGTCTCCAAAACGGTGAGAAATTTGAATAAAGAACTTGGTGAGCTGGGTCGAAGCATCATTATCGTGATGCCCACAAGATCATAGTAGGGTACCGTGAAATCGATAACAATCTCACGTTCGGCCATTACAGACATACTACCCAGGCCAATGTCTGCCTGTTTGTCTATCAATTTCTTCACAATACCATTCCATTCACCTTTATCATCCATATTTCCGAATTTGCCATCTTCAACTTCTTGAATCGTATAGTCAAAGTGTACAATGGCGGCAATCTCATTGATCAGATCAATGCAGTAGCCCTTGTAGCCCTTGGGTGCGGTCTCATCGCGCATAATAAAGGGAGCTTGCTGTGGAAATGGGAGAATATTGAATGTACATAATATGAAATATGAAAAGTAATTAAGGATAAAACTATTAACACGCAATGAAAAAGTTTCTAAAAGAGATAAGAAAGAAAAATTCATGATTTTTGAGCTTAATTCACTCACGAAAAACGCACGAAACTCTATAGTTGCACACGATCACGTCGTGACATGATGTGACACATCGTGACTCTGTAAATTCACCTCACGCACAGTGCAAAAAAAGGGAAATAAAAAAAATATCCATTGAAAGATTTCCGGTATCCATTTAGAAAGGATATGTCTAAAATTTCCTTTTAATCAACCAAAGGATATCAAAACTGATGATCATTTGGATGATTTTGCAGCTCCGTTGGATGATTAAAAGGATATTTTAGACTTGTCCTTTCTAGTTTTCTAGTTCTTTAACAAATTTCAGTGAAATTCTTTTCTTTATGCCCCTGCAAAGGGTATTATAATTTTACCCAGAAGTTTGCAACGCATAGAAATATTCATTTCCGACCCCATAAACCATATATTTTCTTGATCAGGGTGACGAGCTGAGTCGATTGAGCTTTGTCTGTCCATCTCTCTGTTTCTACTCAAGTCTCTCAGTTTTGAAGCTATCAAGCTAAAATTTTGCACAGAGTCTTCTTTTTGCTGCACCCTACTAATATGTCGAAACCGACCACATCGGATGACTATATCTCATAGCTCCTCTAGGAACAATCGGTCGGAAAACTAGTCTTAGTATGAACAACTTTTTTCTTTTCAATGGAAACGTCTCCAAACTTTGTATTCATAAGTTTTTTATGCTTTTTTATAATTTTGCGAAGTTTGATGAAAATCGGACAACTATATGGTATAGCTGCCATACAAAATTTAGGTCTGAAAAACAGTCTTAGTTAGAAAAACTTCTTTGCTTTTAATGGTAGCATCTTGAAATTATGTATTTGTGTGTTTCAAATGTTTTTACCTAGTTCTACAAATTTTTATCCAAATCGGTTGACTATATCATACAGCTCCCATACGAACGATGGGTCGGAAAATGGTTAGTTGTGGGAAAAAGATTATTTTTGAAAATATTTAAACTAGCAATTTCGCGTTTTTGCTTGTCTAAGTAGCTACACAGAAAAAAAAGGGATTAAAAAAAGTATCCATTTGGGAGGGGCATGTCTTAAATATCCGTTCAATCATCCAACGGAGCTGAAAAATCATCCCAAGGATCATCATTTTTCATATCCTTTGGGTGATTTTTAGCTCCGTTTGATGATTAAAAAGATATTTCAGATATATCCCTCCCAAATGGATACCGGAAATCATCCTTTTTTTTCTCTGTGTAGGAATTCCTTTTTATGTCCGTCCAAAATATTCAGAATATGAATCGCATGTAAATGTTTAGAGACACCGACACAGGGGTCTGTAGAATTGTGAAGCCCATCACGATGTTGCCTCAAGCCTCATACCCCTTGCGGCAAGTAGATAGGTACAGTAGGAAACGAATCATATTTCTTCTAAATGCCACCACTGGGCTGTGATATACCGCTTTAATTTATATATGATTTTTTTGATTGATAAAATGGAATTGCTCCACCAACTCTACTTATCTATGGTCCGATTTCTCATCTTCTACATAATGCTAAATGTCACTTAAACTGACATAAACCAGAGCAAAAATATAACTTTACAACTCTCTTACTTACCACAACAGTATATATACGATATACTGTATCAGCTGTTAGATTCTTCATTTGCTCCTCATCCTTGACAACCAATTCTGAGTCCAAACCAGCTGTCCAGCTACCAATTGATTTGCTATTTACCGAACTACCGCCACGTATCTGAAGTACATTTATGTCCATTTCGAATTGCATATAACTGAAACCATTGAAGGGTTGTCGCGGTTGCGTGACCAGTTCAAAGGTGCCATAGGAGGTGGGTTCGGTAATCTATGGCGATGGGCAATCATTCGCAATCAATTCATAATTGTCAACAGCTGTTCAACTGAGAACTCACCTGTGTAAAATAATTCCTAAGATCCATATTTCGTTCGGGTGTATTGCCACCCTGAAAATCGTCACAGTTGAGATATTCCATATCCTTGGGCCAGGCACCAGCCTGTAGCATTTCTCTTTTAATGGAAAACATTATTTTCTGTTGAGTATTTAAAAAAAAAAAACTCACTTAATGGCTAAGAAGCTGCGCAGAGCCAAGTCAAAATAGAAAGCCGAAGACAATTGCGGTTCCTCATTCAAGTTGAAAGTGGTGCGCAGTAAGCCCAATCGATCTCGATATTGTGTATAGGCCATGGGTTTTAAGAACATTATTGTGGCATTATCCCTCTGACTACTGATCTCACCCTCACTCTGAGTAATGGCATGCCAGGCAAAGTTGCGTTCAAAATACGCCGGCTTCACCGATTCCAATACCAGGCGTATGGATTGAAGATTCCCCAAAATGAAGAAATTATTAATATCCAAATTTCGTAGCTTTTCAATTTGCTCTTCCCGTTCCCGTTTGCCATCCCGGGCAATGGCGGTGATCACATGCCGGGTTTGAATATTTTGCAACAAAGATTTGTACTTGTGATCCATGACAAAGGTGTCATCATACAGAATGGCCGCTGGGAAAAAATATTAGAAATTAAAAATTTCATAAATTTTGAAATATATTTACCATTTGTGATATTCAGACGCTTCACTATGCTCCTAACCACCTCGGGTATAATATCAGCTGGTGGCATTACTTGCAGCAAATACTTTTGCTTTGATTCATCCAAATCACGCCATTGTCTGAGATCACCCTCCTGGCCATAGGATGCGCTGATGGTGGGCAAACCCAAGGCCTGAGTGAAACTCTTAACAGTTTCCGAGGCCACACCATATTTGGTAGTATCAAAAATGAGATGTGGTGTTTGTTTCTTCTCAATGCTAGCGGCATACTTGTTGCATACTAAAAAAAGTCGATTCATTTAGACAAATCAAAGTAAGCATTTGTTCACTCACTTGCTTCCAGTAATATTTTGGCATCTGTTTTATTCGCCTCAATCGTTTCCACCTGCACCGAAAGTCCATAATTGGGATTCTTTTTCAAATAGGTTATCACCACATCGACAGCTTTGGCCGCTGGTTCGTTATCCACTTCGTTGATAAATACTTAACAAAAAAATAATTGAATTGAGTTTTTGGTTAGCTTGGAAAGTACATTGGGCGACCCCGTAATTGATTTCTGTTGTATTTGCGCTTATTGTATTATGACTTATCCCCCCAGGTCAATCAAATGACACAACAAATTCTCTTTAATTAGTTTACTTAGGCTACACTCGGGGAAAAAAAAATATGAGATAGAAGGTTTCTAATGGGATACAAATGAGATTTGATTAGTAAGCTGAGGAAATGGCATGCTTTAGGCGAAACTATTAAGCGAAGAGCTCAATGGATGACTTGCTTAAAGTTTTAAAGTTGTTTTATGAATTAATATTTCTAAACAAAATATTGAAATAATACTTAAATTATTAGGAAAATATTTTCCCCGTCGATGGTTACCATGAAATGACTTTCATTCAAAAATTTCAGTTTCGCTTTGAGTTATTCCTAAGCTAAACAATAGATGGCGCCTCTACTGTGTCACCATAGGAACCAATTTTGGAGAAATTGTTGAATCTGATAATATTAAAACCTGTCAAATTAAAAGACGACAAAAATTGAAAAGAAAAACGGTTTTCTCCCTTCAACTAGTTTCGACCGATCGTTCCTATAGCCCCTTTATATACTATTGTCATTCGATATTGACAAAACTTTTTAGAATTATATAAAACTAAATACAAGTAAAGCTATTTGAGCTTAAAATAGTCTTTCTTACTGAGATTATTGTTCAAAACCAATATTTCCAATGGCAGCTATACTATATAGTTTTCCGATTTCGACCAAACTTAGAGGAATTAAGAAAAATCATATCAAATTGATAAATATAGAGTTTAAAGACGTTTCCATTGAAAACAAACACGATTTTCTCACAAAAACTGGTTTTCAGACTATACACTTCTATGACAGCTATATTATATAAATGTCCGATTTCGACCAAACTTAGAGAAATCATGGCAAGGCATATTATACTACTAAATACAGAGTTTGAAGACGTTTCCATGTCAAATAAACAAGTTTTTCTTACCAAAGCTCGTTTTCAGACTCTATTTTTTGATGACAGCTATACTATATAAATGTCCGATTTCAACCAAACTTAGTGAAATCATAGGAAAGCGCAGCAAATTAAGAAAATTAAAGTTTGAAGCCGTTTCCAGGGAAAACAAAAAAGTTTTTCTCACTAAAACTAGTTTTCAACCGATTGTTCCTATGACAGATACATGCTATAGTCATCCGATCCGCTTGGCTACGACAAGGGTGCATTGTATATGTACCCGATGACTTCCTGCAATGTTTGGTCAACGTAACATAATATAAGAAAGTCGGCCAACCTGTGATTTGCGATAAACCAGCGCGAGGGCTTGTTAGTCGTATGGACTAAGATGCCGGCATTTGTGTTTAAGTTACCGGGACAAGGTGACTAAGTTGGGAATTCGAATCCCAGACAACGTATGTGAAAATAGTTTTAGTCATACGTTATTCTGAAGGAAGACGTCCCTCTACCCAAATGAGCCACTTTCTGCCATCGCTTTCCACTACCTTTCTCCCTATATGATATGGTCATCCAGTTTTAGATAATCAAGATCTAGATAATTTTATATGTCAGTAGAACAATTGAGAGTCAAAGTCCACATGGCTCAAGGCGGTAAAAGGCATTCAATATATAGTTTTATTTTCTCTCAAATTTTTAATATATATTTCCATAGCATACTTTGAAGGGCATTTATAGCGAATTTATATTTGTTTAAAAACCAAATAAATCATGTAAAGTTATAAAGCATTTGTAGACATTTAAAAGTTTTAAGAAAATATTCTAAAACATAACTCCCAAATTTCCGCTTATTTCAATAAGAACATCATACCAGAATACGTTTCGCCAAGTGTACTATATATACATATATATTCTCAATATGACCCACATAAATCGATTTGACAACTTACACACATTAATATTCTGACTGGTTTGTGCTGACACCTGCCAATCTAATTCGCTTAGCAGCAGCAGCAGCAACGTCAACAACAACAACCATAAATATTTGAAAGTTTTTAGACAATTGTCAAACATTATTATTAAGTGCACTCATATATGACTTTTCTCAAAAGTTAGGTACACTTTCACTTTTTTGACTGCACACCGAGAAGAACAAACGACAACTGAACAGACAATGTCAAAACCGGAACCAGTAATTTCACTTTCAATGGGCTTTCCACACTCGCCGATGTGTGGACAACATGTGTACGTATCCTAGGCGATAATCAATTTGCTGTGTTGTGACCACATTTGAGCCACCCCACCAACACATACCACCACCTATCCTTATTGTACGTGCCAGCACTCCAAAGCAATTTGTTGGTGACCCCACGCAATATGCAACACCCGGTTGACCAAAACAAAAGTGATAATTGTAGGTGGGAGAGACTTGAAGATGGTAATAGTAATAATATTATCACATAAACAGGGTTGATTTCAGTAGATAGTGAAACTTAAGGTATATATTTAGGGTGGGAAGGCCTCAATTGTTTTATAATACCAAATTTGTAGTGATGTAGGAAAGAGTTTCCATGTCCTAATACCCTTTTGTTATGATTCTGTGTGGGTTTTGGTTCATTTGATTCGAGCATTCTACGATTTTTGTAGATGTAGAACTTTAATGTAAATAATAACTACACAATAAATATTCCTTGATTTTTTAAAAATTTTCAGTAACTTAAAAATTGGCCTATAATTTAGAAAACAGTTTCTAATAAGCCCGAAAGACTTTCTTGTTTATCAGAAAATTAATTTTTTTTCAGGGTAAGTCTACATATGGAGATTATTTTTCTAAAAAATGCCAAAAGTTACTTTTATTTAAAGAAAAAATATCAATCTGATATGATCTGATGGTACGCTATTTGTCTCTTTTTATACCCTTGCAAATAGTATTATAATTTTGCCCAGAAGTTTGTAACGCATAGAAATGTTAATTTCCGACCCCATAAACTATATATATTCTTGATCAGGGTGACGAGATGTCTGTCTGTCTGTTTCTACGCGAACTAGTCTCTCAGTTTTGAAGTTTTCGAACTGAAATTTTGCACAGAGTCTTCTTTTTGCTGCACAATACTAATATGTCGGAACCGACCGGATCGGATGACTATATCTCATAGCTCCCATATGAACAATCGATCGGAAAACTAGTTTTAGTATGAAAAACTTTTTTCTTTCAATGGAAACCTCTTCAAACTTTATATTCATAGGTTTTTTATGTTGTTTTACAATTCTACAAAGTTTTATTAAAATCGGACAACTATATGGTATAGCTGCCATACAAATGATAGGTCTGAAAATCAGTCTTAGTTAGAAAAACTTTTTTGTTTTCAATGGTAGCTTCCTGCATTTTTGTATTTGCTGGGTTCACATGGTTTTACCTAATTCTAAAAATTTTTGGCCAAATCGGATGACTATATCATATAGCTTCCATACGAACGACTAGTCGGAAAATGAGAAAACGATTTTTTTGGAAACATTTAAGCGAGCACTTGCAAGGGTATAAAATCTTCGGCACAGACGAAGTTAGCTTACCTTTCTCGTTTTCTGTACGTCCCCTCTATATTGTCAAATGAAAAGTTATAGTTCCGATATGATATGGAAAAGTATTTTTTCTCTGTGTACAAATTTTTGTAAAAAAATTACAAACTATTTTCTAATATATCTCATATTTGCCTTCTGGTTAAGTTAAACTTGTATCATATTTTAGATATGATATTTTAGATATATATTTTAGACAGCTTTCTAGCGACAAGTCACTCTTTCACTTTGGCATCAGTTAAGCTGGGATTTTTAGCTGGGATGTCTCCGGTAAGTTGACTAGAAGAGGTTGCTCCAAGTATCCTAAGTCTTCTTCTACTCAAAGCGGGGTATTCTAGTAAATGCAACTTCTACAATAGTAATGATAACAGAACAGTAATACGTCCGGGTCCCTACGAAAACCGATATGTATACCCTTCAGGGACGTTAACTTTTGTAAATAAGATTTAGGTTGAAGATTGGCCACCGTAGCCTCACTACCGCACAGGAGGACGGTCTTTCCCACCGTTCCGCAGTGAGACATTGAGTTTTGGCTTTTGTGTAACGTTTTTATCCTAGTTTTTTGTTCGATCTTGTTGATATTCTAAGAATAGTTAGATATTAGGTCAAAGTAAATCAATGATTCGCCAACTGACTTATAGAAATGGTGGCTCCGACACCACAAACTATATACATACATATTTTAGATCATTGCGACGAGCTAAATCCGCCCGTCTGTCCCCTCATACATGCAATTTGTTGCCAAAAATTAATTACAATAGCTTAAAAGATATGGCTATAAAGCAGTTCAAGATATTCTAGGAACTTGAAATAAGTTTTAGAAAGATTTTTACTTTAACCGAAACTCAAGTCAAAAGTCAAGACTAAATTTCATAAATTAAACGTTTTAAGGGTCAACAAAAAGCTTTAACATCCCTTTAAGGATATTTATTTAAAGTTCTCAACAAAAAGCTTTAAGCACAAATGATTCCAGCATTGCGCCACAAGCTTTTAGTTCAAAGTTTGACCCAAGAGCTAAATATGAACTTTTTCTTCATTTTCAAATTTAAACGTTGAGTTTTTAAAATCTTTAGTCGTAAGCCAAATTCTGAAAAACATTACCAAACTGTTTTTTTAATCCTTTTTTTTGGCATCCTTAAAGTAAATGTTTTTTGTCCAAAATTAAATGAAGCTTAAGCCGCAAACCGCAAAGTTACATCCTGGTAATTGTTTTTTTTTTATTTTTGTTCTAATTTGCATCCAAATGCGTCTCTCTCTCTCTCCCTTTCTCCCTCGGTGCGTTTAGTTTGCATGGCCACCTGCCAACCCTCTGACCCTTACCAAAAACCCTTGTCCCTTGACCCAAACGATGGCCAAGTTGAAATTCAACAAAATGTCAAAATGCCACTTGAAGTCAGTTTGGCTTTTTCGCTCTCAATGCGGGAGAAGGGGCGGTTGGTTAGGTTTTTTTTTTTGCGTTCTCCGACAATTTTACTTTGTGTGTGGCAGTTTTTCTGCATGGCTTTCCTCTTTTTGTTGGCAACAATTTTTTTTTTATTTGACCAAACTCCCACGTTGGCCAAACGCATTGCGAATAATAGGAACAAAAAAAAAAAAAAAAGTTTCCATGTCGTTGCCGTCACCGCAGTTGCCACCGTCGCGACTTCTTTTGCATAAAAGTCGCCATGCTGTCCCCAAGCCAGCAAGAGTCCAGCTTCATCTGTAACCCTTCCAAAAAAATAACCAAAAAAAAAAAAAATTACTAACACCAAAAGTCGTTTGTCGTTGGTGTTAACCCACATTTGCTCAAATTTTGCTATTTGATATTTTCTATTTTTGGTTTCCATTTTAAAGAACTTGCAATAAGTTGGAAGCATTGAAAAAATTGGCAAGTAATTACATTAGGCAAGAAGGTTCAGTATGTCTGAAGGGTTGATAGTTATTTTGGAAGATTTCGTGTACGAATTTGATTTCGGAAAGTTGCTTGAAAGTTTATATGTTGACCATTTTTTTTTTGGCTCATTTTGTGTGGAATCTTTTGGTTGACATTATTTTAAAGTATTATTTCTTAGCTTTTAAACAAACTATCCCTAATAGTTCTTCGATTTTTTCAAGCGAAGATATACCATTTTGTATACAAGTGCTATGTTGGGGGTGTTCCAAAAATCTTTAAAAAAAAAAACAGAACGATTCTATCTTCGATCCTGAACTTGTGCTGATTCAGAGAGTAGAGTTTTGTAAAATTGATTCGTTCTTGGAAGTTTCTACTTTGAGTACAAATCGTTTCAAAATGCGAATTTGGGCTTTATAATAAATATATCATAAATATACATACAATTTTATAAATTAAGATAAATAAGTTTTAAATTAAGATCATTTCGTTCCTAATTCTTAAAGTAATGTAAAAGAGATTGCTTCTATTGAACCTAGTTTTAGATCAACGAGAAAGCTAAGCTAACTTCGTCTGTGCCGAAGTTTTTATACCCTTGTAAGTGATCGGTTAAATATTTTCAAAAATACGCGTTTACCCATTTTCCGACCGATCGTTCGTATGGGAGCCATATGATAAAGTCATCCGATTTGGCCAACAATTTGTAAAATTATGTGAAAGCATGTGAAACAATCAAATACAAAATTGCAGGATGCTACCATTAAAAACAAACAACTTTTTCTTACTAATACTGTTTTCCAGACCTATCTTTTGTATGGCAGCTATACCATATAGTTGTCCGATTTTAATAAAACTTGGTAGAATTATAAAAAAAACATAGAATACTTACGATTGCAAAGTTTGGAGACGTTTCCATTGAAAAGAAAAAAGTTTTTCATACTAAAACCAGTTTTCCGACCGATTGCTCCTATGGGAGCTATGAGATATAGTAATCCGATCCGGTCGGTCCCGACATATTAGTAGCGTGCAGCATAATGTAGGCTCTGTGCAAAATTTCAGCTCGATAGCTTTAAAACTGAGAGACTAGTTCGCGTAGAAACAGACAGACAGACGGACAGACGGACGTACAAAGCTCAATCGACTCAGCTCGTCACCCCGATCAAGAATATATATAGTTTATGGGGTCGGAAATGAATATTTCTATACGTTGCAAACTTCTGGGCATAATTATAATACCCTTTTCAAGGGTATAAAAAGGATTAGTTCAGGAAAGTTAAAAGTCTTAAATTAAGTATGTTTGGTTAACAGTTTAGTATTACAGTTCTTTATGCAAGCATTATACGTTCTTAATCAAAGGACCTAAGTACTTATTCTATATCTAGCTTATGTTAAGCTCTAAAAGAAAATTCCCAAGTCGTACCTAACAAATCCAAGAAGTTATTGAAATCAGGAATATTTGGTTTCAAAATAATGAGCTTGAAAAATTCTTGATTTAAGTATGTAATTTCTTGATTTTGATCTAAGTGAAGGGATTTGCATATAAATTTAAGTAACAAAGGTACCGAATTTCATGCCTTTTCTCCCGGAGTAGAGTTTTTCCTAAAAGCACTTAAAACTTTAATAAAAAAATTTGTAAAATTTGAATTAGAAGTTATAAGAACTTAGAAATGAAACAAGCTACTGCTAGCTAACTTCGAAACTGCCTACTGATAACTAGCTACGCAACTAACTACCATTAGCTAGCCATATATAATATATAGCTACTGGTAAGTAAAAGCCATAAAAATACAAAGCATTCGAAGAATGCAACTGCAACTGCACTTGCTATATCTACCTTCCCTTGTTAAATAGTTATAAATTGCTTCATTTAACTCCAAAGTTTCACTTTCTGTTCGGCGACCAAACTAATGCATGATTGACGCACCGATTTCCTTATTTCCGGTTTAATGTTTTCATTCAGCTAAAGGATTTTGCCATTAACTTTGCCTTTGCCAGCTTTCCAGCACATTAGGCAGCTATTATTTGGCTAATTTTGCATCTTTTGGCCATATAATTTACACAAAATAACACACGACTGCACACAAACACACGCACACGCACACACACACGGAGGACCGTGCAATTGTTGCCAGATTTCCATTTTCACTGGATGGTGAAAAAAATAAATGTATACTCGCAACACTCATACGCCGTGTTGTACATTTTTGGAATTGGCCATGTTCCTGCCGGATGTTGCCTAATCAATGATTTGGAAATACCTTACGCAACATTAATTTTACGTAACATTTTTCCGCCGGTGGATTGTTTGTCCTTTTTTGCTTTCAATTTCTGTAGGATAAAGGGTAAACATTGCCGGGGCCCGGCCAGGTGGCATTTTAATTGCAATTAAGTGTGGAAAGAAGTGTGAGATGAAGACTTTGGGTAAAGCGTGTTAAAGTTACGGACTCATTCTAAGTTTTGTGATATTTTACTTTATCCCTTTTCCAATTCAAAACTAAATCATATCCTCTCACTTCAATATAATTTTATTAAAATTTCCTCTATTGCTTCCCCCAACTTTATTTAGTTGAGAATCAATCAAATTTACTTACAATGCACCTTAATCCACTTTAACCAATAACCTGATCAACCAATTTCCCACCACTCAAAGTCAGTGCAAACAATGCGGCAAAATGCAACACAAAGGCTAACCCAGCTGCACTTCATTTATATTTATAACATAAGAATGAAAAGGTTTTGCCAGTGCCTTAAGGGCGACTTGTGGCTGGAACCACGCCCACTCTTAGGGTACACAATGAGTAACCGCTAACCGTAGCCAAATATTAAATGTTATTAAATGCAAAACAGTAGGGCGAAACCGCAACAATGGCCAAAAACTTTCGATGTGCGCCAAACTTGCACACTTATATGCAAAAATAACTAACATAAGATTGATATGATCATGGTGTAACAAGTAGTCGACTAGGGTAGTACCCTGGTTAGACATAGTTTGGAATGGATGATTTAAAACTTATCAAAAAGGTAAATGGGTGAAGGGTTTGGTGAATCTTAATGTCTTTATTAAGGTATGGATATTATGATAGCTGTAACCAGGGGTGCAATGCTCCCAAAAATTGGAAAGCGTTTACTCCCGGACTCGAAACTGCGAATCTTATAGAGTTCAAGTTGACGCAGTCTGCTCATAAGATCGTTTGGTGCAAGTTCTAACCACATTTCAGTTAAATTTTGCTTTCTATGTGAGAAAACATCAAACATTCAACTCACAATGTCATGCTCTCAGTGCAGAAGTGCCCTTAGGCTATACGCAACGGCCGCATTTGTTGTTGTTTCACGAGAAGCCATTCCAGTGCGTATAGGAGGCAGCGGATAACAAAATTCCGACAACAACTTCGTTTGATTCTCTCTTCTCTTATCTTCTTATCCTTCTTACAGAATGGAATATAACAGCAAATTTTATTGAGTTTGTATTTATATGTAACATTTGATGTTGTGCGGCGAATGTTGTTGAATGCTTGAAACACCTATCAGTACACTTGTAGTTGTTGCTTCAGAATTTGATTTATCCATTTGTATTAGTGACTACACGAGCATAAGGAGCCTTTTTGTAACACTGTCTTGGTGTACTTCATGTATAAAGCTCAGCGAAAGCAGAAACCAGCATTTTATATTGAAAAATCGCTTGTGGAAGTACTTTATACACCATTGCAGTGGATATTATAAAATTGTTCGGATGTTTGTAACGCAAAGAAAGAAGCATCTTCGACCACATAAAGTATATATATTATTGATCAGCACGGCGAGCAGAGTTGATTTATCGTTGTCCGTCTGTTTCTATGCTATCTCCTCCGTCAGTTTTAAAGCTATCGCGTCTAGTCTTCTGGTACAAATACGCTGTACATTTGACGGATCGGTTGACTATAGCATATAGCTGTCAACGGCAACGGTTGGTCGAAAAACTAGTTTTAGTGAGAACAACTTTTTTGTTTTCAATGCAAACGTCTCCAAACTCTGTATTCGCTAGTTTTCTATGTTTCTCCATGATTCTGCCAAGTTTGGTCGAAATCGGACATCTATTTAGTATAGCTGCCATAGAAAAGAAGGGTAAAAAAATAAGTCTTAATGTGGAAAACTTTTTTGTTTTGAAAGTAAACCTCTTTAAAATTGGCATACAATTATTTTATTGGCTTTCACACAATTCTTTAAAGTTTTGTCAAAATCGAATGACTATAGGTTATAGCTGCCATAGGAATGATCGGTCGAGAAACTAGTTTTAGTGAGAAAAACTTTTTTGATTTCAAAGAAAACGCCACCAAACTTTATATTTCTTAGTTTGCTATGCTTTCCCATGATTTTACTAAGTTTGGTCGAAATCGGACATATAATTAGAATAGCTGCCATAGAACAGAAAGGTTAGAAAAATAGTCTTAGTGAGAAAAACTTTTTTGTTTTAATGTAAACCTATTTAAAATTGGCATCTATATATTTGATAAGTTTTTGCACAACTCTTTAAAGTTTTGTCAAAATCGAATGACTATAGGTTATAGCTGCCATAGGAATGATCGGTCGAGAAACTAGTTTTAGTGAGAAAACTTTTTTGATTTCAAAGAAAACGCCACCAAACTTTGTATTTCTTAGTTTGCTTAGAATTTAATTAAGTTTGGTCAAAATCGGACATCTATATAGTATAGCTGTCATAGAAAACTAGAGTCTGAAAAGTAGTCTTTGTGATAAAAACTTGTTTGTTTGCAGTGGAAATGTACTTCAAATTAGTTAGAAAAACGTACAAACTTCGCTTGAGCCGAAGTTAACTTTCCTCTGTTTTTGATATACAAAATTTGCATAAATTTGGATAAAAAATCTTTTTTAACTGAACCCCTTTAATTTTTTTTTGTGCTTAGGCTGAGTTTAGGGTTCGGATAGTAAAGATGCAAGTAACTCAGTAACTGATTCGGAAAGTTATAAGCTTAAAAGGTTCAGTTCATGATACGGTTCTAGGATTCCGTTTAGAACCTTACTTAAAGTAAAAGAATTTACAGGAATTGCTTCTGAAGGATTGAAAGAAGCGCAAAAAGTGTTTCTTTAAAAGCAGATCAAAGGTCGTATTTGAGACGAGCCCTTCCCTAAGAAAGGCAGTCTGATTCACATTTAGGTTCAAAAGGCTTCCTTAATGAAACGCTTCGCGAGACTTAACTCGTATCCTTTCTTTCTTTTTGATTGACCCATCAAACAACAATAATCCCCGCATACCCTCAATTGCATGTTTGGTTACAAGGTAAAACAAATTTTGGTTGTTGTAAAATCAGAACAGTTACAACAACAATGGTAACGAGACCAGCAACAACAGCAACAACAGCAACACCACCAACAACACCAACAACAGTCACGCTGTCTTGAGTGCTTCGCGTTGAGTGTGTTGATGCGGCAATAACAGTAGTTTGGATCGCAGTTGTGGTCGAAGCGGGTGGGACAATGGATGGAAAGGCGTCGACCAGCACTGGGAATTGTGTCAGGCCACACACACACAAACACACACATTCACACAAACACATGTAGCCCAAAAAGCTAACTAATTTAAATGGCACCATTGTGCGCCAAAAAGAAAACAACAATGGTGCCAAACGGAAGCCAACGAGTATCCTGGAGTGTGGGTGTGTGTGTGTGTATGCCCATTCAACGAATTAATACCACTTCAAAGTTGCCCAAAGTGCCGAAGTGTGTGTGTGTGTGTGTGTGTGTGTGCGTGTTTGTGTGCCGCTTGTCTGAATTATCAAAATTTACCACAATGCTATCAGCAGAACGCGCCTTTTACCACATTGAAATATGGCCAAAAACAGTGGAAAAGTACCTGCGGGCATTTTCTATAGATAATAGACATTTTTGGCCCCATCTGGGCACAAGGCACAAAACTTCCAAGGCGAATTGTTGAAAGGCAAGCCCCAAACCCAAAACACACACACACACATATATCGCATATTGTAAAACTTCCAACAGGCATATGCTACTGCTGCTCCTTCTGCTCCTGCTCCTGCTCCTGCACCTATTCCTTCGCCTTCTGCTGCGGCTGCTTGGCAAAACAGAGCGCAAGTTGAGGGCGAGTTTGGTGGGCGGATGCATTTGTCTGATTTGCATAGTTTGCGGCTGCCGTTTGCTGTTGCATTTATAATGTTGCCAATGTGTGCAAAAATACACACGAAAAAAAAAAAATGCATCACGCATGCAATTTTCGTGGCGAACAGCGAACAAACATAGCGCCCGCGACCACCCCTCCCCACCGCCCCACTTTTCCAGGAATATTTCCTGCTGTTGCATTTTAAACAGCCCTGGCTGGCCCGGCTATGGGGCAGCGAAAGGGCTTTGCTTTTCGCGTTGACAGCAGTTACATGCATATTACACAGATACGCATACACGCAATCACAGTGCTGCAAGACTTTTCAAAAGTATGAATAAAACAGCCAAGTTTTTTCTTTGGCCCCTGGGTGTTGGGGGCTCTTTAGTTTGGGAAGCGATTTTGGAAAATCTTTGAATTGAGGGACTCTCAGTAAGCGAGTGTCCTCGAAAGTTGGGTTAACTATAAGTAACAAGGCAAAGAAAATGCACCCTAGTAAGCAGTTTTTAAGAACTTTTGGATTTATCAACAGTAGACTTCGCTATTGAACTGCATTAAAGCTTTCAATGAAACCTTTTCACTCTAAAGTCAATAATTACATATGTAAACTACTTTTAAGGGCAAATTTCTCATCATCTAGTTAGCTGCTATGTGTCAGATAAACTCAAATTTTACTCAGCTATTGGTTAGTTTATGTGACAGATATATCTAGGTCGAAGTTGAGAAATCGAACATATCTTAGCGATCCCCAGATTGAAGACAAAAGACAAAAAGTTTCGGTTTGCTAAGTAAAGAATCCGTTTCTCGAATCGAACTTTAGACAATGCAAAGGCTTTGTATTTCAGATTGCTAATATACTCTTAAATCAATCTCTAATAGTTCGTAATCGTAAATCGTTTAAACACGGAATTCCTACATGTTTTCTTTGTGATCTTACCTTAAACCGAATCAAGCTTTAACAAAAATAGTTCAACCTGAAGGCAAAGCCTACGGTTAGGCTCAAAAAAATAATTCATATAAATTCCTGAGCCAGAGATTAGTTTGTTACCTGGGGGAGGTACACTTCGGAAAAGTTCAAGCGGCGGAGTTCTATATGAAATTTTGTTATTTTAAAGTTAAAGTATGTTTGGTTTTTGGAAGTACTCAAATTGGGTACGAAATGTTCTTAAATCGAAAAAAGATTTTTGAATTGAGAATACATATACTTTAGTTAAAAAATTTAAGAAAGAGTTCACAATTGACTTAAAATGTTCAACGGAAAGTCCTCAATATTTTAAAGCGAATCTGTTCTAAAAATTTCCAACTGCTTCAAACACTTTTCTTAGGGAGTGATGGAAGATATTTAAACGAGGGCTGCAAACCGGTTTTGAACCAAACCGGCTCGAACCCGGAGTTCCGATTTTTATTCTACTGTGAACCGAACCTTGAACCGAACCTCTTTAGAAGTAAGAGCTGAGCCCGATTCTGTTCCGAACCAAAAATTTCGGTTCGGTTCATCGGAAATAGGCAGAAAACTGTAATAGAAACCTACAATAGAATTTAGAATTAAGAACCACTTATAAAATGCCCACCCATAATAGATTTTGTTTTTAAAGATTCTCGACTTCAAAACTTTTCCAATGATTTACAGAAGCAAGAGCTTTACATTAGTAAATTATATTTATACTCTGTACCAAAGGTACATAGAGTATAATAAGTTTGTGCAAAAGTATGTAATGATGATCAGCATCAACAGCCGAGTCGATATAGCCATGTCCGTCTGTCCGTCCGTCCGTCTGTCTGTCCGTATGAACGCACAGATCTCGGAGATAGTAAGAGATAGAGGTTTGACATGTATGGGACATATGCTTCTTATGTCTGCAGGCAGATCAAGTTTATTTTCAATTTTGGCAACGCCCCCTCCCGCCCCCGCAATTTAGAAAAAACGTCATATCTCCCACAGTTAGATAGATGTCTTGTTCCTTCTGAACATATTTAGTTATTAGGATAACTTATCGATCCGCCAAAGGAATGAAGAAGATCGGATGAACGGTTTTCGGGTTATGATCAAAAGACAAATTTTCTTGGTAAAGAGTATGTATAGTCGGGCTTGACCCGACTTTCTTGTTTTTGTATTCAAATGTGCTCCACAAACTGTTTTCGGCCCAAAATCAAGCCGGTTTCCAAACGATTTGAGTAATTCTTAGGTTGAAATCGATTTTACGATTTTACGATAGAATTACTCTACTAAAATTAAGATATTATATTATATATTTAGTCACTTAATAAACGTATTGCGCTTGTTTTGTATATATATTGTGTTAAGAATGGGCTAAACCCAGGCTCGATCCAAAACCTTCTCCCAAAAGGTTTAATCAATACTTTGTACTTATTCTAAGGGTTAAGGGGTTGACTATTACAGCCTTAAGGAAAGATTGAAAGGTCTGATTCCCGGTTTTTTTTGTATAGAATCTAGAATTAAGTTTTAAATGAGCACTGATTCCATAGCCAGTTAAGTTAATCGCAAGGAGTAGAAGACCACGATTTTGAGGCTAACTAAAGTGACATAACCTGAGCTCACGATACCTAAATAATCATAAAGTTAAGTCTAAGATAAAGAAAAATGAAGAAATACTGAGAATTATTTGATTTACTTAACAATTTAATTTGTTTTCTAGAGTATATATTTTGGATAAAGAGTAAGACAATCCAAGGTTCGAACCGAAATCTTCCACCAAAAATCTCGAAGGTAGACGGAGTATAAAGTGTGTATCAGCTAAAAGGAAGTAATTCCGACCCTATAAAGTGGTTATAATCTTGATAGTTAAAAGGTTCATACCCTCTAGACATAATTACTAATCAGTATTATCAAATTGGTAAAGATTGGACTAAGATTAAGTTTAGTTATGAGCAAAAGAAAGTACGCAGTTGCAGTGCTGCTTTTAGCTGCTACTGCAGCACCCTAATTCATGTAGAGCATACACTTTCGCTGGTACAAAGTATATAATAGAAGTGCTGGAGTGACTTTCTTGCTTGTTTGGTAAAGTCCTTGTAGAGTTTTTGAGCCGGACTCAAGAATTTTCATTCATAAACATTCTCATTCGAATTTTGTATATTTATTGTTATTTAGCTTCTTAAACTCTTTGAAGACAAACTTAAGCACTTGGCAAAGTGAATCCCCTGAAGACTACGATCCCCTCAAAATGTATTCTACAAAACTTTACCAACCTGCCTAGAAAACGAACTTTGAAACCTGGCTCCCATATCTGGTGTCAGAGCTATTTTGATGTCTTTGGCAGGTGCCCTGCTGTGTTCGTGTGTGTTTTTTTTTTTTGCTTTAGCATGCAAAGCTTTAGAAAAGTGCCAAAAAATGTAAAATGTATGAAAGAGAGAGAGAGAGAGAGAGCGGAGAAAAAAAAACACACACACACACACACAACCTCTACAAAGATTAAGCATGGGCAAGTGGCACGTACTGACCTCAAGGAGAGTTGTGAAATATTTTACGTGCTCGCCATTGGCTGGCCATTGATTTATGCCACTCGAGTGGAGCTTCAAAGTGTCAATAGCTCGACTTGAGTGGGTTGCTTCAGTTGCCTTGGTTGCATTTTAGCCAAATTGCCCTGTACGAGAGTTGTATGTCAGCTGAAGCTGTGCCAGCTCCTTCCGGTATTGTTAAGTGCGCACATGGCTGGCACTTAAAACGAAAAAGAAAAGCGAAAAGCGAAAAACGAAAACTAAAACGTATAATAGCCCAAGCTCGAGTAAACTTTGTAACTAAATACGAGCGCCCCTTTTTCGTGCTTATATCTTTGCAACGAGTAGTATAAGTAAGTGTACATATATAAAACAGTAATTCCATTAAAGTCCATTACACGAAATGCGCTTGGCCAGTTGGCCAGCGAACTGCAACTGCAAGTTGAACGAACATTTTGCTCTATCTATACACTATTTGGGCATGTCCTTGGCAGGGAGCATAACATTTTAGCATTGCAAAATAATAACTTAAGTAATGTCATTAGGCTGGGTTGGGGATTTGGGGGAAAATGGATTAGATGATACTTGTTAGAGTGCAGTGCTAAGAAACGTACGGCTGACACAATAGACGGCGGCTGGCTAAATGGTTGATACGATTTTGTCTTTTAAAATGATTGATACACAACCGACTGCCATTCATCACATAGAGTAACAGCTAACAGGACACAGCACAAGTGGTGGTAGATGTCAGCAACAGGCTTCCCGTGGGTTGCAGCATCAGCTATTCATTATAAGCACAAACAGCAATAACACTGAATTGAAAGCCACACCACAATCCCAACAACAACGACAACAACAACAACCTCATCAATGCGGCTTCGACAATTCATTCGTCGTCTGGTTGTGATTCGCTTTTCAATTGCTTATTGTTTGCAGTTTTTCAGGGCTTTTTGGTATGATTTAAGTAACAGCGCACAGTATCGGTATAGGTAGTATCAATCGGGTATTTTTCAGCATCGAATTGGCCTTCATCTGAAAAATACCCACATGATATGTTCGAATATGTCACTCCAACATTTCGAACATGTCAAAGTGAAATGTATTTATCACCCAAGGCTGCAAGCCGGCTCGGAACCGAACCCCTGGGACCGGTTCGGCTCAGATATTTTGGGGTTCGCGAACCAGACCATGAACCAGGCGCCTTACATTTTTGACTTCTCGAACCTGAACCCGAACCTGAACCTGAACCGGACCACTTTTTCGAAAAATGAGGTTCGGTTCACCAATTTAATATGCTTAATGAGAGTTTTCAAAATTCGACAATAAATGACTTAACGTCTGATTGCGAAGACGAGAAGTTAATGAAAGCAATAAACAAAAATGAAATATTAAATCTGTGAATGATGTTTTAGATTGCTTTGAATATTGTCCAAGATTACATCCATCGATAAATGATTGTATAGTACCTATGGGACTTGGTTCAAATGTCAAAGATATATTTGAATAATAATTAGTGACTTTAGCTGGCTCGAGGTCCCGAAAAGTTGCGTTTGTTCACAACTGTAGGCAACTTATGCATTTATATACACCAAAAAGATCTGGTTGCCTATACAGTAACGTTTCATGAATCTCCCGATTTAACCTTCAGTAGACTTTTTGCTAATGACTGTCGCTCTTTGAATGTCTCTCCATGCGCTCACCGCTTTAAGCAGTTGGGAACTGCAATAAGCAATGAAAGCAAAAACAGACAAATCGGAAGAGTATTCGCTGTCTCGCTTGCTGCGGCAGAGACATGAACATTGTGTTTGCCTTTTCGAGATACACTATAGCTGTCTCCTTTTGATTTGAGAAACTATGCGCGTCTCTTTCTGCTCTCACATCATCGATGTCTACTTTAGAATGAAATCATGTCACTAGGGTATAACCTTGCAAAGGGTATTATAATTTTTCCCAGAAGCTTGCAACGCATAGAAATATTAATTTCCGACCCCAAAAACTATTTATATTCTTGATCAGGGTGACGAGCTGAGTCGATTTAGCTTTGTCCGTCCGTCTGTCCGTCTGTCTGTCTGTTTCTACGCGAACTAGTCTATCAGCTTTAAAGCTATCTAGCTGAAATTTTGCACAGAGTCTTCTTTTTGCTACACACTACTAATATGTGGGCACCGACCAGATCGGATGACTATATTTCATAGCTCCCATAGGAACAATCGGTCGGAAAACTAGTTTTAGTGAGAAAAACTTTTTTCTTTTCAATGGAAACGTCTCCAAACTTTGTAATCGTAGGTTTTCAATGTTTTTTTTATAATTCTACCAAGTTTTATTAAAATCGGACAACTATATGGTATAGCTGTCAAACAAAAGATAGGTCTGAAAAACAGTTTTAATTAGAAAAACTTTTTTGTTTTTTAAGGTAGCATCCTGCAATTTTGTATTTGTTTGTTTCACATGCTTTCACATAGTTTAACAAATTTTTGGCCAAATCGGATGACTATATCATATAGCTGCCATACGAACGATCGGTCGGAAAATGGCAAAAACAGTATTTTTTGAAAATATTTATGCTAGTGTATAAAAATTTTGGCACAGACAAAGTTAGCTTAGCTTTCTCGCTTACTTACTTAGATTACTTTGATGATTTCACTTAATAATAAAACATTTAGGGCCGATTTCTTATCTTCTACATAGAGCTATCTGTCACATAAACCTACAAATAACAGAGCAGAATCTATGTTTATCTGACATATGGCAGCTATATAGAAGTTGTGAAATCGGGCCTTATGGTATGATATTTTATTGATAGTTTTCATATTTGATATTGATATTTTTCAAATTATATTGAAAGATTAAGTTGATATTTGATCTCATATTTTTCAGTGGCGTTATCAACTTGATGGCCACATTTTTATAAGTTTAGAATTTGTATAGAAATTTGCAAATTTCAGAGTCAAGAAATGTTTAATTGAATACCACACCACAATACCAAATCAAACATCCAATGGCCTTTCTCTTTCTCAATCTCTCTCTGGTTTGTTTTTTTCCCCAATGCTCCCACAATAAGTGGGTACGGCCAGTAGAACCGTGTAAGAGTGCTAAAAACACAACAATGCACTTTAAGTCCGCTCTTAGAACGTTTAATTGGCCGCTCAACTGTAAATTCACTCAACTGCATCAAAGATTTACAGCTCGACCAGCACCACCGGGCCATTCCGGCTATACGAAAGCCAAAGCAGAATTGTGCTTCCAATTGCTTGGCCGGGGCAGATGTTTTGGTTTGCATTTGGCATTTATGGCCGCTGCTTTGTTGCTGTGGCATAGCAAGGAAATATACATACTACATATAGATAGGTAGCATCAGGGATCCTGTTTCACATATTTGACCAGCTGCACTTGGCTTTGGGTGTTGTTCGAAGACCATAAATTTTGCCATATAGTTAGCAGGATTTTCCGCCAAAGAGTTTCAATTAAATGAAATTGTGTCTGCTGCTTCTGTAATGAATGTGTCCCGTACTTGTATGCATATTTGCCCAAGCCTCCGACATTCGTTCAACTGTAAATTTGTATTCAATTAAAAATCATTTCTTTGTCAATTATGCATTCATTGTGCAACAATGGAGCCTCCCCTGATCCCCTGCCCCCTCCTTTCCAAAAAAAAAATACAAATAAAATATTACACTTGCATACAGAAATGTGGTGGGGAGGGGACGGCGGCCAGTAAGTCAGTCTGACAGCAGGCAGGCCAGGCCAGCCATTCGTTAAATTTATGAAAAAGAAATATCAATGTTTATTTATTTGGCATAAATAAAAGGCTAAGAGCGCAATTTGAACAACTTTTGCTCTTTCACGTGAATTGTGCATTTTATATGAAAATTGCATAAATCAAAAGTTGTTGTTAATCAATTTATTGCAACAGTATTAAGAAAAAAACGGTAGCCGAGTTTTAAAAAGGAGCTCATACATTCATATATGTATTCATTTGTCAAGCGCACCTCCTTTTTTCATATTATTGAATGATTGAAATTCATGGGACAAATTTGGAACAGGGTTTTGGGGTTTTTTTTTGAGTAAGACAGCGGCGAATGGAAGGGTTTTGTTTAAGAATCTTGAGTCGGAGTAGAACAGCTACGAGAGGTTTGAAACACAAAATGATTAGGTTTCTCTTAATATTAGCTTATAAACTACAATTTAGAGTTAAATCTGGAGTTTTGTATATTTATTAAACAGCGATTTGGCAGCGACTTTTCTTTATCTTTTTTATATAAGTTCGTCTCGAAGCTGAACAAGTGAATCGTGTTCTTTTTAAACTGCTCTTTCTGTTCAGTGACTCTTGTTCAGTGACTCCAGCTCAGTGACTTGATTTCAGTGACTCTTCTACATACATTCTCCTTAGGTGACTCTTGATCAGTGCCTTTTGCTCAGTGACTTCTTTAAAGAGGCTCGTTTTCGGTGACTTGTTCAGCGACTTTTTTGTACATATAGTGACTGCAAATCAGTGCCTTCTCTTCATTCACTCTTTTTCAATGTGCCTTCTACAGTAACTGTTTTTTTCAGAGATCCTTGTACAGTGACTTTTGCTCAACACTTGTGACTTGTTCAGCGACTCTATAGGAACTCTTGTATAGTGACTGTAAATCATTGCTTTCCCCTCAGTGACTATTTTTCAGTCACTTTTATCACTCAACTCTTTTACAGAGATCCTTGTGCAGTGACTTTTGTTCAACGACTCTTGTTCAGTGGCTATGGTTAAGTGACTCTAGATCTGGGACTCTTGATCAGTAACTCCTGCTTAGGAACTCTTTTTCACTGATTTTTTTTACACTGGCTCTTCCTTAGTAACTTGTTCAGCGATTTACCTTTAGTGATTCATGTATGGAAACTGTAGATCAGTGCCTTTTCCTTAGTGACTCTTCTGAAGTAGCTCTTGTTCCGAGATCCTTGTTCAACAACTCTTGTTTAGAGACTCTTGATCTGGGACACTTGATCAGTCTGACGTTTCTTTAGCGGCTTGATCAGCGACTCTTGGTTAGTGACTCTTAAACAGTGACTCTTTCTAAGTGTCTCCAGTTCATAGTGAATTTTGTTCATTGATTCTTGCTTAGCAGCTTTAGTTCAGTGACTCCTTTGAAGTGACTCGTTTGATGTGACCCATTTGATGTGACTCATTTTCAGTGACTTTTATTCATTTCTTCACCTAACAGTCACTATTCTTGTACAGAGACCCTTAGGCAGTGACTCTTGTTCAGAAGCTTGTGTGAATCTTGCACAGAAAAAACCCATTTGGCCTGGAAATGTCTATCATTGCCTTTTAATCATCCAACGGTGATGAAACTCATCTAAAGGATAAATAGATTTCATATCCCTTGGAAGATTTTCAGCTTTGGTGGATGATATAAAGGATATTTAAGGCATATTAAAATATCATTGGATATTTTCTAATATTCTTTTTGTTCTCTAGGTGTTCAGTGGCTCTGAATCAATTGCTCTTGGTTCTCTTAGGATTACAATTAATTCAAACTATTATTGTAAATGGCCCATGGCTGAACAGTTCCATTGAGTTGACACACTTTGAAGAGAAGATTCAATGAAATGAGCAACCTTAACCCGGCACAACTTAGTAGTCAATTTGTTTAGATGTAGCTCTAGTTGTTGTATAAAGAGTTGGGTTTGCGTGTTCGGCTCAGCATATTTCTATAAATATAATTGAAAAAGCTAAATAAAAAATAACCCAGAAATATATTCTCAAACAGAATATTAGATTTCCGATATTTATGGGCTCTGAAAGATACCGAGATTTCAATATTTTCAGCATCCCCAAAGAAAAGCAATAAAAAGACGAGGTTTCAAGACTCAGTGCTCTTAAGTTTTATCAATATTTTCATTACTTCTTCCTTATTCTGGATATGAATTGATACCAATTAAGTATTTTGTTATTATTTCTACAATTTCTTAACCCAAAAATTGAATGCAGCTTAAATTTAACTCCGATTTGTTCTAACTGCCATAAGAGAGTCAACAACAATATGCCATATCCATACGCATTTTGTTCAACATTTTGCACGCCTGTGTGCCATGTGTAAACCTCTATAATATATATCGATAATATTTCATTAGTCTCTACCCCAGGGCCTCACTTGGGCGTATGCCGAAGTGCGCACATAAATTTGGCAAAAAGTAAATGCACCGTGGCATATTGGAAACTTGTGCCAGGTCCTGAAGTTGTTTCCCTCTTGCTGGGTAACGCAAGTTGCTTGTAATGGAGCTTAATGCAATTTTTCTGCTGCTTTCCCGAAAAAAAGGGAGAGAAAATGAAACCGAAACGCCAACGCAATTTCTCACTGCAAACATATATTTACTTTGTGCCTGGGCCCTTTCGGTCAGCAGCAGCAGCAGTACGAAAAAACCCAACCAGTTTTTTCTTTTTCTACTTTTTTTCTTTTTTTTTTTCCATCTGCTGCCTCAAATGCAATTTGCTTGGCACTTGTTACGGGGCGTATACACGATGTCGACATTTGCCACTCTGGACTTTGCTAATTAGCTGCGAGCTGCGGCAAGATTTGCAACCTCTCGGCAATAACAGCGACAACGACAGCGCCCAACGGAACATGAATGGCATATTTTTCTATGTCCTTGTTGAAAAGCGCATAAAAAATCGCTTAAGTTAAGCGAAGCATCAAGTCGTTTGCCTGTCTGTCAACCACAAAGGATTTGGCCAGTTAGCCAAGCCAACAGCCAGCTAACACTCAGCTGGCTGATGATGGCTGCATCAATGGTTGATTAGAGATGAGCAAAAAATTTAGTCAAGGTTAAAAAAGGTGGGTTGTGCATGTAGAAATATACTTGAAATCTATTTTCAAAATGTTGTTTCTTGTTAAGAGTGGAAAAAAGCTATTCAAAAGATGTGGAATGATACTTAAAATGTAAAGTTACAATCATTTGAGGTTCAAAAAACATAATTATGGGAAAGAAAATAAAGGTTGCCTACTTTACAGGGCATTTAGCATGAAATTTATGTTGTATATCAATTTGCTAAGCAGAAAATCTTCTTGTTTGCTTGTTATATTCTGTCATCTCTAGTCTCAGCCCAGTGCAGAACTAACCAACTGAAATGTTGTCTTTGACATGAATGTCGGTTTATCGCGCCGCTTGTCAGCACAGGCAGCGGCAGGAGCAGGGAGCAGGAGCAGTAGCTTCTGTTTTTCGATTTTTTTTCTCTTCTTATATTTTTCCTTATAGGGCTGCTGCTGCTGCTGCCTTTTGTTGCATGTCATTTACTTGGTGTTGGTGGCCAGAAAGGGCAACGGAGGCGAAAGTGTGGCAAGCAGCCGGAACTGCCTCAATTTATTTGCACTTAGGTTGCGGCTAAAGTGGAAAGAGACAAAAGGTTAACAATGCAACTGGCAGCTGCTTGGCTCGAAGTGGCTTATCTCTGCTCACCAAAAGGAGCTGAAGTAGCCGCACACACACACACCTGTGGCACAAAATGCCACTTAATTGCTTAAAAATGCGAAAATAATTGCAGCAAATGCAACAAAGTTAAGTCAGCAGACAATGTTGGTTAAAAAAAAATGGAACAGAATTTTAAACATTTTCATTGCGTTAACTGAACCAAAAAAAAAAGAAGAGAAAAAAAAAAGGCGCGCGGAAAATTGCAATGACAGTCAAGCGATGAGCGACAATTGTCGTCTCCGGCTCCGGCTCCAACTCTGACTCTTGGGGCTTCCTGCAGTTTAACGCTGGCCTTAGCCTTTAGCCATGCAAATTCAATTTGGCAAAGAGAAAGGACGCCGAAAAAAACGCTGCAACATGCGTTGAAAAGACGCACGTGGCAGGTGTAAAGACACAAAAAAAAACAGAACCAAAAGGGAAGAGTTCAGTTGGAGGATAGCGAATTTCAAATGCACTTGGAGTTAAATTAATCCGAAACGGGATTGAAAACAGGGTAATCCCGTAACAGTATTAAAGTGATTCTGTTTTTTGGGATTAGAGAAAAAAAAACATTGTGAGGCAAATCAATCTTTTCTCGGATCGGTTCAAGACTATCCGGGATTACCCTGTTTTTAATTCCGTTTCGTATTGACTTCTTTTTTCGGTGTAGGTAAAGATGTAAAGGAGAATCTTTCATATACAAAAGCTACAACAACAAAATGCACAGTATTTTGAAGGATATTGGAACTCATTTCCTCAAAATTTATATGCGTAGATGTTATCACTCAAATTCTGATATAAGAGCTGCGTATGGTTCATTCCCTGCAAAACATTTTATCTCTCGACAATGCGAGAGTTTGGCGATAGCTTTAGGGGAGAGTTTGGAAATAGTTTGGCGATTTACACAAACATAATTCCTTACATAAAAGAGATAAGTTTTTTCTATTTATGTCGCTTTTTCATCATCCCATTTGAGAATTGATGATACAGCGCTTAACACTCCCTAAGAAGACCCGAATGCGATTCTTCTTAAACGACTTTTTAGAATATACCCAAAGGATAAAACTTTAGCAACGCTTTTTTAGCTTCGAACAGAATTCGAAACATCTTTTATTCGTATGGCTTATCTTTGGGAGTAAAACCGCATTCCTGCCTCTAGGAATAATCTTATTCATATCTCCAGGAAGAATCGTTTTCCCTTCGCTCAGAAGAGACTTTTTCCTATCTCCCAGTAGTGTCGCTTTCTTATCTCCCAGAAGTTATCGCATAGTGTCACATTTCTTCCCGTAGGAAGATGAGAATGCGATAATAGTGCGATATTGCTGGAGTAAGGCGATACCCACTGGCAAATCGCATTCTTATCTTCCACGATAAAAAATGTTTGCTGGGTTCTTCCTTTTCATATAATCAATTGAATCTTCAGAAAAAGTGTTAGTCTTTTCAAGATTTATGGAAAATTGTAGATAAAGATACATTTCAGATCTTTGTAGAGGAAAACTGTGATTCAGCACAAACCAATTCACATTCAGCAAGTATGTACTTAAGATCTTATGATATTTATACCTCTATATTGTAGCTTCTTCTTGCCCCCAATTGATGACCCATTTTGTGGCTTCTTCATGACCCAAATGAATCGATCCCTTGAAATTAAATACAAAATCCTCATTCACACTCCCATAAACATTAACAAAGTCCATATGCCCCATTGCAAACGATTGGACAGTGTCGACAAAAAGCTTCACAAATGACGAGAGCAATTGTCACAGATGCTGCTTGTGCAGCATTGTTCTTGCTGTTGCCGTTGCTGTTGTTGTTCTTGTCACCGAAAGTCAAATATGCACAGTCCAAGGAAGCTTCTGGTACGTTGGCATCAGCTGACGTTTTTCCTTATCTACCCGAAAAGCGTTTTCGAGCTCTTTTGGCAAATGGCATTTACTTTGAGTTTTGCATTTTCGCTTTGGTGTGGATAAGCAGCCATTTTAGGTTTTTTGTGGTTTTTTTTTTTGTATTCTTTTGGTTTTTTGCTTTTGCGGGGGTAAAGCTGTACAAATGTTAAAGGTTTTGTTAGTTCTTGGCTGGCAAAAAGTGTGTCACAATAAATTGTTTATTATTTATAACACTTTATTTTTTTTGCTGAAGCATAGTTTTCGTTTAAGCAACTTTGAAGAAATATAGTTTTTGTTGTGTATGGAATGATGGTATAAAGTTGATGCTGAATTGTTGCTTAGGCATGAATCTTCCTTTAAAAAAATTGTAACAAACTTGAACTTTAGCTTGAGGAACAGTATCAGTTTCAGTTTCACAGTATTTTATACCTTATATTCATTATTATTTAGTAATAAGGATAACTTATCGATCAGCCAAAAGAACGGTGAGGATTGGATGGAAGATTGGATGGTTGAACGGTTTTCGAGTTATGATCAAAAGACTGTTCGCTGCAGCAGCGCAGAAGCAGCGCTGCTTTCAGCTACTACTGCATCAAAATTTATGCTGAGCGTATAATTTCGTTGATACGGAGTATCATATAGTCGGGCTTGACCAACTTTCTTTCTTGTTTTTTATATTTATCTCTTTGCTTGCATGAAATATTAGAGCGAAGTATAAGGTTGTCCAAAAAGTCTTGCGGTATTTCCGCAAGCTTGTCTTTGCAAGCGCGTAGTTCTAGTTGTATTCGTCGCATCGGTTCACGCTAGAGCTTTTTGGAAAGCTCTTTTCACGCGCTAACACGTGTTTGATTTATTGTTGTTTGTTTTTAGTCGTTCGTGAGTTATAGCGTCGCAAACATGGAGCAAAATAAAGAGAAAATACGGCATATTTTACAGTACTACTACGATAAAGGCCAAAAATGCATCTCATGCTGCCAATAAAATTTGTGCAGTTTATGGACCCGATACAGTTTCCATTTCCACCGCACAACGATGGTTTCAACGTTTTCGTTCTGGTGCAGAGGTGATCGAAGATGCGCCAAGGTCCGGAGACCGGCATAGTAGCAGCCGTAGCATCGGCCAAGAGCTGGGCATGAGTCATCAAACCGTTATAAACCATTTGAAGAAGCTTGGATTCAAAAAGAAGCTCGATGTATGGGTGCCACACGACTTGACGCAAAAAAACTTTTTGGCCCGTATGGATGCATGCGAATCGCTTCTGAATCGCAACAAAATCGACCCGTTTTTGAAGCGGATGGTGACTGGCGATGAAAAGTGGGTCACTTACGACAACGTGAAGCGCAAACGGTCGTGGTCGAAAAGCGGTGAAGCTGCCCAGACGGTGGCCAAGCCTGGATTGACGGCCAAGAAGGTTCTTCTGTGTGTTTGGTGGGATTGGCAGGGAATCATCCACTATGAGCTGCTCCCCTATGGCCAAACGCTCAATTCGGACCTATACTGCCAACAACTGGACCGCTTGAATGCAGCACTCATGCAGAAGAGGCCATCTTTGATCAACAGAGGCCGAATTGTCTTCCATCAGGACAACGCCAGGCCACACACATCTTTGGTGACGCGCCAGAAGCTCCGGGAGCTCGGATGGGAGGTTCTTTTGCATCCACCGTATAGTCCGGATCTCGCACCAAGTGATTACAACCTATTTCTGTCCATGGCGAACGAGCTTGGTAGTCGGAAGTTGGCCACAAGAGAGTCCTGTGAAAATTGGCTCTCCGATTTTTTTGACAATAGGGAAGCGAGCTTCTATAAGAGGGGCATTATGAAGTCAGCATCTCGTTGGGAACTCGTCATCGAACAAAACGGCGCATATTTGACTTAAATCGCATTATTATAACCAATTTTATGAACAATTGAAAATTCAATAAAAATACCGCAAGATTTTTTGGACAACCTTATATGTAGCAATCAGCCCTTGAAATCCTTAACCTGAGGAACGTTTTTTCGCTCAAACTACCTAAGAGTCATGAGTTTACTCTTCCTTGGGTATCCCACATCGTATAGAACTATGAAATGTTGATTCAAAAATGTAGTCATATGCTTAATGAGTGATATCTAGTACACACTTTGTGGCCTCTTAGTATTATGTTATCTGAAAACTGCCCCTTGAGAAGTGCACATCTCACAATCAGCGCCTACTAATTTCATAAGTTACAGATCGAAAAAACTGGTCTAGAACCTAAGTAGATAAAAAAAACCTAATCCGTAGCAAAAAGTGAGAGGATAAAAATGATAAAATGTTGCATTAATTAAAATTCTTTCACATTTCTTAAGCGGGTGGCATTTAAACAAATCCTTAAAAAATAATGTTATGCACAAAATATTTGCATATTTTTTGTCGTGCTCCTCGTGCTCAGATTCTTTTCCCTGGAACAATTTACATGCTAACAGTATAAAAACAAGCTAAAACCAGGGCTGCCACCCACCTTTTAGTGGCTAAAAATTATGCTATAATTCAAAAACAGCGCTTGCACCCACACAGGCACACAAGCGTCGTTCATTAGCACAAAACCCACACATTAATTTCATGTGTCTGTGTGTGTGTGTGTGTGTGCCTTGCTAATCTTGTGGGAGTGTTTCTTC
Organism: Lordiphosa andalusiaca; assembly: GCA_035044965.1. Lineage (NCBI taxonomy): Eukaryota > Metazoa > Arthropoda > Insecta > Diptera > Drosophilidae > Lordiphosa > Lordiphosa andalusiaca. The sequence goes on from JAWNNM010001643.1 coordinate 554,932, forward strand.
TGTGTGTGTGTGTGTGTGTGTGTGTGTGTTTGCCTTTGTCACCATAAAGGATATAAGCCATGTTATTTTTTTTTTTTACTGCATGTGTGTGTGAGTTACTTTATGTAGCTACATGACTGCACGAGAAGTAAAAAGTGCAAGCTTTTGCCTTTGCTTCCTTCACCCAGATCCTTGCCAGCCTTCGGCATCCATTTTAAACGACAACCGGAGAGTCAGGCCAATTTCAGTTTCGGTGATAAATTTCATATAATAAAGAAGACATTAAGCAAACGCTGGCAAACGACAACAAGGACTCCCTGCTGCCTGGCTCCGTCCACATTTAGCACCTTGCTGCAGCACTTACAAAAAAAAAAGCACAAAATTATTTTATCCTTGCTTAAGCTGATAAAAATGAACAAAAAAAAACACAAAAAATTGAGTTTTATAGTGAAAACGTTTTTAGGTTTCCTTTGAAATTCTGCAGCCTAAACTTAAACGCCTTAAATGATTATCAGCTAAATGTATTCAATTTACTCCCCGGGGGGCCCATAAATGTGTACTAAATTATAAATGTGGTCATTGAACCAAATTCAAAAAACAACACACACACACACACACACACAATCACAAACACAAATACAAATACAAAATTCCTAAATAGGCATCCAATCGAAATATGATGAAAAGTAAGTAAATGGCATTTCATATTTATGCAAATTTATTATTGATTATGATTATTGAGCCGTATATGTATAAGCAAGGGGCATTAAGGGGAGCGGGGTAGCTGCAATCACCTGTATATGCATCCCTAAGGCCATGGCAAATGCATTGGACAAAAATAAGTATTTAATCTAAATATCGAATTGATTGTGTTAATCATTTAGAAGTATATTTCAATGAATTGGCTACGAGAATTGGCCACATCGGAGATGTCACTAGAGACTGTTGAAAGTGTTCTGCAAATCGTTTTCTATGTGATTTGGTTAGTTATTTGATTTGAATAAAACAAGAGATAAGCTATTTTGATCAGGAATGCAAACAGGTTCTGAACCGAACCGCTAATAGCAGCTTCGAAAGTGCTGAACCAAACCAAAACCCACACGTCAAAACAGTTTGTTTCGGCTCAGTTCGAAGTTGACGATTATTAAGAAGTAAACTTTTTGTGATTTGAAGCAAGCCCCTTTTATAAGTCCTTATCGATGACAGACTTGTGTAGCTGTCAACCTTTATTAAACATGTGATCCTTTGCATCTTTTGCAATTGTCCACCGACCTTGAAATCCTTAGAATAAGCCTTTCAACAGTTAACATTCTTTTTCTTGAAAGTTGCTAATCGTTTTGATGTGCTAAACATATATCATTTACTGGATTCAATCAAACATTAGCGAGAAGCAGGGCCTTTAAAGTGAACCATTATGGAACTATTCAAATGTTTACTAGGAATTCATTTAAAAAATGATTGTAAAGTCAAATATTCTCTTTAGAAATCGAAATATTTCAAATATTCCAGTAAAAGTTCGAGGAAAACACACTTTAGCTGGTATATAAATATCACATTGTTTTTGTGTTCTGTTTGGTGCTGAGTACTTGGGGTTTCATACCCATAAGAACCAGAACTAATACCTTATAATGTTCTCGGACCCAACTTGGTGTTACATCAAATAGTATTCGACGCTTTAATTTAAAGTTTTCATACTTCTGCACTTTCAAATTCCAAAAAAAGATAACAGATTTATTGACATTTCTAAATGTTAGACTTCAGACTTAAGGGGCAAATCGGGACATCGGGACCTATCTTTTGTATGGCAGCTATACCATATAGTTGTCCGATTTTCATTAAACTTGACAGAATTATAAAAAAGCATAGAAAACCAATGAATACAAAGTTAAGAGACGTTTCCATTAAAAAGAAAAAAGTTTTTCTCACTAAAACTAGCTTTCCGACCGATTTTTCCAAAGGGAGCTATGAGATATAGTCATCCGATCAGGTCGGTTTCGACATATAAGTAGCGTGCTGCAAAAAAAAGACTCTGTGGAAAATTTCAGCTCGATAGCTTCTAAACTGAGAGACTAGTTTGCGTAGAAACGGACAGACAGACGGACGGACAAAGCTCAATCGACTTAGCTCGTCACACTGATCAAGAACATATATAGTTTTTGGGGTCGGAAATGAATATTTCTATGCGTTGCAAACTTCTGGGCAAAATTACAAAGGTATAAAATACTTTCCAAACAGATCTAAGTTAAAGTCTAGTTGAAGTTATACTAAATACTGATTCGGTGAAATTTATGGCGTTGCTAGAACAGAAATGAGTTTTTAGCATATTTTTAAGCTAGCCGTAAGTTCAAAAGGGCCTTAAGTGTCAAGATTTGAACATAAATTGGGTTCTTGTAAGTTTTCGCACTGCCTTTCTTTCGAAAGTTTAAAAAAGATTGCTTTCCGCGCAGACTTAAGGTAAGATCGGTATTTTTTTGTTGGAAAAATAGAAGCAGTCCTTCAATAAATCACTAAATCGATTTCAACACTCGGTTCAGTAGGCTTCAAGTGGGTTGAAAACTCTGTGAACCACTGAACCGAACCCGTTATTTATATTGATCCTTTAGCTGATATTAATGTGCAATTAAAGTTGGTAGTAATATTCAAATCACAATTTAATAAATAAATTCCGAATTTTATAAAATTTTGTCACTTATTAAAAAGTTTTACTTGACCAACCTAATGAGTGTTTGGCTTTCAAAACGCGACCTGTTCTGCCACATGAATTTGATTAATATTGATATTTTTCTCTCACCTTCTAAGGGCCGTTTAATAATCTACTTCATAAAGCTATCTGTCACATAAGTCCACAAATAATAGAGCAAAGTCTAAGCTTATCTGACAAAAAGCAGCTATTTAGTTGATGAGAAATCGGCCCTAAATGTTGCAACTTTCATCAGCCATTCTATTCACTGCACACCACCCACCCAACTTGGCCCTCTCTGTGTTTTCTATTACATAAAAATAAACAAATAGTTTATAAATTTAACAACTTTTGTAGCACTTGAGTGCTTAAACTTATCTGCAATCAATTGAAATTGGTAACAACCTGGGGAATTAAATGCATATGTAGGGACAATCAAATTGAGCAACCAAATGTTCGTATTTTATTTTTGGTTTTCGTTTTTTTGCATTTGCATTTGCATTTGCATGCGCATAAAATCGACAGCATCTCGGTCCTCACATCTTTCGTGTCAGTTCGACAAAAGTTTTTGTGTTTTTTTTTTGTTTATCCGCCTTCTTCATTTCTCATCCTGTGAATCTGTTTTGCATTTTCTGCGGTTGCATTTGGCCAAAATGTACAGCTGCCTTCCTGCCTGTATGTGTGTATGTGTGTGTGTGTGTTTGCACACATTAACACTTTATTGTTGTTGTTTGCGCATGCATGCTAAAAACTTAACGAAGCAAAATGTTATTCTTTGTTTGTTGTTGAAGTTGTTGTTACATATTGCCGTTTGTTCTCTGATTTATATATGCACTTTTTGGTATATCCGAGGCAAGAAATAGTTCAGTATCTTAACAACTAATTAGGCGGAAGAATCTTAGATAAGTTGACAATAGTATAACAGTTTATTTTAACTAACGAACAAGACCAAAAACGGCTTCATTTAAAAGATGGTTCTTCTTCTTTGTAATGTATGAAAAGTTCTTTAAAACAAGGGGACAATTGTTCTCGAAAATATTTCTTGATCTCGCTTTGAGAACGGAGTTCAAAGAGATCAATTCTTGAATTCGATGAATTTCTATCATTATACCCTTGCAAAGGGTATTATAATTTTGCCCAGAAGTTTGCAACGCATAGAAATATTAATTTCCGACCCCATAAACAATATATATTCTTGATCAGGGTGACGAGCTGAGTCGATTGAGCTTTGTCCGTCCGTCTGTCTGTTTCTAAGCGAACTAGTCTCTCAGTTTTAAAGCTATCGAGCTAAAATTTTGCACAGAGTCTTTTTTTTGCTGCACACTACTAATATCTCGAAACCGACTGGATCGGATGACTATATCTCATAGCTCCCATAGGAACAATCGGTCGGAAAACTGGTTTTAGTGAGAAAAACTTTTTTCTTTTCAATGAAAACGTCTCCAAACTTTGTAATCGTAGGTTTTCTATGTTTTTTTACAATTCTACCAAGTTTTATTAAAATCGGACAACTATATGGTCATTGCCATACAAAAGATAGGTCTGAAAAACAGTCTTATCTAGAAATACTTTTTTGTTTTAAATGGTAGCATCCTGCATTTTTGTGTTTGTTTGTTTCACATGCTTTTACATAATTTTAAAAATTTTCTTCAAATGAGCACTATTCTACTCAACTCAACCACAGCACCGAAAAGTATAAATTTCTGTTTTGGATGTACGTCCACATATGTGTGCAATGGTGCAGTGAGCTAGCATGTTGCCGTCGTTGAGTGCCAAAGATCTAGGGATTTAGTTTAAAGAAGTCCGACCAGAATGGTTCTTTCTTTGGAAAATTAAGCAAGGCAGCTCGATATCTGTTACAATGGCAAGAAGAGAGACAAAAGACAATGCTGGAAGAGAAACGTGCCATGAATGATAAAAAATCTAGAGCTGAAAATCGTAGTGTAAGCTATTAAGAGTCGTTTTTTCTCCTTCTAGTCCAAGCAATCCAAACATATTTAAAAAAATATGTATATTAAGCTTTATTTTGATGACTTTTTACCACTTTGTGTTAAAACATATGCCAAGTAGTTCACAACCGTTGAAAACTGGCACCTTTCACTCCCAACAAACTCTAATCAAGACAATGAAATAAAATATTTATCCCACGATCCTTTATACAACTTAACCTTTACTCACTTTTTGTGTTTCTCTTACGTTTAATTTGGTTTCTTGGCTTGCCAATGTAATTGGTATAACAACAGAATATGCAAACGCTTGTTTAACAGCTAATATTTGTGAGGGGCTGTCAGTGTGGAGTTTCGGAGGGTGGGTTGGTCGCACCCACTGCCAAACCAAACAACCTCGACATCGACAACTTTGTTGTGTGTGTTGTCTGTTCACGGGTTTTGCCTTGTATGTAATTTCTTTCTGCTGTTCCGGCTTGTTTGGCTTGTGGTTCCCTTTTTTCTTTGTTGCATTCAACCTCCCTCCCTCCCTGGTTGTATGCCCTTTTACTTGTGTCCAGCCACTTTCGTTGCATCCAATGGCAACAGCAAATGTGTCAAACACAAACTACAAGTGGTCTGAGTCAAGCAGTTGGGGCAGGTAGATATGCAGATACTTTCTTAGATGGCATGTCCAGCTGCGGACTGTCAACTATGTGGTTAAAGTTGAAGCTTTGTGGTTAAATGTTTCGCTTAAGTCTCCTGTCAAATGCAAAAATATGTCACAAAGTGCTTTGATATTTAAAAATTGTGCATATTATTATTTATGGAGGAGTTAGGGAGTTAAGATAAGGAAATAAAAAAAAAAAGACAGGAATGAGAAATACCGCAAATAGAAGTGCGTTTGAAAGAACAAAAGGGTCAAGCAGCAGCAGCAAAAGGACAGAGGACAGTCAAGAGTAGAAGAATAATAATTAGGGTAGGAATTAATTCAAGTGGCTTGAGGTTGGGGGAATATGCATCAAGTTAATGGATGAAGAGAGTTGGAGTTGACTGTTGACTGTTAAAATATATCAAATCCAGCTCCTTTTTGAAATTTGTGGGGGCTAATGTCATTCAAATTCAAGTGAGCGTTGGTGTAAAGGTTTTTTATTGAAACCTTTTTTATACTCTATAGTACTGAGGTGCATTGAGGTTGTGCAAAAGTGTGTTACATTCATCCAAATCATCCCAGATCTAATAAATACTAGAAATCTATAGTGTACACCATCGATATTTATATTCTGTACCTTAGGTGCAAAAGTATGTAACAATCAGAAGGAAGCATCTCCGACCTTATAAAGTATATTTATTCTTGAGCAGCATAAACATCCGAGTCATGTCCGTCTATCTGTCCTTATGAACGCACAGATCTTAGAGATGGTTAAAGATAGAGGTTTGACATGTATGGGAGATATGCTTTTTAGGTCTGCAGGCAGATACAGTTTATTTCCAATTTTAACCACTCCCCCTCCCGCCCCCCCAGCTGGGAAAAAACGTCATATCTCCCACAGTTTTAAAGATAGATGGTTCGTACTTTCTAGACATATTTAGTCATCAGTACAACTTATTGATCCGCCAAAGGAATGATGAAGATCGGATGAACGGTCGTCCAGTTATGATCAAAAGACTGTTCGTTGCTGCAGCGCAGTAGCAGCGCCGCTTTCAGCTGCTATTGCAGCATCAAAGCTTATGCTGAGCGTAAAGCGATGCTACATAGTATGTTATAATCGGGCTTGTTCGACATTCTTTCTTGTTTTTATACCCTGTTCCCATTGAAAATGGGAAATTGGGGTATTATGAAGTTGTGCGAATGTATGTAACAGGGAGACGGAAACATTTCATAAAGTATATATATTCTTGATCAGCATGAACAGTCGAGTCGATATTGGCTGGCTGTATGAACGCATCGATCTCAGAGACTAAAGGAGATAGAGCCACAAATTTTTGCATGAAGGTAGATATATGCCGTAAGCAGACTAAGTTTGTTTCAGATTTGAAAAATTCCCCCACCGTCCCCCTGTTATACCCAAAAATCCGTCAGATCCTAGACCGAAAAATACGTCAGATCCACAATTTTCAAGTAAGAGCCTCATGGTACACATCAAGCTAGGCCCAATATCCATCTACTCTGAAAAGTACAATCAGATCGGAGTTATAAGCAAAACCATAGAGCTGACAGGGGCACCCCCCCTAAGTTGTTAGTCAGGACTAAAACCACTTAAAGGTCAAAATAATGTTGCCTACATTTAGGATGACAATTTAATAGCTGTTACAAAAACCCTGCTACATACATCTTCAAAAATTCAAAAACAAATAAATGAAAACAAATGAAGAGGGTATTTTGTAGTTGGGAAACTCGACTGCAGCGTCCTTACTTTTTACTACAAGACTTTGTGCAAAGTTTGGTACGGATAGCTTTCAAACTGACGGAGGAAATTGGATAGAGACAGACAGTCGGACTTGGCTATATCGACTCAGCTCGTCAGGCTGATCAAGAATATATATAAACTTCAAGTGGTCAGAGATGCAAACTAGTTAGCAGACCTGCCTCGCTCTGTTTGTTTTCTTTCAAGGGCTAATCATACTTGTGGGACTTGTTTATTAACCATAACTCATAAGCAGCGTAAGCATTTAACCCAAAAAAGAAAATGCAACCAACAGCATCCGGCCCACACACACACACATACACACACACACACACAAATCAGTTGCTCGCCTGCTCTTTTCTATCCACTCACTTTTCACTGTTAGTTATGTCTGCTGGCGGGTTTCCTTCTTTTCGTGTTATTTATGTTTATTTGCATATATTTTATTTTAGTTAACACAGCAAAAACAACATGCAAAAAAACAAAAAAGGGAGAAGAAGAAGGAATACTAAAACATGCTCATTTATTTCTGCACAGTACCAAAAAAAACTTGCATACTTTTAAGCGCCAGCGGGGCATATGCATGCATGCGTGCGTGTGTGTGTGTGTGTGTGTGTGTAAGGAAAAGAGTGCGGTAAATTAGTAGACAAATGGACATAATGGGCAGAACGTGAAAAAAAGGAGGCGAAATTTAAAGCGCAAGTTCTTTGAACTTCCACATTTGAAATGCTTCATGCAGTTGCGAGTCTGCACAATAATTTACCAAAATGTGCCAAAGGCATGCAGTGTGTGTGTGTGTGTGTGCACAATGTGTATATTTAAGGCAATGGCTACATAAAATGGCTTAGAAATGTAAATATATTTGTGGCTCATAAGCATCTTAGCCATGTGAAAACAACTATGAAAATGATATTCAACTTAAATTGATTGTATTCAATATGGCTTAAGGGTAAATTAAGGATATTTGTAGTAAAACAATTGGTTGCTTGTTTTTGAAAGTGGTACAAAAATGTGTGTTCCAGCTTAAAGAAGCAATCATACATTTAGAAACAATCAAAAACTCAAGTCAAAACAATCACTCGACGCAGCCCTCTTCCCCCTTCCACCACTTAGACTAAATTGCAATTTTGTGCAACATTTTTGTCGATAATCTGGTTTTCCCTTTTTGCATTCAGGAAAATATTTCCTCACACAGAAAACAAACAGCAACTGTTTGAAAAATTATGCATAAATATGCATTTTGAAAATCGAGAAATCGATTTGGTGCAGTCAGTGGGAGCCATGGGAGCCAAGGCTTAAGCGACCAATAGATTTCTACACTCGAGGCAATCAGTCAGGCAGCCAGTGAGGCATAGGAAAGCTCCCCGAAGCAAGCTTTATCTCAATGTTGCAAGCAACAGCTGTGCAACATCAACGGCCATACATTTTGTTTTGCATATTTAGGTTCCAGCTGCATCTGTAGATTTTTCTAACCACTTTTCGCTTTATTTATTTGCATTTACATTTGCTTGGTTGGGGAGGTAGCTGCTGCTGTTGCTGTTGCTGCTCTTGCTGCAATTTTTTCAAAAGTCATGTTTGATTTGCAATTTCCCCCACAATTGACAATAAATTTGTGCTCAGACTGTGTGTGTGTGTGTGTGCGTTTTGGGGCTACAAATTTGTTGCTAGTACTTGTATTTTATGTTGAGGAGCTTTGCAATAAATGTTTGATTGTGAACCACATGATAACTTAAATTGGAGCTAATTTTGTTTAAGGTTTTGTATACTGTCTGATTGAGAAGAACTAGCAGATAAATCTTGGTACTAAAATATGGTAGAATATATCTAAAATTATGATCCTAAGATCAAGGCAATTATTTATAAAATGTTGAATTTTTCATTACATCAGAGGAGGCTTAGGTTCGGTTAGATTAGGATAAATTACAGCCTTCTGAGGCCTTTTGGCCCATTGTGATGCCTGTTAAAAGGAGTAGGGTTTGGGATGGTAGTTGGTAAAGGGAATTAACGGTCAGGTTCTGCGCAATCTCTCTATTTAAAACCATTTTAAGCAATCCACAAAACGAGCCTGGTCTTCTAGGAGCACATTTGTCAGACTGCCCAAGAGGCTTAAATCGAATGGAACTGCTTTAATTGTTAACCAGCTGTCCAAGTGTACAAAATCTTGATTTATTTCTCTTGACTATTGATCCTTCATTATCCATACTTGATCTTGAAACAGCTGACAAATTGTAAAGTCTAAAAAGTCATTCAAAGATTGTAATTTTATGAATTTCTCAAAATATGCCAAGAAAACGAGAGTCTAATGTGCCACGAACCTCTCAAAAAGAGCAAGACAGAAGAAACTACTTCACGGAAGAAACGGAGATCCGCAAAATACAACAGAAAAGCCATCAAAATCAATTGGAGAGCAGCTAAAACGTCAGAACAGGCGAACAATCGACGACAGTTGCTTTTGAGACTGAGATATAAACGAGGCAAACGTGGCGCGATGAACAAATCGAGCAGCAGGTCAAGCTGAGAAGTGTAAAAAATTGCAGAGCATTCTATCAATCGATGGCAGAACACAGAAAATTCCACAAATCCAAGAATGGTCCTCACAATCAAGAAAATTTGATAATTTCCCATGAATGAAGGAAGTTAAAGTCAAAACTTTATAACGAGTTTCGATTATAATGAAGATTTGATAAAAGGCAACTGTAAATAAATAAACAAACGTAGCAGCAGGTGAAGCTAAAATGTGTAAAAACGCCGGAGCAGGCTAGCAATCGACGGCAGAGCACAAAAAATCCCACAGCTCCAAGAATGTTCTACAAAATCAGGAAAGTTTGATAATTTCCCATGAATAAAGAGAAATAAGAAGTGTTTAAAATTCCAGAGCAGGCTAGCAATCGACGGCAGAACACAAAAAATCCCACAAATTCAAGAATATTCTACAAAATCAGGAAAGTTTGATAATTTCCCATGAATAAAAAGAAATAAGATGTGTAAAAATTCCAGAGCAGGCTAGCAATCGACGGCAGAACACAAAAAATCCCACAAATTCAAGAATATTCTACAAAATCAGGAAAGTTTGATAATTTCCCATGAATAAAAAGAAATAAGATGTGTAAAAATTCCAGAGCAGGCTAGCAATCGACGGCAGAACACTAAAAATCCCACAAATCCAAGAATGTTCTACAAAATCAGGAAAGTTTGATAATTTCCCATGAATAAAGAGAAATAAGAAGTGTTTAAAATTCCAGAGCAGGCTAGCAATCGACGGCAGAACACTAAAAATCCCACAACTCCAAGAATGGGTCTCAAAAATTCAGAAAATTTGACAATTTCCCCTGAATAAAGGAAGTTAAAGTCAACACTTAATAACTAGCTTCGATTTGATAGATAGCAATTGTAAATAAAGCTTCGACTTAAGTGCTAAAGTGGACACTTTCATTCTATTTTACTTTATACAATTACTAAACAACCCTGCCAGCGCTACCATTTCTACCAATAAAAAAGGCAAGTCTTTTGGTTGCACATTTTATTTCCCCATCCCGTCATTTTATTTTATAAACTGCTCATTTACCTTTAAGCATGCTGTCCAATTCACTAACCAACTCTCTTTCTCTCATGCCCTTTTTTTGCTGGCTCTCACCTGAGCCGCTGGGCATAGCCACTTTTACTTCAATTGCTGCTGTTTTCCTGTTCCTGCTTCAGGTCTAGCAACATTTCTTGATTGCATTTTGAAAGAATAATGAAAATTAGCTGCCACAACTACACACACACACACACCCTAAACAGAGGAGCCCAAAGGCGGAGGAGAAGCAAGTTTTCATTTTTTTTTTTTTTTGTTACTTTATTTTACGAATTTTTTCTGTTGGGCTGTATTGTTTTTTTCTTACGTACTCCGCACAGTTTTCAAATTGCTTTTGCTGGCGCATTTTTAAGCAGGACTCGCTCACACACACACACACACACACACACAAACGAAGATAGGAAAATTAAATAAAAATGTAACACAAAGTTTGACGCCAAGGGAGGGAAGAAGGAGAACGAAAATTTTGCCCGATTTCTTCTTTTTTTTTTTTGAATTTGAATTACACTGCATTAAAAAGTGTTTGTTTTTTGCACTGTCTGTCGCTTTTTCGATATGCAGAGCTTGATTAAAGTTTTCGCCGTTTTCTTTGCTTTTCACTTATCCCTATATATATATATATGTATGTATGCATGTACATAAAGACAATGCCAAATGCATAATTCATTGCAGTTTGCCTTCTAATTAGGGGCCGCAAGACGTAAAAAATGCATTAAACTTTCAGCGAAACATTGCAGTTAAAGTTTAAAGAATACTCGGAGAATTCCCTTCACTGCCTCTGCCTTGGCCTTCATAAATCTTCATTAGTGTGGGAGGCGAGGTGGAAAGCGTGTTGAAAAGTGAAAATGCAGCGTTCTTAATGAGCATCGCTGAGTAATTAGCCAACATTGTGGTTTGCCACCAGTTTCTTGTTGCTTTGGGAGGTGGTGGGGGAGGGGGGGAGCGGTTACACAGCATCCCAGAACAATTCTTTAACTAAGCTTAATCAATTATTTATTGAAGTCGCCTTGAGGTTCTTTTTGCAAAAGGAAGCCAATTCTTAAGCTTTCGACAAATAGCTATAGCTAAAAGTTGTTATGTACACATTACTATAGAGATTCATTTTCCTGTGCGAAGTCCTAGTAGGTTGTTGAGGATAAGTGCTGAACAAATGAGGCCATCAATTTATGTTTTTATTTTTATTTTTAATTGTGAATTGAAAAGTATGTAAGGACGTTGTGTTGGGGTTCACAACATCAACTTATCTACTAAAAATTGTGACTAAAGTTAGTTTGCCCCCCGGCAACAAAGACTAACATACCCATTCTTCAGTCCCGCCAACTCAACAAAAATCTCAACCAAAAGACCCAAGTAACATGCATGGACTGGATTTTGCATGCGCAAAAAAAAGAGTTATGCAAAAATGTAAAGTGCACTTTTAGAAAATTACAACTCAAGTATTTGGGTGAACCAAAGAAAAAAAAAAACAACAAGAAAGCTAAGCTAACTTCGTCTGTGCCGAAGTTTTTATACCCTTGCAAGTGCTCGCTTAAATATTTTCAAAACAAAAACTCTTTTTCCCATTTTCCGACCCATTGTTCATAAGGGAGCTATATGATATAGTCATCCGATTTGGCCAACAATTTGTTAAACTATGTAAAATTATGTGAAACAAACAAATACAAAATTGCAGGATGCTACCATTAAAAACAAAAAAGTTTTTGTAACTAAAACTGTTTTTCAGACCTATCTTTTGTATGGCAGCTATACCATATAGTTGTCCGATTTTAATAAAACTTGGTAGAATTATAAAAAAAATATAGTAAACCTACGATTGCAAAGTTTGGAGACGTTTCCGTTGAAAAGAAAAAAGTTTTTCTCACTAAAACTAGTTTTCCGACCGATTGTTCCTACACTCAGAAAAAAAAGGCTACCGGCGCTCTACACCAATCGGGATGGAATTTAAGCCGTTTTGTACTTGAAATTTCAAGTATGATTCGTTCTAGAGTGTACTTAAATTAAGTACGAAACATTCTAAACTTGAAATATGACTGGCAATATTATTGAAATGAGAACAAACCTTCTTGACTCAAGAACATTTTGTACTCACAGTAAGATGAAAGATTCTAGAAAAGCGAGTTCTTAGTTCAAGTAAAAAATATGTTAAATTGAGTACAAAATAGACTCATTATCCTAGCTCCACAAAGTGCGCAACAGAAAATTCAAATTATTTTTAAGCGAGTCTGTTCTTAAAATTCCCAACTGGCTCTAGCACTTTTGTAATGGAGTTATTGTAAATTTCTGAGTTACAGTAGCTCTAACTTGCTCTTTCGTTATGGATCTTGGATATTTCTTTGTTTTAATACAGAGACCTCGTTCAAGAACAAAGTGGGAAGTAGCTATACTGTATGGGCTCAAACCAAGAACATTTTCTTCTTGTTTTAAATACTCTTATATTCTTCCTAGAATGTTTTTGGGCTGGCAATAGAAATTACTTACTTTAAGAACGAATGTTTTGTATTTATTTGGAGACATAATCGGGATTGACTTAAGACCATTATAAGCTAAAAGTATGATTAAAAATATTTTAATCGTTCAAAACATACTTAATATATCCCAAAATATTGAAAAATCGTACTTGATATAAGAATTTTGTACTTAAAACAATTATTTTCGTACTTACCGTACTATTGACACTGTTTGTACTTAATTCAAGTACAAAGTTCTTGGTTTTTTTTTCTGAGTGTATGGGAGCTATGAGATATAGTCATCCGATCCGGTCGGTTCCGACAAATTAGTAGTGTGCAGCAAAATGAAGACTCGGTGCAAAATTTCAGCTCGAAAGCTTCAAAACTGAGAGACTAGTTCGCGTAGAAACAGACAGACAGACAGACGGACAGACGGACGGCCAAAGCTCAATCGACTCAGCTCGTCACCCTGATGAAGAATATATATGGTTTATGGGGTCGGAAATGAATATTTCTATGCGTTGCATACTTCGGGGCAAAATTATAATATCCTTTGCAAGGGTATAAAAAACAACAAAAATGTTAAACCTCAACATCTACTCCACATATACAGGAGTGTATATATATATATATACATAGAAGACTTATGCATGCATTCTTTTTGTTTTATTTATGGCCCCGTGCATTGGCCGACGACGACACTTCTTTTTGTTGCCATAGTTCTTGGCATACGCAATGAAGATAAACGACATGCAAAAAATGTCGCCGAATTTAAAGTGCAATAAATCAGGCGGCCAGTCGAGCAGTCATCGTTCAGTTGACAAGCTCTGGCGGAAGTTGCGCCATTTTGCGCTGCCTGACGGTTTCCGGCATCAAGTTGAAACTTGCCCAGCCAGACAAAGTATATTTTTCACTCCTTTTGAAGTTTGGCTGCAGTTTATTCTTTTGCAGCAGACGAGCAATTAGCCATTTAAGCGTTGCCCCTTTACCCCTGTATCTGCGGTTGCTTAACAACTTTTTCCTGCTTTTTTCCTTTCTGGGTGTGTGTGTGTGTGTGTGTGTGTGGGGCGGTGTGTTTGTGTGTGTGCGTTGACTTTTTATGACAGCATCATTGGCATGTCGTAAAATGTGAGTGACGACATCGCGCATGGTGTGAAATATTTCATAAGCTTGTGCAACATTTGGCGGCACAAGAAGCCAATGTGCCACCAGGCTGCTGGAATTTTAAATTCTGTTTTGTTTTTACCACAGTGGTCGGGGGACAGCGGGGCACTTGTAAGGATTGTAAACACGTGATAGCAGGAGACATGCAAAGTAGCGAGTCAGTTGGTTGAGCTATAAGAAAATATAAATAATAATAATCACTCGTGCTTGCTTGGCTTGGAGAGGAATACTTTTCAAATGTGTTTGTGCGGAAAGATTTGACTAGGCTCAGAATCACGAGGAACCTTAAAATGATGCCAATTTTCACTGCGGTAGCTTAAGTTGCGATTACTTAGTATTCTATCCTTAGACTTATACTTATTTTTGGCACTGCATGGTTAAACGCAATGTTATACATAGAGTCTAGGCCGAAGTTTGTATATTCTTGCATTACGTTTGTCTAACTAAGGGCCGATTTCTCATCTTCTTAATAACTGCTGTGTGTCAGATAAGCTTAGATTTTGCTCTGTCATTTGTAGGTTTATGTGACAGATAGCTCTATGAAGAAAATTAGAAAACGGCCCTAAGAATACTTTTCTAACCTTACTTTTCTATGGGAACTATACCATATAGATGTCTGATTTCAACCAAACTTCATGAAATCATGCAATAGCCTAACAAACAAACATGTGAGAAATTTGAAATCAATTCCATTGAAAACAAAAAAGTTTTTCTCAATAGAACTTGTTTTTCGACCAAACATTCGTACTGCAGCTATATGCTATAGTCAACCGATTTTAACAAAACTTCGTAAAATTGTGTGAAAACGTATTAAATAAATAAAAGATAAATATAAGGACATTTCCATTGAAAACAAAAAAGTTTTTCTCAATAGAACTTGTTTTTCAACCAAACATTCGTACTGCAGCTATATGCTAAAGTCTTCCGATTGTAACAAAACTTAGTGGATTTGTGTAAAAGCATATAAAATAAATAAATACAAATTTGAAGGACATTTCCATTGAAAACAAAAAAGTTTTTCTGACTAGAACCACTTTTCAGACTCTGCTCTGCTATGACAGCTATGCTGTATAGCTGTGCGATTTTGACCAAACTTAGCAAAATTATGTAAAAGCATAGCAAGCTAAGAAATACAAAGTTTGTAGGCGTTACCATTGAAAACAAAAAAGTTTTTCTCACTAAAACATGTTTTTTGACCGAACATTCCTATGGCAGCTATATGCTATAGTCAACCTATGTTGACCAAACTTTGTAGAATTGTGTGAAATTGTATTAAATAATTAAATGAAAATTTTAAAGACATTTCCATTGAAAACAAAAAAGTTTTTCTCACTAAAACCACTTTCTTACTCTACTATTCTATGACAGCTATACTATATAGTTGTACGATTTTTACCAAACTTAGTAAAATCATTGGAAAGCATGGCAAACTTAGAAATACAAAGTTTGGGGGCGCTTCGATTGAAAACAAAAAAGTTTTTCTCACTAGAATTAGTTTTTCAGTGGATCGTTCCTATGGCAGCTACATGCTAGAGTCATTCGATCTGTCCGTTTCCAACAAATCGGCAGCGTATATGAATTTAAAGACTTCGTGCCAAGTTTGGTGAAGATAGATTTCAAACTGAGCTGAGGAGTTAGCATATAAACAGACGAACATGGCTAAATCAACTCAGTTATGCTAAAAAAGGACATAAAAAATTCCAAAAAATACAGCAGACAATAATATTATAAAGGAGAGCTTAAAAACAAAACATCAACGTTCTAAGGCAACAGACTTACCATCTGCACCACCGGCTTTTATAATGTGCTAAGAGCTAAGCCACACAGTCAAGCTGCAAGCTAAATGGCCATGCAGTCCGTGTTCAGTTATGAATTCGAAACCCAGACGTGGATAGGTTAAACACAAGTAATAAAGTCGGTTAAGCCAGACTATTATCGACTCTTTACCTCCCAAAGTTTGTATTTACCACACAAAAGGGTTACAGTACGTAGTACAGTATGTTGGTTTTCCTTATAACTCAACCGTCGTTCATCCGATCCTTACCAATCCTGTGGCCAATACTACTTCCCCATACCAAGCCCATACCTGAATTCGATTTTAAATATAGTTTTCAACATAAACTCATCATACAAAACTATAATTTTATAAGCCAAAACCAAATTCTCAAATGCTTTGCCAGTAAGCCGTATCAATTAATAGCTTTTGCTGCAAAAAAAACAAATCAAATATATTTCCTTTGCATAATTAAGTCAAAAATGTTACACATGACAAATTCTTGGCTAGCTTCCACTTTCCACTCTGAATTTGATTTGTTTGGCAAATTTTCATTTTCATTTTATGAATCAGCTAACTGTCTTGACCCATCCTTGCTCCCATTTCTTAAGAATTAATCATAGAAATTATTGTATATTTTTAATGAGCCATGGTCATGCCATACTTGGGTGCGGCTAAGCTAAAATATTTTAGAAAATACCTGCAATTTGCTAAATGCATTTGTGTGGCATTTTCTGGGTTGGGTCACGTGGCAAACAGATTAGTCAAGTCAGCCAAAATGGAGAGTTTTTTGGTTTTACCTGCCGTTTTTGGTTCTCCTTTTTGGCTGTTGCAAAATAACGTAGCGCGAAAAACGCCACTAAATCTTAAGCGCCAATAATTCAATAATTTCACGCTTAAATCATAGCAAATTAACCCATTTCCGGCGTAGACAGCGCCACATAAATTATGCCGGCGATGTGGGAGCGGTTGGGCAATGCCTTGGCCAATGTCTTAAAGTTTCTGCTCGTGTACCCTGTGTGGGAAGGATAGAAAGGGTATATTGAACTGAAGTAAAATCTGAATTTTTAGTGAAAATCAGATATCCAAATATATAAATTTGGAAGGGATATGTCTTAAATATACTTTTAATCATCCAAAATCATCCAAATGATCATCATTTTTCATATCCTTTGAATGATTTTAAGCTCCGTTGAGTGATTAAATTCCAAATGTATACCGGAACACATCCTATGGATATTTTTTAATATATCCTTTTTTTCTCTGTGTAGTTAAAATACAAAAAATTAAAGATTTACTGAAAAAAATTTTTAACACAAATTTTCTAAAAACGAGAAAGCTAAGCTTACTTCGTCTGTGCCACAGTTTTTTTATACCCTTGCAAGTGCTCGCTTAAAATTTTTTTCAAAGAATACTCTTTTTCCCATTTTCCGACCGATCGTTCGTATGGGAGCTATATGATATAGTCATCCGATTTGGCCAAAAATAGAATAGAACTAGGCGAAAGTATGTGAAACAAACAAATACAAAATTGCAGGATGCTACCATTAGAAACAAAAAAGTTTTTCTAGTTAAGACTGCTTTTCAGACCTATCTTTTGTTTGGCAGCTATACCATATAGTTGTCCGATTTTAATAAAACTTGGTAGAATTAGAAAAAAACATAGAAAACTTATGGATACAAAGTTTGGAGACGTTTCCATTAAAAATAAAAAAGTTTTTCATCCTAAAACTAGTTTTCCAACCGATTGTTACTATGGGAGCTATGAGATACAGTCATTCGATCCGGTCGGTTCCGACATATTAGTAGTGTGCAGGAAAAAAGAAGACTCTGTGGAAAATTTCAGCTCTATAGCTTGAAAATTGAGAGACTAGTTTGCGTAGAAACAAACAGACAGACGGACGGACAAAGCTCAATCGACTCAGCTCGTCACCCTGATCAAGAATATATATATAGTTTATGGGGTCGGAAATGAATACTGACCAAATTATAATACCCTTTGCAAGGGTATAAAGGTATTGTAAAAGTTTCAAGCTTGCCCGCAGCCTATACGCATCGACTGCATTCGTTGTAGTGTTGCTTAAAGTCTGTTCAGTTTGACTAAAGTACTTGAGAATGGTGATATATTTCTCTAAGCATATTTGATTCGCAGGTGTGCACACATGTATGGCAGCAACTGGCACCAAAAAATATGACAGTGTTTCTAAACGCACGCCTTATAATTGGGAAAAATGCTTTTGTTCATTGAACTGGTTTTCTCACTTATTGTATAAGGTTCTCCATGATCAATTATACATTTCTTTGAGGTGGTTGAGTTGAGTCAAAGTGTGCTCATTTCAAGAAAATTCAGAATATTTGTTCTCTCTTGTTCTTATGTTAAGTTAAAGGCAACTTATTCCTAAACAGGTCTTTCCCAGTAGCATAATTTCCATTTTCCTTTCGATGTTTCTGTTACTCGCTGTCTTTTTCCAATGAGAAATGTGCAAGAAGTAATCCAAAAGGAAAACGTTTCAACAGTTCAGTTACTGCATGTTGAATCACTGCTTTAAGTTCTTTAATTTGAATTGTACTTTCAACTTATTTTCTAATGGTTACTTAAGTTACTTATTTAGATTCACATATGATCCAACCAATAACCACCAACCATATAAAGATTTCCTTTCCCCCCATTTTCAAGTACCAATTAGTCGAACCCCCTTTTATTTTCCCGCACACATTCCCCTCATATTATTTTCCACATTTGACTGGCTTGCTCCCTTACAACAAAGAACAGAAGAAGCAAAAACAAAAAAAAACAAAGAAAAAATGCAAAACGTCTTTTTCCTTGTCGTCTTGTGCTTATCTTTCTACCCGCGTTTGCCTTTTTGGTGGATTGCCAGGTGTGAGGGAGTCAGTTGAAAATTGTTGGTATAGTTGGCTATAAAAAAAAGTTACTACTTGCTGCAAGCATTCGCGTGAGCGTGAAAACGGTTTTACGTTTTTTTTTTTTTTTTCTTTGAGGGGGCGTTGGCTTTTGTTGCGCTTCGCCAAAGACAAGCTGACAAATGCTGAAACGTATCGTATGCCATCTATCATCGTGCATTAGAGAAACGGACGTAGGACTCGGTCCACCACCCACAACATACCGACTGCCTGGTGTTGGCAGCAAAGTTAAGTGCCCGTTCAATGGCCAGTTTTGGGTTCACGTTTTATGTTACAATGTTAATTTCCTCTTTGGCGTCGGGAAGACTCTTTTGCTTGCTTTGCTAAGAAAACTGATTGCTGGACGAGAAGGACTAGTTGGATAGGAGCGAGCAAGGGAGGGATGGTAAGAAGTTGTAGGCACTCTTTAAAGGTGAACAAATCTATATATAACTGGGCGAATAATAAACAGTTCAGTTTTTAGGTATATGTACTGCACACAGTGAGAAAAAAGGATATTAAAGAATATCCATAGGATGATTTCCGGTATCCATTTGGACGGGATGTGTTTTAAATATCCTTTTCATCTTTCAACGGAGCTAAAAATCATCCAAAGGATATGAAAACTGATCATTATTTGACATTTGACTTCAGAAAGATATGCTCAAAGCCTTAACAAACTTTCACAGATTGATAACCTGCAGAAGATATGTTTTGTATTTCGGTTACTCTAGCTTTAATTGCGGGGATCGGCAATGTGAGCAGAAAAGTTGCCATTGGCAGCGGAGACGATATACAGAGAACAGGTGAAAGCTTTCATGAGCTTATCTCTGCGTGTACGCAGCAAGCAGAGACTCTGAATATGAAGCTTTAAAGCTTGTGACTTGAATGTGGTTAATACTAAGTTTCTGCCCAAGCCTCTGCTTACATGGCCGACCTCTGCATGGTAGGGAAGATAACGGAGCAAGAGCTTTCCAAAACTGCATCAAAGCAGAGTTAATAATTAAATGCTTTAAAGTGCTTAACACTAAGTTTCTGCCCAAGCCTCTGCTTAGATTGCCTACCTCTGCATCATAGGGAAAATAACGAAGTGAGAGCTTTCCAAAGCTGCATTAAAGCAGAGATAATGAAAATTACTTGAATGTGCTTAACACTAAATTTCAGCCCAAGCCTCTGCTTACATTGCCGACCTCTGTATGATTTAAAAGATAATGGAGTGAGAGCTTTCCAAAGCTGCAGCAAGCAGAGATGATGACAGAAAGCTTGCGTGTGCTTAACACTAAGCTTGTGCCCAAGCCTCTACTCACATTGCCGACCTCTCTATGATTGAACAGATAATGGAGTGAAAGCTTTTCAAAGCTACATCAAAGCAGAGATAATGACAGAAAGCTTGAATGTGTTTAATACTGAACTTCTGCCCAAGTCTCTGCTTACATTGCCGACCTCTGCAAGATTGGAAAGAATGTGGAGTGAGAGCTTTTCAAAGCTTTACTTTGAAGAAAGCTTTAAAACTCGCTGGTAGAATATGCTTTATGTCTACTTGCTGCCAACACCTCTGCTACCATTGCCGACCCCTGTTCTTATATCATTTTTATCCACCCTTAAACCACTTGGATACCACCTCTGTGTTTTCTAGACATTCGGTTAAAGAGCGTTGACTTGATGGTGGTGGTGGCTAATTGTTGACTGTCAAAGATTTATGCCCCGGCAGTGCAATCATGTGGAATGCATGTTAATTACCATTAGCCCTGGCCCAAAGCCATTGAGCAGGTGGTTTCATCATCTCCACTCGCTGCTGTTGCAAATCAATTTTGATGTTATTAGTTAATAATTACCGGAGTCACGACAACGTCGCGCACACTTAACCCCAGGCTGCCGTGGGGTTAATGCTTGTAACGTGTTTGAACTGTAAATGAGCTGGAAAGGGCGTTGTACTTTACCTGGATATCTTAAAGTCATCCATCGACGGGCGGGGCGTTTTATTTATGACGAGTTGGAAAATGTCTGCAAATAAATGCCACTTAATGAATAACTCAACAACAGTTCATGGCTATAATTTGACAATATTTCCGCACGTGCCAATAGCAGAAATAAACCGAATTCTGCCTTTCAATTTCGCCCCGCGCTAACCCGCTCACGTAGTCAATTGCCCGGAAATGTTTGGCTGCGGCATAATTTGTCAATTGTGCGTGTTGATTTCTGAATTAGCTAATTTGGATTTTAGTTATTATGATTGCTGATTACACATGTGTCGGTGCCTGTGTGTGTGTGTGAGGGATGGCATTGTAGAGGGGTTGAAAATACCCAAAAAACATTCGTCAGCTAATGAGCTTTATAATTATTTTTTAACCATTTTACAGTTTGTCAGCATTTCGCTGAGCTGCTTAGTTTTGTGGCTGCGGTATTTGCTGAACTCCACTGAAAGAAACCAAATGTCCAAATCGAGTAGAGAAAAAGCGGCACAAAAAAATAAATAAACTGTTTCCTAACCAAGTAAAGCAAAGCCTATGGTTAGAAAGGGATTGTCCTTTCGGCAGTTAACTTATTTCTCTTGTACTTCAACATTTATACAACATTTTTTCCAAGTGTACTTTGTTTCATTGCTCGTATGTATTGCATATATGCATTCATAATTAATTGCAGTTTGTGCAATATGTTTCGGCGAGTGGATACTTCCTATCTGTGTGTTTTTTTTTTCTTTCATCGGGGTTTTCACATTCAATACATTTAATTAGAAATATTTTGATAGTTTTATTGTATTTAGAAAGCGTTTGGGAGTTAACTTCCGTTTCTAATTAATGACATATAAAATTGCACGTTGAATGTTTTATGAGAACTTAAATGGAGAATGTAGTTTGTTATCACATAGCAGCGCAATTATTTTAAATGGAAATTGGAATTCCCATTGCGGTAATTATACATTTTACTTTTGGAATGAAATTGAAAGTATTGGTTGTTGTTACATATGTTGTCAATGTATATATATTATTCAACAATTGTTAGTATCAGTTTGTAAGCCTGGGGATATGTGAAGTGAATTTAAGCAGTATTTTGCTTGAAGGCTTGCTGAGATGTCATTTGAGTTACCCAAACCGAAAGGTGTTTACTAATACTTCTTTGAAACAGACTTCCCTTTTAAGTTTAACCTTATAAGTTGCTGTTGTTGAGTGATAGAGTTTAGATTACTCCATGACCTTCTGCTCTAAATTATCAGTGATAAGAGGCAAGTCTCAACATTTAGTCAATTTAATCATGTACTGTGTCAGCCAGCTAGTGCATTATCTGTAAATGATACAAATCCTTATTTTGTGTGCTATTTTCAGGGATGCAAACTGATTTAATATAAGGAATGCTTCGCCTTCGTAGTCCTCACAGCTTTGGCCAGAAATCTAGTTTTTAAACCAAAACTCTGCCATTTGTATATTAGACAAGCTTTGCCAGCGGACATTTTTCACATGAAGGATATTCAGAGATTCTTGTGGAGTTGTAGCAATTGCTTCAGACTCCTTACCCAAATAACAATTAGCTAAATTATTTTGAAAACTATTATTGAATCAATTTTATTATTTCTAAAGTCCCAGTTAAGTATGCTATACTTTAAAAAAACGAAATCTCGCTTTATTTTTAGCTTGCTTTATTCTAAGAATATTTAAACTAGTTTATCTAAACTAGTTTTACAGGGAGTTAACCGGGAAATATGGAAACTTATAATATAAAGTGCATACTTTTAGGCTGGCACTTCAGATTTTCCGAAAAACAAACAAAATCAGCGTAAAAGCGCTTCCCGTCAGATTTAGTACAATATTCATAGATAAGTTAAAATAAGAGCATAAGAGAGAAACCTACTTTTGTTTATCAAACATGTGTGATCAACATTGATATAATCTGATAAATTCTACTGTTTCCCGAAACTAAAATTTTTAGCATTTAGTGAAGTTTTTGAAAGCATTTAACATTGGTTTTTGAACTATTATGAAATCATCAAGTTATACTAGTTTTTAGCTCTAAAATAAATGTTTCCAAATATTTCTATGATTTTTTTAGGCGAAGATATTGCAAAACTTATTGCATTCTTTCGAAACATTAGATGTTGTTGGGTGTTGATTGGTATTACTCTCGACTCTACGATCTTTAGGGGACGACTGTTAATTTTTCAGTGTTTTTTGAACGAAATTCGTCCGTTCTATAATTCGGAACAATATAGACATTGCTTTGGTCACTGGTTGGTCACAGTTTTGTTCACTACTTTGGTCACTGTTTGGTCACTGTTTGGATACCCTTTTGTTCACTGTTTGGTCACTGCTTTGCTCACTGTTTGTCACCTTTAGCCCCCGAAATGTATAATGTCACCTTAAGCGTGTCATTTCGCTAAGTAAGCAATATATAGTTAATGAAAAAGAGAAGGATCTGCCTTGCAAAGGGTATTATAATTTTGCCCAGAAGTTTGCAAAGCATAGAAATATTCATTTCCGACCCCATGAACCATATATATTCTTGATCAGGGTGACGAGCTGATTCGATTGAGCTTTGTCCGTCTATTTCTACGCAAATTTGTCTTAAGTTTTGAAGCTATTGACTGAAATTTTGCACAGAGTCGTCTTTTTGCTGCACGCTACTAATATTTTGGAACCGACCGCATTGGATGACTATATCTCATAGCTCCCATAGGAATAATCGGTCGGAAAAAACTTTTAGGATGAAAATCTTTTTTTTTTCAATGGAAACTTCTCCAAACTTTGTATTCATGGGATTTCTATGCTTTTTTATAATTTTGCCAAGTTTTATGAAAATCGGACAACTATATGGTATAGCTGCCATACAAAAGATAGGTCTGAAAAACAGTCTTAGTTAGAAAAACTTTTTTAATGGTGGCATTCTACTTTTTTGTATATGCTGGTTTTTCATACTTTCGCCTAGTTCTAAAAATTTTTGGCCAAATCGGATGACTATATCATATAGCTTCCATACGAACGAGCGGTCGGAAAATGGGAAAAACAGAATTTTTTTTTATATTTTAGCCAGCACTTGCCAGTGTATAAAAACTTCGGCACTGACGAACTCGTTTTTAGGTACTTTCATTTTTGTGAAAATTTCAAATAAATTTTATAATTAAACCTTTTATAAAAAAAATCGGAAGTAACACTCCCAAATGATTAATATTTGGTAATTTAGCAACACAATTCTAAGTTGCTTGGTTTTCTTCTTTACATAAATTTCCCTTCAAACTGTTCTCAAGCCCAAAAATTTCCCTGTTTTAATTTGGAACTTCTCTCTGCGTCTCTCTCTCTCTCTAATCCTTCTCTTATACACCTAAACAGCCACAGCTAAAGCTTTTACCTTCAATAAGCAGGCAATATTACACAATTGTATTTGTGAGCAAAGCTTTGGCACTTGGGGTACGAGCAAACGAACAGCTGATAGCTGGCATCAGCCAAACAATCTAATTTGGCAATTATCAGGAATTTTTTTTTGTTTTTCCATTTCAGGGTAATACAAATAAATAATAAATAACAACTGAGGGTGCTGAATTCTTCAGAATTTTGTATTACGAAGGTACTTTTTGGTTAAATTTCTGTTGGTAGATTCATGTCATTCAAGGATCAAAGGCTAAACAAATTGATACATATCCGAATATTGTAGTCAATAATATTTTTGTTTTTAATTAACTTTTAAAGACAATTAATTAATGAAGGAAAAGCCACTAAAAATTCCTTGAATAAGCCTTAGCTCACTTCTTCAATCTTAACTGCAAAAGACAGAACAAAATGAAGCAAACAAAAGAAGCAATTTCCTTAATACCTTTTAAAGCATTGCGTTATGTTTAAAACTGTAGCTTAAATTATATTTGTAAGCCTTAGTCAACATTTCGAACTTTGATTATCACATGTATATCCCATATGTCCTTCCATAAATATAACTGAATACGCTCTAAATTTTTTTCCTTAAGAGATTTTTTTTTATTTTTTTCCTTTTAAATTGTAACGCCTGGCGTACAAATATTTTATGTGTGCTAAAAAATTGCAGTGTTGGCATTTCGCACGCACACTTCCAGCCACACATGCATCGAGCTCGGCTGCATTCAAATCCTTTAACACTCAGCAACAACAAAAACAACAACAACGGGAAAAACAGTTGGCCAACAACAGCAGCAGAAAAAAAAAAGAAGAAAGAAGAAAAAAAAACGTAACGTGGCAGCGCATTTAAGTGCGCTTGCGAAGCGTATTATTGGCTTTAAGAGATAAGATGAAAATAAACTACTTTTACTACACCGACGCATGCAAACATACAAACAAACATACAAACAAACATACAAACAAACATACAAACGTACATACACCAACACCGACACCGACCGCAAATTGACTAAAACCAAGCCCAAGGCCCTGAGAGGGGAGAAAATGTTGTGTGCCCGGCGCCGCTTCTGTAGTTTTCGCTGTCTGTCACAAGACAATTTGTGCGCGCACAACACAGAATAATACATACACACACACACTCACACATCGCACACACACACACACACACACTGAGAAATAAGCATATGCATGGCACAGTTGTTCAGCTGGCATCAGGCTCTAGGGGCGTTGTATTCCTCTCGTTGCTTGTGGCACATATCGCGTATACGTAGCGTGGTATAAAACTAACTACAATACGTCTAGAATATGATAAAAGAGCGTAGCCGGGGATTTTTGTTTTTCAAAGGGGGCTTTAAAATATATATGGCTATTCATTTTTGTACCAAAATATTGGAAAAAGAATAAAATGTATATATAGGAAAAGTTTTCTTTTGAAAAAAGAATAAAGTGTACTAGTATATATAGAAAATGTTTTCGCAGCTAGTAAATCGAATGGTAGAATGTTGAATAGCTGTTTAAATGCTTTTATTACAATGATTCGGCGAAAGCTTTCTCATTTCTGTAGCGTCAGCCTAAAAGCTCCAGCATTACTGACTTGATCTTATATTTTTTTAGTATTTTATCCCTTTTATTCGTAATTCCCAACGCAAAAGCTGAGCATAAGTTGCAAATTCCATATCTCTTGTAGCTTTAATTCTTACCATTTGCTTTCCACTTAAGAGTGATCATCATCATCATTGATCCTTTTGGGTATTTGTATTCTTTTTAAGACTAGAGAGATGAGGACAGCTTAGATTTCACTGTCCAAAATTGCTTTCTACTTAAATCGATTTTTCTGATGATTAAACTGATGAGACTAATTTTTATGCATTTTCCCTATTTAGAAATCTGACATCGTTTAACAAAATGAACTACATACAAAGTCTTGTTTGAAGGACTCAGCAGCTTGCTGTAGTAAGTTATGAAATATAGCTAAGCCCAACACAATTGATCTGGTTCGAAATAGGAAGGTATGAATAGATACCAAGACAAAAAGATCCGTGTGGGCTCAATATGTCTTTAATATCATTCGGAGCTGAAAATCGGTCAAATGATGATCATTTTTTATATAATTTCTCGTATGCACATAAGAGACGCCGATCGAACGAAATTGCTCTGTCTGTAGAAGTTAGAAAAGAGTTAACTTTGATAATTCCTAAAATATAATTTTATGGTTTTCTAAAATGTATTTACTAAGAAAACGATAGTCTAATACGAGAGGTGTAGAAACTTTTTCCCTGTGCAAGTTGATCGGTGAGCTGCCTGAGCATCAGAACAGGCGAGCAATCGAAGGTAATAATATGCTAAAAACATTGCATACCAGCGTGCTTTTAAGACTCCGGAATAGTTGCAAGCATGATACAATGAACAAATTTAAAGGCAGTCCAGGTTGTAATCTACGGAAACGCACGAGCAGGCGAGCAATCGACGACAGCAATTTAAGCGGAACTGCTGAGACAGCGTAACAATCTCAATTAAGGCGCCATAAACAATCAGGTTAAAAGCGAGAGCGTAAGTTAAAGTCGGCCCTGCCCGACTTTGAAATACCCGTTACTTAGGGCCATTAGTGTTTAATAACCTCATGTGGCTCAGATAAGTACGCTACATTTTTTAACTCTGCCTCTGATCTTTGTGAGATTGTAGATATTGGCCACATAGACTACACTACAAAATCTAAGCTCCGACATCTTTTTATCTCTTAGAGTAACGAGTATAACAATAGAAACGTAGAAGCATGCGAGCAATCGATGCCATTAATTTGCCATGCACTTCACATCCCAGAGATCTGATGAAACTGCATAGCAATCTCAATTGCGGTGAGTTAAAAAAGTGGAGCGCCAGGAAAGGTCAAAAACTGCTGAAACATACAAGCAGGCGGGCAATCGACGCCATCTATGCCTTTTAGTATACGCATCCCAGTTAGCTGCTAAGTCTGCGTAACAATCTTAATTCTGGTGCAATGAACAATTGGAGCGCCAGATAAGGCAAAAATCTACAGAAACGACACAGCGTCGATTGCTCTCCTGCAAGAGCGGCCAAGCTGCAACAAATAGGAGAACTGAACAGTCCAAAAAAATCAGAAAAATTCACTGAAACTGTATATGAGTTATTATCAGGAAGAGAAGTAAAAAGAAAGTTGGTGTAAATCAAACAGTACAGAAAATCGCAATATACTCCTATATTTTTTGATAATAAAGAAGATTTAAAAGATGACCGCTGAAGAAGGATAAAAAAGAGGGTTTGATTGAAAACTTAAAAAATTTCATATCATTTCGTTTCTAAATGTTTTTTTTATGGGACCAAATCGTGTTATAGGGAAGTGAAAAAAACGAGACAAAGTTTGTTTATGACAGAAGGTCAATAATCTGATTGAAAACTAGCTTCAGCAGTAAACAGAGACTGCAGCCATCAAACGTTAAGCAAGCTGTGAAATGCACAACCCACTCAACACAAATCAGCACTCAGCAGAATGGAGTACATACACGGAGTAAATTGTGTTCATAGAAGTTATGAGTTGAGTTTATTTTAGTAGAGAGAGATGTGAACAAACTACATTTAAAACCACCAGAAGAAAAGAAAAGCCTTTAACTACTTAGAAATGTGAGTGGAGGTTGGTTGGTTTAATAATCCCTGAAAATTGGGTTTCTATTTGCAATGTAATTTTGAGAATCATATTTCTCAACAGAAGCCAGTTTACCAAATTAATTTGTCAGTTGATTTAAAATATGCAAAGGAATATCATTTTACAGACTGCTACCAAAATGATATGTATTTATGTATTTAGGTAAGATATTTTGTTAAATAAGCTAAGACCTATCCTTCTCCCCCCCCCTTTAAATAAAGCCTCTGTCTTGCCACACACACACACACATGCAAGCTTACATACATACATACACTTGCACATGCACTGTAGAGATTTCAAGTGAATAACTTGTGCGGGTAAACATTTTAGATTTTGATAAATTGCAACTTATATGTTTTCTGTATAAATAAAAGATTTACGTAAATCGCCTGGTAAATGGCTGTAAAGAAAATGTGTTCTACGTTGCCGCGAGTGGATGAGTGGAGTGGCCAGACAGGCGGCGTGGGGAGGGTGGGGGGGGGGGGGGGTGAGGTGTGCATACCAAATGCTTACCATCTTAGCCAAAGTGAACCAGCTAAACCAAAATACACAACAATCTAGAAGTTAAGAAAATTATTAAAGCAAAAGCACTTTGATACAAAATATATATATATATTTTTGCAGCAAGCATTTTGAATAATAAATCACACAAGAGATGCAGATATCGAGGACAGATTCAAAGATTACGCTTCAGTTGACATCAGTTCCCACCATTGCAATTCCCATTTGAGTTTTTGACAGCTGGAGGGGCGAAAACTGACATCGCTGCCATACAAAACTGCATTCACCTTGAGACCTTCAGATGGCGGTATTCATTCGATGCAAAAAAAAAAAAACTTTATTTGTTGCTATTGAGCGTTTTAGCTCAACCAAAAATCGTTTTACTTTATGGTCAAATGTAGCATGTGCACCCGGTAGAACCAGGTCACGCCCCCAACCCAGCCCCTACAAACGCTTTGCGGTATGGCAAAATAAAAACTAAAGTTTTTTGATAGTTGTTCGTTCGGCTGGTTGTTGCTGTTCTTGTTTGAGCCCCATGTAATTTATGTGTAGTAAATAACATTTTGCCGTAGTTTTTGTTTTTTGTTGTTCTTTTTTTTCACTTTGTCGATGTATTTTGACCTTGTGCGGAAATAAAACTGCAAAATAACGGCAGTTAGCGCTAAATGGACGCAAAAGTTTGCAGCATTAGCGGAAAAATGTGCGCGATATGATGAAATGAGGCAATGAGCGAAAACAAGAAACAAAAAAGTGAAATGTGAAAAGTGGAGGGAGAGGGTTGGCATTTAATAATGAGTTGTACAAATTACTTTAACTGCATACCCATGCTCAAAAGTAGGCTACATAAATGTTACATCTCAATAAAAATTCGATATCGATAACCCATTTCCTCTACATTTGACAACCGTGTTTAAAAAAAAACCTTCATTTAAAAACCCATTAGTGCATATTTATAAATGTTTCACTGTGGCCTGCATTTTGCGAAAGCCAGCCAGCCAATCAAGTTCATTTCGTTGCGCTGGTGTTTGCTGTTTTTTTCTTTTTTCCTTCCATCATACCACACAGAATCCTGGTTAAAAAGTAGCACACTGACAGCAATTATAACGCCATTTGGTTTATGTTTCTCTTTTAGTCCAGTACGGACTAATATCGTGGGATCAGCTGGCACTAATGTTGATTAAATAACAACGGGGTCACGCAGGCAGAGTACTGACATCAAGGATGCATTTGGTTGGCAGGTTAATTCCAAAGATTTAAGACTGGTTCGGTTGAGTGGGTCAAGAAGGTCTTAATCCTGGTCCGGCTTGGTCTATTACACATTTAATGTATCAATTCAAGCAACTGTTTTGATTTTGGTTCAGTGGTTCACACTCATTTTTGGAGCATTATGTTTTTAACCACTAATTTGTATACCCGTAGAGTAAATAGGGTATACTAAAGTCGTGCAACAGGCAGAAGAAAGCATTTCCGACCCCAAAAACTATTTATATTCTTGATCAGCATGAACAGCCGAGTCGATAAAGCCTTGTACGGCTATCTGTATGAATACTTAGATCTCAGAGCTAGAGCCACCGAATTGTAGATGTATAACTATTATTGCGTGCACGCAGATCAAATTTTGGTCACGCCCTCGCATTAAAAAAATGTTGAATATCTCCTAGCTCGATTTCGAACTCAGATTTTGCAGTGTGGTGTGTTTGCCCAATATCTATAATCACACAAATTTTCATAAAGATCCGATTACAAATGGCAGAGTTATATAGGTTATGAAAAAACATTGCATACTTATGCGAGCCTCATGCGCTGTTTGCTTACATAAAGTTGAAGGGTTCAATTTAATGTTAATGCTCTGTTAGTTAACATAAGGAAAGGTTATTAATAAACAGCGGATATAAGCTCAGAAGCTTGCAACGCATAGAAATATTCATTATATATATATATTCAATATATATTCTTGATCAGGGTGACGAGCTGAGTCGATTGAGCTTTGTACGTCCGTCTGTCTGTCTGTTTCTACGCGAACTAGTCTATCAGTTTTAAAGCTATCGAGCTGATATTTTGCACAGAGTCTTCTTTTTGCTACTCACTACTAATATGTCGGAACCGACCGGATCGAATGACTATATCTCATAGCTCCCATAGGAATAGTTCGTCGGAAAACTAGTTTTAGTATGAAAAACTTTTTTCATTTCAATGGCAACGCTTCCAAACTTTGTAATCGTAGGTTTTCTATGCTTTTTTATAATTTTGCCAAGTTTGATAAAAATCAGACAACTATATGGTATAGCTGCCATAGAAAAGATAGGTCCAAAAAACAGTCTTAGTTAGAAAAACTTTTTTGTTTTTAATGGTAGCATCCTGGATTTTTGTATTTGTTTGTTTTACATAACTTCACCCAATTCTACTTATTTTTGTCCAAATCGGATGACTAAATCATATAGCTCCCATACGAACGATCGGTCGGAAAATGGGTCGGTGTGTGAAAAATGTCTGTCACATATTCCTAGAAATACCAGAGCAAAATAATAGTTTATCTGACTCATAGCAGCTATGTAGAAGATGAGAAATCGTCCCTAAGTGTTGTGCACATTTACTTTGGCTTTCTTGTCTGAAAATCTGTTTGAAAATGTCCAAAATCCGCTGTCTAGTTATTAAACACTATTTTCTTTGAGTAACGGGTATATCGAAGTCGGGCAGGTCCGCTCTCGCTCTTGCTTAGAAATTTGACGCTTTATTGTGTAAAGTTTGGTACAAAAATTCATATATCAAAGTATTATCCTACTCTAAACGCTGCTTTTCCCAAAACAGGGACTATTTTGATGCGATTTAGGGAACTACCCACTTTCGGAGTTCTTTAAAAGAACGATTCTGCTGATCGGCAAGGGCTTGAGTCATCAACGAAATCAAATGGTAGACGGGAGGACTATACGGACTTTCCTTTTAAATGTGTTGACTGGCCTCATATTGAAAAACTCCCCTGAAGTGCCTTTGCTCCTGTTTTGGCATCAATTGAGATCGATAGAGTGGGCCTGTGATGGTTCTACAGCTCATAGTACACCATGACCAATTGGTTTCACCAAATACATACATGAGCCTGGCTTTGGCTTTGACCTTGGCATATGGCCGAGCGACCCTTATAATTTTTCGACCATCGAATATATTCGGAAGATTGTAAGGCTGTTAGTAGTTTGTTTACTTTCTTTTTAAAAAGTAATAACTGACTCTGGAGAGTACTTTCCTTAGCATTTGTTCATCAGTTTCCAAATCAAACAATATATGATCAAAATTCCATGTTTTGTACGATTTTTTACACACTATTTCACGGGATATCTTTAACCATTGATACAGCGTGAATAAGTTGTACATTTTTTAAAATCTTATTTAACTCTCATGTTCTTCCTCAAAAGTTGTCCAACGTTACATGCAGGATACAAAGTTTTTTTGACTTATTTCCAAACCATTGCCTTAACTCAGCTTAACTCTTAGCTCTTTCATTAGGCGCTAAATGCATTTTATTAAGTTAAAAAATATATATAAAAAAAACAAGAAATCTAAGCATTTGGTGAGGGGGGGGGGGCCTACTTAGTTGGCTGGCTCAACTATGCAAACAACACTCGTAAATAAGTTCGACGACATTTTTAATTACATTTAAGAAAAGTTGCTGATTTAAGGAGTATGGGGTGGGTGGTCTGGGGTGGTGGATGGAGGGCACACATTAAAAGATCGATCGATACGCATGGCTGGCCATAAATAAGCAATGCCAACAGCAGCGAGAAACTTAATTTCAAAATCATTTTCACAGAGCCAAAAGTTTTGCGCTTTAGCTTTGGCCAAAGTGCAACTAAAGTTTTGCTTCTTGTCTAAGTTCGGAGGATGCTGCTGATGCTGCTGCTGCTGCTGCTAATGCTTATGTTTTGTTTATAGTAGAGACAGAGAGAGAGAGAGGAAAGGGAGATAGCGGTAAAGCTACACTAAATATTAATAGTTTCATGTTGTTAAAAACGCTAATGAAATGCACTCTGTCCAAAAATGGAAACTTTCACGGCATATTAATGGCTGATTCGGTGGAGGCGGTGACCTGATCCCAAACAGTTTCGCACTCAACCTGCTGCTGCTGCAGGAGACATGATTTTACGTTGGCTGTTTGGCTCCTTCTGCTGCTGCGGAAGCGTGCGTGCATGCGAGCAGGACGTGGTCTTTTGGGTTTCCAACTGCATTTGGCCTCTGCCCGGCAAGTGGCATTAGATTTTTCAACAAGAATTTGCAGCGTTTGTGTATTTTGTTTGTTTGTAAGCGAATACCCATTAAGTAGGTCAATTTTGGGTGTTTTCGAATGAGTTGGTTAATTTAGGTTTCAGTTGTTAGAATAGAGCCCTAAGATCTGCTATGGTTAGGGGTTTTTTTCAACATTAAAACCTTATTTTGAACCGAAAATACTTTTCTTTAAGAAATGGTTCAGTGCTAAAGAAGTAACTAGTCACGTAGCAGTTACTAAGCAAAAGCTAAGTTAAATCACAAAAAAGATGTAGTATTTTTATTTACAAAACCTTAAACATTTTACCTTCGGTTGTTCGCTACAGATCACCGTCCATTCGAATCCTTCCACTGAGCATTTTATATTGTCCTTCCATGACACTTCAGTTTCGGTTCGCCTCTTTCTCACACTTTCTGTACTCTGGGTGTTTTCTATTGCGTTTTTCGAACAAATTCAATTGCAGCACGTGTCGTCGCTCATGTACACAGGAGATACGTACGTACGAGTGTGTGTGTGTGTGTGTGTGTGAGGGTGAGGGTGAGGGTGAGGGTGTTTGTGTGCTCTTGTGCTCTATGGTATGTTAAAAGCAACTGACGCCAGCAGTTTTTGGCACCGCCTCGCCACCCCACTTTATCGAGTTTCTATATTTGTGAAAAGAAATGTAGTTGGAAGTGCAAAAAAATGCATGGCACAACAAACTTGTTTGTCAACGTTTCGCATAGAGGGGAAAAACGGATAAGCAGAGTGGGTGGTGATGATGGTTAGGTCCGCTCACGTAGTTTGTCTGTGGCCACGAAAAGTTGCATAAAGTCAACAACTTTCAGTGGTTTAGTGATGTGAAAGTTGTTAAGCTTTCCGGGGGCGCTTCTTCAAACTGGGCTTTAGCTCGTCGATGGTCCAAGAAGGTCAATTTCATCGATAACATTGGTGTGTAGTGAAGGCGTGAGAATAAACACCAACCGGACAAGCAAAGGGGGAAAAACAAAAAGTTGAACAAAAAAAGTTAGTTCTTCGTGAAGTTATAATAAAAGAAAATTACAAATTCTCCAAAAAGGAAGTCAGTAATTAGCGGAGAATGGTATGATGACCGTTAATAGATTGAAGAACTGCCTTTTTTTTTAAAGCATTATTAATGTTCAATTAATTTAACGGTGACTGTTTCACTAAAGATGGGTTGTCAGCTCGACTTGTCTTTTAACTCAAGAGGCTGTAAAAAAGAAAAAGCTGCGAAAGCCAGTTCATGTTTTCAGTGTCCAAAGCGTCCAAAGCGAAATACAACCAAGAAGTTTAAACTAATTTATTAAATTTACTCATTAAACATATTTAAAAGAGAGAGTGGAGTAGCAGACAGACGGAAGGACAAAGCTGCACTACTTCAGTTCGTCAAGCTTATCAAAAATATATAAATACTTCATGTGGCAGAAGACGATCCCATGATACGACCATACAGGTAAGGCGTGATGAGTGTGATGAGTACTTTTCCAAAAGCTTACGTTTCAAGAGTAAGCGCAGAACACACACTGATTCCGCTTTACCTGTATTGTTGTATCATGGATGATCCCTTCGAGGCATTCCAAGCTTTTGGATTTTCTCGATTTTAGAAACTCGTGCTAAAATATTTAAATAAATATAATAAAATTGTCCAGATGATTGTAACGCATAGAAGGAAGTATTTCCGGCCAGTATTTCCAGTATATATATTCTTGATCAGCATGACGAGCTGAGTTGATTTAGCCTTGTCCGTCCATCCATCTGTTTCTTTGCTATCTCCTACGTCAGTTTTAAGGCTATCGCCACCAAATTTTGCACTCAGTTTTCTGGTACAAATACGCTGCCCATTTGTCGGAACCGGCCGGATTGGATGACTATAACATATAGCTGCCATAGGAACGATCGGTCATTAAACTTGTTCTAGTGAGAAAAACTTTTTTGTTTTCAATGGAAACGCCTCCAAACTCCGTATTTGCTAGTTTTTTATGCTTTCCCATGATTTTTCCAAGTTTGGTCAAAATCGTACATCTATATAGTAAAGCTGCCATAGAAAATTAGGGTTAGAAAATTAGTCTTAGTAAGTAAAACTTTTATGTTTTTAATGTAAACGGCTTTAAAATGCATATATATTTATTTTATAAGCTTTCATACAATTCTTTAAAGTTTTGTCAAAATCGGGTGGCTATAGGTTATAGCTGTCATGGAAAAGATTGGTCGAAAAACTAGTTCTAGTGAGAAAAACTTTTTTGTTTTCAATGGAAACGCCTCCAAACTTTGTATTTCTTAGTTTGCTCTGCTTTCCCATGATTTTACTAAGTTTGGTCGAAATCGGACATCTATATAGTAAAGTTGCCATAGAAAATTAGGGTTAGAATAATAGTCTTAGTAAGTAAAACTTTTTTGTTTTCAATGTAAACCACTTTAAAGTTGGCAAATATTCATTTTGTAAGCTTTCACACAATTCTTAAAAGTTTTGTCAAAATCGGTTGACTATACGTTATAGCTGTCATAGGAATGATTGGTCGAAAAACTAGTTCTAGTGGGAAAAACTTTTTTGTTTTCAATGGAAACGCCTACAAAATTTGTATTTCTTAGTTTTCTATGCTTAACCATGATTTTACTAAGTTTGGTCAAAATCGGACATCTATATAGTATAGCTGCCATAGAAAAGTAGAGTCAGAGAAGTAGTCTTACTTAGAAAAACATGTTAGTTTTTAGTGAAAATGTCGTTAAAGTTAGTTAGAATTAGTAAAAGTGCTGCAGTCGAGTGCCCCGACTACAAAATGCACTATTCAACCGGCTATAGCGCCCATATTTGTTTATTGCTGCGTTCTAAAAATCTCACACATTTAAAAATTAGATTTTTTTTATTAAAAATTCCAAATTCAAACTTTATAATCTACTCCATTTCATACCTTTTTGTAATTTTGAAGTATATGTACTTTATCAAATGGCTGAGTTTATAATGCAACCTGAAGGTTATTAAAGGTTCTTTCAAAGCTGAATATAAAAACTGTTCCAAATCGATTATGGTTTTAGCCTTAGTGTTTCAGCATAATTGCAAGCCTTAATAAAAATCAGTTCCATTTGCATATTTTAGTCTGCGGCATATAAAGTCAGCCTCAACTAAGTCCAGGGACTATGGCCAGCCCGGTTGATGTTGAAAAAGTGCAGGCATTGTTATTTAATTATTTACAAGGCAAGCCAGGACACAGGCAACAACAATAGCAAGGGACACGCAATGGGGCTATGCGAAACACACACACACACAGAGACAAACACACACATGCACTTGCTGGCCTGGCATGTTTTTACAGTTACATAATAAACTAGCGAGAGAGACACCGACCGAGTGCATGGGGAACAGGGGACATGGGGGATATTCAAATGTAGTGACAGTTAACATTAACACCAATACAAGCGTAAACAGATGCTCACACATACGCTGAGGAAGGGGAGCGGGCGAGGGTCTGCATATGTAGACCGCCTAATGAGTCGCCGTTGTTTGCTGCCAATTTTAATTGAATTAGAAAAACAGACAGACAAAACACATTCCCCTAACAGTTAGCTGTTCCTGTTTTTGGCCAACACAGACACACACACACACATGCCACTATAGTGTCACTCAAGCAGGTACTATAGTTAATTATTGCAAGTTCCATTGCAATTTGACAATATGTGGTTCAACTGACGCTCTTCTTTCTTAAATAGATTACACCCACATTTCACTTTCTAAGCTTTAAATGCATTTTACCAATTCAAGCACCACAACTAAGAGTTTTTATTTGTCAACCAATTCAATTCAAAGCTTAGCAAAACTCACAGAAATTTACAAAAAATTTACCTTGGCTTTAAATTTATATTTTCTAAAGGAATGTTTTTGCATTTTTGGAATTTCTGTGCCGTATTCAGACCGAACAAACTTCGCCTGAGTCGAGGCTTAAATGCACTTGCAAGTGCACGTTGTCATAAATATTTTCCAAACGATTTATAAAGAAAATAAATGACAGATTTTGTTTGTATTGTGAGTCAATAATCTGATTAAAGTATACACTGTTAAAATTCTAGAACCAAACTTGGCCAATTGGACAATAAAATATATGGAATATGTGACATAAAGTATAATAATGTAGATATCGAATGCAAAATTTGTTAGACTAAGAGCCCAATCCAGTCAACTTTATAGAGTTTACTGTCACATAACAGAGCTAAGCTCATCTGACACATAGCTGCTGTTCAAAAGATGAGAAATCGGGCCGAAATTCCAATTAAAACCTCATACCAAGCTAAAACGCTGTAATAGACCGAATATCTTTCAGTACCCATTACTCGTAGAGTAAAAAGGGTACACTAAAGTCGTGCCAAAAGGCAGAATAAAGCCCAATATCAACAATTTCACAAATTGTAATAAAGAATTGATAGTAAATGGCAGAGCTATAAAGGTAATAAAAACGTAGCATACTTATCAGCGCAATGTTTTATGTTTGCGAACATAATAATGGCCTCACGATCAAACCGTCAAATTTGGTCCGCAGTGTTTTAAACGATATTAATGTTATGTTAAATGTAGAGAAGTGTGGTTGGAAAACGCATGAGCTTAAGTTTTAAGGCCATAGGGAATTAAGTTTGATCTGGAAAAAGTTACTACATTAATATCATATCCGGGACCCTAGAACTAGAAAATAAATACGCAGATTTTTTTTTCCAAAATTATATTTGAAAAGGCAGAGAACCGTTAAGACGTCTGTTAAAGAAAGACACCAAATTTGTTTGGGGTGATGTCGAACGAAAAGCCTTTAAAAGTCTTAAACAACATTGAAAACTATGGAATTTTAATCAAGGCTGCAAGCTGGTTTTCAACCGAACCGGTTCGAGCCCGGAATTTTAAGTATTGGATAACTGTGAACCGAACCTCTGAAGGTATCCAAAAAAATTAAGGACATGAAAAATTTTGACCAATTTTC
Source organism: Lordiphosa andalusiaca (assembly GCA_035044965.1). NCBI lineage: Eukaryota > Metazoa > Arthropoda > Insecta > Diptera > Drosophilidae > Lordiphosa > Lordiphosa andalusiaca. The sequence goes on from JAWNNM010001643.1 coordinate 592,510, forward strand.
TAGCAACTTCTTAGGTTATCCTGATGGTTCTGGAGGACTGAGTTTTACAATCGGCAGGAAATGTTAATGTAATCATATATAAAAATGTATATTCTATTTCTATCTATCTATTTATATGTAAATATGTATTTTCACATCGCATTCCAACTTAAAATCGACACAATTTCCATACAGCTTATGTTCATTTTAGGTCGACTACCATATAAACTTGTACAAAGCATGGGCTGAACCAATACTCGATCCAAAAACCATGAACTTGAACCGTTGGTAAATTTTTGGTTTGAACCCGCGAGCCGCAGCTCCTGATTTTAATCCTTCATACAAAACATCTGCCCATCTGCTCTTGGACCTGTCTTACTGCAAAAAGTAAGCGACTATGAAACAAACATTATATAGAAGTAGAAGTCTTTCAGAAGTAGAGAAGCGATATTTTCAAACAGAAAAAGAAAGTTTGGCTCTTGTAGGGACCCTTTGAAATTTTATTTTTACTTAACCTGGTCTTGAGTTTGAATCAGTAAATGATCAAAAACCACTAGCAGCAATCTTTAAGCCAACTTTCAAGCCACCAGCAGGGATTGAGAGATTGGGAGTTACGTACAGTAACTTATAAAGCAGGAATAGAGAACATTTCGGATGCATTATGACAACTTTGTGAAGGGCCAAAGACGAAGGATATTATATTCCGTTTGATTGAGCACCACATTTCGGATGCGCTATCACAACTTTGTAAAGGGCCAAAGACGAAGGATATTATAGTCCGCTTGATTGAGCACCACATTTTTGGGGATGTTGAGTTCGCAGCTTCCACATCAATGGCCATTTTTGAAATCGCCAAATAGAGCAGTCTTAATGAAGAGATCGTTGACGCTTGGGACTCTGCTTTATCCAGCTGTTTCTATACGTTCCGTTTTGAACTGACCTCAATGGGAAGTATTCTTTTAAAAGGAATTAGCCAATCCAAAGAATTTGAAACGTAGGATATTAGAACTGACACACTAGGGCCATCCAGGGGAATCTGCTATGAAACGCCGTTTAAGAGCCAAAAAAAATATGGTGGCCGCTAACTGAACGTGAGGCCGAATATTTGTCGTGCATAAAGTCGTGCAAGGATTGCATTTTAAAGGTCACGACAGCGCAAAATTGAATAAAATCTATTGGCACTTTAGTTGAAAAGAAAAAAGGTGCAACTGCATGATTAAAATAAAAAGAAAACTAGATATCCTGCTAAAGAAACAGTCACAATACGAGAATCAGCACCCGGATCCCAATCTTTCCTTGTTTTTTATGCAATATATACCTTGAATTGTTCCGAAATGTCGCAAAAAATGGAAAAAAGGCTAGTTTCAAATAAAAATATATACTGTGAACAGTTCATCAATTTAACGAAGAAGTTGTAATTAAAGAAACACCATTACATTTATAGATTCTGGCCATAATAATACAGCAAGAACCTGCCGAGTGTGGTGCAGCGGGTAGTGTGTGTTGTGAAAGTAGAAGCAATCGAAAGTTTCTTTATTTGATGTGGTTTATGACTGTTTATGGATAACTGAGTTTGGCATCCCATGGATCACTTTTACCGGAGTGAAGAGTATCTGTTTGGTGTGTGCTATCAACTGATTTTCCGACTGGTTTTTGTTTTATGTGTGTGTTTGGCTGTTTAGTTAATGGTTTAGCGTGTTTCTCAAAACGGTGGCAACGCAAATTTTTGTTTATGCGCCGCAAACATTTTTTTTGTATTTTTTTTGCCTCGCACTCCGCCTGCGTGCAGCACCGTTGCTTCACCTCCTCCTTGGTCCTGTTGATGGCGTTAAATTTGATTTCACTCAAAAGTGCGCAACCATTTTACTCGTGCGCTCGTATGGCAAGTGAGTTTTGGTTTCTGGTTTCTGTTTTGTCGCTCGTCGTTTGGCCAGGACCAAACATGGGGAACTGCCTCTGGCCTGATGGTTGCATATTCTGTGGTATTTAAATAAATTGCGGCTCCTGCCATTGCAATTGCCACGCAAATTGCGCTAATTTGGTTAGATGTAGTGCAGTTTTTGTATTTTTTTGTTGGTTTTTGCAAATTGTTTTTGCTTTTTGTTTTGTTTTTTGTTTAGTTTTGCTGCACAACAAAACTTTGATTGATATTAGGCACAGACAGTGTTTGGTTGCCGCAGACAACAGAATTGGGTTTTAGGGTGAGTCCTTGTAGGCAGGAAACTGCAATTAAGTTGTCAATTGAAAGGGGAAATGAGTTTGGGAATATTTAAGGGTTGTGTTGATGAAATGTTAAATACTTAAAATTGATAGGCTGCATTCATAAAAAATTTAAATTCCTTTAAAACCCAAACGGAAGGCCAAAGAAGAAGAAGAAGAAGAAGACTAACTGCCAAAATTTACCATCAATAGCCGCATTTGCTTATATCAAGTAAAACTTTCTTATCGGCTACAGCAGCCACTTCAATGACAAATTGAGACAGCAGCAATGAAGGCAAAAGTTGCCACACACACACACACACACACACACACTCGTTTGCCCCCGTCCGACCCACCCCCAGGGCCACCCACCGTCTGGTCGTTGTGACAACTTGCCACTTTGCGCACGTAAATTTTTGTCGCCTCTCGCCTTTTGAATTGATAAGAAAATTCATAAAATACTTGCAATGAGGGAAAAAGAAAAACGAAAGAATCCTGGCTAAAGCAATCCAACTCAAGTGTGTCAGCAGCCGTGAAAGTGGCATTTGAGCTTCATCCAGAATAACTTTGGCCAAACTTGCTAATCTAATGAACAATTGTGGCTGCCAGCAGCCAGTCATCTGCAATTGGCAGAGTCCCAACTTTTGACACTGCACGAAATGCATAGAAATTAAAATTGCTTAATCGAATTCGCACCCAAGGTGTGCTCCAACGAAAATTTAATGCAATTTGAAGTTGACAGACATGAATACGCAAGCGAAACTTTACTCAAGTCAAATACCAGAAAACACAGTCAACTTAATTGTCATAATTTGTGTTTACCAACTTGACGAATTTACTTAAAAAAAACTGAAGAAAACAGAAAAAATAACGAGCCAACCAACACCCACCCAAAGGGAGTGTACATGTGCATATGTGAGACTGGTCGGACCCCCTGGGGCAGAAGTTTTCGTAGAAAACCAACAAACAAAAGGCCAAAGTAAATAGACAAAACACAGAAAGTAAAGAGGCTGCAACCAATTTTTGCTGCGGCAGGCACAAAAACGAACACAAAAGGGAAACAAACATAAAAAGAAGTATGTACGTATGGGAAGCAATTGTGAAGTGTAGTTTTCCGTTACCCTAGAATACATACTGTAGGTGTATATAACCAGACCAAGCGGGCTACATTCAAATCGATTTCCAAGCAAGGTATACGTGCTCTGAAAGTTGGTACTAAAATTTTGGTTCTTTGGAAAAATACTTATATTAGATCATATTTTGATAATATTTGCAAAAATAAGTTGTGCAATATATTCCAAGATATAACAAAAGTGCGATAGCCTGATGTGCTTGAGGTCGTGGGTTCGATCCCGCCTCGGGACATCTAGTGAAAAAGTTTATTCCTTAAAAACCGCGGTCACCTTCACTAGATATTAACGCTAGGCTTCTCAAAACTTTGCTGCTTGGATGCGCTCTTAAACTGTAGGTCCCTTTCTTTTGTGCCAAAAGTAGAAGCACACATGCCAAGAGATGGAGATGGAGTTGAAGCTCGGCTTAGACCCTTGGGGCTGTATAAAGCCAAGTATCTATCTAGTAACTCCGCTCTATCAAGTTATCCAAAAACGTTATCTATGCAAAATTCGAAGAACATTTTCCCAAAATAACAAATAAATAACCCCTTTACCGGTACAATTATTCCAGTAATTGTAAAAGTAATTACATTTTGTAATAATCACTGCATAATCGTAGTTCAAATTATCATTTATCAATCAATGGTAATGCTAATTACGTTGTTTCAGCTCTGCACTATACTCTATATTTTGTAATGTGTTTTTCCCTCGATCATTTTATCTTTTATAAGGAACAAGGAACACTATTGAAATCATCTAAGGTAATAACGTAGTAGGATATGTCTGTGTTAAGTTCATGGCTTAAACTCGAAGTGAAGGGATGCCATGAAGTTAGTACCAGCCCTTCCATTTTAGGGCTGATTGGTTCAGTACTGAGCCGAACTGAAGCCATACGCTTCTCTTGATTGCAGGCAGATCATGTATATTTAACATTTGATTATCGATCCGTCAACTTATTGCTAAAGATCGGATGACCGTAAGTCAAGCTATGATCTATGAGAATGTTTGCTGTTACTGTAACATAAACTACTGTTGACTTATGAAGGAGAGAAGGAGGTGAAATCTACCATGTTTTTGGGTGCACTGATTACATATCTGGACATGGTTGTTCGACTAGGAGATCAATAAGGACCCCAAGAAAAAAAGCTCCATAGGAGATGCTCCCAAAACTAGTCCTTTTCGATTCGTTGAGACCGATTAATTTCGTTAGATGTGGCTGCCATACAAAATAAATAAGCCAAACGAGCAGGCTAAACTAACTCCGTCCGACAGACGCTCCAATGAGGGATGCAAAGCGCCTGGAAACGAGAACTGGTTCGGTACAGTGGTTCGAGCTGCTCGGGTTCGGTTCATGAAATGGTTTTTTAGGCTAACTGAACCGCGATTTCGGTTCACTCGAAATTTTTCATATATTTTATGAAGGAACGTTTGCATATGCGAAAGTAAATATGTGTAAATTCCTATCAATAGCTCTTATCTAGGTGCTTACATCACAAAATGGCGTAGATAATTCAGAATATCATTCTATATACTCAGAAATAAAGTCTAATGACAGGTCTACTAAAAGATTAGTCAACAATTGCCGAAGATGTACAAGATGACATGTTTCAAAATGGTCACAGGTCATCCTTAATAGCTAAATCAGTTTGTCATCGCTAAGGATCAATTCGGTCTATAGAGGTTTACCGAAATTCAAGTGAACCTTTGGTAGGTAAACAAGGAATAGTTCCATTTTTATGTCTAAAATCTCTTCGGTGCACCGAACCGAATTCTTTTGTTTAATGGTTTTTGGTTTAATACAGCAATTTTAAAACTACGCCGGTTCGGTGTGGTTTTTGGTGTGGCCTATCATAGCGGTTCTTCTTAGGCTTGCTTAGGTGCGGTTCAGAGCCGTTTTGCATCCCTGGCTTTAATACCTTTGCAAGTCTTCCTTTTGATATACTGATTTGTTTAAAATTTTGCAAAATATGCTTGAGAAAGAACTTAACTAAATAGCACAGCAGGAAAAAGTGTTTTTTCAGTCCCAGATTTCGATCGAAAGGTCCATTATAATCATCAATCAATTCGTTCTTGAATTTTCAAGAATATTGCACCTAAATACGAGCTAATTTGGTACTCAGCTTGGTGTTTTTGGGCGAGGAGAGTAAAGTAAAGAAACTGAGAGAGTAGACAATTGCACTTATGTTGCTTTGGAATTCACAAGCAGTTATGGCATTGCTGGCATAGACTGACAATTGATAGACAAAGACTGTTGTTGCTTTATGGTGGTGTCTGTTTCTCGAGTCTACATTGTTGGACAATTGGTTTTCTTAAAAAAAAATGTACACAAATAAGCGTTTTTCATTTGAGAGTCGATTTATGGTTAAATTATAGACCAAACTGAACATGTTTGACAGTAACAGGTGTCACGAAAACAGCTGAGCTGCCAAAAAACAGTGCTGCCAAAACAAAAAGTGGCTAAAAATCAACCTATATAAGTTAGTTCTATGCGATACCCTTCCCCCCATTGAATCAATTTGCATGCATGCATCAATTTTAATTGTATTAACTTTTGTTTTATGCTCTGATGCATGTCCAATATACCCTATACAGCTATGTTAGAATATTATCACACCCTTGGCTGGCAAGTGCCCACCCCCCCACCATCCCCTCACTTAGCAAGCACAAGAAAAAAAAAAAAAGTAGAAATTCTGGACTCAAATTGGACGCTTAGTTGTGGAAAAGTGGAGAATGACAACAACGACGACGGCAAAAGACAAATAAAGGCTAAGCAAATAAAATCTAATAAAACGAAGGACACAAAAACTTGAACAGAAGCTGGCGAAAATGAGCTAAATGCTGCAAAAGGGAGCCCAGAGAGAGCAAATGAAATAAAGTGCCAGAAGTATGTTTCATTAGCGGCAGCGACAAACCAGACAACAAACAATGTCCATGGACAAAAAATAAACAACAACAACAACAACAGGAACAAAAGTTGAGCCAACTTGATGAAGTTAAAGATGGAAAAAGCAGCAAACGAGAAACTAAAGGTGGTGCATTTATTTTGTGAAGGAATTAGTTAAACCTAAATACTAAACCCTTCGGCAAAAATCTTTGCAACCCTTTAGCCCATCAAAAAAGCCACAGGGTTCCTTGTTCTTGCGTATTTTATAACATTGGCGTCTACGGTCATCATATCCCCATGTATTGTCCTGATTGCACATCACCGAGCCACCCGTAAGCCGGCAAACTTCTACAAACAGCATTTTGTTTTCTGCTTAACAAAATGTTGTTGTTGTAATTGAAATTGCATTAACTTACTGTCAGTTATGGAATAGGCAGAGCAAGTAGCTAGAAGTACGAGTTGGACTAGGATAACAGAAGTGTGCATGATGATTGAAGTTTAAAATAACATTGAAAGTAGATTTGCAGCAGGCTGAATATTACAAAAGATTTGTATAATTCGATTAGATATGCTTAATTTAGGGAACAAATATAATTAAGCTTTTATATTAAGTAAGTTTAAGTAGAACTTGTTCAAGACTTGAGGGACCAATGTGATAATAGAGTACTTTAAAAGTTTATGTATTGTGCTGTGCATTACTTTTAATTCTACAATTCTTTGTATTATTTACATTAATTTTCCCAATGGGTATCATAAAAATAAAGCCGCTTAAGTAGATAAGATAAAAGGTTGATCATATTACCACTGAAAACACAGAGGACCAGTTGAAAAATTTAAAAATATTTTCATAAATTGCTTAAACATGGTAAATTGAATTTAATGTGGCCCTAAATGTTATTTATATGGCTTATCGTTTATAGCAAATGGCAGCCTTTTGTTGTGTGAGAATCATTAAGATACACACACACACGCATGCACACACACGCACACACATGTATGTGGCATGTGCGTGCGCGTGTGCATTGCCAACTTTTTGACAAACTGTTACATTGTATTTCCGTGATTTCAGCTCACAGATAAGCGAGAGCATCAGGGTCGTCGCAAGTGTATTGTTATTCAAAAGACAGAACGAGGCACGCACAAAGTTGACTTACAATTCGTATCTGCGGTATCTCTTTATCTCTCCGACATTTGGCAAATTTAGAGATGCTTTTGTGCTTCATTTTATTGCTGACACGCAAAGTTCAAAAAAAAGGAAGACAAAAAATATAGGAAAAAAATAGAAGAAATGCCTCAAGTGCTATCATAAATTATGTCTAAAGTTCTAATGGTTTCCTACTGCTTCTAGTTTTGTGCATTGCATGTGTGTGTGTGTGTGTGTGTTTAATAAAAATTTTTATATGAACATTGCGCCAAGTCACGATATTTCAATTATACGCTGCTCGACGGTGAATTATGGGCAATGGCTGGACGTTTTTTTTTTGCTTTGCCCAAGAAATTTCATTTAAAAAAAAGGTTCACATTATTATTATCATTTTTTTTTTTCAAATGGAAGAAACGAAACGATGTGTGCACGCTGCTACAGAAATTCTATCATTTAGTTTAACTTAAATTAACTCAAAGAATATTTATATATAATTATTACTTCAATCTGTTGGACATTCAGAAACAAATCTAAGGTATTCTTCTAACCAAGTCTTAAACCAACACCATTTCGTAGTGTCACAGAAATCAACCTTGCTCTGTTCAAAATTTCTGGTAGTGTAGAAAAATACTTTGCTAAATCGACTGCCCAATCTATTTTGTTAAGGAAAATTAATTTCGGATGGACCGCAGCAATATATTCTGGATAAATTCCATCAATATTAAATATTATTCGCAGAATCAACCAGAGACTGGCATAACAACCAGAGCAACTGGCAAGTTGCATTTATACGGTTGGCAAAAAAGTCTTGCGGTATTTTTTATTGAATTTTCAATTGTTCATAAAATTGGTTATAATAATGCGATTTAAGTCAAATATGCGCCGTTTTCCCAACGAGATGCCAACTTCATAATGCCCCTCTTATATAAGCTCGCTTCCCTATTGTCAAAAAACTCGGAGTGCCAATTTTCACAGGACTCTCTTGTGGCCAACTTCCGACTACCAGGCTCGTTCGCCATGGACAGAAATAGGTGGTAATCACTTGGTGCGAGATCCGGACTATACGGTGGATGCAAAAGAACCTCCCATCCGAGCTCCCGGAGCTTCTGGCGCGTCACCAAAGATGTGTGTGGCCTGGCGTTGTCCTGATGGAAGACAATTCGGCCTCTGTTGATCAAAGATGGCCTCTTCTGCATGAGTGCTGCATTCAAGCGGTCCAGTTGTTGGCAGTACAGGTCCGAATTGAGCGTTTGGCCATAGGGGAGTAGCTCATAGTGGATGATTCCCTGCCAATCCCACCAAACACACAGAAGAACCTTCCTGGCCGTCAATCCAGGCTTGGCCACCGTCTGGGCAGCTTCACCGCTTTTCGACCACGACCGTTTGCGCTTCACGTTGTCGAAGTGACCCACTTTTCATCGCCAGTCACCATCCGCTTCAAAAACGGGTCGATTTTGTTGCGACTCAGAAGCGATTCGCATGCATCCATACGGGTAAAAATGTTTTTTTGCGTCAAGTCGTGTGGCACCCATACATCGAGCTTCTTTTTGAATCCAAGCTTCTTCAAATGCTTTATAACGGTTTGATGACTCATGCCCAGCTCTTGGCCGATGCTACGGCTGCTACTATGCCGGTCTCTTTCGATCAATTCAGCGATTTTATCGCATGAGATGCATTTTTGCCTTTATCGTAGTAGTACTGTAAAATATGCCGTATTTTCTCTTTATTTTGCTCCATGTTTGCGACGCTATAACTCACGAACGACTAAAAACAAACAACAATCAATCAAACACGTGTTAGCGCGTGAAAAGAAGCTTTCCAAAAAGCTCTAGCGTGAACCGATGCGACGAATACAACTATAACTACGCGCTTGCAAAGACAAGCTTTCGGAAATTTCGCAAGACTTTTTTGACAACCTTATATAATCTTCAACCTGAGCTACAAGCCCTTAAATATGTTGGGAGGTCCGCTTCGCGAGTTCGAACCAAAAAGCTACCAATGATTTAGGTTCATACATTTCAGGTTCAACGACTTGATAGTGGAGGTCAAGAAATCAAAGGGCTAAACCGAAAAACTCGAAGCCATCCAGCAGAAGCTAAGAGCCAAAACGCCGCTGGGCAAGTTGGATGCATTCTCACGCCATTCATATCAGGAGCAGGAACCACTTAAGCCCTGAACCAACCAAACAAATTCGCAAACAGCAGAAGTTGGTGGTCTCGCAGGTCCACAACTGACACTTTACGGCGACTAGGAGCGTAGGGGTCGTGTCTCTGATTTCTAGTTCTATTAGATATAAATATGTTTATTTTTATCATTTTCATTATTTCAGGTTCAAGGTTTTCATTTTCATTATTTCAGGCTCAAGGTTTTCGGGCAAAGGTTTTGGTTCGATCCGAGGTTTAGCCCATGCTTTATACTAGTTTATATAGTAATCCATCTAAAAGCAACACAAACTGTAAGAGTATAGGGTTGATTTTGGGTTTCAAATAAGCCCTCCCCCCAATTTTTCATTCATCACAATACTTTATATAAATGGAAACACTTTTATACACCCCATAAGCATCAAAGCAAAGCCAAAGGGTTTCTATTTATTTAAAGTACTATGCAGAAATTAACATTTCGGAGTGCAGAATACAGTCCTTTAAGTAACATTCTATTCCTTAGTCTACATACGAAAAGTGTAACCACAAGAATGTTAAGCTCTTATTAAAAGAATCATAATATCATAATCATAATAAGCTTTCGAGTCGGATCTCAAAAATCAGAGACTAATATGGTTGAATATACCAAAGGTAAATGTTTTCATTTATCTTTTATGACAATTTTAAGACCCAGTCGTCCAGAACCATTAAGATAACTGAAGAAATCGCTAAAGGAAATAGGTAACATTTTTTTTTGTCTGTTTTGGTTGAACCGAACTGAAGTTGTAAGTTCGAAACAGTTTCTGGTTCAACAGTTTCGGTACAAGGTTCGGTTCACGTAGTCTAGAAGTAGGATTTCCGGGTACGAGCAGGTTCGGTTTAGAAACGGTTTGCTGCCCTATCTTGAATACAAAGAAGAAGAAAACGCCATCTGTCAAAGTTCTATGACACCAACGGAATTTTCGAACAGTTTTACCCACCAACCTAGACCAAAATCAATAGTATATAATATAATATAATATATTATTTACTTAGGGATGCAATCCGCTTGGAATTTAGAAGTGTTTCGGTTCAGTGGTTAACAAAAGTTTGGAACCTAAAGTTCATAAATGTATGTAATTTTGTTTATTGTCAGTTTTTTAAACTTTTTCTCACCTTCTATTTAGCAAACTTCTTTTAAATTAAGTACATAATAACTTATGTTCTTTAAGTGTGATTGGTTTTTTGGGTCTGATAATAGGAGAGTGAATTTGTGTCGACACATGTTTAGTGTATTGGTTCTGTCTAGTGCTAGGGTATGTGTCTGCTAGGAAGTTCTCTGGGGAAAAGTTTCGTCTTACTCTTTTTCCTGCTTTTCTTCGTCTTCGGAACAGCCATCTGGCTGAAGTTCGACTGATTGCTAGGTTTTTGATGCTAAGTAAGATACCGGTTGGGTTCGTTTCAGTAATTTATTATCAATTTTAGGGAGGACTGTTTCTGATTCCAAATTTTTGAGTATTATAATATGTTTCGCCCACTTTTCAAAGTGAATTCCCAGAAAACATTTGTGTAGCTTGAAAATCCTTATATATGAAGTCGTATATTGTGGAGCCCTCCATGAGGAATTCACTGCAATACAGTGCATAATTTGATTGGATTGTCCTTAAGTCTGTTGAATAATGGTCAAGAAGCACTACAGAACATTGAGAATATATTATCATATTTGTAGTTCAAAGGTTCGTACCATTTAAGAGACATTAAAGTGCTTGTCATCCCTGCACTTACAACCATTATTTGCCCCTCCTCCAAAAGACATATTTATAAGCTTAATTATTATTATTCATTCAACTCAAGCGAATAAATCGCTTAATTAAATCATTTCAACGAAAATGCTCTCAACCATATTCAACTGTCTGGCCTCAATCAAAACTATCTTTTCATTGTCAAACACTTAAATTCTGTATCAAATCGGGAACAAATTTTCCTCTTTATTAAACTTCATTAATCACTCGAGAGGATTAAATGCAAAGGACTCAAAAACAAAAAAAACAAAAACACAGGAAAGAGGGTGATAAGCCAAGCTCAGGGGGCTGAAAGGCAAATGGAAAACTAAACTCATTATAATTATGCATATGAACAAAGAGGTTGAGACATTCATAAATAGTTTCCCCCCCTTCTTTTGCGCCACGCCTCTGCGTTAAAGATAATTTTGACAATAACTCAAGCAAAGAAACTAAAACTGTTTGTACGCATTTAGCCTATTATGAATGCTCGAATAAATTGCTGTGATAATTTATTCCCCAGATCCTTAATACGAAAATAATTTACATGCATACATACATACATAGAAACATGCCTGCCATGGTGTGTGCCATTTAATTCATACAGCCTTGCTCAGCCAAACATGATTTCCCTTTCAAGTTCACTCGATTAACAAACAAGTAAATCAATTTATTTATTCTCCTTTTTGCAATAAATAAAAATTTAATTCGAAAATACCAAAAATTAGAAAATCGATGGCCAACAAATTGGCCCATTTTGACCCATCCAATGCATGATTTATTTTTTGGGTGGATTTTGGAAACCCCCCGAGTTTGTTAATAAACCAACAGGCGAGCGAGAAATTCGCAAAAATGCGATCCAAAAAAAGGCGGCAAATGGAATGAAACCCAAAACCTCTAAACTGAAAATGCATTAATTAATTTTGCATTTGCACATTTGCTATGCCTCGTATTTAGATGCCGATATGTGATATATATGTTTGCATGAAAAATGTCTCTGGTATTAATTATGTTTATGGTCAGATCAGTGCGAGGCAAAATGCTAAAATTTAATTTGAGTCGAAAGTTTTAGTTCGGTTTATTAAATTTTAGGTGAAGGGAAGCAGATCTATCAGCTGGGCAGTTATTAGTAAATTTAAGAAGTCGGCATCTTAACGCAGACGACTATTGACCACACGTGAGGAAGTGCTTTGAGTCACAGTAAAGATTGTAAGCAGCAAGCAAAAAGCTCGGTGGTATCTTTCTGAACTAGAGCTGGGTTTTTTGAGTGGTTTTTATTTATTTATTTATTGTTTAACAATGATCTGTTCAACTTAAAGTCAATCTTAGGTAGTGTTTTTGTAAGCCTGTTATCTGGGAGTCCGCTCAGACTGAGTAAAATATATGAGAGTAAGTATTGAAATCTTTTATTAGACTACATATTAACTGGCGCTACCCTGGCAGGTCTTCTCTCTTGTATGGAGAAAAAGTTCCAAATATCCGGTATTAAATCAATACCAAACGAGGTCAAAAGTCGTTCAACCCTGGGCTTTTTCAATTCAACTACGAGCACAATTGACTTGAGATTGGATTTTTCAATCCCGGAATTTTGGTTGGGCTTAAGATATCGGCGAAGAGTTTATGGCTTCTAAACTTCTAGCTAGATCTGATGGTAAAATAGCTAAGCTAGCAACACTGATCTTTGTATGTATGTATGTATACACACAGCTTCGCTCTCGCGCATTGCTGTAATTCAAGAGATCACAACTTCCCCCCCCCCCCCCCACACTTGCAGCAGCAGCGAGAGAGAGGTCAGTTGCCCAAGGCAAGGCATGTGCGTCGGTCGGTGTCTGCCAGCGTGGGTTCAATTCTAAGCGAAAAAACGGGTAGAATATAAGTAAAAGCTAACAAATACAACAAATATAGTGTGTGCGGTTAAAGAAGTTAAGAAAGCGATGAAAAGTGATATCAGCGGTAGTTTTCTTAGCATTTTATAAATTTTTGATAAAGGCCGCTGTTGTTTTTTGTTTACCGTTTGTTCTTTATGCAGTGTGAAGCCACGCTCTCACCTCGCGTAAGCTAAAATTGAAAGAGAGTGCCGTTGGTTTTTTTGTTGTTCTGCTGCAGGCAGCATGCGTGCTTTTGCTGTGGTGCCACGCTCTTAACTCTCCTAAGCTGAAAGCTACAAATTTGAAAATAGAAAGAAAGTGAGAGAGAGTGCCGTTTTTTTTTGTTTTTGTTGTTGTTATGTTTAAGTGTCTGCGAGTGATTGCCTTGCAGTGAGAAGTACGTTCTGGGTAAGTGATTGGCTCTGTGGGAGCTTTGCATTGCATTGAATATTATTATACAGGGTGCGGAGTTATAGGCGGGCTGGATCGACTTTCTTACTTCTTACCTAAAAATATGACAACCTGCCAGTGTGTCTGCACGCACCCTTAATTGACCTAAATGTACCCATTTAGTCATCCGATTTGGCCAAAAATTTGTAAAATTATGTAAAAGCATGTGAAACAAACAAAAACAAAAGTGCAGGATGCCACCATTAAAAACAAAAAAGTTTTTCTAACTAAGACTGTTTTTCAGACCTATCTTTTGTATGGCAGCTATACCATATAGTTGTCCGATTTTAATAAAACTTGGTAAAATTATAATAAAAAACATAGAAAACCTACAAATACAAAGTTTGGAGACGTTTCCATTAAAAAGAAAAATGTTTTTCATACTAAAACTAGTTTACCGAACGATTGTTCCTATGGGAGCTATGAGATATAGTCATCCGATCAGGTCGGTTCCGACATATTAGTAGTGTGCAGCAAAAAGAAGACTCTGTGCAAAATTTCAGCTCGATAGTTTTAAAACTGAGAGACTAGTTCGCGTAGAAACAGACAGACAGACGGACAGACGGGCGTACAAAGCTCAATCTACACATCTCGTCACCCTGATCAAGAATATAAATAGTTTATGGGGTCGGAAATGAATATTTCTATGCGTTGCAAACTTCTGAGCAAAATTATAATACCCTTTGCAAGGGTATAAAAATGGGACAGTTCTCCATAGGTTGTGTGTTAGTTGATTGAGTTAATTACAGCGCTATACGTGGCGCAGTAGGCGGTCAATTCATTTAACAGGTCAGCATATGTTCTTACTCATTTGCTTGGTTATTCTAGTTGGTTTTCCATTTGCAATTACATATTTTTCAATAACTTGCTTAGTTAAATGGTTGATTAGTGAAAACTGTATGTAATTTTTATTAAGAAATGCTTACTTAAGACAATAAAATAACACTCTTTTCAGTTTATTAAAGGATAAGTTTTGATTCTGGATGGTTTTTGTGTGCTGAACATGAATTTGTGTTCGTAAATGGTTCATCAAGTGTATTTTATTTTAGTAATTTAAGCTTAAAGTTGCTTAAAATACCTTTTAGAAGCGGAATATTTACTTTTGCTTAGACTTTCTTGTAGATTATGGGAAAGAACTACTTTTTACTTGAAAAGAACTATTTCAAACAATTTTACGATTTTTTTTAAGTGAAAGATATTCCCTCTGAGAGACATTTTAAACTGCTCCTAAGTATGCAATGGGTTTTGTTAACTACTTTCACTAAAATTATACACATACATATATTGAGGTTAGTTTAATTTGAAGTTATGAAATGCAAATAAACGGAAATTTCAAAGAAAGTCAAGACAAATGTATAGGTTCGCCACAAATCTCACCAAGAAACTGTCAAATAGAAGTTATGGTAACATTGGTCGAAGCTCTCAGGAATCCGTTGTTGCAAAAAGAAAACAAAATAGAAAGAAGAAGGGAAAACCAAACCCATTACCAATCTCTTTGCAATGATATGAAAATATTTACGTATTATGTTAACCTAAGCCCTATTAGATAGGCTTACTTATATCAAGGCTCTCTTAGTAAACCAAGGATTTGGTATAATAATTGCACAGTTAAGCAAATGTGCCGTAATTTCCAGTTAAAGTTTCATTTGTTGCAAAAGAAATTAAAAAGCTTTGTCACAATTTATGCCCTCACCCAGCCGCACCAATCCTTCCACCCCACACCAAATGCAAACACTTGGGCAGGCTGCCAACCACATTCCCAGTTCCTGGTTCCTGGCTCCCGGTTCAGCTTTAGCTTGCCCAGCAATTATACTAATCTACATTTTCACTTTATCTAAATTAAATCCGCATGTGAGCACGCAAACTGGACAGCGGGAAAAAACCCTACGGGTGGTGGTGGTGGCGGTGGAGGAAATAAGTACAAATGCGTTTTTCCGCCAAAATGAACACCCAAGGTGCGTAACGAAACACTTTGAGCGTGTTACATAATTAACAATGAAAGCCGCAGGCGAGAGACAAACTATAAAACAAGAAAGGCAAAAGAAAAAAAAAAACAGAAAGTAAAGCAAATGCGAGGCCAAATATCAACACACACTTGAGAGAGTGTTTTTATTACCGTAGGTCCTGCCCTGTTGGCTGAATAATAGCCAGCGTGTCACACTGTGCTGGCACGGTAATAATTTCACCTTCACCTTCCAATCCGGGCGCAACCCAACACGTAATCTGCTCTGCTCTGCTGGCCGGGCTGACTAAATTAGCTGTGACGACAAGTCGTGCCCTCTCACTCTCCAAGTGCTCCAACCTGCAGCTTAAGACACGACGACTCCTTTGGTCCATGGTTATCATTTATAATGAGTTAATTACATTTAATACGCATGTACAACGGCCTGTTGAACATTGGAGCACAATTAAATGTGGCGACCCGGTCGCAAAAGGCAACAAAGGATAACTGAGGCGTGTGTGTGTGTGTGTGTGTGTGCCTGGTGTATCCGTGAGTCTGTTGTGGCATTTAATTGCAGCTTTTAGTTTTATTAGCTGCTGATTGTATGAGCCTCAAGCCAACCAAGTCTTTTTGGCAAATTAAACGAGTACACCCGAAAGTTTAGCAGAGAAAACAAATTAAACTAAATACAATGAAATCTGGTAAACTCAACATTCGAATCGCTTTAAATCTAGATTCACTTTCTTTGTCCACATTTTTTATTACCACTTTCACAGCGGCCAAATCACCGAATCAACCGAAAACGCAATTACCCAAGCAGAGCCCTTCAATGGACTTGAGTCAATTTTATGACATTTCAGTGGAAAACAGTGGAAAAAGTCAGTAAATCAAAAGCAGATAATTTCCAAACGGAACGGCAACGGAAGGAGGCATTTGGACACACCTAGCAGCCATGGACGAGCACACACACACACACAAAATAATTGTTCAGTGAAAGACCACAAATTATAAAAAAAAAAAGGAAAAAAATTTTATGGTGCTTTTCCTGCTCTGTGTGGGCCAGTGAATTTAGCATACTTCATGATGAGCCGCCGCCCACCCAGCTGGACGCACGTACAACTTTTACTTTATTTATGGCAAAGATGTGGGCTGTGCGTGTAGATGAGCACAATTGCGCAACATAAATTTGAATTATTGCGCCTTTTGCATTTGACAACGACTTAAAAGCACTTGCAGCGATTTTCGGCCACAGTCGTCCTCGCTCGCTCTGTGTAAAGGCAGTCAACCACGAACATGTCCTTGAGACATACGAAATGCGATTCTTTTGTGCTGCCACTGCCCACGCCCACGAGGGACAACAGGCAGCAGGCAGCAACAGCAAACACAGAGACACTTTTAGTGGACATTTATTTTCTGCTTGAAACGCATTGAAATTTACGCTCAAGGCATCAGCTTTGTGTTTGGGTTTTAGTCTGTGTATAAAATATATTTGTATACATGTATAGAAATAGCTTATGTATTGTATACTTGACTCATTAAGCTGGGCCAAACAAGCCGAAGAAATCTTTGGCCCCATTCTAATTAGTCTGCCTGACCCGAAATGTGCAGCTGCTGCAAACTGGACAATCAAATGTTTGCACATTCTTAGGCTGCAGACAGAGCTAAGCCGATGATAGACAACCGAAAACGGATTAATCTGTCTGATTGTGAAATGCTGACAGCCAGAGACAAAGCCACAAATTGCTCAGGATACTCGGATACCATTATTTTTTATTTTCCAGTAAAACCACAATAGAAAAGGCCAAAGGAATTTCATATATATAAATTTTTTGTGGGAGTGATGGAAGAAAGTTTACAACAAACCACTTGACATGGCCATCATTGAATGTGTTTGCCAAAATATTGTCTGGAAATCTAACTTTTAAGAGTTCGAATAAACTTTACCGAATTTTCCATATTTTATGGCTCAAAAAACAGATTTTGATGGGGAAAAAAGGTTTGGCTCTTGTCCAAAAATCAAATTTGAAGTTAAAAACTTAAATATAGATGACTTCTGATCTAGTTACACACATAAGCAAAGGTATACCACAATCAATTTGGAATGTATATTTCTGAATATTCTTTTTTTGATTCTAAAAATATGTTATTTCGTATCCTTTTGATGATTTTCAGCTTAGTTGTATGAAACTCTAAGATTAATTTAAAATGAAATATATATTTTAATACCAAAGCTAATATTCTTTGGCGTTTTGAATAGTTTGAAACTCGTTGGTTTAGATGACGTATCAATAAGTTTCCAAATAAGAGACCTATATTAGGTACGGCAGTTATAGAACGCTTTAAACCAATCTCTAAGCTAATTTCTCCACAAAATAGTGTTTCCTTAGTTATTTTTCGGGTTTTTGAAAGCTTTTAAACAGTACAAATATTTGTAAAATACTTAGTAGACCGGAAAAACTCCCTAAAACTATCGGAAACTTAAAGTCTGCTGTATTTCACCAAAACTAGGAACTTCGTTAAGGATCTTTCGATTTTTAAATAGCTTAAAAGCCTTTATTATACGACTGCATTCCCAAAAGGACCTAAGTAAAGCCGTTTAATACTTTTTAGAGAGTTTACTTTAGATACTTTAGATACACTCCAACCAGTATCTTAAGACTAGATTTTATGCTGACCCAAATGTTTAAATATTTCGTACTATCTCCTGTTAAAATACACTTCCTAAACAGAAGATCTTGTCGAATTCTACTGATGATAGAACATGGAAAACATCTTAAAACAGCAGAATAGACCACCTTTGCACTTTGTCGACTTTTTGGTGCCATTTTAATTAACCAAAAGATAGTTTAAGATCACTTTTGTTGACTGATGAATGTTGTAAAATGTAAATATGACAACTTCTGTGACTAAGGAGTCTTTAAAAGAAAAAAAATTTAGCCCAAAGCAGACCAGATAGCAGAAGCGCTAGGCAGAAATCGAAATCAAAGGTTGGCAACACGTTTAGTTTCAGCTTTGATTTCCAAAGAGGTCCGGTTTACAGCCTCGAATCGGTTCGGTTTAAAACCAGTTTGGTGCCCTGCTAAAAGCTAGTAAAAACTCAAAGAAACTGCCATCAGTTTTACAATATTCACTTGTTATTAAGTCTCTTACCGTAGTTGACGAATCATTAAATTTGAATCTGAATAACCTGTAAGACGGTGCAATCTGTCTCAGAACCTGTATGGAACCAGTAAACTGTACAAGACCATATTACCAACTTACAAACCTACACTGAAAAAAGAAATCAATCCGAAATGGGCTTGAATACAGGGTAATCCCGTATACTCTTGAGCCGATCCGAGAAAAGATTGATTTGCCTCACAGTTTTTTTTATTAATCCCAAAAAACAGGATCACTTTAATCCTGCTCCGGGCCTGTTTTCAATCCCGTTTCGGATTGATTTCAGATTTTTTTTTCCTGTGTCATCACAAGTTCGTAACTCTTAAGCACACTCCAACACACTCCTGGGAAATCAAAGACATGCAACCCAATCACCAAGTTTTTTAAAAATTAAATTGTTTGATGATTTTAGAGGAATAGTTTTGAGTTACTTTGAAACTGGTTCACTCCGCTTCCGAGCTAGTTCTGAACCATTTTAGTACTGAACTCCATACTATCAAACTTTAACTTCTACTCCAATTTTTGTATGTTTCGCAATTGTATGGTTATTCGAAAGGCTGTTCCTTTCCCATTTTTTTTTATTGTAACTAAGTTTGTTATCTCGCCATTGAATAGACTGCAATTTTTTATACATTTTTATGAAAAAAGCTGCTGGCGTTCATCTATTGTTTCTGTTTAAATCAATTTTTAAAGAAATACTAAAAAAAACGCACGCAATTATATTCGCTTTTGTATTATATGTTATATGAAAATTCATTTTGGCCCCCAAAGAGAAGGCAAAACAATGTTTTCCCTAAAACTCTTTTGAAAACAATTTAGAGAGCTAAGGGCGAGTACTCCGACTGCAGCACACCCTTCATACCAGAAGTTGTGAAGCTGAAAATATTCAGCTAAAGGTGAACTTGTCTAACAATTATGCTTCGACTTTATTGTATTTTAATATTTATTACACCAATTTTGCCTTAATACTAAGGAAAAATATTCTTTGATAAACCACGAATATTAAAGAATTTATCTGTATATATATTCTATCCAATGTTTTCCCTTAAGCCCATGTTTCTCAAGCTTCACAGAGCATTTCTGATACATCGTATTAAGCTAGGACACTTTAGCTAACTGTCAACTTTGGACGACGAAGTCGTGTTTTCAACATTTAGTCTTGACTTCAGATGTTAGCCTTACTTTTTTCGTAGATATTTATAAAAACTACATAGTTCTTTCAATTTCTAAAATTAAGGAAAAACATTTGTTTACATTGAGCACTTTTGGCTTAATTTCGACTCAATTTTCTTTGCTTTTGATTTACTTTTGCACTTTTGAAGTAACCAACTAATGCTGCTTACTTTTGTGAGTTTTCCCATGGAAACAAATATCAACTTAAAATGAACCAAAATTGTTACAAGAATCTGCTGCCATTGCTTCTCCAACTGGCCTATATTTGCACCATATTTCTCAAATGCAGCTCTAACTCACTTTAGAAGCAAGGTACTTGCCTTTTTCACACATTACTGGGTACCATTGAAAGATACGCCCCGGGGTCAGCAATAAAACTATTAAGTATCGAAACACACTTTCTCACACGCACACACACACACACACACGATCAAGTTGTACAACAATTTTATTTGTACTTTTTTTCACTTGGTCGCATGTCTACACAAATGTTGCATAGCAATTGTGCTTTGTGTGTTCAATTTTTGGCATAACAGCAACAGCAACAGCAACAACAACAAAAACAACAACCATACAAATGGACAAGAGCGCACAAATTTTGCAGCTGTCAGTAGCAGGAGGACACGGTATAAGAAGAACAAGAAAAAAAAAACAACAAAAACAAGTAAAAATGTGGTTTCAAATATTTTTGGTGTGGTTATTTGCTTTTGTTTGTGCAATGCAATGGCCGGCAGCCAACCAAAAATAAAAAAAAGGCTAAGCAATTGTAAGTGGGGGAGAGTGGGTGTGGTCAAATTGTTAAATGCTTATAGATATTTTCGAAATATTTGCCAAAGAAGTTGTCGCCAACAGGCATTCAAAAGAGAGCAATGGGCGGTGGCGTATACGTAATATTTGTGTTAGCACTGCCCCAAGAAGTATGCTGCATAAAATGCACAAAAATAATCATTTTTAATTTATGGTGATTTATGTTTCATTAGTGTTAGTGCTGCCATTTTAGCTATTAAGTTGCAAGATTTTGCATTTTTGAAAATGGGAATGCCATGAATTTAGCCATAAAGCTGGAAAATTTTTGAAATGGTAACTTATATGAAGTTTAAATATTTTATTTTCGGAATTGCTGAAACAAAGAAACAAAATCGGAGAAAATAACTTTGGTTTAGGGAGTAAAAAAGTATAAAAATGAATTAGGAAATAAGAACTTGGAAAATATAGGAAAATTTGGAAAAAGTAGTTTGGCTCTTTCTGTCTCCGGTTGAATATTACTTCAGATCTAGCTAATCTGTAGAATTAATTAAATAAAAATGTAATTTTTTTCCTTCCCAATTTGTATACCCTTGCAAATAGTATTATAATTTTGCCCTGAAGTTTGCAAAGCATAGAAATATTCATTTGCGACCCCATAAACTATAAATATATTTATGATCAGGGTGACTTGCTAAGTCGATTGAGTTTTGTCCGTCCGTCTGTTTGTCTGTTTCTACGCGAACTAGTCTCTCAATTTAAAGAAAAGAGCTGAAATTTTGCACAGAGTCTTCTTTTTGCTGCACACTACTAATATGTAGGAACCGACTGGATCGGATGACTATATCTTATAGCTCCCATAGGAACAATCGGTCTGAAAACTGGTTTTAGTATGAAAAACTTATTTCTTTTCAATGGAAACGTCTCCAAACTTTGTAACCGTAAGTTTTCTATATTATTTAATAATTCTACCAAGTTTAACTAAAATCGGACAACTCTATGGTATAGCTGCCATATAAAAGATAGGTCGGAAAAACAGTCTTAGCTAGAAAAACTTTTTTTTTTTAAGTTAGCATCCAGCAATTTTGTATTTGTTTGTTTCTCATGCTTTCACATAATTAAACAATTTTTTGACCAAATCGGATGACCATATCATATAGCTCCCATACGAACGATCGGTCGGAAAGAAGGAAAAAGAGTATTTTTTGAGAATATTTAAGGAAGCACTTGCAAGTGTATAAAAACTTCGGCACAGCTTAGCTTTCTCGTTTTTTCCTAATGTTAGATTTGCTAATTATTTTTTCCTTAATTTAAATTTTCCTAATTTTTATTTGGTAATCTTTTTTTTTCTTTATTTCAAGTTTCTTAATTCCGTTTTCCAAATTTTTGTTTCCGAATTTTGGTATTTTTATTATAAATTGTGCGAATTATTCAAGGGAACCTTTTGTAAAATGTTTAGCTAGTTTGGTATTTCAATTGTTTCCCTAACAATTCTTTGCAATAAATTTTCCCTTTTAACTACGTCACAAAAGGGATTTTTGGAGTAATAAATTAAGTCATTATCATTCGAAATAGCTTCAGCTCATAAGTGATTTCAGTAGAGCACACCCTGTGTTGAATTTAGGACATAAAAGCAAGAAAGGGAAGTTACGTTTTCAGTACCAACTCTTCTAAAACAGCGCTGATTTGAATACTGCGAACACTTACAAGTCGCTGTTCAGTCAACTAAACGACGTTACCCAACTCTTAGTACTGAAATCAGCTTTTCTTTGGCTAGAACTTATATTTTGTCTGTTTTTATACTTATATGCAAGTAAGGCCAGGACTCCCTAACATAACAAAAGCAGAAATTTCCTTTTTGAAGAAATTTCAAGTATTAGCAGCTTGAAAAGTACATTTTTTGATGGTATGGCCTGATTTTAGTCTCAAATCTCACACATATTCTTTTTATTTAACACTTAGCTGCTTTTTGAGCTTCTTTTAATAGATTTTTAGCTATTTTTTTTCAACTTTTGGATCTTCAGCTGTTTCAACACTGATTAGTTTCAACCATAAATTGCTTTTAAATCAATTCTAAAAAACAAAAAACAACCACAAAAGCATTTTTATGCGCTATTCAATTAGCCAGCCATTGGCTGCATATGCCATATCCTCAATAAAAATAGTCGAAAGCCCCTACCAAATAAAGAAAATATGCACAGGCGAACAATTAAAAAGCAATATCAAGTATACGCAGACGCACATATAAATTATATAATATGCACAAAACTATTATTTAGAGTTTCATGTGTTTGCGCGGATTTATGCACAAATCCCCATGCAAATCAACGACACCAAAAACAAAAGCACATTGATTTATGTTCATTGTAGGAAGCTACGTTCTTTTGGGTTTTGTGCAAAAACAACAATGGACACAAAAAAATGACAACTGCAAAATAAAATCCAAATAATTGAACTGAACAAATAAATTAGCACACACACACACAGAAAAAAATTGGATACACAACAACAACAACTTTTTCACATATATTGATCAATACGGGGGGCCAAATGCATTAGGCCAAAGCTCATAATTCATGATTCTGTCTATGGATACATAGAAAAGCGTTAGCTAAAAGGGGTTTAGCAGGCAGCACTCAATCGTATAATGTTTATGTAGGCTCAATGTACATATTACGTTTCATGATTTAGTACAACAAATTAGGCCATAACGGAGATCTAGAATATGGAAATTGATAGCAAATGGAAAATTTCTTTTCAAATGCATCCAAGATAAACAGGAAATACACCCAGATTAGTGCTTCTGGGGAATCGAGACCAAAGAAGGCCAAGTTGTGAGCACTAGCAAACATATTTTTGGAATTATTCTTTGTTCTTTCTCAGGGTTCAATAAGAAGGCTTGGGCAAACCCCTGCTTACACCAGCGGAAAGGATATCGAAATCGTAATTAGATGTGATTGTCTACTTTGCGGCTTAATCAACTTTTTGCTCAAACTACTATGAATCTAGATGGGTGGTACCACATTCCGCACACGAAAATCACAAATAATTACCAAAAATACATCGATATACTGAAAAAGGACTAATTTTGTTGCTCTGACTTATTTAGTTTCATGATTCTTTCACTATCTTATCGTACATTGTTTTCTAGTTTTCAGAGATTCGCCTTAAAATTCATTTTATACCCTTGCAGAGGATATATTGAAATTGTCTATTTGTTTGTAAGGCATAGAAGAAAGCAATTTCGACCACATAATGGATATATATTCCTGATCAGCATGACGAGCTGAGTTGATTTCGCATTGTTCGTCTGTTTCTATGCCATCTCCTCCGTCAGTTTTAAAGCTATCTGCACCAAACTTTGCACGAAGTCTTCTTACGCTGCACATTTGTCGGAACCGGCCGGATCGGATGACTATAACATATAGCTGCCATAAGAACGATCAGTCGAACAACTAGTTCTAATGAGAAAAACTTTTTTGTTTTCAAAGAAAACGCCTACAAACTTTGTATATCTTAGTTAACAATGCATTCCCTTGATTTCATCAAGTTTGGTCGAAATCGGACATCTATATAGTATAACTGCCATAGAAAAGTAAAGTTAGAAAAATAGTCCTAGTGAGTAAAACTTTTTTGTTTTCAATGTAAACCTCTTTAAAATTGGCATATATTTATTTTATAAGCTTTATCACAGTTCTTTAAAGTTTTGTCAAAATCGGATGACTATAGGTTATGGCTGCCATAGGAATAATCGGTCAAGAATCTAGTTTTAGTGAGAAAAACTTTTTTGATTTCAAAGGAAACGCCTCCAAACTTTATATTTCTTAGTTTTGCTATGCTTTCCCAATATTCTATTGAGTTTGGTAGAAAACGGACTTCTATATAGTATATCTGTCATAGAAATGTAGAGTAAGAAAAGTGGTCTGATCTGCTATGTGCCAGATAAACTACGATTTTGCTCTGTTATTTGTAGGATTATGTGACAGAAGCTCTATGTAGAAGATTGTTTTCACTGGAAATGTCCTTAGAAAGTTGGTAAAACGTACTACAAAGGAATGCAAACTTCGGACGAGCCTTTTTTTACTAGATCCCTGCGATCTATCCCCCATGGCGGCACTGAATGTGGTTCGTAGCCTGGAACCAGTAGACTCTTTCCTGAAATATGAAGCAGCGAAAAGCGCTGTAAGACTTAGGGAGGTGATACTTCTTAAAGCATTTACTTCAAGCTGCAGCAGCTTCCCACAGGAAGTAGGAATAAATGCAGAGGTAAAGGGCAGCGATTACTGCACACCAGTTTAGATATGGAACGACATCTTTTGAACATGGTTTCCGGGCAGAGAGAGAGGGAGAAGTGGAAGCAAGATATTATCTACATTATACCAATTGTTGTCACGCCATAATTCCCAGTTAACTAGATAAGTAATCAGTTTTTGCAACGTTTCAAAAATGCTGCTACTACGGAACCAATGGTTTCAATTACACTCCCCCCCGACTGTCACCCTTTGGCTACGTTTCTGTTTCGGTTTAGAGAACATTCCACAGTGTTAGTTACAAATGCGCAGAATGCTGCATATTTGTGTCCATGTCAATACGCATCGCATGCGAAATGTATTATTTGTATTTTTGCCAATTTTTTTGAACTACTGACCAAAATGTCAGCTGTGTAAACGAGACTAAAAACCAAAGGGCCACTGGCAGTGGCACAGTCAGGTCTCACTTTTTAGTTGATTTTTTTTTTCTTTCTTTTCTGTTGTTGTGTTTTCTATTTTGACATGCGGGTTCGCAGCATTTGGCAGGCTGTTTGAATTTCTATTTGCATTGCGTGTAAGCTCACCTGGTCACTGGTCCAGTTGTCAACACGCCGCTGCTGGTGAAAACAAAAACAGCAACAGGAGCTGAAAAAAAATCGAGCATTGCTGCCATCTACCGCCCCAAAAGGCAATAAACAGAAAACGCAACCAATTGAGTTCGAATGCAAATATTTGAAAACTCGCACAAGGCAGGTGGATGCCTACAGCTCCAAAAATTGAAATTGAAAAGAATTTCGCGCCATTTAACAGTTTTGTAGGAAATGGCAAAGAGCAGCCACACACAAACACTCAAACAGAACATAGACATGCCCCAAAGCGCTTTCAACTTTTGTGTGTGTGTGTGTCCTGGCATCAGCAACAGCTAGCGGTAGGGGGAGAGGGAGAGGAGGAGAATATTTACTTTGACTCGTTTAATTTCAATTTCCAATTCAAAATTAATGTTTTGTTAAGTTCAATATTTTCTAATTGTTAAACAAGCAAATTGCTTTTGTGTATTCAAGCCCATGTCTAGAGTAAATATGGATTTTCAAATGGCCCGAAAACTAGCGAATGGTGCATGTCACCTAAACATATTTGCATTTGCTTGTCATGCGCAATATTTGTCATATTATTATTATTATTATTTAAATTGTCTTCAATTTCTATTCACAACTCAATGCCCAATGGACAGTCGAACTGACAACATAATTTCAGCACATGACATATTTTCTAATGAGAAAAAATATGGAGACAGACAGCAGAGCAGAGCAGAGCGACCAGGCAATTTGCTTTGAGATAGTTTTGCATTTTTGTTTGTCTGCTGTCTGCAGCTGTCACATGGCTGACCAAACTCAAACTGTCATCTGAGATAAACATTTTTGGCTACAGTAATATATGTACGCACACACACTCTGCACTTCGTATGCATATCAAACAACAAATTTATTTCAGAAATAACAAACTGCAAATGTTATTTTGCAAAATAACACCAATTTTGGCTTGCTCACTCCTCGCTGGGCTCCAATATGACCCTAAAAGAGAACGGCTCGAAGGCGTAACCAGCACCCTCATAGAACTTGCTCATGAATTCGACCCTGCAATTAGAAAGTAGAAGAGTTGTGTTGGCAATTGTGCAATTGTTGTACCCAAATGTGTATAGCTTACCAATGCAGACGGAGTGTATGCAAAAAGGCTGATAGTCCTTCAATCAGCACCAAAATGCCCACAGTTAGTGTTGACCAGGGTGCAAAAATGATATAAACAGCCACGGCACCCACATACCCATCAAAAATGAAGCCCTTGGAGAAGATCATTTGCCACAGCACTTCGGAGAGTTCTGCGAATAAAAGAAATATATATTTAGAATACAATTTGCATTAACACGCCAAAAAAAAAATGGTTGACTGCTGTCAATCAGACCTCTCTCTTGAATCAATGCCAACTATTTTTTAACAACTACCATTCAGATTTATTTATGGTCATGGCGAAATAAAAATACCATTTTTATGGTCTTTGTAATCTTCCATCTTTGAGGTTTGCTTCAAATGAAGACCACTTCAACTCTAGCACTCGCAGTTATTGCTTGGGTCGTAAAAATAAGTACATGGTGGGGAGAGCTTTGACTTACAATTATGCACGATTGCCAAACTACGCACTCACTTTTATGCCTCAAATAAAAAATAATTGGCCATGGGTTTGGTATCATTATAAGTTTAAAAATTGCAACTGATTATACTAACCACACCAATAAGTTCAGAAGCAAAGATATTATTGTTTTCGGAAGTAACATATTCTATACTAACCCCCAATTTTGAAAGGTTTTTGATGTTGTTTTTTGAACCCCAACAAAGTTCTTGATATAATTTGTTACATCAAGGACACTAGTTAGACATACGATGAATCTTAGCCTCATACACAAATGGTGGAGAAATCGACCCCTGAGGCCGACAATTTTTAGTTTTCGACCGAGAAATATGTTACACATATTTTATACTGACCCCCAATTTTAAGAGGTTTTTGTTGTTGTTTTTTGTACCCCAACAAAGTTCTTGATATAATTGGTTAAATCAAGGACACTAATAACACATAAGATAAATCTTAGCCTCATACACAAATGGTAGAGAGATCGACCCCTGAGGCTGACAATTTTTAGTTTTCTATGTACTCGAATATGCTTTGTCTTAATATACTATATTGCTGAACTTTGGCTATAGTTTTGGGACTTTAATTTGGGCTATTGTCGTTACAAACTCCATGATAGATTTATATTCTTACTAGCGGACCCCGCAAGTTTTGTTCTGCCTTAGAAATTATGTCTAGTGAATATTTTGTTGAAACAAAGATTGTATGTCCACACGAGAACATGCCACATCTAATAGTCCGTGTGAAGAACTTAGTGTGCCCAAATCTAAGCCACAAACTGTCAATGCTTAGCCCTGGGACCAATAAATTACACAAGGCAACAAAACTTGACTCTTTTTTAGAATATTAAAGGGCTTTGGATGATTGGAAAACGTTCAAAAATAACACTAGGCTCCAAGGATCACTATATTGAAGGGATTTTTTATAAGATTCATGTGCTGAATCCAAATATGCTTTCGAAAATGTTTCATCATTTCTTTATCTTAAGTTAATTGAGCTTAAAGTTGCTTAAAAAGCATACTTGAACCTTTTTCGGTATTTTTTGACGAGAAGCCATCATTTTGCTAACTTTTGTAGTAAGGTGTTGCTACTTATCTTAATAATAAACTATGCCAAACATTTCTACGATTTTTTAAAGCGAAGATAGACCACTTTAAGTATATTGCCAAAAAATAAACTATGCAAAGTCACTTTAGTTGTTATCAACTTTTCCACATGGCATATCTTTGCTTTACAATTTTTGCAGAATGGTTTGGGAATGTCTATTTTAATTTTAAAAAATCGTAGAATTGCTAGGGACCGATTATTTGTCAAGAAATAAAACTTAGGGCCGTTTTTTAATCTTCTACTTAGTCCTATCTGTTAAATAAAACTACAAGTACCAGAGCAAAATCTAAGTTTATCTGCCACATAGCAGCTATTTAGAAGAATGTACTAAAGAGAATGAGTGTACTGACTGTCTACTTGTTCTTTTACTATTTTAACAACCTTTAACAATCAGAGACACATATGAACAATATTCAAGTTTAACCAACTTAACCAACGTTCGTATTGAAAACAGAATGACAGATGGCGTTCCGCCTTCTTTATGTTTTTGATATACAAATACACTTAAATCGCTACTAAAAAATGGTAAAATGATGTTAAGAGGGTGACGAATTGTGGTTAAAGGTGTTTATTCCTGCAGAGGGACTCCCTAATCTGCTATACTTTACAAAATTTTTATGTACCTACCTACGGATAAGATATTTCAAGAGTATAGAAACCTAACCACAGTCAACATAAAATATTATATAAACTTACGTGCATGGGCCAGGGATAAGGCCCAGAGTCGCAGATATGAGGCCGTATGCGAGATTGTACTCAGCACATACTCAATTGTGTGAATGGCCTGCTGTATAAACACCTCACTCATGGGCTCATTCGCACCATGACCATGTCCGCCTCCTCCGCCTCCGCCTCCTCCTCCCGCATGTGGTGGTGGAGGCGCCTTCGATCGTGTGGCCATTATATATAAAGGTTTACCCAGCAACATCCAGGGTATGCATATCACAGCCACCACCACAAAGACCATTTGTATAGTTTTCTGCCCCTCGAACATAAACTCCCTGCAATCTTCTTCCACTTCCTGCTTTCCAAACAACATCATATTAATGAACAGTATAAGAATCGAGGGAGCACATGCGGGCGTAAGTGCGGTCTCTTCGGTGAAATCATTGTACACCACCCACTTGAAGAACATCATGAACACCATATATCCAAACAGCAGCAACAGGAACAGCATTTGTGGTATAAACTCCAAAAAGATGCTGGCATAACGACGATAGTACACAAAGTTGACCAAGGACATGCAAACGCCGAAAGCCATGTGGACGACAGCAAAGATGATGGAGAGTTTCATTTTGAAGGTGTTAAGGAAGATGATCTTGTTGTCGGCCATTTGCCAAATGGGATCCATGCCCAACGGATAGGTATTAATACTGGTTTCATTTGGCCTAAGAGTCAGATAGGTGAGGCCATTGTTAATCAAAGTTGAGGTATTATAGTTGTTCACCCAGCCAGAGCCAAAGATATTCATCGACTTGGAGAAGACATCGTTGTAAATTAATCCCGTGTACAGGGAGAACAAGCCCATGAGGAAGATGATGTAGCGGCCGCCAAAGAAAATGTTGAAAATCTCCTCCTTAATGGAAGCCAATTGACGCTCCTTAATGATCAAAAAGGCGGCAAAGCAAACCAGGATCAGGCCATGGCCCATATCACCAAACATGACGGCAAACAGAAAGGGAAACGTAATACAGGTGTACAGAGCGGGATTGACCTCACGATACGAGGCAATGCCATAAGCCGAGATGAGGTTCTGGAAGCCATTGGTGAATTTATTGGTTCTATTGAAGGTGGGCGGCTGTTCCGGTGTATTGATGACATTCACAAAGGCCGGAATGGAGCTTTCCGCCGCCTTAGAGCCACGTGCCAAGGCCTGCTGCACCGCGTGCAGATCTCGCGTGGGCACCCAACACTCGCCTATCAAACACTTGCCCGACACATCCGGATTCAGTTGATTGAGCACAAAATAAATGGCCTTCATTTTGCGCACCATTATGGACCAGCCGGGTATGTGCTTGGAGGCCATTAACAGCACACGCTGACGATGGTCATCACTCTGATTGAGCACCAATTTCAGATCCTCCAGCCGTGTATTCACATCCTTAATCATGTCTGTCCTTTCGGCCGAAGAGCTGGGACAGGGATAAACGGAGGCATGATAGCCCGTGCAGACCTTCTTGATGCGCTGCTTCAGTTGCTCACCCTGGAAAAAGGCCACAAAGACCGTCTTCAAGACGGGACGTCCCGTCTCCTCATCGTCAGTCAGGCCGCCGATATCGTTTCTTCTCAAGAAAATATTGCCCCTCGAGATGCGCCACAGCATACGCTCGAAAGAGAAGAAACGTTCCAGATTGATGACACCGGCCACAAAAGCCAATTGGCCGCGCTGTGCACCGCCCTGATTGGTCACATCATTGGGATCAACCAGACGATTTGAATCCAAATTCAAGACCTCCTGATCTGAGAAGAATCCCTCTGTATTCTCCAGCACTGATTTCAACTCCTGCATGTGACGGTAGTTGGCCTTCAAGCTGGCCGAATTGGCAGACATTTCTCTCAGCTCATTCTCCGTCTTCTCCAGCTGAGCCTCCAGATCGATGATCTCACGTGGATTTGGTGAAGCCGGCTCTTCCTCTTCCTTTAGCAGCGGCAAGTCTATTTTATCTTTACGCAATTCATTCTCCACATAACGCACACGTCGTTCCATCTCATCACAGCGACGCACTTCATTTACATATTTACGCTGAAAGGCATTGACCTTCTCGTTAAGATCACGGAACTGGACACAGCCAATCTCGCCCAGTTCGGCCACCGAGGCATAGGCAGCCTCGGGTTGAATGTACAGCTGGCACAGGGCCATTGTCTCACTGCGGAACAGGTCACCCATGTTGTTGTTGTTGTTCTAGTGTTCTGTGTGGAACAGGAAATAAACAAAAAAAAAAAAACAGAATTTATTAAAACTGAAAATCACCACACTCCCAGGCCAGACAGAACCGCGTCTGAAGCAATCAACCAGCCACCCACCCCAATCCCATAAATATTCACTATCTGGCATACCAAAATGAAGATTATCAAAACTGCCCCCGCCCACCTCCCATTTGTCATTCACATCCTTGGCGTTTCTTTGGCCACCAGAGCCAATGTCTTTTTGTAAAAAAATAAGCACCAACTGATTGCCTCGTAATTGTTAATAATTTTAAATTATTAATGCGCGCCCAAGCAACCACTTGAGATAAGTAAGTCAACACCGGCTAATAAGTAGATAAGAAGGCCACCACCGCATGATATCAGCACTCGGCCCTCTCCCCCTTATCTTATCGCAGCGCCCATAAATTGTTCAGTTTAGTTCCACTTGTGTGATTGATTGGGACATTGCCATTTTGCAATTGAAGAAGCAATTCGTGGGCTGTAAACAATGTGCGTCAGTTGGCCAATGGCCGGGGGGAGGGGGCAGTTGTTGTAGAAAGTGATGGGGCAATTGGGTTAACAACAACAAACAAACAGTTGTTGTTGATTTAAGTAGATAAATATTTGACTTTAAAGCGTGCGGATGTATTAAGTTAGCCTTCTGTGTTGCATCATCATCATTAGTTTTCGATTCCAAGAAGTTAACCAGATAAGCAGAAAATTATGAAAAGATTTATTGAGAAAATTCACCCTCGAATAGCCACCCAAACTTTTATTGTACAACCTTTCCAGGTGAAAAGTTGCCAAAGTTTTATGGCAAAATTGTATGTTTTACAATTTTTATATATCATGTTATGCTTTCGCACAACTCTAAACAGAGATACAACATTACAAAGAAGGCTGGTAGATTGTTCCCAGAGGAACCACTCCCTCACATCAGTGATCAATGCCTACCAGCTTTCACTCAATCATCTCTCCATGCCTGCGATGGCATAACTGACCTTGAGCTGGCTAAAACTGCAGATTAACTTAGTTTAAAGTTCACAAAAACCAGTCACATTTTTACAGGGATGCAAACCGATTCTAAACCGAACCGGTTTTAAACCTAACCGAACCGCTTATTCCAGCTGATAAACTCAACCGCAAACCGAAACGGCTTTCTTCTAGAAATACTAAACCAAACCGGAAACCACAAATAAAATCGGTTCGGCTCTTTTCAGTTGTCTGACGAGTTTTAAGACTTGAATCGCTTTCCTCTAGCCAATGATAATTTTTAATTTGGGAATCTGAATCGTTTCACTAAGATAATCTCATTACATTTGGTTCAAACTGGTATTCCTGAAAGTCTTTTGCAATTGCACGCCGATCTCTTAATATACCTATCATCAATCTGCATGCTTTTCCTGAAAGTTGATAATAGACTTGTTGTCCCTTAGTGAAAAATATTGTAAGTTTGCTATAATACTTCTTTGTCTTAATTCAATCTTAGCCAGAAGAGTTTTCCTCATATTATCCTATAAATAGGGTGTGTAAGATGCATGGTACGTACTCTTTTCTAACCGAAACACCCTTTTTTTTTTTATAGGAACTTATAAACGAATCCTATTAATTCGACATCATCAACTTTGCACATTATACTAAGAACATTACGACTGCAACCATAATATTTCTGAACAAGCCTTTATGAACCACTCAACCGAACCGAAACTGCGCTTCGGTTAGTTCCAAAACCCCTGAAATGAGCCGAAACAGCGTTTCAGAAACTGTGTAAAATACTGAACCGAACCATTGCTTATTTTCGAGTGGTTTGCATCCCTGCATTAGGCAATGCAAAGGGAATTATAATTTTGACCAGAAGTTTGCAACGCATAGAAATATTCATTTCCGACCCCATAAACTATATATATATTCTTGATCAGGGTGACGAGCTGAGTCGATTGAGCTTTGTTCGTCCGTCCGTCTGTCTGTCTGTTTCTACGCAAACTAGTCTCTCAGTTTTGAAGCTTTCGAGCTGAAATTTTGCACAGAGTGTTCTTTTTGCTGCACAATACTAATATGTCGGAACCGACCTGATCTTATCTTATCTTATAGCTCCCATAGGAACTATCGTTCGGTAAACTAGTTTTAGTTTGAAAAACTTTTTTATTTTCAACGGAAACGTCTCCAAACTTTGTAATCGTAGGTTAACTATGTTTTTTTATAATTCTACCAAGTTTTATTAAAATCAGACAACTATATGGTATAGCTGGCATACAAAAGATAGGTCTGAAAAACAGCTTTAGTTAGAAAAACTTTTTTGTTTTTAATGGTAGCATCCTGCAATTTTGTATTTGTTTGTTTTACATGCTTTCACATAATTTTACAAATTTTTGGCCAAATCGGATGACTTTATCGTATAGCTCCCATACGAACGATCGGCCGGAAAATGGGAAATGGGGTATTTTTTTTAAATATTTAAGCGAGCATTAGAAGCTAGCTTAGCTTTCTCGTTTTTATATATTTTTTACTGACATTTCACTTGCACTAGAAATGCTTCACAATTTGGAAAGATAAAGAATAGTATCTCCGGGTTAAGGGTACCAGCCCGAAATTACCAAGGTTAATGTTCCAAACTTTAAGTTTAAGGTTTTTTGGTAAGGTTTTATTCACAACATTGGAATGTCAGTGAAATTTGAGGTGAAATTTGTAAAGAGTACCTACGATTTTTCATTTGTGAGCTGTGCTTGTGCAAAGTTTGTACGTCAGACTCTCACGCACTGCACACTCTTATAAAATCGACATGGAAATTCTCCGAATATATGTAATAAATTAAGAGTGAACCTCTCCACCGAACCGAAACCGCGATGCAGTTGGCTTCAAAAACCAGGTAAAAGTAATAAATCTGTAAGCCACTGCAGCGAACCAGTTCTTATATCCGATCGGCTGGCTTCCCTGGTCTTAAATGCTGTGTGGGAACTGGTTTTTTAGCAACTTTGTCAAATGTGTGAATTGTACATTTGCATGAACATCATTGGTTGTTAAACAAACTTTTGTTTGATTTGGTAAACAAACGTAACGGAAAATTGACAACATATGTTGCTGATATTTTCTTGTCTAAATGAAAGAGCAAATTTGTTTTGTTATGAATACAATATTATTATTATTATTTTTTTTTTTTTTGACTTCGTTGATGTTGTACTTATTAGTTATATCTATTTTGGTTGCTTTTATGTACACAGCATTAAACGATTCGCTTGGACAAGCAATTCGTGCGATATCTAAATGCTTTGTCCAGCCGGTCTTAAAGTAAATACCAGAAAACAAGTTTCGTTTGGGATTATTTGTCACACGCATGTAGAAATAAGCACAAAGTAATGGTTAAAGTTTAAAGTGCTCTTTGGCGCTAGGAGGCCCCCCATTAAAGCTAATCGAAATGATTCCTTGCACAGGTGTGTGCATTCAGCTTATGAGCCTCTCCCTCTCGCTTATTGGATAAATCAAATGCTAATTCACCGCCTTATCGAACGCCATAAATCTATTTACCAATCGCCAGACTAAAATCTATATACCACATAAATCTCTGTAGGCAAATGGCGCACGCAACATTATCCTTCTGGCCCGGCCAATAGTACAATTATCGGTGTATGGGCTTGGTCAGGGTTTTTTGGCCTCATTAAGAAATCCATTCGATGGCCATAAAAAATGATTATCAGGAGTATAATAATTTTGTATGGCAGTTTATGGTTGACATTTGAGTTCCGTTTATTGCGGCTCACCCACATGATCCATCACATGCTCTGACGTCACCTGGGCCAATTATACCATTGTACATGCATAAATAGTAGTTGTATACGACTGGCACGCAAAATCGACGTTTAGGCAATTATCAAAAATCAATTAAGATAAGTTTATCGCCAAACATGTTGCTATTAAGATTAACGTAATTGTCATGAATAATTAGGGGAGGGCGAGCCGAAGGCTAACAGAGAGAGAGAGACAGAGAGCAAGTGCGGATTTAATGGCCTTTAATGTTGTTCGTGAACTTTCAAAGGAATTTGGAATATGAAATTTATGGCATGTTTACTGCTTATCTATATCAACATTGATAACCATCTTGTCCAAACACAGATAATGCGGCTAAGTAATCCCAATTTCGTCTTACTTAATACTAATTTTTTCATACACTATCACTTGGTGGTAGTCCTTAAGGATCTTAACACTTACATTTCATGAAATGTAGAAATTATTTAATAATTTTTTAATATTTTTTTATTTCCGCGACCTGCCAACTCGATGGCGCAGAGTGAACTGGGTGATCACCTAAGCTCAGCCAGACCATTTAGCTGTGGCCAATTAGCAGGTGAGCAGCTAATCTAAACTTGGCACACTCGAGAGAGAGAGAGTGAGAGAGAGAGAGAGCGTGAGGTAGGCACCATACACACAGCATAAGTGCGTAATCTGTGCTCCTTGTTTTTACCTGTGTAACAGAGGTACACAGAGTATATACAGTTTGTGCAAATGTATGCAACAGCCGAAAAGGAAGCAACACCCACTAAGGGCGATAAGTTACTTAAAATAGGTAGGTAAAATTATTGTATATTTACAATTGTTCTTAAATAGAACCGAAATATTAGAATAAAAACAGGTTAAGGTTCAGATTTTATATCCAAAGCGGTTCGGTTCAAGGTTCAGTGCACTGTAAAATGACAGCCGGAATTCCCGGCTTGAACCGGTACGGTTCAAAACCTATTTCCTGCACTGTTTTTAATCAATTTATACGCTCCAAATATCTATAAATACTTAAAAATCTCCACAATATTCCACATTTTAAAATAAATACCCTACAGATAAAAAGATTTCTCTTTGCCAAGAAAATTTTAATTTAACTGACTCAACGGCGAAAACTATTGAAGCCAAATAACTCCATAAAAGATAGAGGAAAGTTAACTTAGGCTCGGCCGAAGTTTATAAGCGCTTGCAGCACATTTTTCTATTTAAGACTACTTTTTTACCTTACTTTTCTATGATATTCTATATAGATATATATAGATCTATATAGATATTTCTATTCTATATAGATGTCCGATTTAGGCCAAACTTGGTGCAATCATGCAAAAGCCTAACAAACGAACATGAAAGAAATTTGGAGTCGATTCCATAAAAAACAAAAAAGTTTTTCTCACTAGAACTTCTTTTTCGACCCATCATTTGTACTGCAGCTATATGCTATAGTCATCCGATTTTGATAAAACTTTGTAGGATTGTGTGAAAGCATACCAAATAAATACTTGCCAATTTTAAGAACATTTCCATTGAAATCAAAAAAGTTTTTCTCACTAAGACCACATTTCAGACTCTGCTATTCTATGAGAGTTATTCTATATAGATGTTCGAGTTCAAGCAAACTTAGTGGAATCATGTGAAAGTATAACAAACAAAGAAATACAAATTTTGGTGGCGTTTCCATTGAAATCAAAAAAGTTTTTCTCACTAAGACCACTTTTCAGACTCTACTATTCTATGAGAGCTATTCTATATAGATGTCCGATTTCAAGCAAACTTAGTGGAATCATGTGAAAGTATAACAAACAAAGAAATACAAAGTTTGGAGGCGTTTCCATTGAAAACAAAAAAGTTTTTCTCACTTAAACTTATTGTTTGACCTATTATTCCAAGGGCAGCTATATGCTATAGTCATAAGATCCTGCCGGTTTCGACAAATGTGCAGCGTAAATGTACTAAAAGACTTCTAGCAAAGTTTGTTGAAGATAGGTTTAAAACTGACGAAGGAGATAGCAAAGAATCAACTCAGCATGTCGTGCTGATCAAGAATATATTATATATACTTTATGTTTTCGGAGATGCTTCCTACTAAGCTTTACAAACATCCGGACAATTTCATAATACCAGAGCTATAAAAAAGTCATGTTTCCCACAATTTTGTGGACAGAAGGTTCGTACCTTCAGTATTTTTATATTGATCCGGTAAAAATATGGGAAAGATCGGATGAACGATAGTTGAGTTATAGGGCAACTCAACTTTTATGCTGGGCAGCACTTGACACATCCGAATAATTAGTCTTACAAATACCAATTTTTGGGGTCACGAAGTATGTTATAGTCGGGCTGGAACGACTTTTTAACTTGTGTTTTTTATCATTTTGCGTTCTTTGCTCTTTGAGTGTGTTGGAGTTAAAGGCTTATCACCAAGCGTCTCCATGCGGCGTCTATAGAATCGTACGGTAATCGGCAAATAACTGAAATAACCATTCTTAACAATAAGTTTATAAGTGTCAGCTATACCGAAGTTTTAATGCTCTTTCTTATAGTGGAAAAGTTAAATTTTTATTTGAAGACATGTATGTGAAAGTGGCGCCATACAAACTGTGGCTTATTTTAGTGCTGCATGTTGATTTTACGCTCTGTCAATTACTCTGGGCTGATATTTGGCCAGGAACTCTCTTTATGAACTCATTCTCAAACGCTTCCAAGGACAATTTTGACTCTGTGTAATTTTAAACAATTTTTGATTCCCAACAACTGTCTAACGATGGGGCGGTAGGTGGGCTGCTAATTGTTTTA
The DNA here is from genome assembly GCA_035044965.1 of Lordiphosa andalusiaca. Taxonomy (NCBI): domain Eukaryota; kingdom Metazoa; phylum Arthropoda; class Insecta; order Diptera; family Drosophilidae; genus Lordiphosa; species Lordiphosa andalusiaca. Next base: position 630,071 of record JAWNNM010001643.1, read on the forward strand.
TTCTGAACTCGACTCGACTCTTCATCTTTTACCTTTTTGTTAAACCGGGATATATATACATTTCTCTTCTTTTCTGTTTAAAAACGTTTTACTTTCAATTCCAACTGCTATATCGTTTCTAGAGTATTTCCATCCCCTGCCTTAATGTACCTCTGGTTAGGGTACAAGCAAACACTTCAGTACTTCTACTCATATCAAATTGATTGAGCAGAAGCACGAGTTGCTTTTGTTTTGACAAGTTTTTGGTCTATCAAGATAAATGGCAATCTTGAGTTGGCTGTTGCAATGTGCAATGCTTATGGAATCCATGATAGCATCAATCATTTCAGTGTGACAATTATAGACTGTACAAGGGCCTCTGCACGCAGCTATAGCCTGTTTACCCAAAAATACCAAAACTAATTCAATTTCATAAATAATCTGCCCTTTAAACAAGATAGCCCCCCCCCCACTCTCGAGATAAGCATCCAAGTTAATATGATTCATACATAGTTTGTGATCACAACAATTGTACCAGTTGTTGGTTTGTTTATCAACAACAACAACCACAAAAAGTACACCATTATACGGACGCCACACCGCTTACAGTTTGTTCACTAAAGATAACGAACTTTTCAATATAAAACTCCCCAGCGAAATGCCACAGCAAAGCTGCACTTTCCCATCCTCTAAACACATCTGAATCGAATTGTCTGGCACGTTCAGGTTTGTGCAGACCGCACTAAAAAGCACTTACACCGTTGCACATTTTGTAGTTGCTGCTAGTTGCTACACATATTGGCATTAGACTAATCCACAGCGCCATACACAGACCAACGCACGCAACAACTACAACTTAGTTATTGGGCATGGCCAATGGCAGGAGGAGCATGAAGATAAAAACCGGCAGCACGATGAGGTTGATGTTAGCGATGTGGAAATTGGTATACAAAATGGTCAATTGGGAGAGGTGAATCAAGATCAATGGATAATTAAAGAGAAGTCTTTGAAAATTGGATTTAAAGGATTAAGTCTTAAACATTAAAACGGCAGAGATTTACCATGCATAAAACATGTCTCAAAAACTTGCATAAAGCGTCTCCATCATGATAATTGCAATTGTTTCGTACTTATTTGCTTTAAAATATAAGTTTATTTTGACTTAATTTCAGTTGAAAGTTGTTCAAGTAGGTTCAAAAATGGCAGACTTGCTGTACCTCTATGAAGTTTTGTAAGGTCCTTTTCTTATTACTTCATGATGGTCAAATATCATCCTTTGATCTTTATCACCCGTATCAACTAAGTGTCTTCTTTATAATTATAGTAAAATGATACAAACTTGGAAAAGTTGGAAATTTATGCTTTATCAAAACATTTGATACACCCCACCCAACTATCGTGATATTCAAAACTCAAATATGATTCTTGCAAGTCTCGCCTGATTTTGGATAGTTCGTTGTACAGCTCCCCACTTACTGAATTTTCAAGGATTGGCAAATTCTAGCTTGTTTTAAACCAGCCCAAGTTTTTTGAGTAAGGGTTTGTCGGCGAAGGGGAGATCCTTTCTGCTGTCTCAGCAGCATTTTTGGAAAGCGATGTGCAAAGCTAACCACTGGCGTCGATTGCTCGTCTTCTTCAGAGTTTCTGCAGATCTCTACCAGGTCTGCTGCTCAACTTGCTTGCGATTGTTTCGGAGTCTCAGCAGCTCTCTGGGGATAGCTGGTATCGATTGCTTGACTGCTCCAGCGGTTCGGCAGTTTTTAAGTCCGGAGACGCACAAAAACGTTCCGCAAATATCATGAAGTTTCTTGACTTCCCATTTCTTCCCTCCCTGTTGCTTTTTTTGACGTTCGAGTTATTATCTACGAGTAAAATGGGAAACATCCGTTCCAAATGTACGGAAATCCTGTAGGATAAGTACGTTTTAAACCGAAAACGCAGTGCACATTTAAGCAAGTATTTCTTGAGACCAATGAAGAACAGTTCGTTCTTGCTTCTGCAAGGGATGAACGCCTTTTTGGTAGATGCGAAAAATGCAAATATTAAACAATCATTTTTGTGGGGAAGGAGTTTTCTTTGCTCGTCCATGTGTATGTCTCGAATTCGTGACTTAAAAGAAGTGAGCCGCATCTCAGCTCACTCGACTATTAAGCGTCTCGCGTGGGCAGCGAAATGTTCATGGTATTAATTGAAACACTTAGCATTAAGAACGAATTGAGTGCAGTTTAATATTATTTATACTTTTTACAATGTACTATGGACTATATATGACATCGCAACGAGCCCACGTGGTCTAAGTGGAAGAGTGACTTGTCGATATCAGCCATTCCAATCTAACATAACCTAACCATGGATTTTAAATCTTTAGTTACATATAATAAACATCAATTTATTAAACTTGGGTTTATTTTAAAAAAAACAATGGTTTTACTATTCAGTCATTGCAAATCCTGATGTTGCTAATTATTTATGTTTTTCCAGCTCTACAATGATCATTGTGATTCGGCTCAAGTCGGAAGACTTGGATGTGGTTGTCAGTAGTTTTGAGGCTTTGGAAAACACTGAGCTCGCTCTTTGGAGCTGGGAAACAGTTAAGGTAAGTCTCTTCAAATGATTTTGGCCAGATTTCTGAGAAAGAGCTTATAAAGTTAAGCTGTGGGCTCATTCAACTGTAGATTAACGACAAATGTGCTTGTGTTGGTGAGCACGAAAGATTTCATTCGATTTTCCTGCATTTCTCTAGACACTGATTCAAAAAGACACAACTTCGACTGGGGTTTAACACGAATGACTTCGACAAATGTTGGCCATGGGCTGGTGTACAATATTTCACAGTTGTCTTGGGAAACTTCTCTGCTCATATTGCCGACCCCTAGTGTTAATATTTTCCAGAAGGGCTACCAACTGATTAAGGCCTATTTTGAACCCGAAAGTTCTTAAATGTTAAAGAACTAAATAGAAGTAGTTTTTAGGTCCCGTGTCCGGGTCCGATTATGGGTTATTGGCTTCATACATTCATAAGGGAGAGATATAATAAAAGTAGTTGATTAATTACTAAACCACTTTGGCTCATTTTGTCTTTAAAAAGTTTTTGATAAGAAACATATCTGATAGAATTCTGGTTTCCAAGTTTTTGGAAATTTATAATCAAGATTTCTTTGAAATGATTAAGCGAATTCCCAATTTGTCTATGGTAGTTCAGTATGGTTGAGCTTTAAATAGATAGAACGAGAAAGTCTTCAGCTGTTAGTTCACTTGAATGAGTTCTTTTGGAGTAATCAGAAAGTTCTATAGACAATCTGAGCAACTAAAAAGAAAACGTTTTGATAATAAAAAATGAGTTTCTCATGAATTTTCTGACAGCCAACTGAACACTTTTAACTCATATGACAACTACAGACAAGTTATATGGCAGCTTTATCAAATAGAACCAATCCTTAGATAAGTTAGTTAAATATTTAGATATATTTATGAATACCAAATAGAACTGCATTTCAAACTAAGTTGATGCCAACGAAAATATCGTACTATTGCATACTTCTTAAATATTTCATGGCTGGCACATCTCTAGCCAAATGATACTCGCAGATTTGTTGCTGTTGCTGTTGTTGTTGCAACTGCACTCAGTGCTCTGTTGCCAAAAGCAGACGAAATGGTGACGCACATTAGCTTCTACCATTCACATTCCCACCCCCCCCCCCCCCAACATTACCCTTCCCCTTTGCAAACTTCCACCATTTAATGCAGCGCAAAAGTTGAACGTGTGTTGGCAGCTAAAAATTCCTTTCCTCTTCCCCTCCCACCCTCCAGCCTGGTTGGCCATTATCAGCTTCATTATGTGGCATTAGCTGGTGGCCGGGCATATGATGTTTGTTACGACTTAAAGTTGCAAGCGATTTATTTTGTGGTCGGTCGGTCATATGTGTGAGAAAAAAGTTCTCTGAGCTCATTTAAATAGCATAAATTGAGGTGCTTAAGCTCATTAAGTGGACAATTTTAATTGGAAATGTTATCAGTCAAGTGGACGACTAATGCAGCTTTAGCGCATCTGCGTCAGCATATAATTTATATAATATATACATTTTATTAGATAAAACAGCAAAGTTAATGATTCTAGTTAATATATATCGCACACAGACTAAAGTGATTCATTCAAATACGCTGTTAATGTGAATCATGTGAGTTGAGGATGGTGGTTAAATCGAGTACGAGTAGTAACTTAACGACCAGAGCACGTGACGGGCGATAAGACGGCAATACTTGAAAGCGATTCCCACTGATAAACAAAACACTTGACTCTCTCTTTCTGTTGGGTGTGAAAAAGCCTTTGAGCAGACGTAAAGCCATATATATATGTGCACTGAGAAAAATCAAAGAAGTTTGTACTTGAAATTGGTAGAAATGGTGACTATAGCAAGGAGGCCAAAAAATTTCTTCAAGTATTTTAACCACAATTATCACAAATTATCTTCTGTCAATTCCAAGCTATTTGAAAATACTTTTGACCATAAATGAAAGAAGGCTAGAAAGATCCAAAGACGTTGATGGTATAACTATAAAACGCCCGTCTTGCAATTTAATTTTCTCAAAAATAGTGAAAATGGGAAAAGGAGCATGGCTGTTAGAACCATTTGGGAATTTTAAGAACAGATTCCCACAAAAAAGTATGAATTTTCGTGGCTTACTCTATAAAGCTGACAAAGTAAGACGGTTGAAGCAAACTTTAAGTGTAGGAACGAGGGGTAGTGCTGTCGCTGCACCCCCTTTCTCACATCTTTTCTACAAGCAAAAGCTTCTTAAAAATCTTCATGAAGTTCGCTTCTTCATATAATTACACTTCTTCACTTATTTTTCACTTTGCGGCTTTCTGTAACTACGAATCAGTACTAATTGTAAGATCGTTCACTCTGAATTCTGAGCTACACATTCTCGAAAGTAAGGGTGCGCATATTCCAATCAAACAACAATCTAAATTGTTGATTTTAACTTGTGGCTTTATGTTTATTTCATAGAAAACGAATTGTCAAACGATAAAGGAAGTTTTGGGCCGGTTTAAGGAACACACAACAAAGTCGTTGCAGTAATTGCCTCTCAACTATCAGTCTAACAGCCATTTCTCCATGCCAGCAATGCCATAACTGCTTGGGAATTTCAAAAACTGAAAACTAAACCGAAACCGATGGCGCTCTCTGCTTGTGTAGTTTCCCACACACGAAACGAAACTGGAAGAGCGGACTCAATGCTTTGTGCTTGCTCTTCTCGCTCCGGGTCTTTACCACACTCCTCCTCTAGCCACAAAACTCCAAGCTGAGTAGAAGTTTAGCTTGATTTTAAGAGTGAAATTCTTACAATTTCAAGAACTAATAGATTGTTGTTTAAGATCGTTCGTAAATTAGAGTTTGGGTCTCCAATTACATGGCGTCTTAACCTAGTCGATATGCCCTTACCCTAAAGAATCCTGACATTTTAACTAGCAAAAATGTTCAGTCTGTCACCTAAATATAAGGTCACTTTTCCTTAACGTTCGTAATGCCAGTTTAAGCTTCGAACCGTTAACAAGCCGCATGGCTCAGGTGTTTGAAGGTTGCCTTAGAGCGTGTAACTTGTGAGTGCGAGACCATTTCTTCAAAAAAACAGACAGAAAATGTTTCTCTAAGGTTAAAACTTCTACCGCTTTTTGAATTTCGGGCAAAATTTTCCCTTTAAGCAGTTCTTAGACTGAATTCTCGACCTCTTTTTATGAGCGTAAAATCAGAAGGTAGCTTTCATCACAAGCTTCATTCAGAGTCTTCCCACTCGGCGAGTGGTCGCAACATTGTTATGCACATTTACAGCTCTTCCCAATCAGCTAGTCCCACGTAGAAGGTGGAACGAACTTTAACCACGCGTTTTTTTAGTATTTACTATCTATATAAATATTAATAAACCATTTTATTAACTTGATTATCAATTAGTTTTATATCAGTCATAAAGAAAAAATTGCATTGCCTTATCAAGAATAAATAAAAAAATTAATCTCAATAAATAAAATAAAAGTCATTCCCACTTCAAAAGCTTAAACTACATTTTTTTCAATTGTTTTTCTCACCGAAATTTTCTCGCTGGCTTCGTCCAATTGCCAAGTGTTTCATTTTAATAGCTCATAAAATAAAAACTAATGATAAATAAATAACAATGGCAGGAAAATGAAATTAAAGAACGAAAAAAAAAAACACCTCAAACCCCCTAAAGTCGGCCACTCAAGGGCAACTGAGAAACAAAAAATAAAAAACAGGAAATATGCACAGCCCAAGAGTTTGCTACATCAAATTTAACATTAACAGCAGCAGCCACAACAACAGTAACAACAACAACACATACAGCATCATTTCGTATTTATTGTATTACCTTTGTCAGCATATCTAACATTTTTGGTTGTTGCTATTTTCCCGTTTTGTTTTTCTGCTGTTTAATGCTCATTATTTTCTGTTGCCTCGGCTTTACTGTTATTGCTTTGAATTGTCGTGTTTTCCTTTTTTTTTTTCCAGTGAAAAAAAATCCAATTTTCTGCTTTAAGCTTTTGTATTATGCTTTCACCCCTCAAAAAGGGTTCACAACTGCATAAAAGCCGCTGATGTTGGTTTTGTTTTGCCATTATGTGTGTAGTTTTCGCCACCCGATTCTCTATCTCTCTCTTTTGTGAAAAATGAAAGTGTGCAAAAATGTGGCAAAAAAAACATGCACTAATATGGCAATGCCACATGAAAAATGAATTATGGCTTATTTTGGTGGCCAGCATTTGTTTGGAAAATAATGCTGATTCTTGGTGTTCCGGTTTTTGGAATCATTTTGTTTTTGATTCGAGTGAAGTATCCGCTAAATTTATTTTAGAATAAAGAATCTTCACGGAAATCACAATGTTGTGGAACCGAACGCGCATTCTAGTAGTTTAAAATTAAACACTTATCAATCAAATTTAATAAAACGTCATTAAACGTTAATAATGAACTACATTTTATATCAAGTTTTACCATACAAGTTGATTTTGATTTGAATTTAACTGTTGAGGCGCGAAATTTCAAATTTAAAAGGATCAACCGTTCGTTTGATAGCGCCATCTACAGTTCGCGAAATTGAACACCAGTTGGCAGCCCCAAGCTGTTTGCCTCGTGAGTGAGTTGAATATTTAGAGAAGAAAAATGTGTGACAATGCTTCCAGCAAGTCAGTAAATAGTAAATAAATGGAAGCTGCAATTAAAATCATGAAATCGAGGCTGCAGTTGACTTGCAAGTGGCTCTTAATTGCCTAACTACTTTCACACAATTCAAAAATTGCCGCGCTCGATCAATCAACTCATGCTATCGATCAGCTTAAAGCTCAACCCTGCTTCGTGTACCTATCGGAATGTAAGGCCAAGGCAAACTATAAAACCGTTCATCGCCGTTCGCCATTCGTCCGTCTTCGCTTTGCGTAGGTGCGTAGTAAATATTAATAATTTATTTGGTTTGTTTGCCAATTTGTTAATGTCGTGTATTAATTGTTGTTCTGCTTGCCAGAAGGAACAGCATCTCCTTAGTTGTTGTTTTAAGCAGCGCAGTCAATCGAAAGCAGCGATCGGTGTCGTCGTGTGTGTGAGCTGAAGAAGAGGAAGAGAAGAGAAATGGAAATATGTTCAATGAAAAAGTTAAATTATAGTGCTTTTTGTTGTTTTTTTTTTGTGCAATTGTTTTCAAGTGTTTTTGTGTGTTTACTAAAGTGTTTCCCTTGCCTTGGGCAATATAAAGAAGATGCCGGGAAGCTGCTGCACGCGGTAAGTACACACACACACACATACATGCAAACCAATTTACATATGTATTCTTGTTGTTTGCAGGTTGCCGCCACAATATGTGAGACTGCTGAGGACAAACCAGGTCAGTGATTGAGACTGCGGCGGACTGGCCAACCATTTTACATACTAAGATCGGTTAATAATCTCGCCCAGTGTGCCTACATTCTGCTTGAATGGCTGCGGTGGGGTGGGAAGGGCTGTGCCCTGCCTGGCGAGTTGTTCTTGGAATCAGATGGACGCTGTATAGCAAGATCTTAACAGGATTTGTTACCTATTCCAGTTGTTCTGCAGTCTTCTTAATTGTTTGCAACATTCTGCCCAGCGGCACAACTGTACCCACATACCTAGTACTTAAACATAAGTGTCCTGTTCCGATCTGAGAAACCATTTTAGAGTAACCGTTTGTCTTTCGAATTCAGGTTATGTAAATTTAGTAGATTAATGCCCCAACATTTGAGACTGCGGCGGACTTATGGTTCCATTGTATGTACATATAAAGATCGGTTGATAATCTCGCCTAATATGTCTATGTCCTCCTTGATGCGGTGCTGCGTTAGGCTGTGCCCTGCCTGGCAAGTTGCTCTGGGACTCAGATAGAAGTAGTGTTTCAAGATAGTGAAAAGATTTCATACTTTTTGTAGCTTTTGTGCAGTCTTCTTAGTAATTTGGAAATGCAAGTGCTTCGGTTATGGCCCACAAAGCACTGCCCAGTGAAACTACTGTTCCCATTAAACTAATCCTATAATATAAGTGCCGTGTTCTGAGCACCAGTCGATTTTCTAATTCAAGATATGTAAATTTACTAGATTAATGCCCCAATATGTGAGAATACGGAGGACTTAACAGGACAGTGATGCCTTTGTATGTAAGATTGAAATCGGTTGATAATCCCACCTAAAATGTCTATGTTCTTCTCTATGAGGTGCGGCTGTGGGCTGTGCCCTGCCTGGCGAGCTGTTTAGTAACTCAAATAGACGTTATCTAGCAAGATCGTGACAAGATGTTACACTTATTTCATTTTTTTTGCTGTCTTCATAGTACTTTGCAAATGCAACTGCTATATTTATGGCACTACCCAGCGAAACAACCGATCCCACATACCTGATCCTTAAACATAAGAGCCCTGTTCTGTATTCGGAGTCGAATTTGTGTGTAATCGTTTGAATTTTGAACTCCATCTGTATATATTTACCAGACTACCAGAGAATTTAAGGACAATTTATCGTCCATTAGGAAAAGTCTTTGATGTTATAGAGTCATAGAGTTTTGTTTAGAGTTAGAGTATTTATAGAGTTTTGTATAGTCCCTAGAAACTGCATATAGCGAATGATATAGGATCGACCAGTCCAAAAACTAGTTCTTGTATGAACAACTTTTTTTGTTTTCAATGGAAAAGTTTTGAAAACTTAGTATTATATTTGTTAGTTTGGTATGTTTTTTTAATGATTCCATTAAGATTGGTCGGAATCGAACAACTATTTAGTATGGCTGCTATAGAAAAGTTAGGTTTTATAAGAAGTTTTAGTAAAAGAAGACATTTTTTCCAATGGATACGACCTTTTAATTGTCATATATTTTTTTTATATACTTTTACATAATTCTGCAAGGTTATGACCAAATTGAATGACTGTAGCTTATTGCGGTCATAGAAACGATCAGTCGAAAAACTAGTTCCAGTGGGAAAAACGTTTATGTTTTGAAAGGAAAAGGAAACTATATAGTATAGCTGCCATAGAAAAGTTAGGGCTGAAATTAGTTTTCATAGAAAAAAATTGTTTGATATAGCTGCCATATAATGAACTGCCCAGCCAACTGATTATAGTGGAGGCATTAAACATTGGTCAGCTTGGGAAATTATTTAACTAGCATTGTTCCAAACTAAACTGAACTTTTTGAATGAAACTCGTTGAAAAAGTTTATTTAGATAAACTATATGAGCTGCAAGGGTATATAAACTTCGACGGAGCCCAAGATAACTTTTCTCTATTATTTGTATTAGTTTTTGACATTCGGACTGTTCATATTCTTTGTTATTATTTAGTATATACACAATACTTGATATTATGATGTTTGTGGCTATTTGTTATGCTGAAAAACAATTTTTCCATATTACACTCTGACTTTATACCCTTAATATATTATATTCTTTGCGTTTACAAATTGCGGAACATTCCACGCTCTAGAGCTGAAATATGTGTACGCAGCCTGGTCTAAGCAAATGTTTGCTGGTGTTATTTGTTGCTTACCTATTATTTAAATTAATTTATTTCAAAGCGGTGCTTTTCCCACCATTTACAATAAGATTTATGCGTCAGCGTTTATGTGTTTCAATTTGCAGCTGGCAAAATGAATTTTTCAAATGAATGGCGACCCAGCGACCCTCTTTACACACGTCAGTTGACACTTATTGCTCATACGCAACGATGTACATATCAGTTTGGAATTATGCCGTGCTGCGTCATGTCGACGATAAACGTCAACTGTTGCGGTGAGCACTTCCCTTTCGCTCCTCGTCGTAGTAGTTGGTTTGTCTCAATTTGCTTCAATGTTCGCTCTGTATGATTATTTTTTATTTTCATTTTCATTGTTATGACCCGAGCGAGTGCCTGTTGCTGCGGGCATATTGGATACCACACTTCACTCTAAATTGAATTATAAAAGAGGAGAATTGGTACTTGTGGGATCAACACTTTCTGCATATATGTATAAATAGAAAAAAAAATTAATTTTCCACCACACGAAGAGCTCTTCAACCTGACAAAATCGAATTTTCTTCAAAAGAGCAAACATCATTGATTTGCGCGTCAACCCCCCCGAAAAACCCATTGAGCCAATTTCGCGCCACCAACCTGCCGGATGGTATCAACCTAGCACGACACGTTGCCTAGCGCGTATCCTTTGGTAAAACTTTTGCCACAAGGTCTCTAAGCCCAGGGACAAAAGGTTAGCCGGCTTCAAAAATTGGTTTTATTTGAATTAAATTTTATTTTATTTTGCAATTTTTTTGTTGTATTTTTTTTTTGTTGGTGTTTTTTTTTTTGTACTTCAATTGAATTTGACTGCTGTCAATCACGCGCTGCATACGCTTCGCTTGGCTGTAAAATTCAAATTTTATGCTAATTTTACGCAGAACGATCAGCAACTGTGACTGGGCGTGGTGTCGCTGTCGTCATCCTCAAAGCCGACTTGGCGCAAAAAGGGTTAAATGTGTTAAATATTGATTGGTTTAGGATGGGAATGCTGGCTGGTTGGTGGAGGTGGTAACACACATATACACCCCCACACACACACACACACACAGAAAAAGGCGCTCAAACGACATTTTAAGCGTGCTCTTAAAAAGAGATTTGTCAACAGTTGCAATGCGACAGGAAAGGAAACAGTTGAAGTAGAAGCAAAGTGCGGGTTAAGGGAAAAAAAAAAAATGGATAACAGGACGAAAGGAAAAACTAAACCATGTCAGGCGATGCGGCGTTAATTTGCCTTTGATAATGTAATGACAAACCGACCAACCAAAAGCGTAGCTTTTCAATCAACCACAAAAGACAGTGCCAAATTATTGTTGATATTATTTGGTAATTTTAGAAAGAAATTTAGATAACTTCCTTGTGTATTTTAATCTTTGGAAATCTTAAAGTTTTCTTTTATAATTCTTAGATTTTTTTAAGCTACTTCACAAATTGTTTTAAAATCACCGAGAAAAGGACAAATATTAAAATTGCTTTAAAAACTCACACAAAAAATATATCATTATAGATATTTTCCCAAAAATAGAGTTTCCATTTCAAATGGCAAATAGTTCCATTTCACCTACGACGCACCTTGTATGCAAATGAAATAGCTAAATTAGTTTGATTAAAAAAATGTGAAAAAATTTTATGATTTATGAATATTCAAAAATTTGTGTTTTTTTATGTTTGCCATTTGCCTAATTTAATTTGCCCCATAAACTAATTATACCTAAATCATGCAAATATGCCATAAATTATGTATTTCTAATCATAAAACCAACTCATGCCGAGCCCCTTTCTGAAATTCCAATCAAAGACCTCACCCAAAAGTCATAACTCAGCTAATAATGCCAAGTAAATCGTTGACAGGGCCAAAGGGAAGGCAAATTCGTGATACATAAATTACCTTGGAGCATTTTTTATGACTGTCACTGTGTCAGCGGGGCCAAGATATTGTACATATATGAGAGCATGAACTAAACATTAAAGATTTACAGCATTAAGTCGCACGCCAAATGGATATGGAATTGGATTAAAATGGAAATGGAAATGGTATTTATGTTTTGGATTGGTATTGGCAAGGAAAAGCTGCACACACACACACGCGCACACACGCACGCACACACATCCACACCTTAATAAATGATAATAAAAACGCGCCATGTTATTAATAACACCCCAAAATCTTGAGACTCCCGCTAAGTAGTGCGACCCCATTTCCATATCTTATGCATAAGCCGCTGAACTATGCCCAGGCCAGACCAGGCCAGGCCGGGCCACCAAAACACCCACGGGCACCAGGTTCGGTTCGTGTATAAATGCCACAAAGCAAATAAACACGCGCAGCTCATGGCCAAACAATATGAGATATATTGAAAACGTGCATAGCCAGCCGAACCCGAACCCGATCCCGGACCCTGCCACTTAAGGCGACCCGGCGACGGCAATGGCACGAAATGAAAGGCAAACTTTACACGCTAATAAAATGGGTAAAAGTACAAGTAATGAAAATGGAAACGAATTTTGCATGCCCATTGAAATCAAAACTGCTCTACTTATTGAGAAAAGCCGCCTTCCTTAGGAGAAAACTATTGGAAGAGCTTAAAGATAACGAAAAGTCCAGCTTTTACTTGTGTGGTTATCTTTACTCGATATTTATTACTCTATATTTAGTACCCGATACTCATTGTTCGATACTTAGTATACGATATTCAGTATTCAATACTCCCTGCTTTGTGGTCGATGCCATGTTTTTTCTGCTAAGATGTCGATCCACAGAACTTAAAACTCTTTACTTGTTTCTCAGATCTTTGCAATTCAATGCTAAGTACAAGATGCAGAGTGATCGATACTCAGTGCTTGATAATCGCTACTAGGTACTCTATAATCTGTACTTGTTTATCGATAATTGATTGTTCGATACTCAGTAGATGACATGCCATACTTTCTACTTAGAGCCCAGTACTCAATACTGAGTGATCGATATTCCGTACTTCATACTTAGTACTCGATGCCATGTTTTCGCTCTCGACTCACAGTACTAGATACTAAATAACTAAATCTAGAATCTCGATAATCAAGATAATAAGTGCTCGATCAAGACCATGTGCTTAGTTATCGTTACTTAGAAAACGATGTTTCGTAAACGAAGCTCTTAACTCGATACTCAGTGATCGGTGCTTAGCACGTATATTCTTAGTACGTAGTACTTGATACTCAGTAACCTATGCTCAATATTCAATACTCAGTAATCGAAACTCAGTATTCGATACTCTACACTCACTACTCAATACTCGATAATAAGGACTCGAAACTCAGTACTTACGACTCAGCACTTGATACGCAGTACTATATTCAGTATTCGATACTCAAACTTTGATACTCACAACCAAGTCTGCTATCCGGTCATGAACCAAACCTCTGAGAACCGCTGCGGTTTGGGCTTTTTAAGTATTTCGATCCGGACTATAAACCGATGCTTTTAAACTTATGTGCTTCTGAACTAGTACCCGAACCGGAGCTTATCTGTTTGGATAAGCGCTCGACTCAAAAAATCCTTGATTAAAACTTGTATAATTTTCTCTCCTTATTTTAAGTCAAGATGTGGCCTTTAAGTCATATATACATATCTAAAATTGGGTATATAATGAACTTAAAAGGAAGCTTCAGAAGTGGAGGCATGAAGTTTATGAACCAACAATCAAACTAAAACCTAAGGTTTAACAACCATAGGAACCCCGAACCGAACCTAAGACCTTAGGATAGAATACATAGACCCACCGGACTGAACCACCTGCAGATTTTAAGAATTTTATAGGCTTGCTCAGAATTGGATACCTAGTTCTTGACATTCAGAACTGAGTACTCGACACTGAGTACTCAATACTCAGTACTCGATGCTCAAATAGTTATCGCTGCCCCATACTCCCCCACGAAAACCCTCCCAACATACAGGAAAGAAACAAAAAAAAAAAACGGCCGCGCAAGAAGATCTGAGGTGACCCAGCTGGGTCGCCTTTGGAATTTTATGTGGCCAATGAGGAGGCCAACGGCACAAAACACAAAAGGCTTGGCCCTGGCCAAATATGGGTTTATGGCTTGTAAAAATCCATGTTAATAATATTAACAAAGCTGAACGTGTGAGGCGGAAAAAGGGGTGACTACCTTTTCTGTCCAAGGCTGCCACATTTGGGCGCAGCTTAAAAACTTTGCGAAAATTGTTACCTTACGTCAATGCAGGCAGCAGCCACATCATTAGTGTCACATGAGGAGTAGAGAAGCTATTTATATTATTCACACACACACACACACGCACATAATAAATCAAAAATTGTTGCCAATAAATTTATTATTGTAGATTATCTGCACACATCACAGCAAACTGAAAGGCGAACGCTGAGCCCACCTTGACAAAAGCTAAAAACTGGCCCCCGGATGCCAGAGTTAACCCTTGGCATACGGCAATTTATCAACATCAGCACAAGAGAAGTATTATAAATTATGAAAATAACACACAAAAAAAAAGTGGGAAGAGCGAAGAGCAGCAGAGCAGACCATCAGTTTTCGTGGGGGGTGGGGTTGGGGGGGGGAGGTTCAGTTAAACTATTTTCGTAGCCCACTTTTTGGGGCAGCTTGCAACAAACTTCCACAATGTGTACATCAACACATCTAACTGAAACACACAAATCAAGAAACATAGCTCATCGCTTTTCCATTGCTAGCAAGTCACATCCATTTTCTAGTTTTGACCACAAACGTGCAAGGACGACGAGTGCATCTGACCATCATGTGTGTGTGTGTGTGTGTGTCTAATAAAATGAGTTGTCGAAAACGCTGTACAACAGGCCAGGCCAGGACAGGGCAGCCACAGCCACAGCTGCCAATATATTGACTGACGGCCAGGGACAAGGACGAGTTCGCCGAGCGACTTTTGAACGTTGACTTGGAAATTGAGTGAGTGCGGGTAAATGACTTTGCAAATGGACATGCCAAAAAAATGTAAAGCAGTCGGCATGAGACCGGGACCGGTTCGTTAACAAATGTGCCGGCAACAGTTACCCGCTGCCTGTGGGTGCCCAACTCTGACAACTTTGCTTAGGATTCGGAATGTACTCGCATGTATTTGGCCAAAAACCCACAACAAAGCGGAAACGAATTGACAACCAAGGAAATGGACTTAAGCCATGATTTATAGTTTACGGATTTTCCATTTAAGTTTATTGGTTTTCTGTAAATGCAACTGGCACAGGGGCAAAAAAAGGCTTTCGCAATGCAAGTGGCCTGCAACATAAGCTGGCCCGCCCCATCTCCACCGCTCTCTCTCTTTGTCCCACTTCCTTCTGCTGTTAACAATTTTTAGAAAGTTGTGTCTGTTGCTGCTGCATCTGCTGCTGCTGCTGCTGCTGCTTGTTGGCCTTTGAAGTTTAGTTTTGGCCTGGTTCAATTTATTTGCTTTTGAGTTGCTACTTTTTGGAAATTGTAATTTTTTTTTCGTTTCTCAATTTTGGAAGTTGTGCGGAAAATGGATTTTGTGGCTTATAAATATCAAAATGCAAAATGCTGTTAGCTTTACACTTGCTACAGGATATGTCGAGGACAATTGCAAGCCGATTTAATTTGAATGTGTGTGTGTTTGTGTGTGTGTGTGTGATTGCGGTGTGGGGCCTCAGTTGTGGAATCCAAAATTTGTTCAGATTTTCAATTGCTTAGCCAAATAATTGAATAAAAACCATTTGTGAGCATATCCAAAAATTTATTTTGAAGTTTATTGAAGATTTATGAAGATAGATATTAGCAATGCTGGCAAAGATTGTCCATTAAACTGCCAAAAAGAGTTTAAGCAAGGGAAACGGAATTTTTGAAACTGTTTTGAGATGCACTCTTGTAATTGGTAAATAAAAATACTGAAAAAACCTAGCTTGAAGATACAAAATGAAGTTTTTTGGCAATTTAAATTAGGCTGGGCTTGATAGAAAGTTGGTTTCATAAGAAGTCTCAAAACTAAATTCTCAGAAAGAGGACTTGACTGGATCAACATAAACTAAAGTGCATTGGAAAGTTTGTAGAATAATGGCTTTTTTCCAGGAAGTAAAAAGTATTCTCAAACCGTTGATAAAAGAAAATAAAATGTTGATAAAATATAGAAAGCTTTGATTATAAATTTAAAAAAAACGGGAGTAGTAGACCTTCGTTTTTAGATTAGAATAGGTAAGACTTAGGTAAAGTTTAGATAAGCTTTAGGTAATCTTAAGGTAAGGCTTAGGTTAGGTTTAGATAAGGATTAGCTTAGGTTTAGGTAAGGTTTTGGTATGGTTTATGTAAGGTTAAGGTAAGGTTTAGGTAAGGTTGAGGTAAGGCTTAGGTAAGGTTGAGGTAAGGTTTAGGTAAGGTTTAGGTAAGGTTTAGGTAAGGTTTAGGTAAGGTTTGGGTAAGGTTTTGGTCAGGTTCGGGTAAAGCTTTGGTATGGTTTAGGTAAGGCTTAGGTTAAGCTTAGGTTAAGCTAGTTTAGGTGAGGTAAGTTTAGCTGAGGTTACGTTAGGTTAAGTTAGGTTAGTTTAGCTGAGGTTACGTTAGGTTAGGTTAGGTAAGTTGAAGTTAGCTAAGATTATATAAGTTTATTTTAGGTTCGATTAGATTAGGTTAGGCCAGGTTTACGAATGGTTTGGGAAAGGTTTAGGTAATGCTTGGGTAAGATTAGTTTATATAAGATTAGTTTCGGTCAGGTTAGGTGCTGATCAAGAATAAAAATCCTTTAAGTAGTCGATGAAGATTTATTCTGCCAGATAAATACATTTGAAAAAAGTGGTGGTGCAGCAGGTAGTGTGTGTGCCAGCGGCGCTATGATCTAGAGGGTTCTATCCCGCCTCGGAACATCTTTTGAAAACGTTTTTTTTTTTTAAAAAGGTCACCTCTATATTTTTGCGCCTATTTTGAACTAACTCTCCATTAAAAAGTTTTCAAACTTTGGCGGCCGGACTAGTCGTTAAACTGTAGGTCCAATTAGTACTCGGCCTTTCAAATTAATTGAAATTTAATTTCCCAAAATTAAATATCTTAAATCTCAAAGAAGATGGTTCAGTTGGGCCTGCAAACTAACCACATTAAATCCAAATCCAAATACAAAAAAAATAAATAGAAATTCAAATCAAAACAATGCTTAAACAAACCCAATACAAACTCAGGCACATCTTGATACAACACCGCACTCAACTGTTGGCCAATTGTGGCCAAAATCCAAGAGGCTATTTACAATGCCAACCCCTTATTGGCGACGCCCACAATGATATACGATGGCCCGAGGTTGCCTGAGGTGGGCAAAGTGCAAATTCAAAATCAGCAACAATAAATGCAATCCCTATTCTCTCCATCTTTTGCCCCCCATTGCGGTGAGCAAACACGCAGCAAATCAGCAGCTGGAGCTGGAGCCGAAGCCGGTGCCAAGACTGTCAGCATAAAGTTAAGCCGGGGCTAAGCAGATGCCTTTTCTTTTTGGAGTGGGTTACTCTGCGTAGACAGGGGGAATGCACCTCTGTGGCTGCACCACATCATCAATCTTCTTAGACAGTCTCGGGGTGCATCAGTTTTGTGTACCGAACGTGCTGCCATTTCCTGGAGTCAAGTCCTGGCACTCGTTGACTCACCCGGCTCACAATTTTGTCGTCTCTCTGCTTTGCATCTATTTTGCAAGTATTTTAGTGCCAAGCTCTTCTCCACTTTGTTATTAATGCGCATTTAAGTTTCTTTTTTTTTTTTTAATATTTTTTTTGTGCTGCTCTTCATTTTTTACTCGACTTCACCTTTTTGGCTGGCGGCCTTTGTGTGCCTTCTAATTGAGGAAACATTAAAAGTCAAGTTCTCCTTGCTTGCCGCATTGTTATAACCCAGAAAAACACGAGTGCACTGCAGTCATGGATGGAGCAGTTTTAATGAAGTTTTGGCCTGGCTTTCTTTAACATATTTCTCCTTTTTTTTTTGTGGCTGCACTGCAATTGAAAGCCATTGAAAAGGCGTTGTCACACAAACGCTAGAAAAGCTTTGGCAAGCCCAACAAGCGCTCAATTAACTGGCTACAAGTTGGCAGGCAGACCAGCTCTCAAGCTGAGGTAGCCAGACCCAGTCTGGAACACATTAATCATTTTTACATACAATAAAAGACGCCAGCCAGGCAAGCAGAGGGACACTGGGAAAAATTGCCAACAAATCAGTGGGTAGGATTTGGCACACATTAAGGATTTTCCTCCAGTGCATTTCCGTTTGCTACTTGCCTTCTAACGAGCCCAGCCAGCCAGCCAGCCAGCCAACGTCTGACAAGATGATAGAGAGGAAACATCACAACTTCGACCCAGAGCCAAATGCTCAACGATTATGCGAGAGTTTATAATAAAGCCGACGAGGCGCAATGCAAAAAGAACGCTCAGGTCCAGGTTAAGGTTCTCTGCCATGATTACGAACTGGGTGGGGGAGGGGGAGGGGGAGGAGGAGTGCGCGCTGCATTGTCTCGGGCGGGCCTCCAGCCATTTGTCAAAAGTAGTTTGCCTCGGAGTTACTTCATCGCTATCTTTCAGTCAGGGACGACCCCCAAGTACAAGTCATTTATCATTTATGCATTGCAAACTCACTCAAACATTGAGGTCGGCGTCATAGTCATTGTCAGACGATGCGTGTCCTGACACTTCTTTGAGCGGCGAACCGCAAGCCCAAACCTTGACTAAGCCCCAGTTGATTTGCAAAGCTCTGCTGGGGCCACTCGACCGTTTGATGTTTTAGTTATGTGACATTTGAGATTTTGAAGGCCTCGCCACACACCGAGAGATGGAAGATTCCTTCACGCGGATTTCATGCACGTCACACAGCAAATTTATCAATAGAGAAAATTTTAGTTGGGATCCGGCAAAAATGAAATATGGCAAACAGTTAATAAACACGCTTGGAATAGCTAAATTGAGGGGCAGGGGGGGGGGGGAATAGAAAAACTGCCCTCATACTTGACTCAAATGGTCTCATGAATGTGTGGAAGCTGCTTGATTGATAGCCCAGAAAATGGACTTTTCATATATTTTCCCCTGCTCAAGTTTTGGCGCTCTCTTTCCATTTGTTGTCTGGCACTTGGCACGTGTAACTAATATGCACACACAGGCACTGGAAGCACAGGTGCGCGCTAGCAAAAAAATGTTTTCTAAAAGGGGACAAATAAATTTGCTTGAAGAGGGCTACAACTAAATTTGTTTAAAGAGGGTAACAAATAAATTTTTATAAGAGGAATTGGGAAAGAATTTGTAAAAAAGAAGAACAAATAAGTTTGTTTAAAAAGGGACAAATAAGTTTGTATATTAGAGAACAAATAAATTTGTATATAAAGAGTCAAATGAAATTTGTAATGAATTTTTTTTAAATATTACCTATAAACAAGGAAAAAAAGGTGACAATTAAATGATTATGAAAGGAGAAATGTGTTAAAAAAAGGGAAAAATAAATTTGTCTAAAAAGGGTATATATTGTATAAAAAATGACAAATAATAATAAATTTGTAAATGAGCGAAAGAGATATATATTGTATTTAGGAAAAAAACTAAATTTGTTTAAAACGGGACTCATAAATTTGCTTGAAAGGTGACAAATAAATTTGTATAAAAGTTGAGAAATAAATTTTTATAAGAGGGAAAAGGAAAGAATTTGTAGAAAAGGAAAAGTAGGTTAGGACTAATAAGTTTGTATATTATAGGACAAATAAATTTGTATAAAGGGTGCCAAATAAATTTGTAAAAAGGGGACAAATTAATTTGGTACAAAATTTACTAATTTATTATTTGAAATTTTTTTTTATGTAAAAATGTCAAATTTTTATACAAGGAAAAAAAAAGGTTGTTATAAAATAATAAAAATAAATGGGTTTAAATGAGGTAAAAAAGATACAGAGGCAAAAAATATATTTGTATTAAAGCGGTCAAATTAATTTGTACAAAAAGAGACAAACACATTTGTATAAAAATTTTCCAATAAAATTGCATAAAAATTTACCAATAAATTTGGTTAAAAGTGATCAAAACTTGCATTAAAAGTGACAAAAAAGTTTGTATAAAAAGTTTAAAATTATATTTTTGTAAAAAGAACTTTGTCACTCAAGCAAAACTAACTTCTACAACAAATCCTGTAATATCCCCTAACTACGCCTCTGCTCCCACACACTCACATAATTATGCTGTCTAATAAACATGAACTGCTTACTTAGGTATTGCCTTGTTGTTACTGCTTTTGTGTAACTAAGATGTTTGGCCAAATTAATTTGGCTCTTGCCAAAGGGTCAGTAGAAAATTCTATGAAAAAAATATGACTTCAAAGCCATTTAATGGCCAATTCGCAAATACAAATTCAAGTCATTTCCCAAATACTCGTATCCTTCGGCCAATTCTCTACCGGGCATTCCTCTCTCTCTCTCTGTGTGTGTGTGTGTGTGCAAGTTTACGGCCCGCAAGTCAGTTTATGGTATTTGTATATGGCATGCCAGTCGTTATGGCATTTAGTACTACATATGTGCCTGTAAAATGTGCGTGTTAATAGATTTCCACAGATGCTGAGCAAGTTCTGCTAGGTAGCAGGCACTGGCCATGGCTAATAAATATGACCATGCATCAGTGCCGAACTCTGTCCATTGCGCTCGTGTGTGCGTGTGCTGACATTAAAATGCCTTTAACAAATTATGTCCCATTATTTTGTATATTATTACATATTAGCAATATGCCAGGACATTGTATTTTGTGTGTTTGTGTGTGGAACGTAGGTACATATGTTGTAATAAACTTTGAAGATTTGCCAAAGATTATTTTGCCATGGTAAAACTTTGCTCAAACAAAGCAACCAAATGTACAAAGTAATCAGAAGAACAAACATACAATGGTTGGTTGTCAATAAATTACATAAGGCAAAGGGGTCCAGTATATAGAAGCGATTCTAGATGATTCCAAATTCTATCACTTCGGTCCAAGAATATGTCCAAGTTCAGTTTCAATACTAAAACTACACACTGTCCTAGCACACAGAACTTGTTAAGCTAGAAAAATACAAAAAGAGATCAAACCATATTTACCTACAAAACCAACTTCTTTGAGTCAACATACGTTTTTCTGACATTCTTACAAAATTTTGTACTCCACATAAAAAGCTATAAATTTCGTAACTTTAAAGTCGACTTAAATAGATTTTTAATTAAAAGAAATACAAACATAAATCCACAAATTTATTTTCCTTCAATTGGATATTTGTCTTCAGTTGAAGTTTAATGCTCTTATTTCACATGGCAAGTTTCTCACAGTATTACTTAAATAACCATCGAAAGCCATAAAAACGCAATGCTATGATCAAAACTTGAAGTCATGCAGAAATTATAGAGATTATATTTTGCTGCTGACTAAAGGCAAAAGCAAACTGATTGATAGCTCTAATTAAATCTGCAGCAGCATAAAAACTTTTATTGAAAGCCATAAAAGTCGTAAGTCGGTTGGCCGAGAACAACAAACAAGTGCCGAGCTGGCTGGCTGGCTGCCGGAGTGAGTGGTGAGGTGAGAGGGATATTTATTTCAAAATTTTTAACCAGGCCACAGGATGGCTTTAAAACCTAGAACCGTTGTCGCCTTATCCAGGCAGGGATTTATGTTTGCAGCAGCGCACACTCAGCGCAATCAATTCTTATAAATTATTGTTATTGTTTGGAGGTTAGCCAAAAGTGGAGAATAACAGAGCAAACGAAAGACTCGCCGTGTATGCAGGCAGCTGTTGACAGCCTTAAACAATTCGCATGAGTTATGGACACAATGAACCCGCCGCGGCGAAATTAAATGTTTAAGCCTTTCCCTTGCCCGGCGTACCTACCAGGATTTGCCATAAACAAAGTCTGGGTAACCGGGAGAGATCAATGACTCCATTGAAGTTCAATAAAATGTCCTTCTACCAAAATGAAGGTGCCCACACACACACACACACACAGACAAACACTTGGAATATCGACACAAAAAACGAATCGAACGAATGCCAATAACTGCGGCAGACTCAAAGAGCATTGCATGCATAAATAATGCGCTCCGGCTGGGCAGCCTTTTAGGGGGAGAAGCGAATGGGGGCATCCAATGCTGCACAGAAGGCTGAGCGAAGCATTCAATGGATGGTTATGCTGAAAATATTACCTGCGCAACGAATGATAGAGAGTTGAAGTTTAATTCAGCGGCTTTTCAATACACTTTTTTATCAATTTTTTTATGAAATACTTCTTTAATCTGGGAAATCAAATGCATATCAAGTGTCATTAACACTTTGTGCCCTTTCTAGATAGATAAATAGATTCAACACTTGTCATAGACGTATGTTCCACGTATGTCTCTTCGATAATCGATACTTATTATAGGATTTTTGAATAATTCATTAAGCAAAATGTAAACTTTGATACAATTGATAATGTTTTTTCAAAGATAAATAAAACGAGAAAGCTAAGCTAACTTCGTATGTGCCAAAGTTTTTATACCCTTGCAAGTGCTCGCTTTTTCCCATTTTCCAACCGATCGTTCGTATGGGAGCTATATGATATAGTCATCCGATTTGGACAAAAATTTGTAGAATTATGTGAAAGCATGTGAAAGCATGAAAATACCAAATTGCAGGATGCTACCATTAAAAACAAAAAAGTTTTTCTAACTAAGACTGCTTTTCAGACCTATCTTTTGTATGGCAGCTCTACCATATAGTTGCCTGATTCTAATAAAACTTGGTAGAATTATACAAAAACAAAGAAAACCTACGATTACAAAGTTTGGAGACGTTTTCATTGAAAAGAAAAAAGTTTTTCATACTAAAACTAGTTTTCCGAACGATTGTTCCTATGGGAGCTATGAGATATAGTCAACAGATCCGTTCGGTTCCGACATATTAGTAGTGTGCAGCAAAAAGAAGACTCTGTGCTAAATTTCAGCTTGATAGCTTGACAACTGAGAGACTAGTTCGCGTAGAAACTGATAGACAGACGGACGGACAAAGCTCAATCGACTCAGCTCGTCACCCTGATCAAGGATATAATTATTTTAGGGGGTCAGAAATGAATATTTCTATGCCTTGCAAACTTCTGGGCAAAAGTATAATACCCTTTGCAAGGGTTTGACAAAATTACCCATCCGCCATGTGTGATCAAAAGAGCGCACTTATTTTGTGTGGAAAATGTAAGGTGTTATCGCTTCTCCTGATTTGCTAGTATATGGTATAAAATTAACGAAAAAAAGAAGAAGTTTCTAAAATTAATGTTTTAAAGAACATGACCGGTGCTCAATAGATTATGATATTACTCATACGCAGTGTTGCCCTTTTCCATTATTTATTTTTGTAGTTTGGACTTGAAGCATGGGGGTTCTTCCCCAAGTCAAAACATTTCTCAGTATTTTATGTACATTTTTATGACAGCGAATATGCTGCTCCTTGCAAATATTTGGAGAAGTAAGATAGTTGATCTCTGGGCGGGTTTCAGTCCCTTGAGCCTTCCTCCTAGATACGTTTAAAGCTGTTGAAT
Source organism: Lordiphosa andalusiaca (assembly GCA_035044965.1). Classification (NCBI taxonomy): domain Eukaryota; kingdom Metazoa; phylum Arthropoda; class Insecta; order Diptera; family Drosophilidae; genus Lordiphosa; species Lordiphosa andalusiaca. The sequence continues at coordinate 653,635 of JAWNNM010001643.1, forward strand.
CGTAGCCCATTTTATTTGACTCGGCAAGTCTTTGCTGAAATGAATTGAAACGTATTTTTGGCGGTTGTGGTTTTTGTTTTTCTAAAGTTGGGTATTTAGTTAAGAACTGTCTAGCATCCCTGCCAATAATCGAATTTCCCCTTTTGCCCTCTAAGTCCGAAGAAACTGCCTGCTTCTTAATGTTCTCTTTACTCAACATATAACTGAAAACATTTTAAATCATATTATTAAAATGCCTGAAAAATATCAATAAATTGAATTACATACATAGCTCCATCATTATAAATGCCTCTGCTCTTATCCCATACATCTTATACACTTTGATTGATTATGTTCTCTAATTGGATGTGTCGCATCGTATACCCTTTTCTACTCTAACATTTTTTGTGCACCAAATAGCTTTTGCCGCTGGCCACCATGGACAACGACAACGACGAAGCTGACGACGACGACGACAATGCAAATAAAACATGGAGCAAAAGGCTTCGTTTTTTGTACTTTTTTAGCCATTTTGAAAAGGTAATTTTTTTTTTTTTTTTTCAGCCTGTGCAGGTGACAGTCGACTGAACATGGCGGCCGCTTAGACAGGACTTTAGGTACCCAAAACTATTGATTTCCGTTTCTTCCTGTTTTTTTTTTTTTGTGTATTTAAGAAACGGTTGCTGTGCGCTGTGTGTGCTCGAAGGGCAGTTGGGTAATTGCTCAAGCCAAACGCAGAAAAGTATGCTAAAGTGGAAATTGATAATTGAATTAACCGCGGAAAATGTCAATTGTTTGCACCTGCTGACAATTTTAATTGAATTTATTTAAGCCGGCGGAGGCCGTTTTTTTATTTTTCGGTTGGAATTCCATTTCCATTTGCCAGTTGGCAAAATCAAAGCAAACTTTGGGAGGCGGGTAAACAGAGACTTTAAACAAATTTACTTAATTGAGTTGAATTCAGACAGCGAGTATTTTGTTTGAAATTGAAATTGTTAAAGTGTTTAAGAGTGGGTCAAATATTATTTCAAAAGTTCCTTGTTGTGTTTCTTGGGAAATATCGTAAGCTGTAAATAAGCAAAAATAATGGTGGTAACATCAGCGATTGATATCTCTTTAAGTCATATGCCTCATTAATTCAGCTGGGGTTCAACTTCACGCTTGTGTAGGTGCCAGAGATTCAGGGTTGGCCCTGGCACCAGATCCTCCCTCGCCCCGTTCTCCTGACTCGTTGGGTCCATAAGAAATAATGTTGTTTATGTTGTGCAAACATAAAATTCTTTCTTATACTTATATAATACATACACACGTTTATGTACGTTTGTGTGTCAGTATGTATGCACGTTGCCAATTTTTGTCGTTCTCTCTGTGTGCCACAGGCTCTTTCCTTTTTTTGCGCGCTTGGGCAATAAAGTTGTTGGAATTTAGCTGAACCGAAAATAGTTTATGGCGGAAGTCATTAAGTGGCTCGGTTTACAGCAGCCGCAACATGAAAAACAGAAGTGCCCCGCCCCGTAGGGGCCCCGTGAGTGCGAGTGTGTGTGTGTGTGTGTGTGTTCCCGTTTCTGTGCCGACTTTTTTATGATATTTTTATAGACGAATTATGGTTTTTATTCGGCGCTCTCGCCTTCGCTGTGGCGATGTGTGACCCTTTTTTTTTTTCTTCTCCATTTTAATTTAATTATTTTAAAATGATTTGCGCACACATAAATTCTGAAAATGCACACAAATTGCCATTTTATTAGGTTACACTGCAATGGCATTCAATTAACATTTCTTTTATGACCTCACACACAAGTCTCAGTGGCTCAGTAATTGAGTTGGCCTTTCATAATTCGCTTTTAGCCGGAATGAGGATGCGCTGAGGGCGATGACGATGACAAACCGCAAGCGGGAGCAGGGCTTAAGGAGATACATTTCGGTTGCCAACACACTTTAAATTCTAATTTCATGCATTTTGCACATCAATAAAACTGTCTTGACTTTTACTTAGGCAAAGTCCGGACATGATTTGGTTTTATGACTTTGCCGAGTTCCGTGCAAAACGTGAGGAAATTTAACTGGCTATTGTTTAGTGGCTGGGTGGGGAGGGGGAGGTGGCCGAGTGTAAAAAGGCGTGGAGGAAATTGGTTTTGGTAGGGGAGGGGGGGGGTTACAGTATGATATTGCAGAATAGTTGGCAAAAGCTTTTGATATATTATGGATTCGAGGGAATTGTGCAAGGGTATTAAGATTTAATGAGAAATTCTGGCTTCGAAAAGCTTTTTGGATCAATTTAAAAGACGGTCGTGCCCGACCAATGTGTACTCAAACGAAAGTGTATGCACAGTACAAATTTATATTAACAGCAGACAATCGTTTGGTATTAGCCTGACTATCTTTCATCTAATATCAATTCTCTGGCGGATCTGTCGTCGGAGTTGCTTCATTCTGTCTGTTACAAACTCTTTTACAAACTTAATAAACTCTGTTTACTTTTGATACTTTTAAAGAGTTCCAAAATAAAATTTAGGTTTAGGTTCTAGGATAAAAATTAGAATAAAGTTAGCTTTGGAGGTATTTTTTGTAAGCTATCCGATAAAAATGGAAGTGTAGTGAATTTAAAAAACTGTAAAAAACTTAAAAAAGGCTTAAGATCAAGTTTTGAATTTTTGGAATTTTTTTTGGAAAAACTTGGTTATTGAAAAAAAAATTTTAAAAAATTTTTCGAAAAAAAATTGCCCTTCAAAAAACTTCCTTTAATCCTTAAAAATCATAAAGAAAAATACAAATGTAACTTCGGTCGGTAACGTGAAAATTAAATAAGTTCTTGACATTTTTGTCATATAATCTCAAAAATATCAAGAGGAATATTATGGCAAAAATTGCTTAGTACTAAACACATAGCATACATTGTTCACAAGCATCGTTCTGTTGGTTTAGGCATTCCTCTTAGTTGAAAATTGTCTCATCAGTAAACAGAATTTGCCTTTGGGCATTGTTCGAGCACTGGCGACGCAATGCTACCGATTTTGTCTTGCGTTATTGTTTTAATGCTGTTGGTAGCCAGTGGCCGGTGTGTCTCTTGTAATCCCTCAGCTTCAAGACAGGTTTGAAGATGCTGTCCCTGCAAATATTCGGTCTCAATAGACATGATTTTCTGCTTGCGCAGTGGATTTCGACGAATTCGCTCTTTGACGACTTCATCATGTTTATATTAGGTCGCGGTTATGTCGACCGAGGCAATAATTAGGATTGTAGGTGTCTTATGTCATTATACTCTGTACCAAAGGTACTCACAATCTAGTTATTGGATCTACTACCTTTTGTATGAAATGGTAATTTCATTCACTTCCTTTCAGATATGAGGTAAAAACCTTAGCACAAAGCTTGAGAGCACAGCACGAAATGGTAGTTTTTACATTTCTAAGAAATATTCTCGAAAAAGAAGTCTTATATTTATATGGTTCAACAGACTTTAATGGTCCCATCCCATCATTTGGGTATAAAAGGTGGCAAGTCTCCTTTCTTTTCAATAGTATTGAGCAGACCAAAAGCTGCACAAACAAAGTATAGAAAATGAAGTCAAATAAACGTGTGTTAGGTCTCTTCTATTTTGGCTGATAGCTTACAGAGTAAGTGAGCAGTTCACCCCAGCGAAAATAACAAAAATGATTGTCTTGTTCAATAAGATGATTGGATGTGTTCTCTACAGACAATCAACGATTTTCTTTAAATTAATTTAATTTAATCATTTTAATTTTTCAAACTGAAAAAAAAACATAAAAAATAATCCCCTTAAAATGAAAATCCCCACCGAAAGCAGCCGCCCGCCCTTCCACTTGAAAATCTTTCCCTAAATAACAGTTAAGCTTTTAAGCATACAATTTGAATGCAAAGGAAAAGCATATCATGCCCCCGCCCCCGCCGCCCACTCACCTACCCTTTCGCTGGTGCTGTCAAAAATGAAAGGCAAAGGTCGCACGTAGCTGCACATAACTGAAGTAGTAATAATATAAAATAAACTTCTTCCTGCTGCCAGTGGCAGTAACAACAACAATTTTTATATGGGGCTCTTTATGGCGTGAAGCGGAATAATTCAATCAGCGCCAAAGTGAAAAAAGTGCCCAGCAGGGTGGCCAGCCCACACTCCCCCCATTTCCACTACTACTACACCCGGCTCCACCTTCTCCAGTACCATCATCATCATCATCATGACAAAATCCAAGCAATTTAAACTCAAAACGCTTGCACTCTTCTTCAGTGGGAGCAGCGCGTGCAACTTAAACAAACCGGAAAAGCAAACACAGCACAGCGACACAGTTAAGGAGGAACTTCCTGTTGCCGAACCGAATGGATAAACAACAAATACACAGATACAGAAAGCAGCTAGGAAACGCACTGCAAGTCAAACTCGTCCCGGCTTTTGTGTCCTTCGCAAGGACACAGCTTAATTTCATTCATTTACCTGAAAGCTGTTTATCTGCTTGTAAAATTACGAATTAAATTTTTAATTTGTCAAAATAAAGAGAAGAACATTCAGCTCGCTGCTGCAGGAAACGACAAGCATGTGTCTGTGTGAGTGAGCATCCGTATCCGCTCCATTTCAAGTTGATTAACTGCAGCAGCGTATGCAGCTGGTTTAAGCAGCAAATGCGGAGGCAATCCAATTATACAAAAAGCTTTACAAATCCTTAGCTTGGTTTGCTTATAAAATTTCAAACTTTTTCAATCGGAGGTTAGGTTAAATCAGCACTTGGGTTCATTTGGGACCGCACACATCAAAGACAGAAGGAAAAATTTATTATATTACAGACTTAATATTAAATAGTTCAGCAGCTGGCAGTTAATTATAAATTCTTTTATGCAAGCTTGAAAACCAATACCATTCAAGGAATTCTCCTGCTTCCAGCCAAAGTGCTTAGCCAAGTTGAAAGCCTTTCAAAGGACACTCTATACCGCTCTTTACACGCTGTGAAACAAAAGCCTCTCTGAAAATGTTTTGTGCATAAATTCCATTTCATTTATTAAATAAACATTGTCGGCGTTGGTTATCAATCAAAAAACATTTTTCCTGTCAACCCTGGGCAATCGAGAGAGCGAGAGAGAGCGGCTCGCAAAAATTGTAAATGATACTTTTCGGGAAACCAAAACTAGGCCTGAGAGCCAAAGCAGCTGTCACTTAGCTTTGGCCCTAAGTGAAGTAAAACAAAACGGCGACTGTCTGCATTTTAATAAACTGTTTCTGTTTCGGTTTGTGTTTGGTTGTTGCTGCCGCCTCTGGCGAAAGTCAATTTGGCATAACTCAATTCCTCTTATTTTCATTTTTGTTTGCCAAAAGGCATCACGAACACATGCGCTTTGTAATGTTAATAAGTGAAATGGCACAACATGCTTAAAGATAATTTTCTTAAATTTTTGACCAAACTTTTTGCTACCAGCAGCAAAAGCGGCACCAACTTTGGATAAGATAACATAATTTCTGTCGTTTGTCACTTGCTGAAACTGACAATTAGAAAAGTTTATCATACGACAGGAAAACTCTGGAATGGTGCTTGCTGGATGGCTGGATGAGGAGGGGCGTGAGTTGTTTAACAAAAGGCTGCCAGTCTTATTATGTCTGCATATAAAGCGACAGACATTTGTTTGCCTGCGTATGCGTGTGTTTGTGGGTGGGAGCTAAGCCGGGCCAACTGTTTGCGCCTCAATAACTTTGAGCATCGAACCAAGTTTATCTCGCACGACAACCGACAAGCGTCAGTCAAAGTTTTTCTCCTTTTTGAAAAATTGCCTTTGGCCTCAGCATTCGCAATTCTAACTTTAAGTTGTTAGTGCTGTTTTGTGGCTATGGCAAATGATTTGTTTGAAATAAATGACTTCAAACATTTGCACAACATCCAGCCACCGCCAACACTTCAGCTGAAAAGTAGGCAATGCTTTTTGTCCGCACACAGGCGGCTTGCATTTCCACTGCAGTCATTCACTCAATTTTGATGATGTCGGAGCTCTTAGTTTTTGGCAGGCCAAACAAATTTCTCATGCCGCAAAGCAAAAATCGTATGCTGCTTTTTAAATGAAAATGGTAAATAGTGGGAAAAAAATATATATTAGAGAGAAAAGGAAGAGGCATACATGGCTCTCCATGTATGGCGGCTAAAAATAGGACTATGAAACTTGGTTTTTAAAAATGGAGGGAATAGGTTCACAGCTGCAAGTCTCCCGTTTTCTTTAAATTAAATTAAATTTTACTACACCCAGAAAAAGTAGAACGAATAACTTTAGAGAGAATGCTCTTAAAAAAACATTTATGCGTTCCTGAATTTTCAAGAATTTCACTCTTGAAATCGAGCTAAATTCGTTCTCAGTAATGTATTTAGGCAAGGGGACTGAGGTAAAGACACAGAGAGGGGAGCAAGCACATTTATAAAAACACACTGTTGAACTCATTCTCTCACTTTTATTTGTTCATGAAAGAAGGGTATGTGGGGAAGCTATCGAGCGGAGAGCGGAATCGATTTTTGCACTCATGTTGCCTTGGAATTCCCAACCAGTTATGGCATTTGGCCAGTTGACAGGCAACGACTGATGCTGCTTTGAGGTGCTACGTATTCCTAGAGCCGGCTAAAACTTGCAACATGGCTTAACAATTAAATTTCCATTAAATAAATTTAAACAAAATGGAGAAAATTGAGTGATTTTGAATTGTTGTATGGTTGGAATCTGTGAAGCTCTTGATTTAAGAGTAAATGATCTTACTCTTGAATCTGATGAGCTCTTGATAATAGAAAGAATATTCTAGGTTTTTGACAATACTGCATGCCCTTCATTCAATAATGAGCAATCTTGAATTCGAGTATGTTTAGCACTTTATTCAAGAACTATTCTGCTTGATTTTAGAATGATTCTTACTTGGATGAAGTATTAAAGCTCTTAGATTAAGAAAAATGGGATCAAAAATTCATACTAGGATCACGAATTTCGCTATTGAATCAAGAATTTTCGAGATCAATAGTTCGATACGAGTGAAAATTCTTGATTCAAGTACGAAATTCTCCATATTTTTTTCTGAGTGCACCCAATCCGGAGTCAAATTATACAAAAAAATGTCTTTTTATTATTTTAATTCAAAAACTACAGCCATAAAATTAAGTTTGAAAAGATTGAGTCCCACAACAAACATCCCATCCCTCTTTCAATTTGGCCACAACAGGCCAATAACTTCTATGGAAGACTTAATAGTGCATTGTACCAAATCTAAATTATGTCGAAATATAAATAGGCTTAAAAGAGACGAAAGCTGGTTCTTGCGGCTGCTGTGTGTTCGTAACTTAAACACGCGCTTCGCTAGTTTTTCGACAGATCATTCCTATGGCAGCTACATGTCATAGTCATTCGATCCGGCCGGTTTTATACTTGTGCATCGAATTTTTACTACAAGACTTCGTGCAAAGTTTGGTAGCGATAGCTTTCAGCTATATCGACTCAGCTCGTCATGCTGATCAAGAACATATATACTTTATGTGGTCAGAAATGCTTCTTTCTATGCGTTACAAACATCTGGAAAATTTTAATATACCCTCTGCAAGGGTATAAAAAGATAATGAAAAGTTGAAAATCTTCATGAAGGCTGCTTCACTCTGTAAAACCCGCCTAAAATGTCAAATATATAAATGTTTGATAACTGGCCCAATGTGCGCTAAAGGCTTAACCCTGCTCCCTTGCTTAGCCAGCTCCCGCCTAGTGCATCCACTTACACTTTTTATTAGGCTTTCAGCAAACACGAAGCCGTTGTGGTAACAACAATTATATTAATTACTTAACATGAAGCACAAAAAACAAGAAAAAGATAACAAAGAGTCCAGATTAATATCGCTGTCAGCGAGAAAACAAAAAAACGAAGCCCACCGAAAGGGAAACGGGTTTAATTGAATATTTTATTTTGATTCTGGCAAGCGCGTTTTGCATTAAGTGCTTATCCCGCAGGAATATAAATGACGTCATTTAAATGTTGTACACGAATAAGAAGCAGCATAAAGAACTGTTAAATTGGGTGAAATAATTGCGCACAATAATTTATAAAATGAAAAAAAAAAAAAAAAAAACGAAAGAGTAAACTGAAAAAGCGACGACAGCAAATAAAATAAAATTAAGTAGCAAGCAAACGGATTGCATTGCATTAATGAAACAATTAAAAAGTTTACGGCTAATGAAGCCTTAGCAAGCGAATTGAAAGGGTGGGAGGGGGTTTTTTTTTTCCTTCTTTGAGGTTTCGGGTACATCTGTACCACGTCCAACTGAGTGTGTATTTGTGACAAATGCAGTGCCATTAATGTGAGAGCGGGTTTTAATTTGGCGACATAATTTTAATATGCTGAGTTGTAATTTCATAACTTTAAATTATGTGTTGCAAGCCCCTTTTTGTGCTTTTCCTTTCTCATGTATTCAAAATGGTTTCATATATCTGCGCATAGCTTTAGTTTAAAGCTAAGAAATAACAGTTCAGTTCAGTAACAGTTCTTATTTGCCCACAATTCACGAACCCAAAATAAACAAAATTAATTAAATGAAATAAGAATTGATTGCTTTTACCATTGTCCACCTTTACGATCCACTGAAATTAATCCTGACCATGGTAAGAGCCGCTTACAAAATATCACTTCAGCCTTGGCAAAAGGCTTAGCCTTTAGTACCCATTTGTGTGCGTGTGCGTACATGGAGCTGTCAGCGTTGTGGCCTGACGCACGCATACAAATCAAAGTTGCCTCCCAAAGCCTAATGAAGCAATTTTGTTCAGAGAACAGCTCCCACCAGCTAATTATGTATGTAGCGAGGCAAGCCGAAAAGTATGCTATACCCCAAAAGCCGCTTTAATTGGCGCACGCACACAATTACACAAAGTATGTGTGACATGTGAAAACTGTCGCTTTTATCATAAGCCAGCATGGACTTTGTGTTGATTGTGATGGCCTCATCAAACCAAACGTTAAGCGGAAATTTTGTAGAATTTTGTTAATTGATTTTCTTTAAATTGTGAAACCACCACCTTTTTGTTGCATCTCCATTTTCATCATGCGCTTTCGTAATTAATTATTTTGCATCACTAAGTTATACCATTTCCATGCCCCCCACGCATATATATACGACAATCCCGATCCCCGACAGCCATCTTTTTGCATAATTCAACAACTGCCAGGCAGGTCACGTAGGCAGCGCAAACGGCGTGATTAGGGTTTTTGGCTCAGACCAGAAAGTGCGACCAAAGATTCTGGCCGGGCTAACGAAAACCGCAACATGTGTGTGGCCTGCGGTAGCAGCTCGCGCAGTGCTGTGCGCCGTCTGGCATCATTAAATACCCCAAAATCAAAGTTAGTTGGTGTATGTTTGTTTGTTTGTTTGTTTGTAACACAGTTTGCGTGCAAATTTCTAGCTATTTTAATTGTTTACGTTTATTGATATTTGCCGATGTGGTTCTGTGTGTGTGTGTGTGCTTGTGTTTGTGAGTTGGAGAGTTGGAGAGGCGACAACTATTATTTTCAATTATGTAGATGAGAAGGTAACAAATTTTAATGATAATTAAAAAATTAAAATGCATTCCGTGAAGAAAGTCCAATCAAGAATTTTAATGATATTGAAGACATTTACATAACATGGAAATGTCCCAATGCTTTGGGCAGGCATAGAAAGAAGAATCTTTAGTGATATTACTGAAAAGACTTGCCATTCATCTGATAATTCTACTACACAAGACACTTTTTTAATTTGTATACCCTTGCAGAGGGTATTGTCAAATTATCCACATATTTGTAACGCTTAGAAGGAAGCATCTCCGACCACATATTGTTGTTGATCAGCACGAGGAGCTGAGTTGCTTGCGACATGCCCGTCTGTTTCTATGCTATTTCCACCGCCAACTTGAAAGCTATCTTAACCAAACTTTGTTCGAAGTCTTTTAGTACAAATAAGCTGCACATTTGTCAGAACCAGCCGGATCGCATGACTATATCATATAGCTGCCATAGGAAAGATCAGTCGAAAACGTGTTTTAGTGAGAAAAACTTATTTGATTTTTTTGCAAACGACTCCAAACTTCGTATTTACTAGTTTTCAATGCTTTCTCATGATTCTGCCAAATATGGTCGAAATCGGACATCTATAAAGTATAGCTCCCATAGAAAAGTAAGGTTAGAAAAATACTCTTAGCAAGTAAAACTTTTTTGTTTCCATGTAAACCTCTTTAAAATTTTCACATGTTTATTTTATAAGCATTTACACAATTCTTTAAAGTTTTGTCAAAATCGGATGACTACAGGTTATAGCTGCCATAGGAATGATCGGTCGAAAAACTAGTTTTAGTGAGAAAAACTTTTTGTTTTCAATGAAAACGCCTCCAAAATTGGTGCTTCTTAGTTTGCTATTGTCTCCCATGATTTTACCAAGTATGGTCCAAATCGGACAACTATATAGTATAGCTGTCATAGGAAGTTGGGTCTGAAAAGTAGTCTTGGTGAGAAAAACTTTTTTGTTTTCAATGGAAATGCTCCTAAAATTGGCATTTATTTATTTGATATGCTTTCACACATTTCTACAAAGTTTTGATAAAATCCGAAGGCTATAGCATATACCTGCAGTACGAATGATCGGTCGAAAAAGAAGTTCTAATGAGAAAAACTTTTTTGTTTTAAATGAAATCGACTCCAAATTTCTTACATGTTCGTTTGTTAGGCTTTTGTATAATTCCACTAAGTTTGATCGAAATCGGACATCTATATGATTTCGCTCCCAAAGAAAAGTAAGGTCCCAAAAGTAGTTTTGGTTGGTAAAACATGCTTTAAGGGTGTACAACTAACTAGCAACTAACTAAATAGAGGAAACTCTATTTGTACTATTCAAACGAATTATTTTCAGGAATGGTCCATCATATCAAGACTAATTCGAGCTTAAAGCTGCCTAAAATTCATATTTTGATGCGTTTTAGGAGGGGTACATGAGCAACTTATACAATTGATATAGTTCTATTTGCTTCTATTTCAAAATATTTCTTCTTGGCTTTAAGAAAAACTATCACCAGCAATTATGCGATTTTTTTAAGGGAATATATACCATTTAGAAGAAAATTTTATATGGTAGACTGTCCAAAAATATGCTACGAAAAATAACTGCCGTTTTATATTTACTTATAATTGCAATTGCAAAATTTGCTCATTTCGAGCACACGAAATCCAAATTACATATCTTCGCTCAAGAAAAAAATCTTAGAAATATATGGAATAGTTTGTTTTTAAGCTAAGAAGTTGTACTTTCTGATAATTTCGAAGTAAACCAAATCAAGCGGAAAGGTTACTCATGGAACAAGCCTTAAAAAGGTTCAAAATATTAGTTCTAAGCAACTCACAACTCAAATTATCAAGTTTCTAGACGTGATAGACCAATTCCGAAAACAATTTCAGGATCAGCACCAATCTTCACCACCAACTCTTCAATATATCTTGTTTAATTGGACAAATCTGAAACAAACTTGAACTGAGTATGGTATACACCAACCTTCATGCATAAATTTGTGGCTCTATCTTTTATAGTCTTTGAGATCGACGCGTTTATAAAGAAAGACGGACAGACATGAACTTATCCACTCGGCTGTTAATGCTGATCAAGAATAAATATACTTTGTGGGGTCGAAAACGTTTCCTTCTCCCGGTTATATACTTTCGCACTACTTCCTTTTCCATTCTTATGGGGAATAGGTAATATATATTTCCGACCGGCTAATATTCTTGATGATGCCTGCTCCGACAAATGCATTTTAAACATCAGCTTTCTGTGAGGTTGGAAGTAAACTAAACTCTTACGATTCGAACTGTCTGAACTCTAAAGTAATTCCTTTACCTTTTCCAAAGCCAAAAGAAGCAACTACTTTGCCGACTTTCTTGAATGTCACCTTCAACTCGATTTCCATTTGCATCTTGTTCCCGTTTTTTGTCAACTTGTTCACTTTCTGGTATTTTTGCACTTCTTTTAAATTCTCATATTCTTTTCTTTTTGTCTTTTGCCATCTACCATATTTAATTTGTTTCTGCTCATCAAAGTTTTTTTCTATTTCTCTTTTGAAGTCCCCAGAGGTTACTGTTCTTAATGCACTTAAATTTATGGTCCACTTAAATTCGCTTCCTTGTAGCACTCATTCAGTTTCATTCCATACAAAAGCATATCTAAGCATTGCACTTTTGTTTGCAGCAAACCCAATTGCTAGACATAGATACAGAGAGAGAGAGTGAGTGAGATAGAGGGAAAAAAGCAACGCAAAGCAAAACAAGCAAAACATGCCCAACGTTGGCCTCCGGCTGCAGACAAAAACCAAGCCACATGGCACACACAAACATGTCAAAGGCAGTTGCCCAACAAACACCTCAGCATCATCATGTAGCGTCAACACTTGGAAGTTCAAGTAGAAATGCTTAACCTGCTACCGCCGGCAATGAAGCTGACGTTCTGTGGGATGCGAATGGCAGAAGAACTACACGAAAGTACATGACGATGAAGATGATGAAGTTCCATGAAGCAAGTGAAAATTAAAAACACAGAAATGAGCGACAGTCAAAGGCTTGGCGACTTGCCTCGACATTAAATGGGTTCGAGCCGGCGCTTTCATCAAAAAAACGGGGTCAAATCTCTGGCACATCTCAGACAGACATTGCGAAATGTAAATGAGATATTAATTTCTTTTTATTACTTTTATGGACCGTAAGTTATGCATAACAATATTTTAGTTGGGACTCAAGTACAGTGAGGCGAACCGGTTTAACAATGATTCAGAGCTTTAATCTTAGAATAGCAAGTAGTTGATGGAATCCAAATAAAATACTATATATTTGCCATTCTTCCGCTGTTTTCAATTATAGGTCAGTCCGTTGCGTATACGCACGGTTGGACACAGAGTTTAAATTTTTCTTGGCACAATTCACTGGCAGTTTTCTCTCTCTCACTCTTTTTTGAGAATTCAAACTACAATCCGTTTGCCTAATGTACGGAACGTGCTGTCCGCCAAAAAAAAAAAATAAAACGAGCGACTAAATAGAAGGGTGAAGGCAAACGGCATATCAAATGATGATGAACCCGATGTGTTGATTATGCGCTTGGCCTAGTACAAATACCCTTACCCGCAGCACCAAAAATAGAAAAAGCAATAGGACAACGGCCAGGCATAGCGGTCTCTGGGTCTCCATGATAAATGATGCTCAAGAGCAGGAAAGTGTAGGCCCCAAAAAGTAGGCCTTGTCGGAGCAAGTGGATTAGCATTGAATTTGAATAGAAAATGGAAATGTTTTACACAACACATGAAGTTGGATGTTTTTTTTTTTGGGCGGGGGGCTTCAGTTTGTTGTTTGGCAGCAATAATCAAATGAACTTAGTTGCCATAAATCAAAGTTTGCTAGATGGTCGTCGTTACTTGGACGTGGGTTCAAAGGAATGCAGAGATACCAAAAATGTGGCCAAATGTGGTCAATTTGTTAGGCAAAAAAAAACTGGTAGTGAAAAATTGTATTGATGTCGAAACTTTACACGAACTAATTTATTAATATGATGAATTAATTAAAAATCAATAAGCAGCATTATCAAGTAGCTGCCGTATCAATTTCATTCAGGTTTTTTTTTCCACCCATTTTCATTGTGTTTATGTTCGAACACTTAAATGCATTTCAACAGCTCAATAAATATGCATTCAAAATGAGCAAACTGAAGCGTTTCATGTCAATTGAAAGCGACAAACATTTTATTGTACAACATTTTGTATAAGTGGAAAGCACATTATTGAGGTGAAATTTTAAAGCTTAATTAAAATAAAACAGTTGTGTAAGGAGCAGCTCTAATGTTTACAGATGGAAGCGAAATGGCTTAAAGGTTTTTATAAAAATTACGTATACGACACCTAAGCAGAGTTTGGAAGTACCCACACTCGAAAAGTTGTTCTTTCTATTCTCGAATTTTTCACGATTTTTTTTTCCATCAAAATTAAATTTTGCCAACACTCAAAAACTAAATAGCCTTTGGCATATTGCAGCTTATCCCGCCCCAGCCAAAAAAGCATAAGCATTATGTCAAAAAGCAGATCACCGAATTTTGCTTCAACTTTATATTATTTTTTGACACTTACTCACACACCCGATTTCTATCTTTATGGCAGCATTTCTCTACGGAAACTAAAATTGAATTTTAAAAGTTTTCAAAATAATAGATTACAAAGCATTTTCATGTTTGTTTTCGCACTTGCACACGTGTGCCTAAAAATATATTTTAAAATTCTTCTCTCCTAATACAATTAACTGGCTCAATCATCATTGACCTCATCCTCGACATAGTCCATTTTCAGAATAGTTATTTGTTGTTGTAAAATGTGGGAAAATGTTAAAAGTATCCTTTGCTCAATAAAGCAACAAAATATTAAATTGTCTTTCGAGCAAACTATGAGGTCAAACTGCTGACATGGTTATAGACTGTGCCTACTCAATGCTTGACGAGGGCGAGGGTGGTTTAAGTTATTTTAAGAAAAGTAAATCAATTCCATCAATTTAACTGTGGAGAAATAGAAAAGACAATTTTCAGAAGGTGCAAAATATTATAAATATATGTTTTAGCCTTCAACATTCGAAATTAAAAAAAATGTGCAAATAAAGTCAAGGTTTTTTTTTTTATTTGTTTAATTCTTTCCAAATTACTTTAGGCAACAGGGTCCAATATATTGAAGAATCATTGATGATTCTAGATTAATTTTTTCCATCATCTCTACATATTTAGTATTGAATGAAACTCATGCTTTTACACTTTTTATGTACTTTTTGTGGAAATTCTTTTCATTTGATTTGGACTACTTTGGTATTAGCTTAAAATATTAAATCTTGTACGATAGTACAAAAAATACAGGGAATATTTCTGCATCATTGATTCAAAAATGGTGTTAAAGTATATGAGGGACATGTATACAAAATTATATATCTTTGCTTAAAAAATTCGCATAAATGCTTGGAATAGTTTATTTCAAAGCTTAGAAGCAATACTTTACGATAAAGTCAAAGAGAGTTGAAATATTATCGAAGCATCCCCAAAAAAGTGCCAATAAAGTGTCAAAAAAGGGTAAACATATTCAATCTATATCTAAATATGGTGGAACATTTTCGAAACAGATCTAAAATCACAAACAGCCTTTCAAAATACTGAAAATATTCTAATTTTGTAGCCTAGTGTAACTTCCTTTGTAATATTTAGTGTACGATTTTGCCCCCATAAACTATATATATTCTTGATCAGGGTGACGAGCTGAGTCGATTGAGCTTTGTCTGTTTCTACGCAAACTAGTCCATCAGTTTTGAAGCTATCGAGCTGAAATTTTGCACAGAGTCTTCTTTTTGCTGCACACTACTAATATGTCGGAACCGACCGGATCGAATGACTATATCTCATAGCTCCCATAGGAACAGTCGGTCGGAAAACTAGTTTTAGTATGAACAACTTTTTTCTTTTCAATGAAAACGTCTCTTAACTTTGTAGTTATATGTTTTCTATGCTTTTTTATAATACTACCAAGTTTGAAGAAAATCGAAAAACTATATGGTATGGCTGCCATATAAAAGATAGATCTGAAAAACAGTTTTAGTTAGAAAAACTTTTTGGTTTTTAATGGTAGCATTCTGCAATTTTGTATTTGTTTGTTTCACTAGCTTTTACATATATTTGCAAATTTTTCCAAATCGGACGACTATATCATATAGCTCCCATACGAACGTTCGGTCGAAAAATCGGAAAAAGAGTATTTTTTTTAAATATTTAAGCGAGCACTTGCAAGGGTATAAAAACTTCGGCACAGACGAACTACAAGGCTCAAGCTGAAGATATATTTGAATGTTTCATAGGTTTCGCTTTTCCAATTCCCAGTTGATAAAATTTTAGCCGTTACTTCTCTACACTATCTTCTACTAGCGAATGTCCTAACGAACAGTGGTTAGTTGTTTCACCAGTGCTGTCCTTTTTCTAATAATATTTAATCTCTGAATGCGTTGTCAAATGTCAGTCTATTCCAAAATCCCTTTTGTAATTTTGATATTTTATTATCTAAGTTAATTAATTTACATCACTTTAATAACCATAATTTTTTAACAATAAAACTCAAACATCAAATATAACTTATGTTCATGTTTTTCTTGACCACCAGCACAGAGTTTTGAATGCATAAAGCGAGAGAAATTCTCTCAAATGAAATATTTATCAAAGCAACCCACTCTGACAGAAATAAATAATAAAAAAAAAAAAAAATAAACTAGCCAACAATTCTAGTTTTCATATGCCATGTCCTCGTCCATTTTGATACTTTTATGCAGATGAACTTGCTCGTCTGTATGCCGTTCCCTAACAAATAAACCCATTTCGGCAGCAGTTCCGTTCAGTGCTAAAAATGTATTGCATATTGCAACTGGACAACAACAGACCAAATGAACAACTTTGTTTGCATCTAAATGCCTTTTCATTTGGAGCGTGTGACAAGGCAAATGCAAAAATATTTGGTCGAGTTTGGACCTGGATTTGCGAATGATTTTGCCCCATTTTTGATTGAAATTAAAATGCCTGGTGGCAGCTGATAACAGTCGATTGACAAGCCACTCAAATTGGCTTAAAATGGTCAGCCAAATGCGGCCGAAATCAGTCAAACGATTTCGCATCGCCAGCTAATTGAAATTCACGCCAATTTAAATACAAATTTTTGCGAAAAATCCCAACCAAATTAATTGACAAGCAAATGTGTTTAATGTGCCCCCCAGTTGAGGAAAACTCATTACAATTTTTAATTAATTTTGACAATAAATTTCATTAGCCAACAAGTTGCCGTTGACAGTTTGATTGAACCGGGCCGTGGGTTTAGCGCCTTTGATTTCCCCAGAAATGTCAAAAGTTCCTAATGCGCCTGCAATCAAAATCCCAACCCAAGACCCAACCCCAAAGCACACCTTTGTGGATTGGAAAAGGCAAAACACAACAAAAAAAAAAGGTAGAAACAAAACACGAAAATCTACATAAAGCTGGACGATGCGTGTCTACAAATTAAATTCAATTTTGCTGCGCCTCCCAGCTCACTAAAAAGGCAGGATGTTGGCTACTACTACTACTGCTGCTTGGCCATCAATCAATCAAAGCACGAAGGTTACCTGAGGGAGAAATTTGCATTGGTTCACGCAGCGGCGACCACCACGACGAAGACGAGGACGAGGACGGCGATGACGACCACGTCCCCAACAATTTGGGTATTTTTTTTTTTCGCCTCTGATGGTCGCTGATGGGTTTGGGAATGAAAATGGAAACGGCTTGGGATTGGGTCTGGGGCTGGGCAAACTTAACCGCAGACGTATGGTCAAAAAGCCCCTGAGAATTCGCTCATGTTTTTTGCAAAAGCGATTTCTTTTGCAGCAAAACTTTTTGCATAGCTTTGGCAGGCAATGGGTAAGAGACTGGGCAATTTGAACTTGGTAAAAGGATGGCAGGATGTTGTTTGAAATACAGATTTTTTATGATTAAAACTCTTGTTTTTATGCTTTTCTCTCTTCACTTTTGTTACAAAAAAACTCATTTAGAGTTTAATTTGATTCAAAGCGAAGCTCAGTTTCTCTTACTTTTTGATCAATTTATACACATTTTTTAAAACAATACGTTCATTTTTTACAGGATATACCTTTAGTTCATTTTAATAACTCCTACGCCTCACTCACTATGCTTTTGCATGTCCGTTTTGCTTTATGCGTCCCCGGACTAAAGTGGAATACACCAAAAAAACAAAAAAAAAGAAAGAAAATGAAAATGAAAATGAAAAAAAAAAGTGAATAGTCGTGGCTCTATCGGTGTGGTAAATGGTTAAGGGCATGTCATGGCAATTTGCATTTTCAGCTTGACAAAGGATATGCACAACTGTGGCCTGCTGGGCCCCGGCTACGTGTGCATACCTTCTGACTCCTATTCAATTTTTGGTTCGGGCAGCAGCTGCTGTTAATATGCAAACTGGGATTTCTTTTGTGGCTTTGATTTCGACGGTCAACTCCCAGCTTCATATTCAATTTCGTGTTCAAATTATAATGCGGTCGGCCAATATTTGCACAGACACACACACACACACACTGAAACAGATAAGCAGATGGGCTTTATTGTTGTGGGGTCCACGGCCAATCAAATCAGCCAGCACAGAGCATTTAATAGACTTTCAAATATTGCCACTTTGGTCAGGGATATAGGCCAATGAGATAATTAATGTCGTGGGAGTAGGACCAACACACAGACACTGCGCTCAAGGCGCTGACAAGGACTTTCCTCGTCCTCGGCCGCTGATTGCCTGCGTTAATGTTAATTGCCTTTGATGAGTTTTATGCGCTGCGCTAATGAACAAATGACTGCACATCGGCAATACGTACAAGTTTGTATATTTGTGCCAGCTACTGCGCAGCATATCCTGGCAAAATATGGCCCACCGAAGTAACATTGTTTGACCAAAGGCAGCGGGTAAACATTTAATTGCTCACCAGGGCTCCCTTTTGGGCACTGAACTGAATGTTGATAGCAGGAAACCGAAGTGGATAATTGAATGTTTAGCAGTGTTACAATGAAGTGATATCCCAGATAGAAGTTGATTAATAGATTCGGATTCACAATTTGAACATCTTTTAAGAGGGGCGTGGCTTAATGATTTCTGTTTTTTTTGTTTTTTTGTTAGAAATTATCTGCTTACTAAAGAAGAGAGTGTCATATGGCCTAAGTTTAACATTTTGTCAAATAAGTATTTTATAGTATTTGGCTTTATAAAGTCCCAAAGGGCCAAGCCGAGCTCTTCTCAATCTCGTGGCTTGAAGATTTCGATTAAGAGAAAGCGATCTTCAGCTGGCACCAATAGCTAGTAAAGGTGACTGGGCGTGGAAGCTTTGAAAAGAAAACAGATTTTCATTAGATGTCCCAAAGCATGATCTACTGACAACCTCTAGCATAGCAGGGACACACACTACCCGGTGTACCACACCTGTCAAATACTCTCTTAAAATCTGTCAACAGTAATTCAAATGACAACTTTCAGTCCATGAAGTGCTCCTCTTTTATTTGGCTTGTCCTGGCACTGTTTGTCCTGGCTCTGGTCATCTTTTTATTGGGAATGGTGTTAATTGTGCATGGGAAATGTCTATATAGGCAGATCGGATCTAAGATAAAGATAAGGGATCTACATTTGCTACATTCTTAATGACTTTGAGACACCACGCTGGCTGTTTTGCAGTATAATTATTGAAAATATAACCTGTATTTATATAAATAGTAAAAAAGTCGGTAAAGATCAATTATAAAATAATATGTACCAACAAAAGTGTATGCACAGTATACTGTAGAGGCAGCAAATAAAGCTGCTACTGCGCAGCAGCAAGGAAAATTATTTTGCTTATATCTTAACAATCGCTCTTCCGAATTTTACAATTTTTGGCGGTTCGATAAACAAGCCTTATTTCAAAAATATATTTAAAAGTAGATAACGTTTTCACAAATAGACGTTTCCAACATTGAACTGAATCTACCTGCAAGCTTAAGAAGTTCTTGTCCCATAGATAGCAAAAATTTGTGAGGTTTTCTTATCTCTTGCTTAAAAAAGAAGAGTTTGGCGAAAGATTGAGAAAAAAATTTAGCTGCTGTTGAAAGATTTACGTAAAAAGTATTTAAGTAACGAGTTGTTAACAATCAAGAAGTTAATTTGCGTTATGTGGTATCGCTATTTTGATTTCCTTCAATCGATAAATTGGCAAGATACCTTTCAAAATGTGTTTTGGATGACAAGATACAGCTTACTACAGTGCGGCGGAACAAAGTTCGTTTTTAAGAAATAAACTCATTGTTAAAAAATTCTACAGAAGTAAAACAAAACCAACTCGGAAGTTAAAGGTTACGTTCTACCAAAGATTAATAGATATGATAGATGACGCATGTGAAACAAAAAACGATTATTCCTGGTGGCCAACATTCACTTCTAATTTCTAATTTGATCCGTAAGCGTCATCTCTAAATATCTATATATCTTTGATATAACGCAGTAAGTGCTTTACCAAAGACTTATAGATATTATAGATGAATTATTATATAAAAAAATTAACGATTATTCCTGGTAGCTGACATTGGCTAACAATATTAGATTTGCTCCACATGCGTCATCTATAATATCTATAAATCTTTGGTTCTACCTTCTGCGCCACGCAGCTTTTTACAAGCTGAAAGTTTCACAAAATTGATGGGCTCTTATGTGCAACGCGTTTTAACAGTTTCAATCATTTGAAAGACCTGAGTTCCAATTCGAGCACTGTAAGGCAAAGTTTATATACATCGACCTTAAGTTTAGGATGTTCTTTGCTATAAATTGTTAAGGAATTAGGAAATTTCTTGTATTTAATGTATTATTGATCCCCAGAGAGACTCGTCTTCTTATCCCCCCAGAAGTAAAGCTTTATCTCCGTCTAGAAGTGTTGTAGAATTGCATACTTGTACATGAATTGGAAAGAGAATGCGATAGCAATGCGATACCACTGCAGTAATTCGTTAGCCATAGGAAAAGTCGCATGCTGATTTTGCGCAATTAAAAATGTTTGCTGGATAGTTGATAGTCGGAGCCAATAAAGGTTCTTCTAATAAATTCAAATCAAATATTTGCTTGAATCATGAAAATTTGTAAACATAACATACTTTTAAGGGCGCTTATTGTGGTATATTTATATCAGTTACTCGTAGAGTATAAAGTCCATACTAAAGTCGTGGAAATGTGTGTAACAGGCAGAAGAAAGCTTCTCCGACCCTGTAAGCTAGCTATGTACTGGATCAACATCCAAGTTAATTTGATCATGTTCTTTCCTTCATTTGTCCGTATGAACGCTCAGATCTCAATCAATCATTCTCTAATTGCTTATGAGAGACACAAATGTTGAGCAGTATTTGCTGTGATCGTTGACTTGTGTACCAAATGGAACTCAGTGGCTTCAATTCACCAACTCTGTGTAAGAAACAACACGATTACTTCAAAGTAAACAGCATGAATAAAAAATGAACCAACTTCTTGAATACCTAAATGCAACATATAAATATGTGTATTCTCCTTCTCAAAGCATACCCCCGGCAAGACAAATCGTACACTCACCATCCCCATTTAAGATAACTTTTCAAGCGGATTTAAAATTATTTTAATATTTAACATAAAAACTCATTTTTGGATTTGTATTCCCAATTGTGGGACAATTAGTAAGTTTCTGGCTAAATATGCCACAATGTCTGTAGTTCTATGCAGATTTCCAGGCTTCACTTAAAATCCCGTACCAAAAACCACAAGTTTCTAGAACCTGCACCACACCCCCCCGCCCCCCATCGCACTCCTTGATGGCTGTCTCTTTTTTGCATTTTCGGTTTTGCGGCATACACAAGAATAAAATAGCAAACGTTTGCTAAATTAAGCCGGAAACCAAATTCCACCGAGAGTTGCAGCGTCGCCTTTTTGCGGTAATGCAGCGACTTCAACTTTATTTCCTTGGCCAAAGCCAAAAAACGTAGACAACGATGGAGGACAACACAATTTGCATTCTAGGCGTATACGTTATATTTCTGGGACAATAAGCAACTCTAATTTAACTAGCCTCAAGCAATTTGCACTGGCTGCGCGCAGACAGGCCACTTAATGACTTCCGCAAATAAAATGTTTTTGTTCTCCGGGATGGAAGTTTAAAGCATTAGCACATGGCCATATTTATCAGTCTGCACTGCTGCTGCAATCTACTAATGCATTTGCTGCGACTAATGAATATTAATGGCCTACAACAGGGTCCCGGAGGGAGGTAGAGGGAGAAGTAGAAGGACAAAGCCAAAGCCAAATGGCAATAAAAATATTTCAATTAGAGCTTCAAGCTGCCAACACATGGCAACACGACTAGAAAGATCAACGACTTTGTTAATGCCACAACAACTTGAAGATGCAGCTGCAAACCGCACTCCAGACAGCAAACACACACACACCAAAAAAATAAAAGAAAAGATAAACTGATTCTCAGCTTTGTTGGCATGCATAAATGATGACCATATGCGGCTAAATGGCAAAGGATACGAAAGCAGCTCCTTCAGGAGCAGCAGCTGTGAGTTCTGAGAAGTATAATCTATTTGTTGTTTAAGCAGTGCGAAGGCAGGGGCTTAAAGCAATAAACAAACTGAGGCGCGAATGCAATTTGATGAGAGAGTTTTAGAGCCGCAAGAGCTGTTGATGATTAAGGATTAAAGCGTGAATTCTGCAACACTTTTTGCATCAAGCGAAGTCTGCTGCAACCGCAGTTGCAATGCATTTTGTTTAAACTATTGCTTAGCTATTTCAAAATTGAGCAGCCAGCCCCATTGTGGCAAGTGTTGCATGTGCGGCATCTGTGGCATGCCATGCAATATGCTGCATAGCAATACATTTGCCCCCAAACAATGTGCAACAGCAAAAGTTTTTGTTGCTTTAATTTCAAATTGCCACACGTTAAAATTTTCCACTCACCGGTATACACAGGTATGTGATGATTGCATGTATGCGTGTGTGTGTGTGTGCGAATAAGTATTTGTGGCAACCCTTCGGGCTTATCGGCTAACACGGACCCACCTTGTCAAAATAAACCATTCAATTAAGTGCAGGAAAATTGAATTTTCTATGCAGCCTGTTGATGCTTCGCCCACAGTTGGTGCTGATAAGCTTCCAGGGGGCCATCGAGAGCGCTCTCGGGGCCAAGCACAAAATTTCATTAACTTAACGAGTTGTTTGCCAAAAAAAAAAAAAGGGAGAAAAAATTTGTCATATCTGAGAGGAAGCTGAAGAACAAGTTGCTTCCCTTGAAACAATTTCTTTTTGTTTCCACAACATTCCGAGTTTAAAGTACTTGGGGAATAAATAACACGATAGTTGTAGAAGAAAGCCAGTTACACAAAAGCTAAAGATGGCACATCTTAGGGGAAATTCCGAATTCTTTAATTAAAAGTTTTGAAAAATGACAGTTAATAGATAGAAGTTTCGTTATCAACATTTTACTAATGTCCAAACTGATTGTTGTGCTGGCAAAATGTCAGTACAGGCTAGCAATCGACGGCAACGATTTGCTTATGATCTGCAGAAATGACTTTCGTTGGTTCTTCCCTTCTTTTTATATCCTGTTCCCATTGAAAATGGGAAAAGGGGGATCATGAAGTTGTGCGAATGTATGTAACAGGGAGAAGGAAAATTTTCCAACCCCATAAAGAATATATATTCTTGATCAGCATGAACAGCCGAGTCGATATAGCCATGTCCGTCTGTCCGTGTGTCCGGCCGTCCATCTGTATGAACGCGTCGATCTCAGAGACTATAAGAGATAGAGCCACAAATTTTTGCACGAAGATAGATTTATGATGTACGCAGATCAAGTTTGTTTCAGATTTGAAAAATTCCACCCATTCCCCCTTTTATCCCCAAAAAACCTAGACTCCCTCTAGAAATCCTAGACCTAAATAGCCGTCAGATCCACAATTTTCAAGTTAGAGCCTCGTGGTTTAGTATACATCAAGCTAGGCCCAATATCTATCTATTCTATTTTGTTACAAAAACAAATAAATGAAAACAAATGAACAGGGTATTTTGTGGTAGGGAAACTCGACTGCTCTTTCTTCCGTTTTTCTTATATTTCTTCCTTTGTTTTCCCTTCTGTCTTACTTCTACTGTCTTGGTTCTTCCTTTTGATTCTATCTTCTTTTCTTTCTGTCTTCATTCTTCCTAATTTCTTTGGTCTTTCCTTCTTCTGTCTTGCATCTTCCTTCGTTCTTTCTTAGTTCTTTCTTCCATTTTCTTTTCTTTTCTTTCCTATCAATTCTTTCCTTCCTTCGATCTTCTTCCCTTCCTTTTATCTTCCTTTCGTCTTCCTTCCTTCTTCGCTCTTCCTTCCATCCTTCCTTTCTTTTTCCTTCTTCATTTTTCCTTTCTCCTTATTCCTTCTTCCTTTTTCCTTATTCCATCTTTCTTCCTTCCTTCCTTCCTCCTCCCTACTTCTTCCTTCCTTCCTTCCTTCTTCCTTCCTTCCTTCCTTCCTTCCTTCTTCCTTCCTTCCTTCTTCCTTCTTCCTTCTTCCTTCTTCCTTCTTCCTTCTTCCTTCTTCCTTCTTCCTTCTTCCTTCTTCCTTCTTCCTTCTTCCTTCTTCCTTCTTCCTTCCTTACTTCCTTACTTCCTTCTCTCTTCTTCCTTCCTTCTTCCTTCCTTCCTTCCTTCCTTGCTTCGTTCTTTCTATCTTTATTTCTTCTTCATTCCTTCTTTTATCTTCCATCCTTCTTCCCTCGCATTTCCTTTTGATTTCTTTTCTCTCATCAACTAAATAAATCCTACTGTTCTCTTGTATCCAAAACTCCACAAACTTTCATCCTCGTCCCCAAAACCCCCCTCCTTTTGGAAACTGGCTGACGTTAATCTGCTTGGGTCACATTATGGTTTTACACAAATAATGTTAACAAGCACATAATTAAATATTTGCCCAATATTTTTCGTGATTAAAATAAAGCTCCAACTCAACAACAACAAGCCCAACAATACAAATGAGGGATATTTAAAATGCACAGCACACACACACGCACAGCCTTGTAAATACCAGCCAAGGAGAAGGACATAAAACATAATGCTGACAGGCCAAAAACAAAAAAAAAAACAAAAAAAAAAAAAAAACCAGCTCACTAAAAAATGAAATTAAGGCTCCAACGCTGATTGCCCAACAAACCAAAAACAAAAAATACCATAGAATAATTTCGGTTTGGTATTGCTGACAAAAATTTGTAATTTCTGAAAGGATACGCAGAGCGCAGCTCTTGCTGTTGTTGTTGCTTAACAAATTCATTATAACTTTTGCTATTAAAAACATTAGAAGCGACTGCACACGCATTAAAAAAAAGGGGAGTCTTCATGTGTGCGTGTGTGTGCCAGCCAGCAATTTAACCCAAATGCTTATCATTTAGCCATTTAATTTAACCTTTTGCCCCGCACACTTTTCACACAAATACCAACACAAAAAGGGGCCAACACACACGCATGTTTTTATACACAAATGCTCTACACTACATGTGTAAATGGTGGAAGGGTATCCTCAATTTTTAGTTATCTATGTCATGGTCACCAGACATCAGGGGCTCAAGAAGGTTAAGCCGGCAATAAGTTTTACCTTTACATTCAAAAAAATTGAGAAAAGGGAATAGCGCAAGGTTGAAGCTTTGGATTAAGGCGTAATCTGACCTGTGTCGATATACAATCTATGCAAACAATCGTTTGATTAACTATTACTGGCACACAGTGGAGTACGCGGGAGGTCACTGAACATATATTTACATGCCAAGTATTTGACTGAGGAAGAAGCGACCTTAAAAACGTTCTTAAAGACTTTTTTCATTCGAAAGTGCTTATATGGGTTAAGAATAAATGTAAGATTTCTCTAAAATTAGATAACTATAATAATATCTCAATGAAAATATGATAAATCATAATGTTTTCATTAACTCATTCTTTTTTTTTTTAGTCTAAATGGACCTTTCGGTAGAAAACCAACTTGTAAAAGAGTACTTGATATTCTTTCCCCCTGTACTTTTTCGAAATAACAAGTAAATGCCCACTTTTTCTAAACCATCAGAACTATTTTTTGGCAAGTCGTTAAAATAAATTTATAAAAGGAAAGCTCCGATTGAATTGACTATTACAATTTGCTATATATCGTCCAGTCATGTCCCTAGTTCCGTCTGCTGAAATCGAAATTAGAGATTGGAATAGTTAGCGATTGATTGTAGCTTCGCTTCAAGAAGTTTTCAGTCTTTAGTTCTTTTGCAGGAATATATTTATGTAGAATTGATTTGAATGTTTCATTGCCTAAGGGGCTGAACATCTTAGTCTTTCAAAAGTCTGCATAGAATGTGGATTCCCCTGTTATTATTGGGGTCTGCAGCATTTCATTGTGTCTAGGAGACATGCTCTAAAGGCTGCGGTTTTAGAGTACATTTTTTATGCTAATAAATTAATAGTTAATAATAATAATTGTATTTGAAACACTGCAAAAATTGCCTTTGACTTTTACCATAATAGTTAGAATTTATTCGATTCTCTTTATGGACTACTTTTCGCCATTTTGTCTTAGCTTTTCCCATCAACTTGAAACACATACAATTCAATAATAATAATTGAAAATATGTAGGAAATGTGCCAATATGTAAAATATGCATAAATAACTTAGATTCATTACATTTATTTTTCCGTTTCCGTTTTTTCGATTTCCGTTTTCGGGGTCTAGTCATAATATTTAGAAACTTATAGTAGTTCTGCCTAGTATTCGCATTGAATACACTCGTTCTTGAGAACCATTGAACCATTACGACTTCCATATTTTTTTTTGTTTATCGTACTGTGAAGCCATTTGAGGATACTGATGGAATAAAGCCCGCGCGAGATCCGAACGTCCATGCACAAAAATCACAAGCTATCAAGGCTTTAAAACAGCGATGTTCAAGAAGAGAGGCTCTCTTTAGCTCTCTGACACTCACTGAAGCATTACTTCGTCAGGCATTCGGCATGAATTGCCTAAAATGTTCGGCCCCTGTGGGCTATGGGTGAACATCGCTGCTTTAAAACTATCGAATTTGTCCAAATCCACTGCGCAAGCAGAAAATCATATCTTGTGAGATGAATATCAGCAAGGGCAGCATGTCTCGCATCAAATATCGTGACTTGGCACATTGTTGTTGTCTTTATAAGGCCAAATAAATAAGAGAAAAATATTTGAAAAATATATATTCGATTTCATTTTAGGACCAAAAACATTGGCAATACTAGGCTAAGAAATTCATTTAGATGTTTGTTGTACGAAGCAACGTATGTGTTTTTGTATAGACGAGTCCGGTTCGGGCTTTGATTTGGGAAGTTAAATATTTGAAAAGTTCGGTTTGAGAGACATAGGAAACCCTACAGCTGTCTTTTCATTTGTCTGATATCTCGAAGAAGTTTGTCTGAGTTTACTTACGAGTTTTTTTGAAAGCCAACTAACCCGTAAGCTGAGATGTATGAGTATGAGATTTCAGCAAGTAAATCTACAGCTGTACTAAACGTTTGACAATTATTATTGTTTTTAATTAAACTAAATACTTCATACGCATACTAAAGTCATTCGACTGATGGATCATACCTAAATTTAGAGTGTTTTACCAGTCTAATCACTAAATGCTACAGTTTTAGCTCGTACATTTTACATTTTGTGTTTTTTTTGTGCATATCTCAGCTCATTCCCTTTTTAGCTTTGGCTTTGTTTTTAAAACAAACTGCTGCTCATATTGCTAATGATTTTGGGTCACAGTCACACACACACACATACACACTCGCACGTACCAGTTTTTGGGCTCACACGTACTTTGGGGAGTTCTCTGCCCTGTTTTGCCAGCCATTGTTAAGTATACGCCGTGTGGCTCGTTTAGTTTTGGTTGTTGTTGTCTGATCCCCGTCCCAGTCCCACATTGTTGCTGTTGCACAAATTAAAAACACGCTATTTTGCCACATTTGTTGTTGCCACTCCCTTTTATTTATTAAAATGTTGTGGAGTTTTAGAGTTTGTGTAAAATGTACACAATTTGTTGTAAACTGAAGCTGGGGAAGAATGGTTTTTAGTGTGGTTAGCAATTGTAGCAACTAGTAAATTAAATTTAAGAAATTTGAATTGTATGCGGAGCTTTTAACTAGAGTGGTGGATGGTGGGAGGCGGGCCAAGTTATTCGCACAAAACTCAAAGACAAACGATCAAAGGCAACGGCTTTGCAGTCAACACTGTGCGCTTCATTTGGTACAATCCGGGCGCTTTCTATTTGCCTTTCCACGTTTGCACAGCACGCCTTTTGCTTGCATTTTCATTTCGCGAGTAACTTTCATTATCTTTTACAGCTGTCTCCGTGCAGTTGGGAACGGCTTTGCCATTTGCTTTGCCATTGCACGCCATTCAAAATTGTTGAACTAACGCTGATTGGTTTAGTGAGTTTGCCAGAACTTACTTAAGGAAGCTTTGTTTTCTGTTATGCATTTTAGATTTGAAGGAACCTCGACGAGGGTTGCAAATATACTTCTATTTTTGCATTTGAAAGTCATTTTATATAACTTAGCAGTCAAAACTTTGAGTTGCTCGCTCATTGGATTGAAATGACTACATTTTCCACTCTTGACCCAAATGCCCTTCCTGCTGCCGCCTAATGGTATACGTTTTTGTGGCTCTCAATTAGAGTTTAAAACGGACTATAAGCTGATTGACGTGCTTTTAATTGAAACCCACTCGCTTTGCACTCTATAATTATCTCAACTATCTTTACGCTGCACTGGCTATGAACAGCTTTCACTCTGACCATTGCGAAATCAAGCAAAAACCAACATCAAAATGCCAGCCATGTCTTACCCCACAACCAAAAAAAAAAAGGAAAAAAAAGCACATGAACACAAAATCTGGGAAAAATAAAAATGCTTTCAGTGTAATGAATTTCTGTGCCCCCTCAATTTCTCATCCAGAAATCATGGCTAAGCAGCAGCAGCAGCAGCTACAGCAAAGCAAAGAACAAAAAACACATTCATATCCAGGGATACTTTTGCTGACCTGCTGCTGTCATTGTGACAACCCAGGCTCTACTGATATCAGTGCAACTCTGTGCCGCCTCCGTTGTGCCATTGGCAGGAGCCAAATAGTCAAGTTTATAGCCAAGTTCCAGCACTTTGTGCTGATTAGAAAAACGGCAACAATTGCACTGTTCAAATTTCTTCTTCCTTTGAGCAAAAACAAAACTTGGCCTTGCCCGTAATTAAGCTTTTTAAAACACTCAACAATGCTCAATTGTTCGCGGAGAGATCAATTAGGCAAGTTGGACAACGGACAGTGTCTTTTCATCAGTCATCAGACACATTTAATCAGTGGCTAAAAATACGCATTGTTAATGCTGCATCAATATAATTAATCCTGGGCCTAGGGGAGCTAGGGAAAGCCAATGTGCATTGACCTGGCCAGGGACTGGCCCCCTCACCCCACCCATCGTTTGGCCGGACACAAATCTGACAGGACTTTGACAACGAACGCATTCTAAGCATGCTGCTCGACACAACATAAGCGACATGTCAAACGACGTCGAGAGCAGCTCACCAAAAGAAGATGCGTTTGGCGATAGCAAAACTGCCAGAAGTAGCAGCTCGGCTTTAGCCAGCACAAGCTTTAACTGGTGGCCAGTGTCTGACAGTTGAAGGCCAGTTGACAGCAAAGACACAGTCGATGGTATAGTTGATGATACACTGGGTGGCATAATATGTGAATAGTTGGTTAAACAAAAATGAAGTGAATAAAAATAAATGGCAGAATATTGTTATACTTACGATCAACTTAAGCAGCTCAAACTGAATATCAAACGTTTTGTTTAGTCACTATTTGGGTTTTAAGTAGAACCTGAGTCATAAACTATGGACCTTACATAGCGTTGAATATTTTATTCTAGTGTAAAAATGAATTTTGTGTTATATCTTATTAGAAATATGGGGAAATACTTAAAGAATAGTAGAAAATGTATTGGATATTGGAGATAGTACACAGATCCAATTAAAAATATAAACAAAAGCTTCAACAATAGTAGAAAATATATTTGATATTTGAGATACTTGACACACATCTTCAAGATACTCCTATCTGTCACATAAATGTACAAATATCAGAGTAAATTCTGAATTTATCACTCACATAGCAGAAGATGTGATATCGGCAGAAAATATTCTTTTATTTAGACTGTAAATTATTCTTACAAAAAAAGTTAATGATCAAAGCTAATATTTCTGAGAACTTTGCGCATCGCCTTGTTATATCCCATTTGTTTCGATTTTTGAAGGCCTCGTTGCGGTTTCTTACGTCAAACTATGTATGTTTATGGGTACATTAGCTTTTCCATAAATCTTTCTTTTCAAATTGTTCCAAAATTCTTGGATTGGCCTTAATTTGGGGTACATGGGGGGGCGATTTGCAACTTGTTTCATTATAAAAGGTAAATGCCAGAGGACTCGTACCTAAGATCTCGCCCTTTTACGGTAAGAACCTTACCATCTGCACCACCGTGATTTTCGTTTGATACGTGTTAAGCATATGGCTGCATTCTTTAATTTGACTTGGCGACTGTCACGCGAGTTGTCAATGTGCGACTACGTTAAGAAGCCGCCTCGTTCATGTGAAGTTGGATATCCTGAGTTTCGTTCACAGACAAAACAATTAAAATATTACCGGCGGACCCCAGATGGGGTCACACATACTCCTTAATAAGGCCGGGTGCTTGTTTGGGTAAAATATTATAATGGATCAAACTAAAATTTTCACAAAAATAGACAAAAACTTAAAAATTCTTAAGAAAAGTTGCGGTTTATTTTTTATGACTTAAATCAATAATTTCCGATTTTAAGCCAAGAACTGCAGGCATAATTTTTTGAAAATATAAACACTTTGGCTTTGCTTTGATGACCATGATCATAAGAACATCGGAGCAGGCGAGCAATCGACGCCAGCAATTTGCTATACACATAGCATCACTAAAAGAGAGGTGGATTCAGAATGTAGGAGACACAGGCTGTTGCTAAAAAGGCATATAAGAACACCGGAGCAGGCGAGCAATCGACGCCAGCAATTTGCGATACACATAGCATTACTAAAAGAGAGGTGGATTCAGAATTTAGGAGACAGTCTGTTGCTGAAAAGACAAATCTGGAATTTGCTTATATAGCAAAATTGTTGTGTACAGATTTGATACATAGATTATGTTACCCGTTTAAGTGGGAGTGTCAAAAAAATCACTAAATTTGTCAAAATTATATTCGAGTCAAATGATTACTGTATGCTGAACACGAACATGGTCCATCACGTGTAGATTTGTAGTAATTGTATGTCCCTATTTAGACTCATGGTCTGGGAAAACTAGGCTATTGTTCTAACTCTCTTTGATTTCAACGTACAGTTCTACTTCTTAGCTTTAAAGTAAACCATCCAGCTGAATTCTGAGATTTTTTGAGTCGAATATGCATCATTTTAAGTACTTCAGCCGATCGACGCTGAAATATTTTTACTATGGTCTCAGGACTGAGCAAAAGAATACCATAATATTTATTTGACTTTCTTTGACATTTCTAATTAAGCGTCACAAAAACCCTTCCACTTCACCAAATATGTACTCATACAAGTGTTTTATATAAATCCCTGTATAACGTACTTACCCACTGTGCGTCAGTAAGCAGTTGCTGCAGCCATTGCCGAAAAGCTGCCTGGCAATATTATTAATTATTTTTGCAATTAACGCCGTCATTGTTGCTGCATCACGTTGGCTAAAAGGCTGCGTAAGCATTTTGCTTCGACGCTTACAAGGCATCATAATTTTTGCACGCGTCATAATTAGCGGGCTTTTGTGCCCGACGCTTAAAGCTGCTCATTTAGCGCCTTTCAGGTTGGGCGAGAGAGATAAAACTGGCAGGCCAAGGGGAATATATGGGCTCATCTCCAGCTCAGTCTGGCAGTAAGCTGCTCAAAATTGCTGCTTATCAGCCTGACTGAAGTTCGTCAGTATGCAAAAAAAAAAAAAAAAAGCGGGAAAAAAGAAACCGAACACAAAATAAACGTGGCACAGCAAAGACATGTGAACGTTTTATTGGCATTAAGGGATCAAAGTTGTGAGTGTGCCTCAGTGGGAGGGAGAGAGAGAGTACGAAATTCTTTGTGGCACCCTCGAGTAAACGGCAAACGACGGCCATGTTTGCTCAGGCTGCTTCAGTGAAATTTTAACGCTGACACAAGAAATAATTCAGGGCCCACGCTGCGTATACGCAATCAGCTTTAGCAAACATTTGCCAAAATAGTTTTCTCCGCTTTTTTTTTTTTTAAAGCAAAAGCAAATGCTTAGCTCGGCATTTTATTAGCTGCTTGTTGTATGTGAATTTAGTCATAAATCTGTAGACGCGCCGTCGCACTCTTGTGCATTGCCGCATGAAATTGAAATATAGTGTGATTTTCACTTTAGCCAGTCGACAACGCTTGCCATTCGGATTTTTGGGCTGGCTGCTTGGTTAGATGGTTGAATGGTTGGCTGGTTCGTAGGTGTGGGCAAGCACAAGCAACGGAATTTAGTGCCAAAAAGCTTAGAAAATCGACAAAGAAACGAAAACAATATATATGAGTGGTAAGAAATGGGTAGACGAATTGAATGGTACCCTTTACTGTTTCTTAGATGGAATAGAATAGATTGTAGTTTGTTCTAAGAAATAATTTTACGATTTTGTTGTGGTTATTTTAGGGTTTGATATTCCATCACATTTTCCCTTTAGTCCCATATGCCCTTCCTCTGACTCTGACCTGTTGGGTATAGCCAAAATTGTAGAAAGCATTGCAAAAGGAAACCATTAACCGTGCGTTATTTATGACAATTTCCTTATGAACTCTCGCCAAATGTCTGTGCGTTTCCCTAACCCACCCCCTTCCACCCGTCCTCCCTAGGGACAGTGGGGGGGCGAGCAGGAGTAGAAACATCATCAAAGTTTTTTACTTTCTCTAGTTAGTTGAACATTTTGCAAATTAATGGCGACGACTTTTACGCTTGACTTTTCTACCAAAAGTCTTGCGTGTCCATTGGAAATGGCAAAATGCAAAGCTTTTCCCCTTGCGTGTTTATCCAAATGTTATTATTAGTTATCAGCCG
Organism: Lordiphosa andalusiaca; assembly: GCA_035044965.1. Classification (NCBI taxonomy): domain Eukaryota; kingdom Metazoa; phylum Arthropoda; class Insecta; order Diptera; family Drosophilidae; genus Lordiphosa; species Lordiphosa andalusiaca. Next base: position 686,371 of record JAWNNM010001643.1, read on the forward strand.
TGTTGTTAGCCACTTTTTCTCTCTTCACATATTTAATGTATTTACTTTCGTGTTGTGTACCATTTTAGGCACATTGTTTTGGCCACTCGCTTTGAATAATTTAGCAGCCTTTTAGTTGGTATTAACTATTAGGAAATGTGATTAAAACTAAGCAAATTAAATGCCAATGGAAACTATTTTTATGGTGTCATGGTTATGACTCGAGTTTTAATAGTTATGAGTTGTGCAAGTGAAGAATAGAACAACCAACCGAATGAGCTATTAAAAGTTGGAGTAGTTGTAAATGGCATAGAGTTTATTTCGGAAATAACTTAAGTCAAAACAACTTATTTTAATGCCGTCATAAAAAGCGGGAAGCAATGATAATCAGTTGATTAATTTTGAATTGGAGTTTAATTGAGTTTAATTGCCATATCCTTCTTCCCTGCCTCGCGGATGAAGACTACCCTTGATCTTGAATGAATATAAAAACACACCTTCCCCATTAATTTCAGTCAAATTGCAACTGTTTACGACATTTTCTATAAAAATTAACAGAAAGCCAAAATTTCAAATCAAAGTAGTCCTTTTGGTCAAATGTCAACTTTTCATTTCCCTTGTAAGCTGTACAAATTCTACAAATTTCAGTTGGACTCAAGCATTCCTAATGAAAACAACAAGTTTTAAATTCCGAAAAAAATCCAACAAATTATTTTCGGCTTGTTTTTTGGACCAAAGTTATAGATAAAGCCAAATTTATACAAAGTGAAGCAACCATTGAAGAACACACTGAAACTGCACTACACAAAATGCCCAGAATTTTAAGTGAGTTGGTCGAGTTTGTCATTGCTTAAAAGAGTTAAATTTTTAAAGATACTGATTTTATAGAAGGAAAACACACACTGCGTCGATTCTTGCTGATATGTTCTTAGGTTCTCGTAACAAGTTTCTTAGTTTGCCCTTTAACGTTTCCTTTTTGTAACTCTATCGATATTAAGGTGAGCATGTCGATTATTGCATTTTGTCGTATATCAAACTTCTGATGTTTATCTCCTTAGACGTAACCCATGTGATCGAAATACCTGTGGAGGTTAGTGAATACCTGTATGGAGGGGAGGATTCCATCCAAAAGATAAAAGCAAAAAAATACACAATCTTGATTTGTTGCTGAATGTGAATAATAAATTTTAGTGTTTCAAGCTGAGAAGAAATATATGGATTCTTGACATAACTGTGTTCAAGGATGAAAGGAAGTCTGTTATGTGAAAATTCTGAGATGTGGGTTATTTTATGTTTAAGTTTAGTCAATGGTTAGAACGAAAACAATGAGCTACCAACGGTCATGCAAGTGAGGGGTAAAATTTTGATGTGGAGCTTTGATATTCAATTGGTCAGCCATTTCAAATTTACACATACAGCACACTCGTGTAAAATTGAAGGTCCACATTAAGCTTACCCTTCCATTCGCTTGTATGACCATTATGCATCTTGTTCTCTGGCTTTGGTTTCCATTTAGTGACGCTTTTATCTCTGTAAAGCTGTATTTTTGTACAGAAGAAAATGTGTAACTAAAGAGGATGTAGGCTGAATTCTCATTTGTGTTTTGACAGCGTTCCATCTGCGCTAGAAAAGGTAAAAGGTAAAAAATAACAGGATTCAGATTGCTCCCTGGCCAGACCTTAGTCCCTTAGAAACAAGATACAATGACCGACTAACTATAAGGGGCGCAATCGGAAGGGCCCTATGTATTTCTGCGGAATTTTTTGAGAAAGTTGAAGTCTCGTCATGATACTGATCGGCAGAAAATTGTACCCTAGCCTCGTCTCTTGAAGAGTAAGGATCAGTAGATTTCCCCCTTAGACCCCAGTTATATTGGGAGGACCTTACCCAAGAAAAGTTTCTCATAAGCAAATGTTATTAAATTTCATATTTTTTATTTTATTTTCAATTCAAAGCAAAAGCATTGACGAGATGTTACCATAGTAAACTTCAATTTCAGCTAATTCATTCAATTTAAATGCACTTAAACTCGCCTGTCACGGAAGCTGGACATTTTCCTTCTTCGGAGAAGCTCCCAGCAGTGGCTGCATGGTGCCCGCTTTCCAACATAAGCTGCTCCGCTTGACGGTTCGGTTTACAATCAGAAATTAGCAGTTCGGTACAGTTTGACCACGAAATTAACTGGGGTTGAAGAGAGACCAGTCAACGATTGAGATACCATTTGAAAGCTAATTAAAAAAATTAAAACCATTGATCAATTGATCTTTTCATCTACTTTTCTATCAAAATATATAATTTTATTCTCAATCAGCTCGGAATTCTATCAAAATATATGAGTATCAACCTGCTCCCGTTTCTTGAACTATCCTCAATTTAGCCATGTCTAAGGAAGTGTATGAAAATTATATGGTAAATGTGGGCAGGAACAACTCTACTTACTTTGACTACCATTTTCCGTAAAATCTATGTTCACTCCGAATTGTCTAAGGAATTTTATGTTAGATGTTACTCAATCGGTTATCAGACCCTTCATTCTTACCCTCTTGGTAGGTGCAAGTAGTGTACGATACAAAAGAGTGGTATCATCACCGCCAAGGGAAGTTTGCTGTAGTTGAATGTGTTGAAAAACTGTAAAATCAATTTTAAAGAGGGTTGCTTTAAAGTTCTGAGAAACTCGACTTACTGACCTGGTGGTTTGTTTGTATTGTGTTGTGTTCCATTGCATCCATGTGTGCAAAATATGAGTAACTATGAACCCGATTTGTTGTGTACCTTGTTTCTGGGTAGTTGACTTGTGTTTTTTTCTGTGTTTTTTTTTAATAAAAATAAAAAATTTACACTTTATGCTTAAACCTAAGGATGTATGCCGAAAAAGCGAGAACGAAATATTTGTGTTTTTTTTTTTTTTAATTTGGAATTTTGTTGTACTCTCTGAGATCTCCGAACACGAACTGAATTTTCTAGTGTTTGTTCAGTACGCTTGAAAAATGACAATTAGTTTCGATGTCAAGAGCTTACTTTGATTTGAATTTTTTGTGTTTTTATTTGTGAGAAATTCGAATCAATGAATTGAAGTTCTGGATCAAGCACCTCTGGACTTTATTCGCGTTTAAAAGGAAAAAAAAGGCTTAAAAGAAGCTATATCATAAAATCCTTTGCCTCTTCCATTTTAGAACAACTAAAGAGCGCTTAGCTTTTGTATTTTCCTCCATGATCCAACATTAAATGGTCTGCAATTCTTTTAAATGAGTAAATTTATAATAAATTTGCCAGAAAAACCGCTTAAAAGAATAAAAAATAGCCATGACAACCGCTATTCGTCTTCTGATTAAAGCATTCTTCACACCACTATTTGTTGTGTTCTCAAATACTCCCTTAATGTCTAGAAAAGCCCATAAAGCCACTTCTGTACCTTCTATTGTTTTCTCGAGCATCTTCCCAAGCTAACACAGTGCCGCATCCGTTGTACGGAGTGGAGAGGTGCTCCCTTTAGCAGAGTATTCACTAAACTGTTGTCCACCAGTTTTTCCAAAGTTTTCAATAAAAACGATGTCAAGCTAATGGGGCTAAGAGACTTGGGTTTCGCTATGTCCTTCTTCTCTGCCTTGGTTACAAATAAACACCTTTTTTATTAATTTCAGTAAAATTGCGACTGTTGACAAAATTTTCTATAAAAATTAGAAGAAAACAAAAATTTCAAATCAAAGTAATCTTTTTGGTCAAATGTCAACTTTTCATTCCCCTTGTGAGCTGTACACATACTACAAATTTCAGTTGGACTCAAGCATTCCTAATGAAAACAACAAGTTTTAAATTCCGAAAAAAATCCAACAAATTATTTTCGGCTTGTTTTTTGGACCAAAGTTATAGCTAAAGCCAAATTTATACAAAGTGAAGCAACCATTGAAGAACACACTGAAACTGCACTACACAAAATGCCCAGAATTTTAAGTGAGTTGGTCGAGTTTGTCGTTGCTTTAAAAAGAGTCGAATTTTTAAAGATACTGATTTTATAGAAGGAAAACACACACTGCGTCGACTCTTGCTGATATGTTCTTAGGTTCTCGTAACAAGTTTCTTAGTTTGCCCTTTAACGTTTCTTTTTGTAAACTCTATCGATATTAAGGTGAGCATGTCGATTATTGCATTTTGTCGTATATCAAACTTCTGATGTTTATCTCCTTAGACGTAACCCATTTGATCGAAATTCCTGTGGAGGTTAGTGAATACCTGTATGGAGGGGAGGATTCCATTAAAAAGATCAAATCAATCTTGATTTTTTGCTGAATGTGAATTCTAAATTTAAGTGTTTCAAGCTGAGAATAAATATATGAATTCTTGACATAACTGTGTTCAAGGATAAAAGGAAGTCTGTTATGTGACATTTCTGAGATTTGAGTTATTTTATATTTTAGTTTGTCGTTGGATGCAATGTGAAGGGTAGAAAAAGATGGGGGAAACATCGATGTGGAGAGTGCATACGCAGTGTTTCCATTCCGTAAAGGTGCATATTCAAAGAAGCCAAAACAGTAGGCTGAGCTCCCATTTGTGTTTTCGCAGCCAACCTATCGCAGAAGAGATCATGTCAAGTGAAAATACAGCCTAAGATGCCTGTAAAGGTATCTAAGAAAGTTCCATTCGCAGGAAAAATAAACGGAATTTTTTGTATCTCAAAAAGGAATAGCAGTGACAAAAGTATATTCAAATAGCTCTCTCGCCTGACCTAGTTGTCAAACCAAGCCCCTTAGAACCATGAAACAATCACTATTAGGAAGCCAAACTGAAAGTGCCTTTGCGCTGGCATGAGAATTTATCGAACCCAAATTCTGAAACACGGAAAATCCATGAAACGGAATTCCATATACAAAAATACACTTTCGAATCATCGATCCAAGGTGGACTGAATATCGTAGATGCGCTTTGCTCTTTGTAGTTGTAGCATTCATGCCTTAGAAATATATTCATAACTTGAAAGGTAATCTAATATTTCTTTTTTTTTTGACTTTACCGACTGCTGAGCAGCAGGCTTAGCTGGTGGCGAAGGTCATGGGAGGTTTTCGCCAGAGTATAGTACGGTTAAAAGAGTTCGATCTAAGTAAGAGTATCACGACAATGCACCTACTCATCCAGGCTTGTACGTGATTTTCCGGTTCACTTCCATTTTTCGAACTATACGGAATCTAAAAAAGTTGTCCCCAAAGACCCAATGAGTCTTCTTTGGAAAAACAACCAAGAATGGTGGTCTTGCAATAACCCCCATTAGATTCTTAACGCTGAGAAGGTCACTGACCCAGGTTAAAAGTTGGGTTTGAATTTCCATTTCACATCAAATTCCATGCTTACCCCCAAAATGTACTCAGTGTGACAAACTATTATACCATGGTCAGCTAGCAATCACAGAAATTTATGATTACAATCCAAGTCTTCTGTCTAAATATAGTAAATAAAACGCTCGGTGTCTGATCTTGGTGCTATTGTCGGAAGAGTGTTCTTGAAAGGTCGGGAACAGTGGTTCATTAAAGAGCGAACGGTCCCAAAGATCTTATTTAGCAGCCTTTCAATAACTCCTAACCAAAGATTCTCTAAGCTCAAAAGCAAACAAATATTAACAAATTTCATGTCAATTTATTTTTCTCCATAAATTTTTGATTCATTTGCTAATCAACACGAAAGCATTAACTAAAGGATGTGTACATTGTAGACGTCCATTTCACATCATCCATTCCATTAAATGCTTTTGAAATCGCCTTGCACAGAAGCTGGCTTGAGGAACACGTGACAGAAAAAACCTGACATGATACAGATCTTCTTTCTTCAGAGAAAATCCATTTGCCATTGAGGCAGCAGTGGCTGCATGGTGTCCACATGCCAACACATTTAACATCTGATAACCAAAGTGCTGGATAATTTAGGTAGACAAAAACAGGTGGTTATATTGTGCATTTCTAACAAGTTGCTGCTGTTCACGGTTCGATGATTCAGTTCGATTCGCAGCCAGATTGCATCTGTGATTTCTTGACCACGAAATTCACTGGGACTTCAAGAGACCAATGAACGATTGAGATACCATCTGAAAGGCTAAACTATCGCTGATGTGGCTTCAGGCTATACCATAAAAACGAAAGAAAGAGAGCCTGAAGTAATTATGAATAGAAAGTTGCCCTACCTGCTACATCGATGGGTATGTCGTAGAAAAACTCTTTACCCCACTCACTTTTTGGCTACTTTGCACAGCGGCACAAGAATTGCAATAGCTGCTTATGGTATAATTGCGAAGCTAAGACCCGTAAGTTTTAGAACAGCAGTCTTCTAGGTCTTCAATATAAACTAAAGTATATAGAAAAACCTAAAAACTATTAAAAGCCAATGATGGATAATCAAAAATTAAAACCATTAATCAATCGATCTTTTCATCTACTTTTCTATCAAAATATATAATTTTATTCTCAATCAGCTCGGAATTCTATCAAAATATATGAGTATCAACCTGCTCCCGTTTCTTGAACTATCCTCAATTTAGCCATATCTGAGGAAGTGTATGTAAATTATATGGTAAATGTGGGCAGGAACAACTCTACTTACTCTGACTACCATTTTCCGTAAAATCAATGTTCACTCCGAATTGTCTAAGGAATTTTATGTTAGATGTTACTCAATCGGTTATCAGACCCTTCATTCTTACCCTCTTGGTAGGTGCAAGTAGTGTACGATACAAAAGAGTGGTATCATCACCGCCAAGGGAAGTTTGCTGTAGTTGAATGTGTTGAAAAACTGTAAAATCAATTTTAAAGAGGGTTGCTTTAAAGTTCTGAGAAACTCGACTTACTGACCTGGTGGTTTGTTTGTATTGTGTTGTGTCCCATTGTATCCATGTGTGCAAAATATGAGTAACTATGAACCCGATATTTTGTGTACCTTGTTTCTGGGTAGCTGACTAGTGTTTTTTTTGTGTGTTTTTTTTTATAAAAATACAAAATTTACACTTTATGCTTAAACCTAAGGATGTATGCCGAAAAAGCGAGAACGAAATATTTTTGTTTTTTTTTTTTAATTTGGAATTTTGTTGTACTCTCTGAGATCTCCGAACACGAACTGAATTTTGTAGTGTTTGTTCAGTACACTACGAAAATGACAAATTGTTTCGATGTCAAAAGGTAACTTTGATTTGAAATTTTTCTGTTTTTATTTGAGAAAAATTCGAATCAATGAATTGAAGTTCTGGATCAAGTTCTGGATCAAGCACCTCTGGACTTTAGGTTAGGTTGTAATGGTTGAAGTGGGAGAGATCCCATTCTTCACTTAGGCCAATATAGGCCCGTTGTGTTACCAAATGTAAGAGGGAGGGTCGACCCTGTTAAACCATTTAGATAATAGCACGAACTTGAGTAATGAGTTAACATCCGTTTCAGAGATGTCTGATAGATCGTTTAGGAAAGGACGACCCAGAAGCGCGAGTCGCCTTCTGCTGAGAGCTGGGCAGTGACAGAAGAGGTGTTGTACACTCTCTTCTGCATCAGCTGAGTTACAGCTTCTACAGAAGTCATTGTGGTATCAGGATACCGAGCCTTGCGACGTTTATTCCAATTAGGCAGTGACCAGTCAGGGCCCCTACTAATAGGGAAATGTTCTCTCTCTCTCTTGAGGGAGTAGCGCTGTGGACTTTATTCGCGTTTAAAAGAAAAAAAAAGGTTTAAAAGAAGCTATAGCATAAAATCCTTTGCCTCTTCCATTTTAGAACAACTAAAGAGCGCTTAGCTTTTGTATTTCCCTCCATGATCCAACATTAAAGGGTCTGCAATTCTTTTAAATGAATAAATTTCAAATTAATTGGCCTGAAAAACCACTTAAAAGGAAAAAAAAAAAAAAATAGCTCGTGGCACAGCAGGCGCATGAATGACATTTGAACAAACATGCATTAACCATAATAAATTTTAGTGCCGTATGCCATGACAACCGCAAATTTTTAGAATTATAACACGAACACTCTAGAGTTTGAACGCTTGGCATATAATATATATATATTTTTTTTTATTTTTTTGCATTTGCCATGCCATGTGCATTGGGCTCTCTCTATGTACAAGTAAACACGCGTCATAGCCAAGTACATTGTGTGTGTGTGCGTGTGTGTGTATAGAAAAATACATAAAAGACCAGCTGAAAGCGAGATAAAAAATTCCCACGCTTTGTTCAATCAACATTTAAACTTTTGATGGTAAATAATAAAGGTTAATACGATTTTTTAATTCTACTGGAGAATTTCTTAGAAAATGTAGCGACATTTGGTTAAGATTTGAATTGTTTTTGTAGAATTTACCAGTATGAAAAAGTTAAAGAATTCGATTTTTTTTATTTTTAAACTATACAAGTCAGCAAACCGGTACAGAACCGAACTCCCCAGTATTGGTTCTGTTTCAACAAACCTTCTAAATGTAAGCCCTACCGAACCTTAGGCCGAGCCTGCAGCTTAATGTCGCGTTTTATACCCTGTACTAGAGCTGCAAAACTATCGATAGTACTATTGAACTATCGATAGCAACTTTTCAATATCAATATTCGCCCTCCATACAAAAACTGACCGCTGAGATGACAAAAAGAAAGTTGATAAAAAATCTCCCTTTGAAACTGAAAGTATACTTCTCAAGGTAGCTTTAAAATCTTCTCCAAACTCTGCCTCTCGGATTCCTCTTTACTCCGTAGGTCCATTTCTCTAGTGGGAAAACTGGAAGCACACAATGCAAGAGATTGAAAGAAGCTCGGCTTGTATACTTTCCCAATGTAACACAGCCAAGAAACTTTTGGAGCCACAATTTGTCAGTCAAAATTATAAGGAAGAGTGACTAAAATTATATTTAATTGGGCCACACATCTATCAATGAAAACAGTCATATGTACATGGTATATTTACTTTTGTTTATTTTAAAGTAATTTTATAATTTTTCGTGAAGGGGTCGGGTCTCATGATTCATTGCAATACTCCAATCCTTGTCCTTGTGACAGGCTAGCATTTTCAGACTGAAACTTCTGCAGAATACTGCGAGGCCTGCAGCCTTGACTTCTGGGTGGCAGCTGCATCAAGAACCTTTTCGATTTATCAATAAGTTCGCTATTGCGGTTGGATGTGGTGCAGTAGGTAGTGTGCGCGCACACTTTGCAGGAGGAATGGGCTTTAGATAATTCCAAAACCGCCGTTGCTTCAAACTCTTGGGTACGCACCGCCAATTTTCTGCGCACATCTCGGTATTCTCCTTGATTGGAAACAAATTTAATGCCGTTTTGCTCATCTTCCCTGTTTGAGAATCCTTGACCAGACCTCTTACTTTGTCTTCGACAAGGAATTCTGCAGAGACAGTTCTCGAACTGAGCTAAAAATAAATGTATGTATATGCAGGTTGCTTCTCACCCCAACTGTAACTGAAACTATCTCCCTTGATTTTGCGAACTTAATGTTGAGCAATGGAAAAACAAAAGCATTCTAAAACAGATCCTTAATCAAATTTGTCAAAAATTGCATCATTCTTAAAACATTTTAATCTATGCTTACTAGGGGTGCACTGTTTAATGGTGAAGGTGGAAATCTAGAGAGGAAGTCCCCTTTGATATTTCAAACAAACGCAAAAATATAGTTTGAATGTGTGCGACAAGGCCTCAAGGCTTGAACTAAACTCAAGAAAGTCGGTCACTGTTTTATACTCTGAAGCAACGAAAGTGTATGCACCGTAAAAACTTCCATGCTGCACTTGCAGCTGTAAGCAGCGCTGCTGCAGTGAACATTCTTTTGCTAATAACTCGACTACGGCTCTTCACCATTCCTTCGGCGGATTATACTGAACGAGTATGACTCTAAAACTGTAGCAGATATGACGCCTTTTCCAAATTGTGGTCGCATGGTAAATAAGCTAACCTTCATCTCAGAGATCCGTTTGTTCATAACGACGGACAGACTGACATGGCATTGCTTCATAGGGTCGGAGATGCTTCCTTCTGGCTGTTACATTCTTTTGCACAATCCTTATATGCCCTCGTTTACCTTTGTTAGAGTATAAAGAAGGTACGCTCAGACTTGTTGGTTTTTATCAAAATATATTTCCTTCATTAGGTTGTATCAAAATATATAAGATTTTATTTTATTCTCCATCCCTTCAGTAACGTCCTCTAAACTGTACTCCAAAGATGAAATCCGCGGAATTGAAATGAGTGTGTCTAGAACTAGGGAAAGTAAAATGTGGGATTGTTGATAAACTTGCAAGCAACTCGCCATACTCACTTCTATTTAAGCTTGAGAGTTGAAGTGGAAGTTTGAAGTTTGAGGTGTTGCTGTCTTTAAAGATGGTGTTGATGTCTAAGACAGTAAAATTCATAAGTTTTGGTCTACCAAAAGGGAATTAAACCGCGGTGTTACTTACTGTTGTACGCTTGTTTATGGTATAGTGTAATAATATCGAGATGCTCTCACATGAAGATGTTGTGGTTGTATGGTAGTGGTTCAGTAACAGTCCAAAGATAAAGTCCGCGGAATTGGAATACCTAGGGAAGGTAAAATGTGGTATTGTTGATGAAACTTGCAAGCAACTCGCCATACTTACTTCCATGTTAGTTAGTCTTGAGTAGAAGTTTGAAGTATTGCTGTCTTTAAAGATGTGTTGATGCCTAAGGAAGTAAATTTCATAAGTTTTGGTATACCAAAAGGGAATTTAAACGCGGTGTTACTTACCCATGTATGTTTTGCTTGTGGTATAGTGTAATACTATCGAGGTGCACTAACATGACGATGTTGTGGTTGTATGGTGTGGTTCCGAACACGCCAAAGATGTAGTCCCTGGTATTGGACTACCTAGGGAAGGTAAAATATGGGATTGTTGATAAACTTGCAAGCAACTCGCCATACTTACTTCCATGTAGGTTTGTCCTAAGAGTTGAACTTAATGCTAATGCTGCTGTCTTTAAAGATGTGTTGATGTCTAAGAATGTTACTTTTAATAAGTTTTGGTATACCAAATGGGAATTTAACCGCGGGTTACACTTACTCTTGTATGTTTGTTTATGGTATAGTGTAATAATGGCGAGATGCCCAAACCAGAACACTTTGTGGTTGTGTCATTTTTATTATTATAAAGAAAATATCACAAAATTGACGGGGAAGAGTTTTTTTTTTTTTTTTGGGTTTTTGTAAATTTATAAAAAAATCATTTCACTTTCTGCTTAAAACTAAAAATGTTGGCCGAAAAATAATACAAAATTTGTTTTATTTACTTGGAATTTTTGTAGTGTTCTCTCCATGAGAGCTAGAGCTGTACTAAAGTTTTCAGTAGCTGTGCAGGCTAGCTAGGCAATGACAGCTGTTCAAATGGGCTGCTTTGATTTGAAAATTTTTGGTTTTTTTTTATTTGAAATAAAAATATAAATGTGAGGAAGGGCAATACTTAGCTGAATGCAGAGGCGTTAGCAGGGGGCAACCACACTTTTCGGCTGCATAACAAATACTCTTCAATCAATGCCAAAATGGCTATGCCGGCAATCACAGTACACGCTCACACACACACACGCACACACGCACACACAAATGGGTGGGAGCCACAAAAATGAAAACAAATTTTGGCATGATTGCTGATTGTTTGTCTTTTTCATTGTTTGGCACGGCTGCTGCCGCTGCCGCTGCTGTTGCCAACGCACGCGCACATTTATTGCTTCCCAATTGGAAATAAAAATGGCAGCAAGCAAAAAAAAGAAGAGAAACGCGAAACAAAACCTTCATGTAAAAAGTCCAGACGACCAACCGATTGAAGTTGAATTGAAAAGCATAGGAATGCCAAAAAACATTTAGGTAATGCAACGATACTCGAATGCTCTTACCAAGCAAATAGAGTAGTGAGTCGTTTAATCACTTTTTATACCCTGTTCGCATTGAAAATGAAGAAGGAAACATTTCCGACCCCATAAGGTATATATATTCTTGATCAGCATGAACAGCCGAGTCGATATAGCCATGTACGTCTGTCCGTTCGTCCGTCCGTACGTCTGTCTGTCTGTATGAACGCATCGATCTCAGAGACTATAAGAGATAGAGCCACAAATTTTAGCATGTAGGTAGACTTATGCTGTACGCAGATCAAGTTTGTTTCAAATTTGGAAGTTCCACCCCTTCCCCCTTTTAACTCCAAAAAACCAAGACCTCCTCTAGACATTCCATACCTAAAAAACCGTCAGATCCACAATTTTCAAGTTAAAGCCTCGAGCCTTTAGTATACATCAAGCTAGGCCCAATATCTATGTATTCTGAAAAGTAAAGGCTGATTTTTTGGCTATTATCTTTTTGGCAACACTTGCTTAAACAGCTCACGCACGTTTCGTGTTTTGTTTTACTGTCAAACATCTTCAGTTTGGTCTATAATTTAACCATGAATCGTCTTACAAACGAGCAACGCTTGCAAATTATTGAATTTTATTATCAAAATGCGTGCTCTGCTAAGAAAGTTCATCGTGCGCTTCTTCCATTTTATGGTCAGTTTAATCGACCCACTGAAGCGGCTCAATGGGTACGTAAATAAGCAGAATTGTCGATTTTGGAGTGAATATCAGCCAGAAGCATTGCAAGAGCTACCAATGCATGCAGAAGAAGTCACAGTTTGGTGCGGTTTATGGGCTGGTGGCATCATTGGACCGTACTTCTTCAAAAATTATGCGAATCGTATTGTAACTGTGAATGGTGAGAGCTACCGTGAGATGTTATCCAACTTTTTTTTGCCCAAAGTGCAAGAGCTTGACTTGCATGGCATGTGGTTTCAACAAGACGGTGCCACATGCCACACAGCACGCGCAACAATGGACTTATTGAGAGGCGGATTTTATTTAACGCTCGGGCCCGGTCAATTAGATCGTGCGATTTAACGCCTTTAGACTATTTTTTGTGGGGCCATGTCTATACAGACAAGCCCGCTTCAATTGACGCATTGGAAGACAACATTGAAGCATTTATTCGTGAGATACCGGCCGAAATGTTGGAAAGAGTATGCCAAAATTGGACTAAGCGGATTAAGGCGCAGTCACGGTCAACATTTGCATGAAATAATCTTCAAACATTAAATTATATGGACCGTACTATCGATTCAAACAAAGATTTCATGCATTTTCCTGAGTTTTATGTTTTCTTTTTTTTTTAAACTTTCCTATAGCTCTTCCTGGGCATAGATCGGACAAAAAACCAGGGATGCAAACCACTCGAAAATAAGGACTGGTTCGGTTCAGTGGTTCATACAGTTTCTGAACCGCCGGTTCGGTTCATTACATGGTTTTTGGAGCTAGCTGAACCGCGGTTCCGGTTCGGTTCAGTGGTTCACAAAGGCACATTATGAAATATTATGATTGTTGTAGTAATGTGACTTGTCGAACACTTTTGAAATTTAATTCTTATAATCCATTTAAATATTTTTAAAATCCTTAGAAGAATGTCCAATGCTTATTATGTCGGATTTCCAGGAGTCGTCTATAATTTCCTAGATGAATACTCTCGAAAATTGATAATGTCTGCTAGAAAAGAATACGTACTATGCATCTTAATTATTCTATTTATCACATCCCTTAAGTTAGGCTCAGAAATGAATCATAGCTGAATCAGCTCTGAAATGAAAGGGCTGGTCCTGAATTTATGACATCATTTTTATGAATTTTAGCCATGGATTTTACTCTGACATGTCCTACTACGTCATGACCTTAGTTGATTTTAGGCATGATTTCAGTCAGAGAACTGAACCGATCCGAACCGTTTTTAATTGTGGTTTTCGGTTCGGTTCAGCAATTCAGAAAGGAAGCCGGTTCGGTTTGCGGTTCGGTTCACCGTCTGAAATAAGCGGTTCGGTTCGGTTCAAAACCGGTTCGGTTCAGAACCGGTTTGCATCCCTGCAAAAAACACCGGAGTTATAAGCGAAACAGTTGAGCTGATAAGAGCATCCCCCCAGTTGTTGGTCAGTACTAGATAAAAGTGTTGCCTACATTTAAGATGACCATTTTGTTACAAAAACCGGTTACATTCATCTTCAAAAATTCAAAAACAAACTCGACTGCCAGCGCCCTGACTGGTTTTAGAATTGTTTTTAAATATGTATCCCTTTTTTTTATTGTTTGACAATTCCCAGCTTTTTAACACAGCTCAAGTACCCCATTGCAAAAGCCAGTGCAATTTGTAACCCACGAGACATACAGGGACTTTTTCTCTGTGTTTGGTCTCTGGCTTTTGATTTGATGTGACTGTGTTTTTTTTTTTTTTTGCTCCTTCGCCTTTTGGTTTCTTTCCGGCAGCAAACATCGGTGTTGTTGCTCCGTCACCGCTGATTAAAACAAACACAATGCTGCCGTAATGACGACATATGTACGACTGTGTATCTCGTGCCCCCTGCCTCACTCATCCCCCCCCCCACCCCTTGGGTTGCCAGCAAACTCAATCGCCTTTTTCCGCACAATTGTACAATTTTTGTCTGCGCGTTTCATTCTTTCTTTCTCTACTTTTTTTTTTTTTTGTTTGGCTTTTTCGCTTGCTCTTCTCGCATTGATTCATAATTGATTAGCATTACTTTTGCTATTGTTCGATTTACGTATGTATGTCGAAGTGGGTGCAAGTATGTGCGAAGGTTGTCTTGGGTGGGTATCGTTGGCTGTGTTGTTAAATTTAGCGTAAATTCGTTTTTTTTTTTCTTAAGTATTTTGATTTATTTCATTGCTTTGAGCAATTACTTGGCATTCAATTTCCTTGATTAAACAATAAATTTGCATTTGATCAGCAACTAAAAGACTTGATTACGGCCATAAAACCTGCTGGATGCTTTAATAATTGCCAGAAATTGCTTTTAGCCCGCCCAACGAGGCAGCATTAACTATTTTTAATTAGACTTGCTGTGCATAATCAGCGCCAAGTTGTTCAACTCCTGGCCAGTAGCGTGCCTTCGTTCGTCCTGTTGTTGGCTGCTGCTGCTGCTGCTGTTGTTGTCCTTGTTGTTGTTGCATTTAAAGTTTTTTTTTTTGTAGCGTGCAATGCAGGAAATCATTTAAACAATTTTCTACTTCTTTGCTTTGCCTTTTTTTTTTTTGCAACTTTGCTCGTAATTTCTATAGACAAGTTCACTGCACCCATACACACACACACACACACACACACCCACTGAACGACGCACAGATCCAATGATGAAAAGGAGCTTGCCACCAACTTCGTCTTTGTTGATTGCATGTAGCGGAGGAGCTGTTTTTTTCGGGCTGCTTGCAGTAGTTCTTTTGCCTTTTTTAATGGGTAAATGTTATTGAAAAGGGTAGATGTGCACTCATTGGAGGGGCATTTTGATGAGATTTCGCAAAAATTAAAGCATTTTTAGTTTTGATTAATATTGCCCTTATAAGTATGCTACACTTTAAGTTAAACAACCCACTCAACACTTGGGGGATCGTTCCCTGCAAACATTGTTATCAAATATTTGATCACTTTGGAGTATTTTTCAAATCTTTGGTATGACTAGTAATAAATGCGCTCGTTTTCGTTATTTTTGTAGGGAGAAAGGGTGCCTTAGTCATGCCTCTTCTTGTACTTTCGCTCATAACAACCCCTTCTTGTGATCAGAGTCGATGTAATTTCGAGTCATTTGTATGTTTTGTTTACTTCAAAAAAACTCAAAAGACCCTATTTTAGCGACCACTTGCTGATATATTTCTAAAAAAAATAATTTTTTTCCCACCACGACCCATTTTCCGACAGATCGTTCGTATGGGAGCTATATGATATAGTCATCCGATTTGGACCAAAATTTTTGGAATTAGGTAAAAGCATGTAAAACAAGCAAATACAAAACTGCAGAATGCTACCATTAAAAACCAAAAAGTTTTTCTAACTAAGACTGTTTTTCAGGCCTATCTTTTGTATGGCAGCTATACCATATAGTTGTCCGATTTTCATTAAACTTGGCAAAAATTATAAAAAAAGCATAAAAAACCTGAGAATACGAAGTTTGGAGACGTTTCCATTGGAAAGAAAAAAGTTTTCTATACTAAAATTAGTTTTCCGACCGATTGTATCTAGGGGGGCTATGAGATATAGGCAACCGATCTTTGCAAAATTTCAGCTCGATAGCTTCAAAACTGAGAGAACTAGAGACAGACAGACAGAAGGACGGACAATGCTCAATTGCGTCAGCTCGTCACCCTGATCAAGAATATATTATATATATTGTTTATGGGGTCGAATGTGAATATTTCTATGCGTTGCGAACTTCTGGTTGAAATTATAATACCCTTTATTAGCAATTTTGGTCAAATTTTGAATATTAATATTTTTGAGATCAAATGATAAAAATGTCTAGAGCTTCCTCCGTTTACCGACAAATTCAGCCTCGACAGATGTTTAGAAATGATACGGCTTTATTCGGGGGTGTCCCAGAAATCTCTATAGATTTCCGTATAAACGATATTATTTCAAGTTAGAACTTCTTGCCGTTTTATGTGAAATAACTCCAAAATGCAGGGCTACTAGATTAGATGACAAACATTGAGAGATTTGAAACCGACTATTCCAGGCTAATTAGGTTTGATGCGTACAATTCCCTTTCTCCATAATCTGGTAGCCTGCAGTCTTATTATCACTTAGCATTAAAGTTCTCCTAGTTTAGCTCAAAATTCAATCGTTTATAGGAAAATCTCTAGAGATTTCTGGAACACCCCCAAATATATGATTTTTGTAAAATTTTTAAGGGTTGGGTCAGTTTTGCAAGACAAATTATTTTGAAGAAATCAACTTCTGTTTTAAAAATATGTTTGAAAACAACATTTTTTCAAAGCGCTTTTTAGGCCTGAACATTTTAAAAAAATTGTTAAGCTCTATCTCAAACCGCTTTCAAGTAATTAATAATTCTACAAAATTCTCGATGCCAACCTTTTTAAAGCATTTTGCGGTTGAGCTTCTCTCATAATAAGCTTCCTTTCCCATACATCCAACCTAGCATATTCGATCGCGCGGTGGAAAATGACAAATCACGGTGGAAAATGACAGGAAAATGACGCGGTTGAAAATGACAGGAAAAGTTTGTATTGTGAAAACTTTTCAAAAGTTTTTTTAGGGTGGGGCAAAGTTTTAAAAAGAAATTCTTTAATTTGTCGTGAGAATAACGAAAAATTCTAAATAAATCCGAATGCAATTGTATTTCCTAAGTCGATCATATAAATTGTACTATATTTCCTTGGGTATACCAAAGGTCGACTGCCTTGCAAAAGTTGTTGCTTAACCCAAACGACGTCTGCTTTTCTTCTGCTCTGCGGCACCTAGTCTGTAATTATGAATAGCCAGAGGGTAAAAAAAAGAGGTAACAAAAAGCCATTGACTTGCTTCGTGTTGGCTTTGTTCAATTAAAAGTTGATGTGAGTTATCTGTTTATTTAATTGACAGCCGCGAAAGTTTTTGGTTTAAAGACCGCAATATAAAGTGACAGCTGGAAATGGGCCGCCTCCACTGCAGAGTAAAAAATGTGGCACAAATAAAACACTAGAAAATATATATTATATGTTGCCACATGAACTGTCCTTGCTGGCAGCAGTACTCCTTTCCCCAGCAGCCTTTCCACCTCTCGCATCCACAGCTTACTAATTGCAATGTAAAGTGTTTAGACACAATTTGGTTGCTGTGAGCGCTTGAACCGCTTTCTCTCTTTTCTCCCTCTCTCTCTCTCTGTGTGTGTGTGTGTGTGTTTTACATATGCCAGACAAAATTGCTCAATTAAGTATGTGGGTTGTTCCAGCTGCAGTGGCGGCTGCTGCTGCTGCTGCTGCACTTTTGTTATTGAGTTTGAAGCACACAAATTGGCCAGCATAATATGTTGTTGAACAACAAACCCCAGGTGGGTAAAAACTTGCTGCGATCCTCTCTCTCTCTCCATGGCCATTTTCATTTCCATTTCATTAATTCTGCGGTCATGGTCACTGTCATACGCCCAGATAAAAATACCAAATACCTCACAATTAATGGCCACACATCACTGGGAGCCGCAACTTTGTTGCCTTCCATGTTTAACCCATTTAACTCCTAATTAATACACTTCACACAAATTTATTTTAATTACATAAAATAAACCAAATATTTATGTAACTGCCGACTGTCGTTCCCATACACACACACACACACACACACACATACAGGCATACATATATTTCCATGTTAATTACGCAGCCGTTGGCCAAACGAGTCAGCCGGCCAAGTGTTTGTTCGGCTGTCAACATCATTTGGCAAGCTGTAAAATATAAAAAAAAAAAACAAAAAAAACAAAAAAAACTCGGGAGGAAAAAAAGCAAATGGAATAAAATTTATTTGTGGTGCACAGAATGAGGCATGTAATAAAAAACCGTAGCTTACTTTTGGTGTTCCACTTACAGCATATGAATACAGTAAATATAGCAAGGCCGCAGTTGAATTTTTGAATACTTTCAACCTTCAGTTGAACGCTGAATTCGAACGACAAAGTATGAGAAGCTTATTCAGGGCTGGTTCCTTCAAAGCTGGCGCCAATAGCTAGTGAAGGTGAACGGCTGTGTAAGTTTAAATAATCAGAATACACTTTACTTGTTTGAAAATTGAATATTCACAAACATCTTCACAAACACAGCATAAGCATCGATAGACTTAAGGTAGAAGAATAATGAAAAATAAGACAATCTCTCTCTCTCCCTCTACAAACTTAAGTCTACACAATTGTGCTCATTGGAGAAGTATGGGCGGGGTGTGGGGACAGCTTAGAAGTTTAAAGCAAGTGACCCAAAGCAATTGATGTGCATCAGTTTAGCAGCTTGTCGCCCACAGATAGCACTTGAACGGACAGCTTATGCTCAGCAAGTCCGACAACCGAATTGGTGACTGACTAAGGCAGTTTACTGATGCGGCCAGTAAACGCCTGATGGGATTGGACAGACTACGTAAAGTGAATGCAATTGCCAAGAACTTGTGTACAGAGCACTGTATGGTAGCAGTTGACCAACTCGGCAGGATTAATTAGGGGTATTTTTTATGGAATTGTATCCACATCAGTAAGGCGGTAGTTCAAGCCGCATTGACTTAACGAACACCAATTGGGGTACGCATTGGTCAAATCAAAGGAACTCCAGCAACAACTTAGCAACCAAAGTTCTTACTTTTTCCTATTTCTATGAAGATTGTGGTGGTTAAGAGTGTGATTTCAAATAAAGGAGTGGTAATTATGATTAGGTTAGGTTAAGTTGAGATGCTAAAAACCGGTGAAACTTCTTCACTTAGTATTATAAGCTAAGATCAAGAATATTGGGAGCTGTCCCAAAAATCACCACAGATTTTCGTATAAACGTTTGTATTATGAACCAAACTTGGAGGATTTCAAATGCAAAATTTGTCATCTAATCCAGTTGCCTTGTATTTTGGGGACTCTTTACATAGATATGCATTTGTTGTTCGAACTGATGCTGCTTATACGAAAATCTCTGGAGATTTCGGAGACATCTCTGATTATGTACATATTTTGGGTTCACCCCGTTTTCATAATAAATGCCCCCAAAAGTATTACAGCTTTATTTCCAAAAAAATTACTATTTTAAATGAGTAAGTGAGAGTCAGTTATGCACCCGTCATATCTCATAAACACTGTACATTCACTTAGATGGTTAGAACAGTCAAAGATATTCTAAATGAATCCACAATGAGCAAAATTTATGAAAAATTTGAACCTAAATTAGTAGTATTCATAAGCATTGCATACTTTAAAGCGCTTTTATCATAATAATTTTGTAGTGTATAAGCAGGATACCAGAATGATTGCTTTGACGCCCAGTGCAATAAAGCCCTTGCGTGCCTTTTCACTTTTAAGTGTGTCCATGGGCGTTATTACACTGGGCGTTATTGCTTGCCAGCCGTCAAACTATTTAAAAATACCAAATATGTACTTCAATTTTCGTTTTTAAACTCTGTACCGAAGGTACATAGAGTATTATAAGTTTGTGCAAAAGTATGTAACATCCAGAAGGAAGCATCTCTGACCCCATAAAGTATATATATTCTTGATCAGCATCAACAGCCGAGTCGATATAGAGCTGTCCGCCTGTCTGTCCGTATGAACTCACAGATCTCAGAGATGGTAAGAGATAGAGGTTTGACATGTATGGGACATATGCTTCTTATTGGCCACGCCCCCTCCCGCCCCCGCAATTTAGAAAAAAGTCATATCTCCCACAGTTGAAGATAGATGGCTTCTTCCTTCTGGACATATTTAGTTATTAGGATAACTTATCGATCCGCCAAAGGAATGAAGAAGATCGGATGAACGGTTTTCGAGCTATGATCAAAAAACTTTTCTTGGTACAGAGTATGTTATAGTCGGGCTTGACCGACTTTCTTTCTTGTTATTTGTCAGATGAAGAATACTAAATTCTTATTCTAAGTAAAGCAATTATTGTTTTAAAAAGTATTAGAAATGAAGTGAAGACTATTTCGACCCAAAAGTAAGCTCTATCCAATCTTTAAATGCTCCAAATGTACTTTATATTCCAAAGCAACAAAAATTCGGAAAAAATGTTTCTTCAAACGTGTATTTTCAACTTGGATGAAGTATTTGTGTACCAGAAGTTTGCAACGCATAGAAATATTCATTTTCGACCCCATAAACTATATATATTCTTGATCAGGGTGAAGAGCCGAGTCGATTGAGCTTTGTCCGTCCGTCTATCCGTCTGTCTGCCTGTTTTTACACGAACTAGTCTCTCAGTTTTTAAGCTATCGAGCTGAAATTTTGCACAGAGTCTTCTTTTTGCTGCACTCTACTAATATGTCGGAACCTACCGAATCGGATGACTAAATCTCATAGGAACAATCGGTCGGAAAACTAGTTTTAGTATTAAAAACTTTTTTCTTTTTAATGGAAACGTCTCCAATCTTTGTATTTGTAGGTTTTCTATGTTTTTTTTTAATTCTACCAAGTTTTATTAAAATCGGACAACTATATGGTATTGCTGCCATACAAAAGATGGGTCTGACAAACAGTCTTAGTTAGAAAAACTTTTTTGTTTTCAATGGTAGCATCCTGAAAATTTGTATTTATTTGTTTCACATGCTTGCACATAATTTTACAAATCGGATGACTATATCACATAGCTCCCATACGAACAATTGGTCGGAAAATGGGAAAAAGAGTATTTTTTGAATACATTTAAGCGAGCACTTGCAAGGGTATAAAATCTTCAGCACAGACGAAGTTAGCTTAGCTTCCTCGTTCTATCTACCTTATTATTAACACTGATTGTGCTTACTTCAAGTAAAAAATACTTGATTCTTTCGGCTATGGTACTCCAACTCTTCAAATTCCACTGTCCGGATAATTCACCGTGTAACAGTTATTCCCCAAGCGTTTGATATTTTTCATGTTTTTGATACATATTTTAGCATAGACGCGTTTCGCTTGTAATTAGTGTCGCAGCGGCTATAGTACTTTGTTGTTGTTGTTGTTGTTGTCGCTGTCGCTGCTGCTGCTGCGAGAGGCGCGTGTAAATTCCATACATTAATTTACTTAATTAGGTGTATGCGAGTGTTACTAATTGCCAACAAGGCGACTCGCATATGGCATATCGCATATGTTTCATCCGGGCAAATAGAGACTTAAGTAGAACGACAAATGCAAATGCTTATTAAATTAAATATGTGTCCTCGACTGCCGCCTGCCGCCAGCCGCCCGACTGTCTCATTATACGCCCAGCCACACCAACAAATCAGCTTGAAAAATAAACAGAAATAAAATGAAATAAATTCGAGAGTTGGCGGCCAAGTGCCTGAATTTATGCCCGCCCGTTGACCAACGAATGTTTTTCCATTATTTCATGATTCCTTTGCCATTTATCACCTGAAGGCCGGCGGAAGCAAAATAACAAATGAAATGGATTGGGAAATGGCTCCTGGGGGTCAGCAAAACAAAAGAAAACTTGCAGCACTCATTTGGACAATTTGTCAAATCGCCACCGCCACCACAATTGCCGCCATTCGCAATTCCTGCGCACATTAAGGTAACTCAAGAAGTGGCCCATTTGTGGGTGAAAATTAATTGAAAAACTTTACTCAATGCAATGGCTAATCGTCAAATATTTGAAATAATTGCTGAAATTGAAAGCCGTTTAAGGATTTGTGCTTATGCGGGAGCGGTGAGGGGGGGGCGGCTAATTAATGTTAAGTGAAGTGGCCCAGATTGATGGGTCGTGGGGTGAGAGAAGTGGAAAGGAAGTGCAGAAAAGAAAATCTACTAAAATATAAAAATCAATAAATAGTTCGTGAAAAAAACCAAAATAATTTGTAATAAATTTTAAAAATATTTATAAATACAAAGAATTGTTATATAAACTTTCTTTCACACTGTACTTTGGCACTTTCCAGTAAACAGCTGAGAATTTTATGTGCTATAAAAGTAAACTCTACTTATTTACCACATTTCGTTTTTATACTCTGTACCGTAGGTACATAGAGTATTATAAGTTTGTGCAAAAGTATGTAACATCCAGAAGGAAGCATCTCCGACCCCATAAAGTATATATATTCTTGATCAGCATCAACAGCCGAGTCGATATAGCCATGTCCGTCTGTCTGTCTGTCTGTCCGTATGAACGCACAGATCTCAGAGATGGTAAGAGATAGAGGTTTGACATGTATGGGACATATGCTTCTAATGTCTGCAGGCAGATCAAGTTTATTTTCAATTTTGGCTTGACACGCCCCCTCTCGCCCCCTCCCGCCCCCGCATCTTAGAAAAAACCTCATATCTCCCACAGTTTTGAAGATAGATGGCTTGTTCCTTCTGGACATATTTAGTTATTAGGATAACTTATCGATCCGCCAAATGAATGAAGAAGATCGGATGCACGGTTTTCGAGTTATGATCAAAAGAAACAGAGTATGGTACAGAGTATGTTATAGTCGGGCTTGACCGACTTTCTTTCTTGTTCCTTTAGTGTTTGCCATCAGTTGCATTGGCTTGCTATTTAGCACGTGTTTATGTGGTCCAGTAGCCTTGCAGCTCTCTCTCTCTCTCTCTCGTATCGATAATGAGGCAGCTGATGGCATTGTCGAAGGGGTTGTGGGCGCTGGCATAACAGTTCGCTGCACTTTGTGGCTAATCAAAATTCCGTATTTTCAGCGTTTTCGTGCTTAATTATGTGCTCGGCCTCTGCCGCCCAGGCCATGCTTGCCTTGTTGCCTGTCAAGCCATCTGCCATTGTCAGTTGCTGGCCCCAAAATTTGCGGAGGGTCGAGGTGTGCCTGCACGTATTGGGGCAATTGGACAGCTCAGTACAGTTCATTGGCATTATAACCAGCTGGTGCTCATTTCCAGTGCGAATTATGCATGCGCCTTAAGCTGCTCTCACTCGGTGGACGGGCCGGTTGATTGGCCAACTGCTGGCTGCTGCTGCTGCTGCTGCCAATAAGCCATCACAATTGCCATCAACAACAATGCGGTGCGTAAAGCTGTTTAGCGTAATTGAATTAGTGAAATTTCGGTGGGGTTCTAATTTATGTTTATTAATGTGATTCCCTTAAGAAAGATGCCAAAAGTCAAATGCATTACAAAAATCTTCAAAAAAAATTGCTGATATAACAAAAAATTAAAAAAGGCCGCAAAAAATATATATAGCAACTCAAACAAACAAAGAATAAATGGCAAGTTCAAAAAGCACACAAGCGTAAAAAAGTATAGGAAAGCAGGGGATGAAATGCCCATTAAAAGGATTAAAGAACTTGAAATTCTCTTCCCGTTGGTCATAAGTGAACTGTCAGGGAATTGGAATGTCAGGTTAAAGCATCCGAAAAGATCCATTTGGGAAGCATATTATATTATAATTATATTATAATATTCTTTTAATCATCCCACGAAGCTGAAAAATCATACAAAGGATGATCCTTTGTCATATTCTTCGAATGATTTTCAGCTCCGTTGTATGTTTAAAAAAATATATAAGACATATTCTTACCGAATGGATACGGGAAATCATTCAATGAATATGTTTTCATATTCTTTTTCTTCTCGGGGAAGTTATGAAAAGTTTTAGTCTAAAAGAAGATGTTGAAGGTAAAAATTTGAAATTCTAGAGAAGACCCCAGACCGGGCCTGTCCAAAATGGAACCAAGCAACATGATAGCTCTGTTTTACAACTTAGAAAGGGCATAGACTCAGATAACGAAATCCTAATATACTCAGGCTTCAGTTAAAGATAACGTTTTGTATATCCTTGCAAAGAGTATTATAATTTTGCCCATAAGTTTGCAATGCATAGATATAATCATTTTCGACCCCTTAAACTATATATATTCGCGATCAGGGGACGATTTAAGTCGATTGAGCTTTGTCCTTCCCTCTGTCTGTCTGTTTCTCGCAGTTTTGAAACTATCAAGCTGAAATTTTGCACAGAATAATATTTTTGCTGCACCCTACTAATGTGTCGACACAGACCGGATTGGATGACTATATCTCATAGCTCCCATAGGAACAATCGGTCGCATAACTAGTTTTTGTATGAAAATCTTTTTTCTTTTCAATGGAAACGTCTTCAAACTTTGAATTCATAGGTTTTCTGTGTTTTTATATAATTCTGCAAAGTTGAATGAAAATCGGACATTTATATGGTAGAGCTGTCATACAAAAGATAGGTCTGAAATACGGTCTTAGTTAGAAAAACCTTTTGGTTTTTAATGGTAGCATTCTGAAACTTTGTATTCGTTTGTTTCCCATGCTTTAACCTAATTATATAAATTTTGGTATAAAACGGATGACCATATCATATAGCTCCCATATGAACTATCGTTCGAAAAATGGGTCGTTGTGGGAGAAAGGTTGTTTTTGAAAATATTTAGGCAAACACTTAGTAACTTAGCTTCTCGTTTTTCGTTGAAGCATACTGTTGGAAAATTATGTGAAGGTTGAAATTTCAGATCTTCAACATGGTTTTATATGTTACATAGACTTACAACTGACAAAGTAAACTCTAAGTTAATCTTACCCTGAGTATAAATCTACCCAGAGAAAATACAGGATATTTAAAAAATCCATTCTGTATCCATTTGAACTGAAATCATGCAAAGGATATGATAAATGATCATCCTTTTTAGCAAGGGCATCCCTGCTATAATGGTTTAATGTACATAAGTGGGTTAATACAACCTTCTTATCTAATACGACAGCGCGGACTGCATGCCTATTCACCCATTTAACAAATTAGGCCACCTATTTGGGTCTTTGATTTAAAAGTGCAGACACTTTGGCTTTTAACGTGCCAGAAGCAGCCTACTGCTTTTACTTAAGCAGCAGAAACAAAATGCGGGCATTATGCATCAGCAGTGCGGATCTTTAACTTCACTGTGCAGACACTTTTGTTCAAATTATCAAATGTATCTTTCCAAATTATAAATAATGTTATAGAATTTCGTCAAAATCAGCAATTAATTAAAGTAAATTTTCCAAAACGGCCTAGCGACATATGACCTAGAGAAGTCAGAGTCCCCTTTTTCCCTAATTCACACTTTTAACAACTCACAAGCATCCCCACAGAATCCAAATACTCAGCTGGCCATATCCAATAACACAACAAAAGTCAATGGCAGGCTTTTGTGGTGGCCAACCTTAATGGATTTCTTGGCATAATTAACCCAATCCGCACGATACTTTCCACCGCAAAGGGTCGGCGGGTGGAGGAGAGTGTTGAGATGCCAAAGGCAATGCCAAAAATATAAGCCAAGTCATGCGTGGCAATTTCGCAATGGCAGCTGGCATCCATAACAATATATATATATATATAATAAGTATGATGAAAGAGCGAGAGACCCAGAGTGGGAGCGATAGAGTAGGGGACACAGGAAGGAAACGCATTCAATGACATTTTTCATGCGTGGCAATTTATGTGACTTGGGTTAAAATACTTCCAGCCATTTTAGAGCCAAAGAACTTTAACTATTTTCTCTCACATAAATCATTTCCCCCAAGCACTTTCTGCTATTTATAAATGATTCATCCGTGCTGGAAGATCGCCTGGGAAATGTCATATAAAATACATAGATTTTATTTTCGCACAGCAAAATATCTGTTTCAATTTGCATATCTTTGATTTCCAGCTTGGCCAAAAGTTGTGGCTGTGCTGCTGGTCGTCGTCACAATCCACCAAGGACAGACAACAATGCCCACAAAAGTTTTCATGCCCGGGACTTAAGCAGTTTTTTACGTCTTTGGGTTTTTGGGGAAAACCCATACCATTTTACGTTTGACTAATAGAAAGGATTCATTATGAATTATACATACATATATGCGTGCGGGGGTTAGACCATCATGCCAACTACTGGGCCATGCGTGTCCTGGATACATTTTCTTTTGTTTTTGTGTTTCTTTTTTCGACCCCGACATGTCCCCAAAGGGACCAAGGGAAAGGCATTGGTAATTGCATGAGCTTTGGCCTTTGGTTTTGCCAGCTTCTTGGGGAGCTGGTCCAATTCCCTGGCTAACAGTTTAGTATGGCTAATTTTCAGCGGAGATTTTGCTGAAAGCCAAACTTGATTAGAATTGATGAAGTTGATGTGAGTGGAGTGGTGTCAAAGGGTTGCGCGCGGTTAGCTGGCTTATGTTTATTATTTACGGGGTTGCAGTTGTCCAGTTGGATTTAAGGTTTGTCTTGAGAAAAAAAGTGTAGTAAACAATCCAAGTCCCAAAATGAGTAAAAATAACCAAAAAGCTAGCCTAGTTAGTTAATCAAAATGTGTGTAGAATATGTAAATGAAGCTCTTCTACCCCAAATCATAAGAAAATCTTGTAACGCACCCAACCCAAAGGCCTACCGACTCAACCTGCAATAAAGTGAGCCAAAGCAAATGGCGTACTTGTGTGTGTGTGTGTGTGTGTGTGTGTGTGCGCTCCTCACAGGAAGAGTTGGCAACCGATAAGCAGTAAACTGCGCATTGACTTTTGCGGTTGCCGTTTTTGCCATTGCAAAATGTTATAAATTATTTCCAAGCTATTGCACAAATTGAAGGTTCCTTTTAGCTTTGCCTTTTGCCACTTGTTTTTACCATATAGATTGGATTTCTGCCAGCATGCATTCCCATGTCATTAAAATCGTACGCTCTAGAGTGCAGTTTCCAATATAGAGCACAAATGTTAAGTGTGCCAAAAGAGGCAAAACTGTTGCAATTATCGTCTCTACACACATCCATCCATCCATCCATCCATCCATCCATCTATCCATCCATCAACCGCACGAGTTATGCATCATTAACTCTGACTCGCCGTGTACAAAGTAAACATTTCGACACCTTTGGCAAACCGCACAACTAACACATTGAAGGCGTCCCAACATCTCGAATACTTGCCACAACCACGTGTGCATTTGGTCAATTTGATGTGTGCTAAATAAATAATTATGATTGTCTATCAGCCACTTGACCGGAAATTAATGACCGTCCATTTACAAAAGACAAGTGATAGGGGATGGGTAGGTGGTGGGCGGTGCCCGATGAAACTTTTGTCGCCCGTACAATTAATATCAAAAATAGTTTTTCGGCTTTCGTTTCCTTGATGTGTACACACTTGAGTGGTTTGTTGTCTTTGGAGTTATTTATGGCCGCGGTGGGTATGGGTTTTGGGGGGGGGGAACTTGAGACATTGACCGCTGAAGTAACCAAGTAACTAATGGGCTTAATGGCTTAATATGGAAAACTACATTAAGGCCAAAAGAGGATTTGGTGTACAAAAATGTTACTTCAATATGCAAAAAGTTTTTGAAACTCGCATGTTTCGAATAAAAATGATATCTTCTTACTTCCAGTGAATCAAAAGAGACGTCCTCAAGATCTTCAATTGGTTTTGGATTGGAAAGGTTTTCAAAAACCCTTAAAGAAGGAATGAAGGACTAAAATTGCGCCGGTAAGTGGAGATTTCTCATTATTATACCCTTGCAAAGGGTATTAGAATTTTGCCCAAGAGTTTGCAACGCATAGAAATATTAATTTTCGACCCCATAAACCATATATATTCTTGATCAGGGTGACGAGCTGAGTGTCGTCTGTCCGTCTGTCTATTTCTACGCGAACTAGACTCTCAGTTTTGAAGCTTTCGAGCTGAAATTTTGCACAGAGTCTTTTTTTTTGCTGCACACTACTAATATGTCGGAACCGACCGGATCGGATGACTAAATCTCATAGCTTCCATAGGAACAATCGGTCGAAAAACTAGTTTTAGTGAGAAAAACTTTTTTATTTTCAATGGAAACGTCTCCAAACTTTGTATTCATAGGATTTCTATGCTTTTTTATAATTCTACCAAGTTTTATTAAAATCGGACAACTATATGGTATAGCTGCCATACAAAAGATAGGTCTGAAAAACAGTCTTAGTTAGAAAAACTTTTTTGTTGTTAATGGTAGCATCCTGCAACTTTGTATATGTTTGTTTCGGATGCTTTCTCAAAATTTTGCGAATTTTTGTCCAAATCGGAAGACTATATCCTATAGCTCCCATACGAACGATCGGTCGGAAAATGGGAAAAATAGTATTTTTTGAAAATATTTAAGCGAGCACTTGCAGGGGTATAAAAATGTCGGCACAGACAAAGATAGCTTAGCTTTCTCGTTTATTAGATGCTATCGAACCCACGACCTCTTGCGCACACACACTACCCGCTGTGCCACACCGGCCATGTTATACCAATAGAGATATGGTAAATTTCTGACCTCACTGTATGTAGGTAGTTCTAACTTGGGTTTTGGTTAATTGATGGCTCTTGGATAATTCCATCCATTTTTGGTTCAATACAAAGACCTCATTTGAGAATAATTAAAGAACTGCTTTCTGAATTTTATGGCCTAAAATCAAGAATAGTTTGTTTTTATTTGTAAAGTGAATCGGTCTTGACTTAAGACCAGTACAACCCTAAGGTTTAATAAAAAAATTATAATAATCCGAAATGTTCTTCAAATATGCCGAAATAGTTCAAAATCAAATAAAATCGTACTTGAAATAAGAATATTGCACTTGAATCAAGTATTTTCCGTAGTTACCCACCGTATCTAATTAATGTTAATTCCAGTACACAGTTCTTGGTTATTTTTGCTCATTTCTAAAACCTTTTAAGGTTGTGATTTACTATTAGTGCTTTTGCTTAGCTTATAACCTTGATGTTTACCCAGAAGTTGGTTTTATACGTATTCTCCTCCTTTCTAAGGAGTAAGCTAATGGTGTGCGGGTCTATGCCGCAGTTGAATTTTGGTCTTGCTATTGCGTGCCATTTCGTTTGCTGGAGACAGGGTTTTCCTGACGCCTAGTTGGTCTTATTTGAGGTTTTTTGTCTGGACGAGCTTACAGGTGAACTTATTCCCGCTAAAGTTAACTGAGAGGATAGCAATTTCTTTATTTTGATTGATTTTCATTTTATATTACGGTCTTCAAATTAGAAAACCGCACTTACTACAGCTTGAACCATGCTGGTGTATTCTCCCATTGACTTAAACCTTTTCATTCCCTATCCTGCTACCCTAAGTTGTGATCCTTGGGATGTCAGAGAGCCGTCTGTGTACCACTTAATTATGTGTGATTGACTCTTCTAGTGAGATTCATTCACTCTTATTGCTTTGTGTAAAGTGAAATTACTGTGGAAGTGAAATTCTATCACCATTATGTCTGGGTTGGAAGATTTAAGGGATTATTTTCATCCAGCTTCTCAGGGTTCTTTCGACGTACTACTTATATGTTCCTACCTCCTCCTCTGAGGACAGTCTCAGCAATTTTGCTTGTTTCTTCAGGCAGATGTTATTTTGAAGTGGTGTCACGCTCCATCAAAACTTCTAGGGGCGCTGTCGAACAGGTACTCATGCATATATAAACCAGCCTTTGCAATTTCTAGAATTTTGGAAGTGATATCTACTGGAAGAATCGCCTTACAAAATAAAAAACAGATTTTTTAAAAATTGCCCAAAAAAGTATGCTATATTTTTGAAAAATTCCATTTGGCTTATCCTTATCGTAAATATCGGTTATGGTGGCAATTTCTAAGCGTTTCTTTCATGATAGCCTGACTTTCACTCACAGTTTATGACGCCACAGTGAATGCAAAATGTTTAAACTGTTCTTTCGTCTCCTTTGTCCTCCCCTCATTAAATGCGACTTAATTTCTTTTGACTGCCTTGCCCCCAATATATCATGTCAGCAATCAAGTCACACAAAAAGAAATCTGCTGACAGTTGCCATCTTCTCGGCCGGCATCAGCGACGTCTCCCCCTAAAGGCCTGGTAATTTCATGGTTGGCAACATTTCGCTTGCTGCTGCCGCTCGCAAAAGACAAATTAAAAAGTTTCCTTTTCGTTTTTTCACGCACCCAAACGCACAGCGGCCCGCTTAGCCATTATTAAAAGTTTTATAATTTATCAAATATGCTCGGCTATTTTTGGACAATGAACTGTGTATCATTCGGCCTGTCGTCTGCCAATTTCTAATTGGCAATTTACTTAATACATACTTACAAGTGTTGGCATCAATCGATGGGCATGGGTATTATAAATAGCTGTGTTGTTTAGTTCATTTTTTATGGATGTCTTCGGTTTTTGTTTCAGCAGCTGGTGTTGGGAAGCGAACACGCTACCTGGTATGTGTAACTGCCACTCAGTGGCCATCAATCAATGTGGTATGATAACGTCTGGCAGGTAGCTCGTAAATCTCAACGCTATCTGGCCTTCTTCTATTTTGGTTTCTTCTACGCGACTCTCCTATTTTGCGTAGCTGTCAGTTCGAGGGCGGTCAACACACATGGGACTTAAGTGATGAGTGGGGGGGGGGGGGGGGGGGATGCTAATAGTGGGCGGGAAGTGGAAGGTGGAGCAAACTGAATCAATTCCTTGAGATGATGAGTTTCTGACAAGTTCGCCACAAGATGGTTGGCATGATGAAGCTGTTGGCACCAGAACAGTGGCTGCAACTGCTAAAGGTTTTTCATTTTTCATCTAACCTGTTTTGCAGTTTTAAAGCAATTGATGTTCCTGCCTCGAGTTGTTCTATCTGTGTTCAGTTCAGTTCAACATTATTAGAAGGCTTTCCCTGCACTTTCATGGCACAATACCGTACAAAGGTCATTTTGTAACTACGCCTCAAAGCCTTTCATTATTGTTAATAACACTGCTACATGAAATCAATCAAGCTAATCCGCATCCACTGGGCAAGCGAATGGCAAACGAGGCAGAGCGTTTGGTTCCAGTTCGAATAGCAACAAAATTGCTAGGCACTTGCAATATTAATCAATGGCCACTGGGCTCCTGTACATCTCCTGTTGCCTTCAGTTGAATCAAAAGGTGCATTAGAGGCCACTTCCATTTCCACTAGCTTGGTCGAGCAATCGAGCAGATACAAGCAGAGAGGCAGGCCATACACATACATACACGGAGCACAAATTCAATTCACTTCATTGCGTATACGTAATATGAAATAGCCAACAATTGTCCGTGCTGCTGAATACAATGCAGACCCTAACTAGGCAAAAGGACATGAAGCAAAAAGAGGAGCAGAGTCAAAGGTGTGTTTTAAGCATGTTATTAAGTTGCATGCAATTAAAATTACGCCCGTAATCAGAGCGTAAAAGATAAATTCGCGTTATAAATATATTTCTCCGCTCCGCTTGCCACCCGCCCCTCACCACACGCATGCCCAGGCCCCCGGGTAGTAAGCGGGTGCTGGCGAAACGGGATTTGGCATCGTTCTCCGGCGTATTCGCGCGTAATCAGGCTGCCGCACTGGGGGCTAATTAATTTCGCCACTTTACTCCTTTACGAAAGTCTCCGGAGAGAAGGTTCTGGCTCTGGCTCTGGAACTGGCACTGGCTCGGGCTCCAGCTCTGGCTCTGGCTCTGGCTCTGCTTCGTGGTATTGTACTATGTGAGTTGCTTTGATTTCTCGCTGTAAATTTTTGTATTCTGTTTTGCGGCCCTCCCAACGTTCGCGCTGTGTTTTCTTATTTACAGTTGCTACACATTTTTTTAATATTATCTACCCCTTACAACGTTTTTTTTTGGGGGGCGGGGTGTATTAGGCTTGAAAATATATTTTTGAAAAACTTCTCATCCGATTTGATACTAGACAAAGTTCAAAAGTAAAGTTAATACCAAAAAAATAGGAATGTAATATATATGGGAGTTAAAAGCAACAACATATTTCGTAACATCAGTTCCAAAATGGCTTTTTGCCTAGAGAACTTTCCAAATCAGGAAACAGCAAGTGCTTTTATGTCACAATCTTTGCCTACAACCGACATTTCAAGTCTATCGGATGAAAACTAAACAAATTTTCGAGCCTTGAGGTCAGTAAGTGAGATGAGAAGAGCAGTATTGATTCGATTTCTCACCTTATACAACATCAAAATTGCAATTTGAAGGTTTTCTCAAGTTTTATTTTCATAAATGTGATTAATATTCATTTCATGAAATCGTAAAATATGGATATGATGTGATTTTCGAAGCAAGTGATTAGATGATTATGCACCGGTTTAGTAAGCTTGCAGCCTTCTTCCCAAAACCGCCTAATGGTCTTGGGTTGCTGTACAGAAAAAAGATGACAATAATTACTATACCCATTATACGGGCATTTGCTAAGGATATATTAAAATTGTCCAGATGATTGTAACGCATAGAAGGAAGCATTTCCGACCACATAAACCATATATGTTCTTGATCAGCATGACGAGCTGAGTCGATATAGCCATATTAGTCTGTCCGAATTTGAAGGGTTGTTGGTGATTTAAGATGATGATTTTGAATGAAAGCAAATCTGTTTTCGGAAATGATTCATCCATTTGCCTATTTGGAACCGTTTTATACCCTTGCAGAGAGTATAATGAAATTGTTCAGGTGTAACGCATAGAAGGAAGCATAAAGTATATATTTTCTTGATCAGCTTGACGGGCTGAGTCGATAAAGCCATGTCCGTCTGTTTCTAAGCCATCTCCTCCGTCAGTTTTAAAGCTAGCGCGACCAAACTTTGCACGAAGTCTTTTGGTACAAATACGCTGCACATTTGTCGGAACCAACCGGATCGGATGACTATAACATATGGCTGCCATAGAAACAGTCGGTCGAAAAGTAGTTCTATTAAAAAAAACTTTTTTGTTTTCAATGCAAACGTCTCCAAACTCTGTATTCGCTAGTTTTCTATGCTTTTCTATAATTCTGCCAAGTTTGGTCGAAATCGAAGATCTATATAGTATAGCTGCCATAGAAAAGTAAGGTTAGAAAAAGAGTCTTAGTATGAAAAACTTTTTTGTTTTCAATGTAAACGTCTCCAGACTCTGTATTTACGAGTTTTTAATGCCTTTCCTTGATTGTGCCAAATTTGGTCGAAATCGAAGATCTATATAGTATAGCTCCCATAGAAAAGTAAGGTTAGAAAAAGAGTCTTAGTATGAAAAACTTTTTTGTTTTCAATGTAAACTTCTTTAAAATTGGCATATATTTATTTTATCAACTTTCACACAATTCTACAAAGTTTAATCATAATCGGATGACTATAGCATATAGCTGCAGTACGAATGATCGGTCGAAAAAGAAGTTCTATTGAGAAAAACTTTTTTGTTTTAAGTGGAATCGACACCAAATGTCTTTTATGTTCGTTTGTTAGGCTTTTGCATGATTTCACTTAGTTTGGTCTAAATCGTACATCTATATGGTATAGCTCCTATAGAAAAGTAGGGTCCGAAAAGTAGTCCTAGTAAGAAAAACGTGCTGCAAGAGCATTTTTCAGACATCAAACATATTAAGTATACAATAAAAAATTGTTTTCTCATTTTAATCGCTTACCCTCAATGGCTACAAATCCTACAACTTTTTCAAAATGGCCGCCCTGTGCCTTTTAGCAACGCCAAAGTCTGTCTGGCCACTCGTCAATTGCGGTGCATACCTCATGCATTCTGAAATTGTGCACCGCTCGGACAAAGAATCTACATTTGGGTGTCGAGTAGAGCAAGCCATCGCTTCAAAAGCGGACCAGCAATCCAATGAATTCGTATCTGAGCTACCAACATGCCTATCATTCATAGAAATGAAGTTCGGTTTAAGGTTTTATTTAACCATGTTTAAGTCGTTTTTGCCTCGTGAGCTGAAGCGTAGTCTTCTGGAAAGGTGCTCCACGGCTTGTTTGCAAGAAATGTCTTGTTGAGAGGCCTCACAGCCTTTTCCATGAGTCGAATTGATACATTTTCGTCGAAGTTTTGATAATTTTTCAGAAAAAATGGAGCTTGAAGCTTTAGAATTACCAAACTTTTGATGCGTATAGCCGTCAAGTTGAAGTGTATGCGTTCAATGGTTCTCGAGAACGACTGTGTTCAATGCTTGAAACTACTACATAGGTAGACTAGGTTATCACGTTGAGCGTAAATCTGGCTCCATATCTTAAATAGATTAACTATAACGCTTCGCAAGTATATATGGGTAAAATATTAATCAGAGAACTGTTTCTGAGCTCGCTTCTCAAATGTGATTCTAATGAGTTTCTACACTTTTTCATTCAGAAATGCTGAAAACCATATCCCTGAATTTCCCCCTTTCAAAATTAAAAAGGGTATCGTCTAGTTTCCCCCCATCAATTTTTACAAGTTTTTTATTTTCTGTTTTTTTTTTTTTTAATTTTCCACGATTTCATATCTTCTCTTCTCTGGCTGCGCTTGATGATTATAATTTTTCACAGAGCTAATTAAGACGGCTTATGCTGATGAAACAAATGCTCTCTCGGCACACTCTTTTCTCAATGAAATAAACAAAAAAACCAAAAAACGAAATGAGTTAAAGTGAAAAATTTCCATCATGGCCATACTTAAAATGCTCAGCACATGGCAAATTATACCAAAAAAAAGAAAAGTTTTTGAGCCAAACGAGTAAGGCAACTAAAAATCTAAGGGGAACGTAACTAACATCTGAAGTTGGGCCAACAACTTTTCGAAAATGACCCGCTATGGCAGAGAAGAATCCTCTGGGTGCAGAGGCTCAATGGTCAAGCGATAAAGCAAAACAAGAAAATGGATAAGAAAACGAAGAAAGAGAATGTTGATAGTGAAGTGTAGTGTGTGCGGGGAAACGAAAAGTGTCAGCTAGCAGCTAGAACTTGGAATACAATGCGAAAGCAGGCACAAAAACTACTTTTTTACATGGCAACTACAAGCGCGCAGATAAAGTTGAACTCACCCCCCCGTTCACCGCCCCCCGCCCCGCAGGCCCTTTGGTCCTGGCGACACTTCTCCAACAGATGCAAAATGGTCCGAGAAGGCGAAGTTGGCAAACAACATTAGTTGATGGCCCAAATGGGCCGGCATGGCGCTTGTGGCAGTCAATAATAAGCAGGCGACATGTTGGCCAGAGTACACTTCTCGGACAAGAAACTACATAAAAAGAAGCCAGATGAAAATGAAGACGAAGACGATGTTGAAGTCGAGTTTCGAAGTTGAGTTTTCTAACAAGTTTAAAGTTTCGGTGAAAAAGTTACAAAATTTTCTAAATTTATGTAAATTTGTGCA
The DNA here is from genome assembly GCA_035044965.1 of Lordiphosa andalusiaca. NCBI lineage: Eukaryota > Metazoa > Arthropoda > Insecta > Diptera > Drosophilidae > Lordiphosa > Lordiphosa andalusiaca. The sequence goes on from JAWNNM010001643.1 coordinate 721,880, forward strand.
ACCTTTGTGCATTGAAGGTTGTCAAAGTTTAGTTCTTCTTTGAAAAATGCCATTCGGAAAATTCGCCAAATTCAAAGAATTGGAAAATAATTAAACTTAAAATTTTTTGAAAATTTTCTCAAAGAAAGTAAATAGACTTAAATCAGCTTTGGCACATTTAGTGGTAATATAGATATAATATGGAAAGGGTAATATAATTTTGTCCAGAAGTTTGCAACGCATAGAAATATTAATTTACGAAGCCATAAACTATATATATTCTTGATCAGGGTGACGAGCTGAGTCGATTGAGCTTTGTCCCTTCGTCTGTCCGTCCGTCTCGCTCTGTTTCTACGCAAACTAGTCTCTCAGTTTTGAAGCCATCGAGCTGAAATTTTGCACAGAGTCTTCTTTTTGCTGCACACTACTAATATGTTGGAACCGACCGAATCGGATGACTATATCTGATAGCTTTCATAGGAACAATCGGTCGGAAAACTAGTTTTAGTGAGAAAAACTTTTTTCTTTTCAATGGAAACGTCTCCAAACGTGGTAATCGTAGGTTTACTATGTTTTTTTATAATTCTACCAAGTTTTTATTAAAATCGTACAACTATATGATATAGCTGCCATACAAAAGATAGATCTGAAAAATAGTCTTAGTTAGAAAAACTTTTTTGTTTTTAATGGTAGCATCCTGCAATTTTGTATTTGTTTGTTTCACATACTTTCACATAATTTAACAAATTTTTGGCCAAATCGTATGACTATATCATATAGCTCCCATACGAACGATCGGTCGAAAAATGGGGAAAAATAGGTTTTTTTTTTTTAATATTTAAGCGAGCATTTGCAAGGGTATAAAAACTTCGGCACAAACGAAGTTAGCTTAGCTTTCTCGTTTTCCAATCATTTGAGCTATCGATAAGCCTAAGAAGATGACTAATAATGCATTCACTTTTTGGGTTTTCACCGCCAATTGCATTTGGTTGGCGCCTAATGAAGCAAGCCAAAGCTGAAAATTTGTGAAAAACGGCAACCGAAAAAAAAAAACAAAAAAAATGCGAATGCAATTAAAAAATCATCAGCCACGAAAACAAAAGACAAGCCGGGCCAAAGTTGTAAAAGTTGCCCAAGCAAAGTTGTGTCAGAGCTGATGGCAGACATCCGCCGTAGTTGTTGGCCAGAAAAGGAAAATTGCAAGTAGCAAACGGAAACCGCAAAATGGACCGCAATTGAAGCCACCAGCGCAGTCCAACCCACCAGCCCCTCCCCCCTGCTCTGCCATCCCTGACAAGCATAGTCATATGTACAAAAGGCAAAACGCAAAATACAAAATCAAAAGCTAAAGCTAAACAAAACAAAGAGACAACAAACGACAGCGACAACAATTTTGCATAGTTTTTGGGGTGCCAAAATGAGAGCTGGCAAAAGGATGTGCGGCCATTTTGTTTTATATACAAGAAGTATACCGCAGACCGTCGGGGAAAGCGTTGCCCGTTGATGTTGTAGTTTTCATAATAACAATAAAAACTTTTTTTTTTACAATTTGCGGAAAACTTGAAATGATTGTTATGCAATTGTTGGTAACACAATTTTGTCGTCAGGCTCTCTCTGTGTGTGTGTGTGTGTGTGTGTGTGGAAGTGTGTGGGTGTGTGTGTTTACACAATAAATTCGCATTAAGTAGCGCCAAAGTTTTATTGACTTCATGCTCAAACTCGAGCCAAAAACACAACAGATAAACAAACAGCAAACTTTAATTGCAAAAATTTGTGGTAAAATTAATGAATGAATCAGTACGTTTCCTTCTCCCTGGCTCCCCCTCTCTCTGTGTTGACACTGCTGACCAAACGTCAAATTGCCAAAGTGTTTACTTGCCAGCTTTGGCCTCAACTTGAAGCTAAATTTGAAGCTTCGGACTTTTACTTTTGACTTTCGAAGTGGGGTGTCGCTTTGGCATCACAAGCAACACACAAGCACTGGGCCAGTCCTGATTGTGGACTCAGTTTTAAATGACTTGTTAAATGTGTTTGGATTTTGGACAGGCAAGGAAATCAAAGCTGGTGTACAATGTACATATGTGAGTGCTTAGAGGGAGGCAGGGCACAAACTCTTTTGCTGGTCTCTGAGTGTGTTTTGCAATTGCAGGGATCGATTTGATAAATCTTGATAAGGAGAATTGGTTTTCGAATCGGACGATGTGTGAAAAGTTTACTGAGCTTGAAAAAAGTCAAACAAAATATGTACTTTAACTCATTTAACCCAGAAAAAAGCTGCAAAAATGTTTGTAGTGCGAGCGGTTTTGAAAAAATGAAATTCGTTTTATAATTTTCAAGAAATTCGCTCTTAAAATCGTGCTATATTCGTTCTCAGTTTGGTGATATTAGGCGAGGGTAGTTAAGCAAAGAAACTGGGAGAGGAAAGCAACCACATTCGAAAAAAAAGCGTCTCACAGTTTTATTTTCTTTAAGAAAAGGCGTGTATGTGGTAATCATTGATCGGAGAGCATCAACAGTTTTTGCACTTATATCGCTTTGAAGTTCCCAAGTAGTTATGGCAGTTAGAAAGACTGTTGCTGCTTTGAGGTGTTGTGAAACTGAAAGTTGCTACATGGTTTAACAATTAGTTTTCCATGAAAAAAATATAAATAAAATGTAAAATTACAACTGATTTTTAATTGTTGTTTGACTGGAATACGAAAGCGTTTACTTTTGAGTCTGTGAAGTTATTGATTCAAAAGTGAACTTTAATACTCTTAAAACTAATAAGTACTTGAAACAACATCAAACATTCTTGTTTTTAGACAATGCACCATGCTCTTGATTCAAGAATGAGCAATCTTGAATTTAAATACGTTTAGCACTTGATTCAAGAATTTCTCTACTTCATTTCAGATTATTTTGTACTAGGTTCAAGTATTAAAGCTCTTGAATCAAAAAAAGCGGGTTTACAAATTCAGTTTTGGTCGAAGAACTTAGGTCTTGGCTTAGGAATTTTCATTCTTATCAAACTTCTACCATTTAGCATGAATTATATAGTGTTGACAGATCAGAAACGAGTCCAAACTTTTAATTTCTCTCTTTATTTTCACAATTCTACAAAGTTTGATCAAAATCGCACTAATAGCTGCTATAGGAACCATCGGAAAACTAGTTTTACTAAGAAAAACTTTTTTGTTTTTAATAGAAACGTCTCCAAACTTTAAATTAAGTAGTTCTTTGTGGTTTTCTACACTTCTACAAAGTTTGATCTAAATCGAATGACTATAGCCTATAGCTGCCATAGAAACAATCGGTTGGAAAACCAGTTTTGGTAGGAAAAACTTTTTTGTTTTTAATGAAAACAGCTCCAAACTTTTAATTTAGTAGTTCTTTGTGGTTTTCCACATTTCTACAAAGTTTGATCTAAATCGGATGACAATAGCATATGAATGCCATAGATAAAAGCGGTTGGAAAACTAGTTTTGGTAGGAAAATTATTTTTGTTTTTAATAAGAACGGCTCCAAACTTTGAATTAACTGGTTATAGTTGTATTTTCATAATTCCACAAAGTTTGATCTAAATCGGATGTCTATAGCATATAGCTGCAAAAGAAACCATCCGTCGGAAAACTAGTTTTAGTAAGAAAAACTTTTGTGTTTATAGCGGTAAGGTCTCCAATATTTAAGTTTACAAATTCCTTATAGTTTTCTACAATTCTACAAAGTTTGATCTATATCGGATGACCATAGCATATAGCTGCCAAAGAAACAATCGGTCGTAAAACTAGTTTTAGTAAGAAAATCTTTTGTATTTCTAACTGAAACGTCTTCAATCTTTGAATTTACTGGTTATATTTGAGTTTTCATACACATTCTACAAAGTTTGGTGCAAATCGGATGTCTATAGCATATAGCTGTCAAAGGAACAAACAGTTGGGGAACTAGTTTAAGTAAAAAAAAGGCTCTGCCAGTTATTAATCTTAACTAATTCAGCACAAATCTTCCAAGTTTAATGCAAATTGCAAAATCTGTTCATACAATTCTCAACAGCTTCAATCGCCTGCCCTTTAAATAAACTGTTGATTTTGAATCTCAAGTTAAGCCTGTTTGTTTATTACACGCCTCGCGATATTCCTGCAATTTCCAGTTGATAGCACCAACACAATGTCGCTTGTTTAAACAAAGCATTTACTCGAAGGCAATTGCCCATAAAAAAGCTCATCAGCGCCTTATGGTTTTCCTAAAATTCTTAAAAAACCAAACAAGAACAAAAAAATGCTAAACTAGTTTTCAAACAATTTCATAAGCCAAAACGCAAGTGCCGCAAAATGCAGCAAAATCACAACAGTGGAAAAAAAAAACTACAGAAAATACCTAGAGGACTGACAAAAGAGCCGAGGGGAAAAAATTCCACTTTCAATACATGGCAACATCCGCCAGGTCCTGTTTGTTGTCTAGCTGCAGACAAAGTAACCAACAGCAAATAGCAACAAATGCATATATGCAAATTCGATTTTTTTTATTTTTTGTTCGCTTTTTTTTTTGTTGCAAAAGCCGCACATATTTGCATGCCTCTGTGCATGGGAGATGAGATGCTCCGCCCTCTCTTCCGACAGTAAACAGCTTCTTTATCTAACCCGATTTTGCACTCGTTGCTTTTTGGTGCAATTTTCAGTTCTAAGTAGAGCGGAAAATTAAAAACAAATTTGCCACAAATTTCGGTGCTTTCAGTGGAACGCGCTGGCTGGCTGGCAGGCAATAGCTTGATGCAGGTGCAAATGGTGAAAGTAAGCGGGATGTGATAACAACTAAATTACAATGCTGTTTCTTTGCTGAAAGTAATGATCATCTTATTGATGTTAATTTTGGCATTTGTCCAGCATTGTGTGTAGTTACAGGGTATACAAAACGACATCACTCATCCGCCATGTTTGCCCATGTTTCGTAAAAAACTTGCCATATTGCATATACATTTTTATACATATGCTCTGTGCGCGCAGTGAAATCTTGATTGTCCTTAAGCGCCGCCAGCATTTTGCTTGCCTTTCAAATATTTTCATTGCATTCACTTGAGCAACTTTCGCTTGGCTGAGCATTTCAATTGCCTGTGGCAGCGAACTGGGGGGGAGGGGAAAGGGCTGTGCAACCCAATGACATAGATTTTGCCGCAAGTAACAATAATTTTTATTATTATTATGAGACCACCTCGAAGGCAACTCTGGCTGGCGTGGCCTGGCTGGGCCATGTAGATGAGCTGCAGGCAGGCCACTGATTACTCTCAGTTAGCAAATAACATTTCCACACAATGGCCTCAAAACACACACACACACACACACACACAGAGAGAGAGACCCAAGGAGCACGACGAGCTCTAGTCAATAAAATCGAACAGCTGCCATTAAAATCATTTAAATGTTATTGTCTCTGTGCCCTGCCGCAAGTTATTTCTACTTTGGTGCTTCTGCGGCATATCTCGGGCTGCTTTCCTGCTGACTCAGTCTCTCGATGGAGACGAAGACGGGCCAAGCCGCCTGCCGCCTGCAACACTGGAGCACTAGAGGAGTCGAAGTCACTTTTGCTTTTTGCCTCAACCGGAGAGCCAAATGTGTGTCTGTCAGCAAGTTGCAGTTGAATAATACCCTGGGGCGTAATTGCTTTAAATGTCTTTGTATGAATGCGCAATGCGAGCGAGCAGGTTTCCCATTTAAAAGGTAAGTTTGGCTTTAAGCACAAAATTTTTGTATGAAGTTGGCCAAAGAGTTGAAAGGTATTTAAGCCAAAATGAATGGGAATAGTTTGCTGTTGGTTTGGGTTTTGTTTTAAACTTAATTCGGTTCTCATTAAAATCTTTATACTCCTTAAATCAAAGCGGATGTTTAAGTTTTTCCATCAATCCCATGAATATATTTTTATTTGCATATTTTGTTGGTTAAAATATGAGTATTTGGCATATAAATCCATTTACCTTTTTCTGTTTTTGTATACCCTTACAAAGGGTATTATAAATTTGCCCTGAAGTTTGCAACGCATAGAAATATTCATTTCTGACCCCATAAACTATATACATTCTTGATCAGGGCTGAGTCGTTTGAGCTTTGTCCTTCTTTCTGTCTGTTTCTACGCGAAATAGTCTCTCAGTTTTAAAGCTATTGAGCTGAAATTATGCACACTACTAATATGTCGGAACCGACCGAATCAGATGACTATATCTCATAGCTCCCATAGGAACAATCGGTCGATAAACTAGTTTTAGTGTGAAAAACTTTTTTCTTTTCAATGGAATCGTGGCCAAACTTTGTAATCGTAGGTTTTCTATGATTTTTTATAATTCTATCAAGTTTTATGAAAATCAGACAACTATATGGTATAGCTGCCATACAAAAGATGGGTCTGAAAAACAGTCTTAGTTTGAAAAACTTTTTTGTTTTCAATGGTAGCATCTTGCAATTTTGTATATGTTTGTTTCACATGATTTCACATAGTTTTACAAATTTTTGGTCAAATCGGATGACTATATCATATAGCTCCCATACGAACGATCGGTCGAAAAATGGAAAAAAGAGTATTTTTGGAAAATATTTAAGCGAGCACTTGCAAGGGTATAAAAACTTCGGCATAGAGGAAGTTAGCTTAGTTTTCTCGTTTTTTATTACTGTCCAATTCGCAAGCAATAGCTGTCAACGAAATGAATCTCAATTGACAATTTATTGAATTTGATTTAAATAAATAAAAATGTGTTGCATATAAATAAACAAAAAATTATATATGTAAGCGACCGACCTAAACCTGTGTAAAAAAAATGAAAGAAAACAACTATTTGATATGATTATGGTAAATATTTTAAACCATAGGGTTTTTTTGTATATAAAGTGACAGTATTTTTATACTCTGTACCGTAGGTACACAGAGTATTATAAGTTTGTGCAAAAGTATGTAACATCGAGACGGAAGCTTCTACGACCCTATAAAGTATATATATATTCTTGATCAGCATCAACAGCCGAATGAACGCACAGATCTCAGAGATGGTAAGAGATAGAGGTTTGACATGTATGAGACATATGCTTTTTATGTCTGCAGGTAGATCAAGTTTATTTTCAATTTTGACCACGCCCCCTGCCGCCCCCGCAATTTAGTAAAAATGGTCATATCTCCCACAGTTTTAAAGATAGGTGGGTTGTTCCTTCTGCACATATTTAGTAATAAGGATAACTTATTAGGTGAAGATTGGATGAACGGTTTTCGAGTTATGATCAAAAGACTGTTCGCTGCTGTAACAGCGCTGCTTTCAGCTGCTACTGCAGCATCAAAATTTATGCTGAGCGTATAATTTGGTTGGTACAGAGTATGTTATAGTCGGGCTTGACCGACTTTCTTTCTTGTTGTGAATGAAATACCAAAAGAGGGCCACATAAATTGTCACATCATTTCACTGCAGTTAGCAAAAATGAGAACATGCCTCTATCCTATCTTTAAACAGAATAGAATCCAACTAGTTAACTCTTCCATTGTCTCGAATGTGATGAAAAATATAGTAAAGAGGATGTGTTTATTAAATGGCTAACGAAAAGACTCACCACCAGTGTATAGTTAAGTCACTAGTTAAAGTTGCTCAGTTTCAAAGACAATTTGCGAACTTTATCTGTAAATTAAGACGAAAAGTTTGATCCACAAGGCAGATTCTCTAAAATTTTGGAACTTTACTAGCAGGTGCTATCATTATTGTTCAATGATAAAGTGCCTATTGGACCCGTCTCTAAGTAGTTCAATTCAGAGGTAAATACCTCAGTTGTTTGGTATTAATCGTATGGATCTTGTTTCTAGTATCAGTGTAATTTAAACTAGAGAACCATTCTTAGCTTTTCAAGGAATCCAAAACAGATGACCATTCTTCAACCATACCCACACCCGCCTAGCCTTAAATGGTATGCAAACATTTAAAGTAAGCAGGCTTTAATCTACAGACAAGTTTTTTATGGGGATCGGCTGAAAAATCTCACTGTTCTTGAGTTTATATTTGGTTGAGTTAGGCACACTTAAATGAGTCAAGTCTCTGGTCACATTCCTGCATAGAATGCATGTAATTGATTCCAAACGAAAAGTCCTTACATCTTATACAGCTGAATACCTAATGAAGGAGTACAGAAGACATTTGATTACTTTCCCCAAACATTTCACACAGAGCACTTAGACAGAAACAGACAATCATACGGAAATCTACAAACACAAATCACACAGTTATTCAAACCAGCCCCTGAAAAGACCTTCACTACAATAGACGAGTTTTGCCACTATAAGACTCACGACTGACTAAATATTTGAGTCTACATTCCATTTCTACTGTAATAAATGTATAAATTCCATTCCATTTCTGGCAATTAATACAGACCCTACCCAAAAACACGACCCCCGAGCAGTTGCGCCTTCACCTCTCCATTCAGCTGGGTTACATAAAATGCTCATAGTAATTTCACAGTCAATTTAAAATTAATACGCGCATGTCACTCGTGCCCTGTCTTCTCTGTCTTGACAACGCCTTTGCAAATGCAAATTGCATTTTGGCATAATCCCAAACGCAGCAGCTCACTGGCAGGATAACAGAAAGACAGACAGACAGGCGGAAGGGATGGTTCATGGCACACATCCTAGGTGCAAACAAGTTTCTTGGCTTTGCTTGCTGCCGGAGATGCTGCCGTGTGCAGCGGCAAATCCTCAGCTGCGTGTCAAAAGCGCTAATGTTGTGTTTACATTGGCGCCGCAAGCAAATCGGAAGCGTAAATTGCTTAGGCAAGTTGCTAATTGTAGCATCACTTGATTTTGATTTTCGTCTGCAACAGAATGAGAGAATTTCGATTTTTTTGTATCTTCGGTTGAAACTTGAACTGAGCCAAGCGTGAGCTTGTGGCTTTCGGTGTAAAAGGCGTTTTGTAGTCTCTGCCTGTGGCTACCGCAAAGCGGTGTCAGTGTGAATGCAGTGTGAGGCGTCTCTACAAGGAGACGGTGCCTGCAAAACAGGGCGTGGCCCTGAATGACTTTGTTTGCAGTTGAGTTTAATTAAAAACGGATCTTACATTGAGGCTAAGCACAATGCTCCAACTTTTAGCTGTGGTTGCTGCACACACACACACACAAACCCGACTGCATCACATGACGTTGGCAGAGATGTAGGTAGATATTTAATTTAAGGGATTCATATGCAAAATATGGCGGAAATTCAATGGAAGAACCTTGGTTCACAAAATAGTTTTATATATAAATACCAAAAATTTAGAGAAAATGCAGATAGTTTTTGCTTTAAGTCTTAAAGTCGTGTTAAAAATGAATTTAAATTACCAAAAATTTCCATTAATATTACCCGATATTTCCAAATTGATAACCATATACCATTAAAATATTTAGAAGTTATGGATTAATCTACTTTTGTCCAAAAATGTGCTAGAAGTTGATCTTATTTGTTTTATATGATTCCAAAGTTTATAGATGATGTTTAGAGATTTCTCAAAAAATTTCGAAAGTTTATCTGGTAACTTTGTAAATGATAATACCATATACGCTCAGTTACAGAAGTGTAAGCAACATCCTTTCTATTTGCTTATCCAAAGAAGACCAGCCTTGGAGCAGCAAAACGTAAAGCTTCCCTTAGGTTGATTTTATCTGAAGTGTAAAGCAAATAGTTTACTTGTTTGATTAAAGCTTGAAGACGCTAAGTGGTAAAGATTCTTGGATTAAGATCCATCCAACGGGAACTAGCTAAAACCTTGGGAGTCATTAGACAAGCGATTTTAAGTCTGGTACCCTGCGTTTTGTTTAAAGGCAGAGAGAGAGATTAATCTTGACCATATGTTGCTACCTAGTATATACAATTATTTTGGTACAAGTACGGAAAACACTCTCTCTCGAGAACCAATACAACTTGACGGCTATTTGACAAGTGACACGTATGCTAAATTACTGCTTCAAAAGTTTTAAGATCTTCCGTGCACTAAGCGAACGCCACTTATAATTCAAATTCGTCGAAATCCACTGCGCATGCAGAAAATCATGTATAACGAAATGTATATAATTAGAGACAGCAAAACGCGCATCCTTAAACATGACTCGGTACTCATTGCATACAATAGACAGACCAGCCACTGGCTCACAACAGCATTGGAACAAAAACCCAAGACAAAATCAAAAGCATTGCATTGCCAGTGCGCGTACAATAACCACAGACGAAGTCGGTTTTCTGACGAGACTATTTTCGCCATAGAGGAATCGTTCCACAACACAGAACGATAGAGTGAATGCTGTGTCCAAACTCATTCCGAGAGTTGAGAGGGAGTTGCTCATGATGGGGTCACCAGGCTCCATCCTCAAATGGTTTATTGAATCGATGCCTTCTCGACTAAATTTAGTTATTTATTTAGTTTAGTTATAAAGTTTAGTTTAGTTAATAAGCAATGCAAAATCATTTTGATTACTAAATACATGGACACACTAAAATCACAAAATGCACATATAAATATTTACCACGAAAACTTTTTAGATTATGCACCAAAGGTACACAGAGTATACTAACATAGACATATTTGGTAATCAGGATAAAATATACATCCTTCATAGCAATGGTAAAGATCGGATAAACAAGTGTTAAGCCAAGTGCTACTTTTTCTTTCGTATAAATGCCGTCCACTTGATAATTTTCAATCTTGGTGCCACGTTAATGTGATTTCTCAATAATAACAAATGCAAGTTCATGTCGCTAAGCCGCACTAAGCCTACTCTGTATACCTACTTTTATGATCAAAGAATTCTAATCCGCATTATCTCAGTTCAGGATGGGGGGGTATTATTTGATCACAAGCTTTGTTGCTTTAACGATCTTATCCAATAAAAAGGTAAGACTGTGTTGGGATTCATTAAGCCACGGTCAAAGAAGTTAGAAAACCAATGCACATCCAATATTCTTTAAGTGTTTCTTGTTCGCCCATCGATAGAGTATTGCTTCTGCATTTGGTAACCTAAAAAAAACGAGAGCGGAAGTTAAAGTCGGCCCTTCCCCACTTCGAAATACCCGTTACTCAAGGCAATTAGTGTTTAACAACCTCATGCGGCTCAGATAAGTATGCAACGTTTTTTTAACTTGGTCATTTATTATCCGATCTTTATGAAAATTTGTGAGATTGTACATATTGGCCACATAGTGCATACTGCAAAATCTCGATAGCTTACAAATTGTAGGAGATATTCAACATTTTTTTATTGCGGGGGCGGGAAGGGGCGTGGCCAAAATTTGAAACAAACTTGATCTGCCTACAGACAATACTAGCTTACATCTAAAATTTGGTTGCTCTAGCTCTTCTAGTCTCTGAGATCTAGGTGTTCATACAGACGGACGGACGGGCGTACAGACGGACATGGCTATATCGACTCGGCTATTGATGCTGATGAAGAATATATATACTTTATGATATCGGAGATGCTTCGTTGTGCCTGTTACATACATTTGCACGACTTTAGTATACCCTTTTTACTCTACGAGTAACGGGTATAAAAATTTATGTGGATTTACTGGAGCCGATTCAAAGCAGTTTCTTACTTTTGCGCTTAGGGGCTTAAACTAGAATTATGGTTATGCAGTTTCTTACATTTTTGCAGACTAGGGTAGCAAAGTGATCTTCGTTCTGTAAGACTTGCTCTCCCCCCTCCGACAGCATATCCTTATGTCGGCGCATATGTCAAGCTTGTTTGCAAGTTTAATTACAAATGTCAAATTAAAGTTGACAACAGTACACACACACACACACACACATAGCTTCACACTTACATGAATTGAGCAAAATTGCTGTAGTAATTCAAAGGTAAATTAATTTCATTCAGCAAAAAACAGAAAAAAAAAAAACAAAAATTCAGCTTCTCTGGCAAATAATTAATTGAAACTGCAAGCAGTGCTAAATGGGGGAAAACCAGCCATAATAAAATTTCATCGGCAACATTTCTACAAATTGCATGTACTTTAACGCTTTTAAATATTGTTTCATGTGCATGTGCGCCTGTGTGTGTGTGTGTGTGTGTGTGTGTGTGTGTGTGTGTGGTGTGTGTGCGCGCTTGCTACTTATTTACAAATTGCTTGTAATTACTTGTAAAAGTACGAAAATAAATTAAAGCTTTTGCTGGGCTGCCCTGTTCCATTTGAGGGTTTACCTTTTCGTGTGTGTGTGAGTGAGTGAGTGGGGGGGTAAATTTCTGAAAGGGGCATATAAGTCAAATTGATTGAGACTTAACTATAATTATATTAAATGCGCTTTAACAACAATATTTTAGCTCAGTTGATACACTTTCAGAAAGGAGTGTAACTCCAATGGCAGTGGGTGCAAAGATAAAGAGATGTTTCACAAATGCTCTGATAGAATTTGATCAATTAATTCCGATTAATTGATGTTGATGTCCGATTTGATTAATTGATATGCACCATTTGTTGGCCCATTTTGAAATTCTGGTTAGGTATTGGTCCAGGTTGGAAATCGCCTCATGTTCTGTGTTGGCAGTTGACAGAATGGTTGTGTCATCTGCGTATGTGGATACCATTATGCTTTGGGGGCCATATAATCGAGTGATTGGTTCTGGCATGTCCGATGTGTACAGCGTGTATAGAACTGGGCCAAGCACGCTGCCCTGAGGGACTCCAGCACATATAGTTTTAATGCTCGATCTTGTGTCTCCGCAGCATTCGACCATGAATGTTCTGTTGGCCAGGTAGCTGCTGATTGTTCTATAGAGAACTTCAGGTAAGAGCCGTTGGAGTTTAAATCGTAGGCCATCGTGCCATACTCGATCAAATGCCTCTTTGATATCCATATAAACGGCTGAGCAATACTTATTGTTTTCGTATGCTTGCAGGATATACTGGGTTGTTCTGCCAAGTTGTTGTTCAGCTCCATGCTCTTTTCGGAATCCAAATTGGTGGCTTGGTATAGCGTTGGTCACGTTGTCGAGTTGAAACATTCTTCTCAGTATTAATCGTTCAAATATTTTCGAGAAACCAGCCAATAGACTTATCGGCCTATACGACCCAAGTTGATCCGTAGGTTTGCCTGGTTTAAGGATCATTGTGATAGAGGCGCACTTCCATTGGATCGGAAAATGTCCAAAGCGAAGAATATTATTATAAATCATAGCGAGGTACAATATGGCAGATTGTGGCAGCGCCTTGATGGTGCGGTTGTCAATCCGATCGATTCCTGGCGATTTGTTGTTTTCGAGTCTTTTGATTTCCGAGTGGATTTCTGCAGGCGTGACTGGAGGAAAGCTTAATTGGGCTGTGGATACGGGAATGGATATCTGGGTTTCTATGGCTCTTCTGTCCTCGGGCAGAGATGTGTGTATCGGCTGAAATCTGTTTTCTAAATGCTGCGCAAATGCCTCAGCTTTTTCCATCGCGGTTTTACACCATTCACCTGGGCCAGCTCCATCTGTGTGTTTTCTGACGGGGAAGTTTGGAGCAGGCTGCCTCTTAATGCCATTTGTCAGCCGCCACAGCTTTTGCATGCTGTATCTATCGCTGGGATCTATAGACTCTAGTTTTTTCTCCAGTTTGGACTCTTTTGATCGTTTGATTTCCTTTTTAATATCATTGGCCAACTTGTTGTGGATTTGTTTGGCAGCCTGGCTATTGTTATTCACCATGTGCCTTTTTAGTAATTTCTTCGCCTCCAAC